>CM052444.1:8268178-8286127 GCA_028533085.1 Varecia variegata | reverse complement strand
GAAGAGTCTTTGTTCTCTTGGGCTTTCAACTGATTGGGTGAGGCCCACCCATATTATGGAGGGCAATCTGCTTTCCTCAAAAAAAAAAAAAAAAATCCACCAATTTTAAATGTTAATCTCATCTTAAAAACACTTTCACCAAAAAAACCCAAACAACAAACAAACAAACCAAACACACCTTTACAGAAACATCCAAAATAATTTTTGACCAAATATATCCAGGCACCATGGGCCAGCCAACCTGACACATAAAATTAACCATCACACCCACTTTCAACTCTATTAAGTGTTTAATCTGGTACTTACTTCCACATTTCTTAAAACATGCTTTTATTGCTATTTCTTTCTCTCTGCGGTGTTAACCATTGACTTCTTACTATGATGCCTGTAGATCTAACTCTCTCACACTCCTGCCGTAAGTCCTGTCCCTGCACAATCCTTTCAACACTCTTAAATCATGCTTTAAATCAATATTCAGAGTTCACATTATTACGACCATTAAGTATAGCTGAACCACATGGTGTACTCCAATTACATTTCTTTTCTCATTTATCTTTTTGCTCTTTTCTGGAGTTAAAAATCATCCCATGTTTAGTTTGCTTAGTTTACTGCTTTGTAATTATTACTGATCAATTTCCAAACTCTCTGACAGAACTGACATAATCTGTCAACACACTGACCTGTCCTGAATATTCTGTCGGTTCCTCTGTCCCCTTCCCAAGGGCTGCAAAGCTGTGGGCCTGAAAATTCCCATCACCGTACCCTGGGACTTCCCTTTGCCTCCTTTCTGTGTGTTCATCCCCTACTGTCTGATTTCTTTTTTTTTTTAAGTATTTATTTTGATAGAGCACATTTTCCAGTAGCTTCCAGTAGGCTGAATGTAAGTAAAGTTTTTGAGAACTTGCATTTCTGAAAATGTCTTCCTTGTACTCTCACACTTCATTGATAACTTGGATAGGCATAGAATTCTACACAGAAAATAATTTTCTTTTAGAATTTTGAAGGCTTTGTTCTATTGTTTTCTGGCTTCCAGTGTTGTTGTTGAGAGGATTGTTGCCATTCTGATTCCTGATCAACTTCAGAAATTTGTATGTGATCTTTTAAAATTTCCCCTCTCTAGAAATCTTTAGGCTCTTAGGCTCTTTTTTTTTTTTTTTTTTTTGAGACAGAGTCTTGCTCTGTTGCCTGGGCTAGAGTGCCATGGCGTCAGCCTAGCTCACGGCAACCTCAAACTCCTGGGCTCAAGCGATCCTCCTGCCTTGGCCTCCCAGAGTGCTAGAATTACAGACATGAGCCACTGCGCCAGCCTAGGCTCTTTTCTTTGTCCTTGGTGTACTGAAATTTTGTGATTATGAACCTTAGTGTGGGCTTTCTTTTTTCATTCATTAGATACTTTCAGACTGGAGGCCCAAATCCTTCTGCTATATAAAATTTTTCTTGTATTGTTTCTTTAGTAATTTCTTCCCCTCTATCTTCTTTGCTTTCTCTTTATGGAATGTCTATTATTCAAATACTGATCCTTTTTGTTGAATTCTATAATTGTTTTATCTTTCCTTTTCCATTTATTTTTCTTTTGATTCTACTTTCTGGGTAATTTCCAAACTTCCTACTGAGTTTAAAAATTTTTAAATCATATTTTTTAACTTCCAAGAGCTCTTTATTATTTCCTGAATATTTATTTTTAGAGTCTCCTATTCTCAAATTCATGCATGCAATTATCTTACCCTCCTCCAAGGATAAAATTTACAGATTTTAGAATGTTTTCTTCTGTTTCCTTTACTGTCTCTTCTTCCTCTAAGTTTCTTTTATCTACTGGTCTGTTTTGATCTCTTACACGTTCTAGGTATTTTCCAAATGCCTGATAATCCTTGATTGTCCATTTTTAAGACACGAAGGCATTATCAGGCACTAAAATGCTGATACAAGCTCTGTGTACATGCTAGGGGCTTATTTTCCAGTAGGCATTACTGGGTGGTGGTTATTAGATGGGGACCAGGCTGCTTTGTGGGAGATCTCCCGAAAGTCAGCATCTCTAAGCATTTTCTCCTGAGCCAGTCAGTTTCCTAGAGAGGGATCATTACTTGCGGAAGGTAAGCCTGGTTTCTGGCATTCTGGTGCAGAGGAGGGGAAGAGGGATGGGGTTTGAACCATTCAGACTTTCATGAAATCCCTATTTTCAGTAGGGAGGCTAAGTGCCATCCTCAGTTGGACACAATGTCCCCAAGATTGGAGCCTGACTGGTTCACCTGTCCAGAGAGTAAATCCCCAGCCCTCTGCTGGGGTGGGTAAGGAGTTTGGCTGGGCAAGGTAAGAGAAAGAATGAATGGGTCTAATTGCTTTTTTCTGTCTTTTAATCACTTGTCCTTTTTCTGGCTGCAACATGTCCTTCTATCCTTTCTTTGAGGCACATGGTGTTTCCAATTCCTGAACCTTTCTAGAGATCTGCAGTGCAGACAGGCTTGCTGCTTCCCGAATTCCTCCCTTTCTTGCAGGCTTTGCTCCCAGTTACCTCTGGTCATCTGCTTCTCAGCTTCCGAAATTTTACAGACATTGATTATCTGCTGAATTTCTTCCTATTCTCTTAGTCTTTGTAGTTTCTTTCTTTTTAAATACAGTACTATCATCTTAGTGGACTTTCGGTAGGAAACAGAGATGAAAGAATGTGTTCTAGTTACCATGTTTAACCAGAAGCTCCCCAAAGCAGCCACTCTTAACTGCTGCTCTGAGAAGAGGCTGATGGGGGCAAAGCCTCCTGGTCGTGGAACTTGAGCCATCGTATCCCCAGGCCAGCCAACACTGCTTCCTTTCACAGGGCACGTGAGGTAGGTTATGCTAACTAATCTTTTAGCAATGCTCTTGGAGGCTCTCTCTCTGGAGAACTTCAAGAAATCAGGCTTTAAGCACCAGGTAGGGCATCCTTAGTGGAATAGGAGTCACTTGGCCAAGTTGGCTGTAAAGTAAACCCCTTTCCCTATTATTCTGTTGCCAGCTGGCTTGGCTCACCAAACATGTTTAAGCAGCTAAAGTGGCTGCTCCACTATGAATGGCCAGCAGTCAGCTTTCTAGGGCTTCTTGGCAAATCTCAGAACTACTACATTGGTTTGGTTGCAGGGGAAATCCAGGAATCACCCCAAATCAAATGCTTTATCTTATCTTTCACAGGCCTTTGACTCAGTTCCCTCATTAGACAATTCTCAGGAGTTGTCTGCTCCCATCTTCAGTCTGGGCAAAAGTGGTCTTGGGGAATGAAGGGGAGAGAGCTCAGTGGAGCGGGAGGGATAGCCAACAAGCTCAGCCCTGGGATCTTCCTAGCTGGTAGCGTAAAATCACCTTGAAACACCCATATAAATACCGCTCTCGCCTTGCCCCTTGCCACCTGATGCATTTCCCATTTTTGACTTCCAGATGAAATGCCCACTCTTCTGTAGCTCTCATAGTCCTCATTCCCATGTCCTCGGGGTGCTTTTAATGGGTTCTGGGGTTACCTTTTATACAGGATTGCATTCACTTGTTTATCAGTTACACTCTCTTGCTGGACAGTGAGCTCACTGAGGCCAGCAGCTCTGTCTCCCCTCTACCCCAGTGCCTAGCACAGTGCCTGACACATGGTATTTGCTGACTGACCGAGAGCAGGTCCTCTGTCAACAGAGTCTGTATGTCCTTTTTCCAGGAATGAGACTGAGCTTCTAGTGAGCTACCTTTTGGCTCCACACTGTAACCTCTAGAGGCAACTCAAAGCTTTCCTGGCAACAAACCTCCCCTAAGGCCTCTGCCAGGAGAAGGGGCTTGGGTGTGAGTTAAGAACAAAGTAGAATGCCAAGACACAAAGCTTCTGCCATATACAATATTCAGTACAGTAACATGCTGTACAGAATAAAAAAAAATTAGCCTTTGCCTTGGGAGTGCACTTCTAGAGGAAGGATAGTCCCACACTCTTGGCCCTCTCCTTTGGATCTTCGTCCTCCTTTGAAATGTGACTTGCTCCTCGACTGCTGGAGTGATGCAATGGGCCCAGATCATCTGGCCGTCCTTGTCCTGGTGCCTCTTGTGATCAGCAATGTTGGACTGTGACCTGCAAACATCCTGTGCAGGTGCTAACCAACGAAGTCATCAGCCCTATGTATCTACTCCAGGTAGAAAATTCCTTTATTTCAAGGCATCAAGTACTGGAAAATGAATGAATGAATGATTTCCCTACTTTAGCATTTGGGTTTACCTCTAATGAAGCATGCCTGTGTATAGGCTTTTAGTAGACTCCTTGCTAACATGTTGGAAGGAGCTGTGTTTTCACAGGGGCACTGCAGAATGTGTTTCTTAGCTCTTATCGCAAAAGAATACTTCTGGTAGAGATTAACAAAGAATGTCTTCAAGGAACTGGGATCAACCTCTTTTACTTGGAACATTTTAAAAGAAGTCACAAAAGAACCCAAAGATTCATCAGCTGGTGAATGGATAATAAAATGTGGTATATCTGTAAACAATTCTACTTAGCAATAAAAAGAAACTGTCACTGATACATGCAACAACATATAAGAATCTCAAAAACATGATGCTGAGTGACAGGAGCCAGACACAGAAGATTACATGGTATATGAGTTCATTTGTATGAAATTTCTGGAAAAGACAATTCTATGGAGATGGAGAGCAGATCGGTGTTGGCCTGGGGCTGGGGGTGGGAGTGAGTCTTGACTGCGCTGGGCACAGCATTTCTGTTTGGAGCAGTGGAACTGTGCTAAATTGGATTGTGGTGCCGAGTGCACAACTGTATATATTAACTAAAAGTCATTACACTGTGCACTTATAACGGGGAATTATATGGTATGTAAATGATATGTCAATGAGGCTGCTAAGTGTGGGGAAAAAAGAAGCCATAAAAAAATACTGAAAAACTCTTCCTTCAAGATTTTAGGTGTGCATCAGCCTTAAAGTTTTTTTCTTTTTTCTTTAGTCGGTCTTCTTGTCTTTGGAGGCGAGGAAATGGTACAGAAGCCTCCTCCTGCTGAAGACAGTGACACTAGAAAAGCAAAGCGAGAGGAGCACACTTGGCTCCCTGAGTGCCTCCCCCACATGTAACCTCTGTGGCTCACCCGGCCCAGCAACCTCTCCGTCTCCTCTTTTAGCTGTTACTTTAGTCATCCAAGCACGGAGCACAGAGACTCAAATTATCAGTGTGAGCAAGCTCAACCTACACATTCCAGCTCCCGCCCGGGAAAGGCTCACGTGCTTCCTTGCAAGACAGTCCTGAAGGGGCAAAGAGGGGCACAAGGACACGAGGCCCCAGGTGGGGTCAGGCCTGGCCAGCTGAGGTACGAGGCTCTGCCGACCAGCAGCAGCTGTGGAAGGCCAGCTGCAGGGCAAGGGCCCGGGGCTATGAAACCCAAACCACCCAGAAAGAATCAGATCCACCAGGCTGGAGAAGTGAAGACTAAGAAAAAAAGAGTTAGAATAGAAAGCACCTTCGTGATAACAGGCCACATCTGTTTATACCTACGTTCTTACACTTTCAGAACTCTGCTCTATTTTTTTTGAGGCAGGGTCTTGCTCTGCCACCCAGGCTGGAGTGCAGTGGTGCGATCATAGCTCAGCGTATCCTTGAACTCATGGGCTCAAGTGATCCTCCTGGCTTAGCCTCCCGAGTAGCTGGGACTGCAGGTGCTGACAACCACACCCGGCTAATTTTTATAGTGTTGTAGAGATGGAATCTCACTACATTGCCCAGGCTGGTCTTGAATTCCTGGCCTCAAGCGATGCTCCTACCTCAGCCTTCCAAAGCACTGGGATTGTAGACATGATCCATCACACCCAGCCAGAACTCTTTTATAATACATTATCTTATTTAACCCTCACAAGCTCCAGGCAAGATTGCCATTAGTACCCCCAGGAAACTCAGAGGGAAAGGCAAGATAATTATGACAGAGCTGGGGACTCAAAGTCAGTTCTTTGACCTAATTATATGCACTATACTATGTATGTGTGTGTGTATGTATATACACTGTATATGTGGTATATAAACCCACTATCTATACCATATCTGTGTATACATACATGTACTCAGATGTGTATATGTATGTGTATATACAATACATGTGTGTGTGTGTGTTTGTGTATGCATTGAGTGCCCATCGTATATTAGGCCTTATTTTAAGCCACTTATGTTGTGTCCTCACCATAACCCCATGAAGTAAATACTTTTTAACAGATCAAGAAACTGAGGCACAGAGAGATTCCCTTGCCTAAAGTCATACAGTGTCCAAGTGGCAGAGCTGGGATTTGAACCCACATTGTCCACTGTGTTTTGTGACACCGTGCTCTCTGCCTCTGGGTCTGCCACATAGGTGAGCTTTGGCTCAGATTTCTGGGCACAGACTCCACTAAATCCTGGCTTTCCTGGCTCTAGCTCGTCAGGCCCCCACTGCCTTCACCTGAAAGGACTTCCTCCCCCCAGTTTGCTAAATGCTTAGCATTTCCCTCAACTCCGGGCTCAGCTTCTGTTTCTGTTGCCGCCAGCCTCGTGGTACGGCCCAGGAAGGACTTGAAAACATGTGGACTTCATGGGTCTATGGATTCTTGAAGTGATATGACATTGATTTATTATTTTCTCTGCATGTTGAAAATGGCCTTCTAAAAACTTTATGAATATATTTAAATGGGAACCTCCAGCTATTGCTGGACTGTAATCCAAAGAAATTCGCTGCTAATATTGTTTCCTTTCAGTGACATTGAATCAGGCCTGAGTAAATATTTATGATTTCTCTTGAAATGTGACAGACTAGTGACATGGTAATTAATTTTACCGTAGGCTGCATTCAGAATGGCTTTGGTAATATATGAGTAGGTGTGTAAAATGTTTATTGGGCTTTCAAAAATAAGCCCAAGGCTTAAATGAAACCTTAATCAGATAACCGAGGAGGAATAAAATTGCAATTCTAATTTGGCTGATAAAATTTCCGTGGGAAGCAAGGAGTGTTAGAGATTGATATTCATTGCTGAGAATCAGCACATATCATATATTTTATGTACTGTTAAACTATTTGGAACCTTCAAATACACTTACTTTTCAAGATATGCATGCTTTGAGCAATGGTTAAAAAAGAAAGACTAAATTTAGACAATTGGCTTTGGCTTAGGGCAAAAGCTGAGAGGAACAGATATTTTGTGTGCACATGTCACCTTCTCTCTGCAGGAGGCTAAAGGGGTAGTGTCTCATCAGAGGCCTCCATATTTGGGTGCTTCTTTCCCTCACCCCCACATTTAATGGGCCAGCAAATGCTGCATTTTCTACCTTAAAAACATATCCAGAGTCTGGCTACTTCTCACTGCCTCCGCCATTACCATGTGGTCCGTGCACATCATCTCTCACCTGGGCTGTGCAATGTCCTCTATCTGGTTGTCCTCACTTCCCTCAGGGAGTCCAGCGTGCTCCCTGTTGGAACCCAAGTGAGTTCATGTCACTCCTCTATCTCCACTGGCTTCCTGTCCCACTCAGACTACCAGCCAAACACACATGGAGCTACAGGCCCTAGCAGATCTGGCTCTGACTTCGTCTGCCATGACTCCCAGCTCACTCCTCCCTGTCATAGGCACGCTCCTGTCATGGGCCTTCGCACGTGGTGTTCCCTCTGCCTGGCAAGCTCTTCCTGCAGTGTCTGCCTGGCTCCATCTCTGTCCTCCTCCAAGTTCAATGCACATGTCACCTTCTCGGTGAAACCTCAGCGGGCCACTCTTTCACGTCTGCCGTCTGCTCCCCAGGCCCCGAATCTCCTTCCTGCCCTCCCCCTGCCCCCGCCCTGTCTGCTTTACTTGTTTCTTTAGCACTTACTGCCATCCAACACTATATATTTTACTTATTTATTTTACCTGGAATGTAAGCTCCATGAGAAATTTGCATGTTTTTTTTAAACTATGTTCCCAGCACTATAATAATAAGGCATGCTGTAGGCGTAAGAGAAAATACGTATCTATCAAATGGCTAGCTGGGTGGCTGGAAAGGGCTTTTCATCATGGACATGTGAGGAGTGGGAGTTCTGAGCCAGCAGCCAGGCACTTAGCAGAGGCTCTGGAGAGGACTGTTGACGGGGTGGTGGGGACCTCTGGAATCTCAGCTGCTGGATCATGAGCCACTGCCAAATGAACTAGGAACCGGGGTGCAGGGGTAGAGGGACTAAAACAATGTATCTTACCTCCTACCTGGGTAACACGCATTCTGGCTACACACTTCCTCAGCACAGTGCCACGCCCCTGCCTGAAGCCTTTCCCACCCCACAGGGTGGAAAGCGGTCCAAGTAAGCACAGGACTCTCAGTATTTCTCAGAAGACTAGTTTCTATGATGGAAACTGGGAAGTTCAAAAGCATAAATTAACATACTGTTTTGCAGTTTACAAAGTACTATTGTACACTATAATAACAAAATGGTTCACCAAGCAATTATCTTTTGCAATAATACACGTATTTCTTGAGCAGTTACCCTGTGCTAAGTGCTTTACTTAAGGCATGTCCTTGGATTCTCACAGGTTATTATTATCCTCAAGAGTGTATTCATTCGACAACATTTTTTGAGCACCTACTATTTGCTAGGCACTATGCTAGGTACTGACGCTGCAAAACTGTATTGGTCTTGCCTCAAGGAACCTACAATCTACTGAAGGAAACAAACACAAAATATCAACTACTGCAGTCCAATCAGCCCAACATGATATGTGTTATGTTGCAAAGAGGAGGCACAACAACTACATCATAAGATCTACAGAAAAAATGAATTCGTAGCTTTTTAAAAAAATCCAATTTTCCTCTTCCTCAATCATGTAAGACTGTTAATTTCCTCCTTTGCTTGATGGATGGGATTTTCCAGGGAAGTCATGTAGTCTACAGCCACTATTTTTATTTAGAGTGACCAGAATCGAGTTAGAGGCTGTCCTGGGACGGGTTCAAGGGAAGGGTGACAGAAAATCTTGTATGTCACTTCCTTTCCTTTTGAATCTCTCCAAAGAAGTCTTTACTGCCATAATGCCAGGCTTGAGCTCTCTTTGTAGGTAACCTGAGTCAGTGGGGAATCAAACTCCCGTAAATCTGCTGCTAGGCATAGACCCCAAGAACCCCTGAGTCTAGGACAATTATGCCTCTGATGTCCCAGAGTAGGGAGTGGGTAGCCCAGGGAATGCGGAATGATATAGTGGGGAAATGAGAGGAAAATATTGGGATGTTTGCTAATGTTTTATTTACAAATAAGAAAAGAATTAAGCTTTACTTCAATTTAATATACAGATTGACCCATGCATGCTTGCTTGGTCTGTCTGTCTGTTGCTACCATGTCACATACAGATATCGAGGGGTATCCTGAGGGACATGCGTGCCCTCCCACAGGTTGATGATTAACTCATCTGCTTTCAGAGTATTGTGGCTTATTTGTGCTACTTGAGAGGACCTAAAAATTGTATTATTTAGTTTTAGCTAAACTGACCCTCACAAAATGGAGGAGTGGCTTAAGAAGAGCCCTGCAAAGAAAGAGTGTGCAGATTAGACCCAAATGCAAATCCAAACAAATAACCAGAAAATGGCACCGTCCCTAATTCAATAGAAGCTCATTCTGAGACATATTATGAGAAACAATGACAATCTAATCAGGTTGGACAAGAAGTTGACAAAACCAATTTAGAAATTATCAAGAGGACGGTGCCTTTGCCTCCACTGGCATTTGTGATAAAATCACCCTAAGTGTATGTTAAGCCTTGAGATATTAGCTAATGATAGAAGTGCATGTATGTGATTTATAGATAAATAAATATACTACATTGGGGTACATGTCTACAATTTTTATTGCTAGAGTTCTGTGAGTAAAAAAAAAAAAATTGAAGACCGCCATTTTAGGGACCTGCTTTAGCAAGTTGTGTTTCTTTAAGATAATATTCTCTGTCGTTTGGGCAGAACCAAGTGGCTAGACTGTATAGATCTCACATCAAGGAGGTGTTACTTATTCGCTTACAAACTGCATCTCTTAACATATCAGGATGCCGCGTTCCCTGAAAAACCTTCCTGTGTGCTGTAAGCCTTTGCAAAATAATGCCATGTTTCATAACAAATAATCACGTTATATTGTATAATCATGGGAAATACTGAAATGTAGTTTTATAAAATTTTTTTCTCCATATTGTGAAATTCAATTTATACTTTTAAGTCTCTTCTCTCCTGTGTATTATTTTTGTTTGTGTCTTTTCTCAGTCTGACAGCGATTCTTCTTTTTGTGGAAAAAAATGTGCATAACTGCCCTACCTGTCACGCTGTGTGGCTTGGTGAGTCACAGTCACAAAAAGTTTAAGAAATGTTCCTTTACAGCATGGGAATCAATCTCTGCCTCAATGAAACTCTTTGCTGAGGCCATTTTGACAGCCCTCCCCTGCCGGACTCCCTTCCCTGACCTCTGAGCCTGCTGCCTGCCTCGACCCCAAGCTCGGAGGCTCTCGTTGGGCCTTGCTCCCCTTTAAGGCCAAGCCCAGGGGCCAGGCTCCTCCTCCAGGCCTCAGAGGGTGGGAACTGACAACAGATCTCTGAGGACACCCATGACCTTGTGAACAGTGCTACTTAGCTTAGTTCTCAGGGGAGTTGGCAGGGAGAACTGCCCTGTGCGCTGGCCAGTCTCCTGGCCTCAAGGTGCATCTCTCCAGGGCTGGTGGGTACTTCAGTGCTGAGTCACTCAAACCAGGCCCTGCTGCTTGGGCATGTTACTTAGCCTCGTGGTATGTCAGTTTTCTCATCTGCAAAATGGGAATAATAATAATGCCCACTTAATGGACTTGCTGTGAGAATGAAACGAGAATCCTATAATCTGTGTAATAGACTTAGTCTGACACAACACATAGTAAGTTGCCCAAAAAATGTGAACTACTGTTATTATTATGTATTATGTTTTGTTTTTTTTTTTTTTTTTTTGAGACAGAGTCTCACTCTGTTGCCTGGGCTAGAGTGCCGTTGTGTCAGGCTAGCTCACAGCAACCTCAAACTCTGGGCTCAAGCGATCTTTCTGCCTCAGCCTGCCAAATAGCTGGGACTACAGGCATGCGCCACCATGCCTGGCTAATTTTTCTATATATAGTTTTAGCTGTCCATATAATTTCTTTCTATTTTTAGTAGAGATGGGGTCTCACTCTTGCTCAGGCTGGTCTTGAACTCCTGAGCTCAAACAATCCTCCCGCCTCGGCCTCCCAGAGTGCTAGGATTACAGGTGTGAGCCTCTTATGTATTATGTATTCATACTCAGTCCCCAGCTGAATAATTGCAGAGAATTTCATGACTAAAGTAAAATTTAGAGGGTTGACACCTATCCCCTAAAGAAAATAACAGAATCTCATACTATTTCTCCCACTTAGAACAACCTAAATATGGTTACAGAAATGGGATTTGGGAGCAGACTTGGATTCAAACACCAGCTCTGTCACATGTTGCCCTAATCTCAGGCAAGTCACTTAGCCTCTGTGGACCTCATCTGTGTAGGGGGTATTTACACCAAATATTGAGTTGTGAGAACATGAAGTAAGTATAGCATCTGGGAGAGTGGCTGGCACTTAGTGGGGTCTCAATATATTGCTCCACCATCCTTTTCTTAATAGCCATAGTAGACATTGATAGAGGAATAAATATTTATTGAATATAGGGTCGGGCGCAGTGGTTCACGCCTGTAATCCTAGCACTCAGAGGCCGAGGTGGGTGGATCGTTTGAGCTCAGGAGTTTGAGCCCAGCCTGAGCAAGAGCGAGACCCCATCTCTATTAAAAATAGAAAGAAATTATATGGACAACTAAAAACATATATAGAAAAAACTAGCCGGGCATGGTGGCATATGCCTGTAGTCCCAGCTACTCGAGAGGCTGAGGCAGGAGGATCGCTTGAGCCCAGGAGTTTGAGGTTGCTGTGAGCTAGGCTGACGCCATGGCACTCTAGCCCAGGCACCAGAGTGAGACTCTGTCTCAAAATATATATATATATATTTATTGAATATATATTGTGTGCCAATAAATGTGTGTGCCATACACTGGTTAGGCATTTTATCATCTCATATAATCTCCTGTATTCTTCAAAAAGAATGTGAAGTATGTACTAATAACACAATTTTATGGATGAAGAACTGAAGTTCAGAGAATTTAGGACCTTGCCCAAAGTGAATAACCTGACTACAAAAGCCCATGCCATGAGTATTTACACAATAACATTGAGTTGTTCCTGCTTCCTACTGCCTGCACCACCCCAGATCTCTGGACCAGTAAATACTATATCTCTAAAGGAGAATACCTGGTTTCACTCCTAGCTCCAAACATTGGTAATTAAAGCAGAACCAGCATGAAGAAATGGTTGTTTGGAAGTTTTACCATAAGGCTGCAGGACCTTCAGTGTCGCCGGCATGGCCCTGGGTAAGGAGAATATGTTTAGTTTTCCCCTAACCCCCAGTTGCTGTGACTTCCAAGGCACATTCATCCCAGCCAAAGCTTCTGTCTAACTCTCCTCTTACCAACCCAGTGTTGGCCCTGTCTATTTGATCATTTAGGGGTGGGATGCCGGGGCACAGAATCCTGCTGTCAGGACTTCAGACAGTAGTTCTTGGGCTTTCATTGATGGAAATTCAGTCAGCAGTTCAGGGCAGTCTTCATCAAGGAGAAAGATGGAGAGGTAAGCCTCTGTAATGACTGCTGCCTATTAAATTTGACCACCATCTGAAATCGATAATCCCAGACTAGCTGGATCAGTTACAGTCAACTGTAATTTATGTCACAGGGGAGCCCAGGGGAGGGTGCAGGGCAGCAGGTGCAGGAAGGTGATGAGCACAGGACCACGTGGGGACCCAGGCGGGTGGTCCCACATTCCTGGCACTGCTGCAGGATGGAATCCCCAGACAGCTTCTTTTCAAAATTAGAGATATCTTTATTTTCTTCCGATTTTACAATAATGCATGCATATTATTATTAATAATATTATTTTTAAAAATCACACTATGAAAAGATTTAAAGAAGAAAATAAAAATCCACCTTTAATTCTGCCACCTAGTGATAACATTTTGTGTAAACCCTTCCAGACTTTTTTCTTTCTTTTTTTGTTTTTTGGAGACAGAGTCTCGCTTTGTTGCCCAGGCTAGAGTGAGTGCCGTGGCGTCAGCCTAGCTCACAGCAACCTCAAACTCCTGTGCTTAAGCAATCCTACTGCCTCAGCCTCCCGAGTAGCTGGGACTACAGGTATGCGCCACCATGCCCGGCTAATTTTTTCTATATATATTTTAGTTGGCCAGATAATTTCTTTCTATTTTTAGTAGAGACGGGGTCTCGCTCTTACTCAGGCTGGTCTCGAACTCCTGACTTCAAGGGATCCACCCGCCTCGGCCTCCCAGAGTGCTAGGATTACAGGCGTGAGCCACCGCCTCCAGACTTTTTTCTATTCATATACCTCAAGCCCCCTCACAATTTTTTTTGAAAACAGGATTATATTTTGTGGATTTTATCCTGTTACTTCTAATATATCATAAGTAATCTTTCCAAAAGAATATAGATCAATGGTGCTATTTTTAATAGATTTATGATATTCCATTACAGACATGTACTATTCCATTATAGAGCTTCTATTATACAGATATAATATTAATATAGCCAATCCTTTCTTTTAAGTTGTTTCCACCTTGCCATGATTGCAAGCAAAACTGCAACAAACACTCTGGTATATTTTTGCTATTTCATTCTGTGATCATTAACCTTGACCATGAAATTCCACAAGACTCCAGGTACCTCAATCTCACTTATGTACACCACTTGGTAAATTATGGCTGAAACCTTCATTTATTCATTCAAAACATATTTATTGGGTGACCATGATGTTCCAGACATAAGCCTATGCTCTGTGGGTACACAGTGAATAAAACAGACTAACTCTCTGCTCTCAGAAGCTCACATTTAGAGGGAAGAGGCAAATGATAAAATAAAGACTGTGTTAGAAGATTGCAATGTTAAGAGAAAACTAAAGCAAAAAATGTGGCTTTCTTTTATAGCCATTCAGTATTTATTCTCTGTTCTCTATCATCCTCAGGCTACTCAGTTTAATTCGCCAAACACCTGCTGAGTGTCTAGGTTGTGCCATATACGTACTAGGTGTTGGGATGGGGTGGAGTTGAGTGGGGTATGAGTCTTAGCACGGACAAGCCCGCACTTAGTCATTTCCTTGCTTGTGACTTAACCATTTCATTTATGTATATTTTGTCTTCACAACTAGATTAGATGGTCCTAGAGGTCAAGAATCCATATTTTACACTTCTCTGTGTTCTCCTGAACTTTTAACATAATGTTTTTATACAGTTAGTATTCAATAAATGCTTGTTCCCTACTTGTGAAATAGAAATGGTGCAGGTGGTTTTGAGAGACGGCAAACTTGGTTCTAATAAGCCAAGAAAGATTCAGAGTGAGATAGTTCTACTTAAGCTTTGGAATTTTTTTCTTTTTTTAAAAAAAGCACTGATTAATACCCAAGGTTAATGAGAAAGCTACCTATTTAGATCATGACGTTGGCATTTTAACAAACCTTGCGCTAAATCATGTATTATATCATGGAATTAAATACAGTAATATAAATATAGTGATACGGTAATTTTAGCAAATGTTGTGCAAATATGGATGAATAAGAAATGCTATTTTTTTTAGAAAAGCATAAACCAAGCAAAGAAGCGTCCTGGGTTTTCATCTGGCTCTGTGTGGCCATTTAAGCTGCCCCCGATTCTACTAACACATACCAAACTTTGCCTGAAGGGGGAGCTCCAGCTCTCATTTGCGTCTCGGCCTCAGCTCTGAACGCTCTCAGCCCTCCCAACAGCACCTGGTTGTGAACTCCTCCCCGGCTACCAACTGGCTGCTTCTTTCTTACTTTCCTTTCTCTCTCTCTCTCTTTTTAAAATCTTTACTATACACACGTAGGTGACTCTAAAAGTATGAAGCAACACAGGCTAAGACTTTGACTTTACAGCTATCGTGATTGAATGCCTAATACTTTTCAGGGATTTTGTCCTGCATGTTACATATATTATTTCTAATTCTCAAAAGAAACCTGCAAAAGGGATCCTATTACCTCCACTTTGCAGCGCAGGACTCTGAGGCTGAGAGAGGTTAAGGAACTTGCCTGAGGTCTCAGTATTAGTGGTGGAGACAGACCTGGCCTAAACCAGGGTCCAAGCACCTTCTACCTTGCACAGTGCTCTCTCCGTAGCTGCCTTTACTTACGATTATCATCCTGTTATGGTCACGGTTGTGTCATTCTGGCAAAAGCAGTGCAGTTTTTTGTGTATGTGTGACCTGGACACACTTTTTTTTTAAAGACTGTTTTTAGGCTGGGCGCGGTGGCTCACGCCTGTAATCCTAGCACTCTGGGAGGCCGAGGCGGGAGGATCGCTTGAGGTCAGGAGTTTGAGACCAGCCTGAGCAAGAGCTAGACCCCATCTCTACTAAAAATAGAAAGAAATGATCTGGACAACTAAAATTATATATATAGAAAATAATTAGCTGGGCATGGTGACGCATACCTGTAGTCCCAGCTACTTGGGAGGCTGAGGCAGAAGGATTGCTTGAGCCCAGGAGTTTGAGGTTGCTGTGAGCTAGGCTGATGCCATGGCACTCTAGCCCAGGCAACAGAGTGAGACTCTGTCTCAAAAAAAAAAAAAGAAAAAAAAAGAAAAAAGACTATATTGAGGTTCACAAAACTCGAGGGGACATTACAGAGGTTTCCCACATACCCCCTGCCTCTACATGTGCACAGGCTCCACCGTCATCAACATCAACACCAGAGTGGTCCGCTTGTTACAATCCAAGAACCTACATGGTTACATCTTTATCACCCAGAGTCTATAGTTTACATTAGGGCTCACTCTTGGTGTTGTACATTCTGTGGGTTTGGACAAGTGTGTAATGACATGTATCCACCATTACAGTATCCAAAAGAATAGTTTCACTACCCTAAAAATTCTCTATGCTCTGCCTATTATCTCTCCCCCCAACCTCTGGCAACCACTGATCTTTTTACTGTATTCATAGTTTTGCTTTTTTCAAAATGTTATATGTTGGAATCATACCGTATGTATAGCATTTTCAGATTTGATTGGCTTCTTTCACTTAGTAATACAAATTTAAGTTTCCCCCATCTTTTCATGGCTTGATAGCTCATTTCTTTTTAGTGCTGAATAATATTCCATTGTTTAGATGTATCACAGTTTATTTATCCATTCACCTACTGAAGGACATCTTGGATGCCTCCAGGCTTTTGCAATTTTGAGCAAAGCTGCTGTAAATACCCACGTGCAGATTTTTGTGTGGACATAACTTTTCAACTCCTTTGGGTAAATACCAAGGAGTGTGATTTCTAGATTGTATGTATTTTATTAGAGCATTTAGACCAGTGGTTCCTAACATTTTTGGTATCAGGGACCAGTTTCATGGAAGACAATTTTTCCATGGACCGGTGGAGGGGAGGATAGTTTTGGGATGAATCAAGCACATTACATTTATTGTGCAGTCAAACCTCTCTGCTAATGATAATCTGTATTTGCAGCCACTTCCCAGCGCTAGCATCACCGCCTCAGCTCCACCTCAGATCATCAGGCATTAGATTCTTGTAAAGAGCACGCACTCTAGATCCCTCGCATGTGCAGTTTGCAGTAGGATTCTTGCTCCTATGAGAATCTAATGCCGCTGCTGATCTGACAGGAGGCAGAGCTGATGTGGTGATCTAAGCAACAGGGAGTGGCTATAAATACAGATGAAGCTTTGCTCACCCACTGCTCACCTCACCTCTTGCTGTGCTGCCCTGTTCCTAACAGGCCAGGGACCAGTACTGGTTCACAGCCTGGGGGTTGGGACTGCAGATTTAGACCATTGACATTTAAAGTAATTATTGATATAGTTGGATTAATATCTACGATATTTGTTCCTGTTTTCTGTTTGTTGCTCTTGTTCTTTGTTCCTATTTTTGTCTTCCACTCTTTTTCTGCTTTTTGGTTTTATTTATTTATTTTTTCCTGAGGATGAGACAGGATCTCACTCTGTCATCCCGGCTAGAGTGCAGTGGCATCATCATAGCTCACTGCAACCTCAAACTCCTGGGCTCAAACAATCCTCCTGCCTCAGCCTCCCGATTAACTGGGACTATAGGCATGTGCCACCACGCCTGGCTAATTTTCTCTATTTTCGGTAAAGATAGGTAGGGTCTTGCTCTCACTCAGGCTGGTCTCACCTTGTGGGGTTTTAACTGAGCTTTTTATATGATTCTGTCTTCTCTCCTTTCTTATCATATTGATCATACAGTTAAGTGCCATATGATGACATTTTGTTTAATGATGGACCACATATACAATGGTGGTCCCATTCAATTATAGTACTGTATCGTCACTGTATCTTTTCTATGTTTAGATATGTTTAGATACACAAATACTTACCATTATGTTCCAATTGCCCATAGTACTCAGTACGGTAACGTGCTATACAGGTTTGTAGCCTAGGAGCAATAGGCTACACCATATAGCCTAGGTGTGTAGTAGGATAATACCATCTAGATTTGTATAAGTACCCTCTATAATGTTCACATGGTGAAATGATGCATTTCTCAGAATATATCCCATTGTTAAGTAACACATGCTGTACTTCATTTTTTACTTTTTTAGTGTTGCCATAGAGATTGCAATATACATTTACAACTAATCCAAGCCTACTTTCAAATAACACTATATTGCTTCACAAGTAGTATGGGTGCCTTATAATAACAAAGTAATCATAACTGCTTCCTCCCTTGCCATGTATTGTTTCTGTCATTCATTTCACTACACATAAGCATCCATAAAGATATATGTACATGAGACATATTCATAAGCATATGTACTCAAATATAGGGTTATT
The DNA here is from genome assembly GCA_028533085.1 of Varecia variegata. Lineage (NCBI taxonomy): Eukaryota > Metazoa > Chordata > Mammalia > Primates > Lemuridae > Varecia > Varecia variegata. The sequence goes on along the minus strand of CM052444.1, from coordinate 8,268,230 downwards.
AGCATTTTGAACAAACTATCATGCATTAGGTCAATTAAGAATAAGAAAAATA
>CM052444.1:8238571-8267678 GCA_028533085.1 Varecia variegata | reverse complement strand
AAGAATAAGAAAAATAAAAGTTTTAAGCCGGGCGTGGTGGTTCATGCCTGTAATCCTAGCACTCTAGGAGGCTGAGGTGGGTGGATTGCTCAAGGTCAGGTGTTCGAGACCAGCCTGACAAGAGCAAGACCCTGTCTCTACTAAAAATAGAAAGAAATTATCTGGCCAACTAAAAATTTATATAGAAAAAATTAGCCAGGCATGGTAGTGCATGCCTGTAGTCCCAGATACTTGGGTGGCTGAGGCAGTAGGATCGCTTAAGCCCAGGAGTTTGAGGTTGCTGTGAGCTAGGCTGACGCCACGGCACTCACTGTAGCCCGGGCAACAGAGCAAGACTCTGTCTCAAAAAAAAAAAAAAAAAAAAAAAAGTTTTTATTTTACCTTCATTTATTCCTTCTTCAGTGCTCTTCCTTTCTTTATGTAGATCTGAGTTTCTGACCTCAGAAATTTTTCTTCTCTCCAAAAGACTTCTTTTAGCATTTATTGCAAGGCAAGTCTACTACTGGCAACAAATTCCCTCAATTTTTGTTTGTCTGAGAAAGTCTTTATTTCTCCTTCACTATTGAAGGATAATTTCTTCAAATTATCAGAATTCTAGATTGGTGTTTTTTTTTTTCTCTCTCAACACTTTAAATATTTTACTTCACTCTCTTGCTTGCATAGTTTCTGAGAAGTCGGGTGCAATTCTTATCTTTGCTCCTCTACAGGTGAGGTATGTTTTTCCTCTGGTTTCTTTCAGGATTTTTTTCTTCATCTTTGGTTTTCTGTAGTTGAAAAATGATATGCCTAGATGCAGTTTTTGGTTTTGTTTTTTGGCATTTATCCTCCTTGGCGTTATGTGAGTTTCCTGGATCTGTGGTTTGGTATTTGACATTAATGTGGGGAACTTCTCGGTCATTATTGTTTCAAATATTTTTTCTGTTCCTTTCTCTTTCTTCTCCTTCTAGTATTCCCAGTATGTGTATGTTTTACCTTTTGCAGTTGCCTCACAGTTCTTAGATAATTCTGTTCTTTTTTTCAGTCTTTGTTCTCTGTGTTTTTCCGTGTTGGAGATTTCTGCTGAGATATCTTCAAGCTCAGAGAGTCTTTCCTCAGCTGTGTCCAGTCTGCTAATTGGCCCATCAAAGGCACTCTTCATTTCTGTTACAGTGTTTTTGATCTCTAGCACTCTTTTTGGTTTGTTCTTAGGATTTCCATCACTCTGCTTAGATTGCCATCTCTTCCTGCATGCTGTATACATTATCCATTAGCTCCCCTAGCGTCTTAATTATAGTTGTTTTAAATTCCCTGTCTGATAATTCCAACATCCCTGCCATGTCTGGTTCTGAGGCTTGCTCCGTCTCTTCAAATGGTGTTTTTTGCCTTGTGGTATGCCTTGTAAATTTTTCCTGATGGCTAGACATGATGTACTGGGCAAAAGGTACAACTGTAAACAGATTTTAGTAATGTGCTGGTAAGGTATGGGAGAAGAGAAGCATTCCATAATCCTATGAGTAGGTCTGAAGCTTTTAGTGATCCTTTTAGTACTCCTGAACTGTGAACTTCTCATGTGTTTCTTGGTCCCCTTCCTCTACCTGACTCCACCCCTTCAATGTGACAGGATGGCTAGAGTGGGTTGGTATTGATATTTCTCCTTCCCCAGGTCAGTTAGGCTCCAGTAAAAGCCCAAGAGGTTAGGCTTTCGTTAACTAGTTTCCCCTGAGGGGAAAGACTTAAGAAGAGCAGAGTGCTCTGGCGTGTTTCAAATGGGTTCCATTTCTTCTCCCCCTGCCAGAAGCACAGGGAGTTTTCTCCAATATTTACTGTGAGCACCTGGTAGAGCTCCTGGAGATAAAACTCACAAAAGCACAGGGGTCCCTCTATGACTAAGTCCTCCTGGAGGTTTTAACTTCTCAGACTCCTCCATACTGAGCCTCCAGCAATTTGTCAATTGCAGGTCAGGTTTTCCTACCCCAGCACTGGTTCCTGCAGAGGTTTGTAGCTGTGAGTTTCTGCTCCAGTGTGATTTGATTCTCTGTATCTGCCTGTCTAATTCTGGGGGCCATGATTTGCCCTGTGACATCACTTCTTTTATAGATCTAAGAAAGCTGTGATTTTTGAGTTTGTTCAGCTTTTCACTTGTCATTAGGATGGAGTGGCAACTTCTAAGCTCCTTACATGCCGGACCAGAAACTGGAACAGTAGTAGAGTTTTAAAATGACAGTTCCTTCAGATTTAACACTCAACCCTCCCCCTTCTTTCTCCCCTCTCCTGTGGCTCCTCTGAACAAAAAATCTGCCCATACAGGTTTGCAAATTTGTAGTAAGGACCTTTGTATTCTTTCCAGTACTTTCTGGCCCAGGGCCTCTGAGCTGAGCAGGACGTTGGCCTTCAACTTTGACTGAAGTTCTAGCATACCCTCAGATGTGGGAGCACCTGGAAAGAAACAAAGTGTTAGTTTTTCAAGCTCCCATCTACAGAGAGATATAAAAATCTCAGAATGAAATGGGCCTTTCCCTATTTCACCACAGCACCCGGGGCCCAGGAAGTGCACAGTGATTTTTGAGTGAATAAATGACATCACTTACAGAAGTGTTTTACTAAGGTTGAAGTCTTTCCCACAGAATGCAAAGATAAGTTTCAGAGCAGCTACAGCCTGGGCTAAAATGGAAAATCATGAAGACAAATAAGCAAAGTGGCTGACTTTGTTGGTCATAAGCCTAATTAGGGGAGAATCCTTAAAAAATTATTTAGCAAAAACGTTATTATCTTTGGTATGAAAACTTCTTCTGGGTCTGACCAGTTACCCCAACCACTGCCACCATGTCCTTGACCAGGTGGCCCAGCTTGGTGATGGGGCATCCACTCCTTGTCCTTGGCATTGCCTCTGCAAGCTCCTTGGCCTCAGCCCCAACTGTGGCTGTGACCCCAGCCCCCAAATACCGCTGTCAAAGCCTTCATGGAAGCCACTGTGGCCTCCCATTCCAGGGCCCCTGGGGCCTCCAGGCCCTCCTGCTGCACAGGCGTTGTCTGCCATTTGGTGTTTTCCACCATGTCCTTGTTAAGGAAAGTTAGAGTTTAGGACAGAAAAGATAGCTCCTGTGTCAATTAAAAGTCCATCAATTGAGTCTCCACTGTCAATTGTGCCCAGGGCTCCTGTGGAGATATTTGGATCAAAGCCACCAGTGAGGCATGGAGTCCTGGACCTCCTCATTCATCATCTGAGTCCTGGACTCAAGAAACCATTTGACTTACAGTTATAAGTTGACCATTCAGCCAAGATCTTCCCCAAGGAGATTTCAGAAGGAATAGAAACAGAGCCTCCCATGTTGAAATAAAAACTCACAAACAACAACAAATACAAGTTGACAAGTAGACAGTACAAGGAATTCCCAGACCAAACAATCTCAATTCCAAGGCCTACCAAACAAATGGAAATTTCACAAAAAGAACTGAGTTCTCCTAACCCCAAAGGGGACAAACTCCCATGTTCCCTAGTCCCACCAGACCATGAGTTCCACACCTTTGGCGCTACAAATGCCCTGTTCACAACCTTCCCCAAATAGGAGGAATCAAGGGTCACAGTGTGCACCCCAGGGGACTTACCAAAAGAGCTGACAGGGAATTCCTAATGCAAGGCACCATAGCTGTTCCCAAATCCATTTCCTTTTCCTCAACGAGGTTCAGGCTGTAAGGAGTTGCATCTACTTCCGGAGAGAGAGAGACGGGTGTTCCTTGGAGCTAAACAGTCTCTGGGGTGGTCCCTCACTCTCTTATCCCAAAAAGACAATGGTCCTACTGGAAAAGACCCATGGGTTGACCTGGGGCTGCTCCCCACCTCTAGCAGTCAGTTTTGGGGTGCTGGCCCACCCAGGGATGCCATATTTTGTTACTGAAAATTCAGTGTTTGTCCCCAAGGCCAAATCAGTGAGAACGAAGAACAAGGACAAGTTTGATGAAAAGGAAAGATAAGTTTATTAATTTGCCAGCAAATGAGGAGGGTGGCAGACCACCAACTCAAAAGACTGCCACCCTCAAAGCCTTCTTTAAAAAAAAAAAAGGAAACAAAACTTTTAAAATTGTATAACTAATACATGTGCATAGTGAAAATTACAGAAAATGCTGGTAACTATTAAGAAGAATTAAGCATCACTTATAATTTTATCACCCAGAAATAATCACAACTGTCACTTTGGTATATTTTCATTTAACATTTCCTCATGCAAATACAATGCATATGAATTTCATAGTTTTACATCATGCTTTTTTAAAACTTATCATTAGATAGCATATCTCCATGTCATTAAATATCCTTAAAATACTGATTTTTAGTGAATGCAGACTATTCTATTATATGGATGCTGCATAATTTATTATGGACATCTCCCATCATGGTTTCTGCTTTTTGACTATATCTATAACCTCACAATGGATCTCTCTGTACATAGTTCCTGCGTACATCTATGATTATTTCCTTATGATCTTCCCCTTATTTTTAAACTTCAGACTTGGCTACTTCTAAGGCAGTAATTTTCAAGCTGTGACGATTGGCCCCTCAGGAGGGATGGCAAAGAGTGGAATATGTGTAATTTGAAAAACCTTATTCAAAATTTCCATTTTTAGAATTTGTTTTCCATGAAGATATTTAACTATTTTGAAATTGTTTTTCTGAAGAAGGAATGGGTTACAAACATACATTCAGTCAAAAACATTTATTGAACACCTCCCACGTGTGAGGCCCTGTGCAAGGCCCTGGGGAATCTGACTCTGAGCAAGACAGATGGTCGGAGAATCACACACTAGGGTTTGCCTGGAACGTCTTTGAAACTTCTGATGGCCCGTTGCCCCCCTTTTCTGTTCATTTTGTTTGGAGCAAATCACATTTGTGCTGAAATTAAAAGGGGTTACCTGTGTGAAGTGCCTGATGCAGTAGGTCTTCAATCTCAACAATTCCCCTCCACCTTCCTATCCCCTCAAAACAGAGTTTTCATTCATTTGGTGGCTGTGCTGAGCCAAAAAACCCACCCTGAGATCCAGCAAGCACTTACTAGCTGCCGGCCAGAGTTCTCTACGAACCCAGAATCTTTGCACTGTTGAGCACCAGACTCTAAGCTAAAACCAGTATGACTTGACTTGAAGGGTCAATAATTTACAGACTTTGGGGTTCACTGCTGTCCTGTGACCCTGGGTGATAGGCCTGTGTGAAGTGTTCTCTGTGCAATTTAATGGAATTTTTTGAGCCATTTGATGTTCCCTTTACATTTTACATCACTATTCACTGTCCCACTAGACCTCAGAGTCACTGATGCTCAGTCCCCCAGAATCGCTTCTTGCTTTGGGAACAACTTAGCCTGGAAAGAGCTTTGGCTGTTTGGGAGACATCAAGGTGGCTAATGTGGGGGGAGGTGGAAGGATGAAAATTGTCTTCATGAGATAGGCCGACTCTCCTCCCTCCCCACAGAATTCCTGGGCATGCATGCAAGATCATTCCAGGTATTAAAGTTCTTATTGTCATTTTTTTTTCTTTTCTGTAAGCACTAAAACCATCCATTTTCTCAGAAGGAAGCTGTCTCTCATGGACATTGTCTTTCAGCATGAGTCTGCTGCGAATCCAGTTGTACAGCCAGGTGGCTCTGCAGAAGTTCACAGAGCAGGTTAGCGGCTTATTTTGTGGAAGTTCGAGGTGGTCCTGGTGACCTATATGTTTTTGAAGACACTGTCCTCAAAAACTGAAACTTTAAAAAAATCATTTTCTGGCCTTAATGAAGTAAAGCAAAAACAAATATTTGGAGAAGCTGGTGGAACTCAGAGCTGGGTGATTGGCAAGGAATAATGTTATACTACCCCTTCTCACCTTCTATACCACCCTTCATATCTTTTCTTTGATGTATATTTCTTTTTCTCAGGGGCATTGAAAATTTAAAAAACAAAATCTTTTTTGAAAGCCCGTTATAGTACTATGTTTCCTGAAGTAAATTTAACCTAGCGTGAAAAAATTCTTAGCTAAGTTTCTTTTATCCACATTAGGGAGTGTATTTGAAACACTGATCTTCTGAGCACCTTTGATAGATCCTGGCCATCTGATAAGTCTCCAAGGATGGATTTACTACTAGTCAGATGCATGATATATTCTGCACTTCAACAGAGCAAGGTTGGGACCTCACATAGCTGTAATGGAAAGTGAGGTAAGGGGATTTATATACTTAATTAAAAGTAGAAAACTCTCAAATCCAGACCATAAATTGGCTTTTAGAGTTCTGGCAGCTGAAAGCATTGCAAATCAAAGCACTTCGAGGTGAAAGTTCATTTCTCCAGAATCAGATGAGCCCAGTGTTTTAAAAATTGAAAGCTTTCACTTGATATTAATTTCACTTACAATAAGAATATAAATGTAATCTAAATTATATGACTGTATAAAACCTGATTTATGAGAATCTGTCAAGGAAACTGTAGACTCTAAGAATCGGTGGCGGATACAGCTGAGATGGAGAATCACAGGATTGTTCAGCTAATAAACCCTAGAGTGTCTAAGACATATAATTTAAAATTTGTTGCATTTGGATAAAATTATTTAAAAAAGGAAAAATGCAAAATCGCAAACAATGGTAGGAAGGCTGAATTCACTGGTATTATCCACCTACAAGGCCATGATAGATTTGTTTTCCCTATTATTTTGTTGTTCTGAAGATATTTTTCTGAATTGATAGTTGGTTAGCATGTCCTTATGTCACTCCATTTTATTATCACTGTGGGCCTTTTGAAGGACATAAAACTGTTTTTTAATCACATCAGCAACATAAATCATAATGACATATTTTTTCTTCACAGGTACCTTAAAGCTGTGAGTCCCTTAATGTCCTGTGAGCCGTTTGAGGACAGGGTCCATGCCATTCAGCCTGTGCACCCAGCTCTGAGCTCAGGGCACGGCACAGGGAGGGGCTCCATGAGCACGAGCTCAGCTGGATTATAGGAGCCAACACACTCAGCCCTTGGCCATCCCTGAGCCCGAGGAAAGCAATCGATCGGGTTATCCCATGGTCGGGAAGTATCAGAAACTGCTGGGGACAGTTGTGGAATTTGCATGTTTTGAATTTTTAGTACCACAGGGCCTCATTTTTTGTGACTTGAAGAGAGGTAGAGATTCGGAGGCAAAGAAACTGAATAGGCAAAATGTAGAACCCAGGAAAGATTTCTAGAGAGCCTCTAAATTTCTCTGTTGCAAAAAAGAAATGTGATCCTTGCCATGCAGCTTCAGGTCTTCAGCTGGTCTCCTTCAAGGCTGAGCGATTCTCTGCCAGAGGGAAGAGCGATGACTGGGGGAGCTAATGGCTTCCCTATTATCAGCTGCGAGCTCACTGCTGTATTAGTTTCTATAAATATTTGGCACGTGAGTAGTAAGCAGGGAATAATGATCAGGTCCAAATCACTCATTTGTTACTCTGTAAGTGGAAAATTTAGTGTCAGCTGATGCAGTCAGCTTGAATCAAGTCTGCGATACAATCAGGAAGCAGACAGACCATCAGTGGCTGCAACAAAAGGTTCTGGGCAGCCTGTCTGGGGTGAGAAGAATCTTCTGGGTGAGCCCTCTCATCCTTCGGCTCTGTCCCTCTATGGTTAATCCTCAAACCAGCTCCAAGTCCTGCCACCTACAGGTATTTCTGGTACTGCAACTGCACTCAGGGGCCACTTGCTGGGGTGTGCCAGAGCCTTTTACCAGGGTGCCCTGGACAACCCCACTTTCTTTTCCTTCTATACTCAGATCTACCCTATTAATAAACTAGTTCTATACTCTAGACAAACTTGGATTTGAATCCGTAAGACAAGTTGGAGAAGGTAACCAATCTCTTGGAGACTCAGCGGCCTCATCTCTAAAATGCAAGGTGATCAATCATCCTGGATTTGCCTGGGACACAGGACTTGTAGTGCTAAGATCAGAAAAGTCCTGGCAGAACAGGATGAGTTGGTCACTCTACTAAAACAGGAAGACTAACACCTTGTGTGGATGAACTGAAATATTGTTAGTAGAGAATCTGATAAGGAGTAAGTGATCAATAAGTGCTAGCTCCCACCCTCTCACTCAATTCAAAGTAATATTTGTGAAACAAGGGTTTATGAGACAACTCCAGGTGCCCCTCTAGGTGCTGGGGGGCTGTGAGCAAGTGAAGTCTAAGACACAATTCCTATCTTCAAGGTGCTCCCAGTCCATTTGGGGATATAACAGTAATACGCGTGAAACTGCTATTTTATTTACTTATACTTTTATGATTCATTTCCTTCCAAGAAAGGATTGGAGGAGGCTCAGAATAAACGTACAGATACATGAAAATTAGAGTTGAAGGACGAGAGCCACGTAATTAAGGGAGGCAGTGGTGGAATAATTATACTAGAAACCCAAGGCTAAGGAAAGCTACTCCAGTTGAACACAAAACAGCCAGAGAACAAAACAAGAATAACATAGGGCTGGCTGAAATGAAACAGTAAATTATATGGTGTCAGCTCCACAAGTTCAAGGTAGTGCTCTAGAAGTTCAAGGTAGAGTTTGGTGACGACTTTCCTCAAACCAGCTGTGTGACCACGGGCAGGTTACTCATTCCGGGCCTCAATTTCTTATTTTCTTTTCTTTTCTTTTTCCTTTTAATTTTTCTTTCTTTTAGCCTGCACACCCAAAATTACACTTAATTTCTTATCTGGAAAACAAGGAGAATACTTCTTGTGACAGGACATGACCTATTAATGCATGTGTGTCCCCAAACTCTCCCCTTTTCCTGCTCCTTAGGAGGGTGTGTCATCCAAATTTTTCCCGGGGTGCAAGGAGAAGAGCAAGGGTCAACTTTGAAAGGTAGTTTGGCAGTTTCTTAGAAAGTTAAACTTACTTTAGAACCCGGAAATTACCCTCCCGAGATTCCACTCAAGAAAAACGAAAACATATATCCACACAAAGATATGTATGTGATTGTCCATAGCAGCATTATTCATAATAGCCATAAAACTTGAAATAATTCAATTGTTTATCACCTGGTAATAGATACAATGTGATTTATCCACATAATGGACTATCATTCCATAATAAAAAGGAACAAAGTACTAATCCATGCTACAATGTGAATGAACCTCAAAAACATTATATTATATGAAAATAGCCAGATTCAAAAGACTACATATTACACGATTTCATTATGTGAAATGTCCAAAAAAGGCAAAATTACTTAGACAGAAAGTAGATTAGTGGTTGCCCAGGGCTTGGGGTAAAAGCGGGGATTTAACTGCAACAAGGCACAAGGGAACATTTTGGGATGGTGGAAATGTTTTAAAACTGGATTTTGGTATTGGTTGCACAGCTCTATAAACTTACTAAAAATCATTGGATTATATACTTATTGTGGATAAATTTTATGATATATAAATTATGCCTCAATAAAGCTGTTTCTAGAAAAATTTGAGGCACACTCTTCAAGGACACTCCCCTCTGCTCACTTTACACACTTAAATGCCAGTTTCTATGGCACTTGGTCCTCAGCTCTCTGTGCTTTTTATTTTTGCCAATGATTCTCACCTTGGGAGTTTGCATCAGTTACCTGTGGAACCATTTCAAAATATAAACACTGAAGAGTACCTTCCTCTTCCTCTAGCTCCTCCCACCCCCATTCAGATAGACCCTGGGATAGAAAAGTGGTTACCACGTATATTTTGAAAATATCCCCAGGCCACTCTGATATAAACCATACTCTCTGGGTAAATTAACCCAAACTCATGGCTTCAACCGATGGCACCCTAGATAACTTCCTAGGTGACTATTGGTCCAATTATGTTGGCTGTATAACAGATTATCCCAAAATTTAGTGGCTTAAAACAGCAACAATATCTACATTGCTCATGAATCTGCAAATTAGGCACAGCTCAGTGGGACATCTTGTCTCTGCTCCACTGGTCATCAACTAGGTGGTTCAGAGGCTGGGGCTGGAATCCTCTGAGGGTCACTCACCCTCATGTTTGGCACCTGGGCTGGAAGATTCGAAGAGCTGTGTGCAGGAACATCTGGGGCTCCTTGTATAACTCTGTCTGTACATGGCCTCTCCAGCATGGCAGCTTTGGGGTAGCCAAACTTCTTACATGGTGACTCAGAGCTCCAAAGGCACATGTTCTGAGCAAGAGAGAGAGAGAGAGAGTGTGTGCCAGTTAGAAGCTGTACCACCTTGCATGACCTAGCCTTGGAATTCAGATAGTGTTTCTTCTGCTGCATTCTATTGTTTGAAACAGTAACAAAGCACCCTATAGGTTCAAGGGGCAGGAACATAGACTCCACCTCTTGATTGAAAGATCTCAACATCACATTGTATGGAGAGCATGTGAAAGGGGATATATATTGTTTTGGACATCTTTGAAAAATATAGTCTTCCATAACTGCTTCAAACTCTCTTTTCTTCCCTAAAACTTCAATGATTCCAACTCCATCCTTGCTCTCATCTCATGACCCTGCTTCTAATCTCACTAGGGGAATTGCACCAATCCGAAGAGAACTTCCACAAGCTCTTACGGCCACATCTTCCCAATCATCCCATGTCTCTGTCCATTTATTCTTTCTTCCCTACTGAAGTCATGGATGGCCTCTTCATGCTCTCAGCTAAGGCCACCTCCTGCATTTGCACACCAAATTCCATCCTGCCTCCTAGCTCCCTTGATTTTCCTTCTACTGGGTCATTCCCTTCCACATACAAAAGTACTGCTGTTCCTTCTTAATCTCATTTTTGCCTCTAGTCACTGCCTTTTTTCTCTCCTTCCCTTTTCAGCAAGACCCCTTGGTTAAATGTGCTGTCTCTGGTTCTCTCTCATGTTCCTGTGAACCCACTCCAATCACGCTGCTCCCTCATCCCACTAAAACCATTCTCTTGAAGGCCTTCAATGACTTTCTTGTGGCTGTATTCAATGAGTGTTTGTTTCTCAGTCGTTGTTCTTGACCCATCAACAGCATTTGACACTCTAAATTGTTCTCCCTTCTTTGAAATGCCTTTCTTCATTTGGTTCCCAGACAACAAATTCTCCTAGCTTTTCCTTCGACTTTTCTGGTGCCTACCCCACCCCCTTTTCAGTCATTTGGCTTTTTCCTTCTCATCTTCCTGACCTGCAAATGTTGGAATGCCCCAGGGTTCAGTCCCTGCATGCCGTGGTGGTTTGTACCATGGCATTTAATGAAACGGGGAACTTAGTTTCCCCTTTCCTGTGCGATTCCAGGTTAGGAACTTGTGTGATATTAATATTTGGAAGGCAGAAATGAAGCAGCAGCCATTATCCTGGAGGTCATTGCAGTCAGATGCAGATGGTCAGGACAGGTGCATAGGTGCCCAGCAGTCTCTAGAATCCTCCTCCTCCATGGCCAGCTCTTCTCTCCAACTGCTGGCTCTGCTGTCATGGTGGCCCCAGGTCCACCACAGACATCTCACTGTGGACCCACAGAAACACCAGCTGCACCAAGGCCAAAGCTTTCCGTAGCCCCATCTGTGAGTGTCTCTTCATAGGGGTTGGACGTGTCTGGCTTCTCAGATTGACTGACTCCTTCCCTGATCATCCAACTCCATTTCCAGAACTTTGCATCCCTAGCTCCTTCCACAATTGTGAAAGGTCCTATTCCTATCATAAATCCCTTATCCCATCGTAGCCATAGTGACTCTGCTTCTCTGATTGAACCCTGACTGAACTCTGACTGATACAGTTATTGATTCCAAAAGTGGTTCCAGGGAAATAGAACCTTAAGGGTGGGAATCTGAAATTGTTTCGTTGATCTGACTAGGTTTAAAGGCATTAAAGACCCCACTGTCACTGATAAGTTGGACCCCTGTAGCCTATGGCATGCAATGGCAAAACTTTGCTTAAATGGCCACCTGTAGTCACTGCAATCAAACTCCTAGAGAAAGCAAGGCGTTGAGTGCCAAGTGTCTGCTGCCACATAAGATTTTAGTACAAATAAGAATTATGAAGAAACTGGTTGCTTCTAAGTCTACTGGAGAGCTTGGGGAAAGAAAGTGATGAGCTCAATGCTGACATTTCCAGCTCAAGATCCAGCTGATGAGTCAGAAAGCTTCTGTAACTGCCTGGGAAGAAATCCTTACCTTCTGTATGTGCAGGGCCAAGATTTCTGAACTCCAAACCTAATTGTAAAGTCTAATTTTGAAGAACACTGAACTACAGTGCAAAAAGAACTTAACATCTGTGAATATATTAAAAAATCATTAAATCATACAATTTAAATGGGTGAATTTTATTGTATGTGATTTATATCTTTAAAAACCCATTACAAAAAAAGAATTCACAACCTTGAAGGGTTTTATGTGAAAGTCAGGGCATTGACTGGGAAGAAGAGGGATCCTGAAAATTGAGGTGGGGACATATGGGCAGGTTCTGATCAAATAGAGGACCTCAAAACCTAATTCTGATGAGCTTCCTTGTCAGTAGAAGCAACTCTTCCTCTTCTGTCTGAGAAAGTTAGTCTCCCCTGTCCTAGGACCCATAATGACTTCTCCTAAAGTAGGTGACTGCAGGGCACTGCTGATTTCCATTAGCACCTGCCCTCACCACAGACCCTGTCCCTGTCCCATCTATAATCACTCTTATCGTTGGGACATCCAATGATGTCTCACCCATTCTCATGGCTTTACATGCCATCTCTATGCTGATGACCCAAATTTATAGCTTCAGCTTGGACCTCTCTCCTGAACTCTAGACTTGTGTACTCAAGTGCTTTCTTTAAATCTCCACTTGTATATCTAATAGGCATCTCGAAATTAACATGTCAAAAATGAGCCCCTTTTATTCCCCTCATCCAAACTTGCTCCTCTTGCAGTCTCCCTATTTTAATCACTGGCGACTCCACGGCTAGCATTCTTGGTGTCTTCTGCTTCTCTTACACCCACATCTAAAACATTATCTAATCCTGTTGTACTTTCTCAATGTATCCAGAGCCTACCATGTCTCGCAATCCCCACTGCCATCATTCTGGTCTCCATTACCTCTCACCTGTGTTGCTGGAGTAGCCTCCAAGCTGGTCTCTTGCTCCCAGCTTTGCCCCTCTTCAGTCTATTTCCAACACAGTAGCCAGAGTGACCCTGTTAAAATGCAAGGCATGTCACATTACTACTTTGCTCGAAACCTTGCAACAGCTTCCCATTTCCTTCAGAGTGAAACCCAGAGCCTTACAACGGTTTGCACGATCCCAGATGACCTGTACCCTAATGTCCCTCCCCCCGGCCTCTGACCTCATCCGTCCACCCAGCCACACTGGCTGTTTCAGGGGTTCACTTTGCCTCAAGGCCTCTGCTCAGAATGCCTGTCCCCCAAAGAGCCACATGCCCCACTTCTCAGTCATTTTCTCAGTGAAGCCTTCCCTAGACACTATTTAAAATTTCAAACTCTCTCCACTCCTCACGCTCCTATTGTCTTTCCTTGCATCATGTTTCTCCCCTAATATTTATAATTTTCCTACATACTCTATATGGACAGGGGTTGTTTTTTCTTTTCTTTTTCTTGCCTCTGCTGTATCTCTAGTACTTACAACTACACCTGACGTATAGTAGGCTTTTGATAAGAAACAGTTGAATGAAAGTACTCAATTAAGTTAGCTGTTATTATTTAGCTGATGTTTTCAACCACAAAGCTGGGAGGTATTCTAGACTTTTCCTTCCTTTTCTCTCTCCCATTCCCATATCTAACTAGTCACAAAATTCTATAGCATCTGCCTTAGCTTAACCCCTCATCATTTCTTACCTGGATTATTCAAACAGATTCCACACTGAAACCTGTCCTTTTCTCCCCTCTCCTTTTTTTCTTTTTTTAGACATTGCTGCCAGAGTTTCAAAATCACAAATCTGATCATGTCAATCCTCTGCTAAAAATTCTTCTGTGGTTCCCCAGACCTGTCAGCGTAGAGTTCCCAGTCTTTCACTCGGTGCACAATCCTGACCTAGTGCAACCCTCTGACCCCCTTTCTGCCCTCTGCCCTCTGAGATTCTTCCTCACACCCTTGGCTCAACCAAACACAGCTAATTGAGGTTTCCCAGAGAGTAAGGCTTTTGCATATGCAGTTCCTGCTGCCTGCAACGACCTTTGTCTTCCTCTCTTTGAAAAAAAAAAATCTTGCTAATCATAGTCATCTTTCATATCACATCTCAAGCATGACAGACTCCAGAAATTCTTCCCTGACCCCTCAGTCTGATTTAGATAGCACTTTTCTGTGCACGTCCCCATCCTAGCACTTACAATCCTGCAGGAACAGGTAGTTTGCAGGTCTGCCTCCCCCACTAGGGAATACAAACCTGGAGGGTAGGTGGGTGTCACACTGTACTTTATACCTTTGTGCCTAGCACAGAAATGAGGGGGCTGGAAGTGTTTGCTGAATTAATGATGGTTGTATGGTTAAGACTGCTAGCTTCTCAAGGCTGCCTTGTCTAGAAGAAGAGAGGCAGGCTGGGAGCTGGGAAACAAGACATTCATGCAAGGGACATTTGGAGCTGGCCTTCTCTTGGGGTTCATGAGTAACCATTTCAGGCAATGCAGGGAAAGGGCCAGGCTCTATAAAATAGCAATGATAGGATAAGGATACCGTACTTCGTAGTCTTGATTTGAAAAATGTTTCTGATATTTTCTTTGTGCGCTGTCTTTTTATTATCCCTTAGTATTTAACAAAGTCTAATGGAAAATCCCAATCCACTTTAGCTGTTCTAAAATAATCCAGGAGAAATAGTTTGGATCCATGATTGAGCCAGAGTATTAAAGGGGTGGCCATGTCCCTCCTGGTGACGACCGCAAGAGTCTTTTCTAAACAGAGAATTTCAAGTGCTCTGTCACTTTGGAGGGCTTAAGACTTCCCTCTCTACCTTCACCAAAGAGAAGGTAAAACTTGCAGCATGCAGTCCTCCTCTCCTACTTGTTCTCTTTCCTGGGCTGAAACCGTAAAGCTGTTTTCTTTTATTAGAGAGGCTTTACTCACTCACAGATGCTTAGTAAATGCTTGGAATGAGGATGTTTTCTGATTGGTTGTCCAGATAGGAAGAGGCATTTAGATTGGTGGGTGCAGAGGTAGGTAGAGTAAGTGAGGGGAGGAGGGTGGAGAGGAAAAGGTGACAGAAAGGCCCAAAAAACTGCTCAGAGCTGGGCACAAAGGCACGACTGATGGTGAGCTCATAAACACATCACTCAACTGTGAGAATTTCATTCTTTTGAAATAAGCTGTTGTAGGAAAGGGGCAAATATTTAAGCAAGTTGGAGTGTTTGCAATCACATCTCCCACGGATGAATTTAAGACGGTAAAAGGGCAACAGAGGACAATTTGGCTTAGAACAGAGTGTTAAGGCTATGGTAATGGAAAGCAATCTGTTCAAGGAGAGGTCTTGGAGGGCATGGAAAACAAAAATAAAACTAAGCAAGTGAAATGGATAAATAATGGAGAGAGGCAATAACAGCCACCTTATAATCACTGAGAAAATACCAGCATTAATAAATCCTGAAAGGCACACACAGGATGCTGAAGACGCAGGAGAGAACTCTCAGAGGAGCCAGTGACGAGGAAGGGCAAAGCAAAGCTGTTAGAGGAGAGGTGCAAGTGACAAAAACTAACACCTGATAGAAAGACTAACAGATACTAACCTGCCGTTTATTTTACGCGGGTATAGAGCACATCTATATAGCTTCCTTCCTTTAAAAATGTCATCAGCCATTCTTATAAATATTCATCTTCCTGTAGCTAGGAGAGAGTGATTTTAGACTCATAACATTTTAGTGCTGGGGTTTAGAGGTTAGCTCTTCCAACTGCCATCATTTGCCGATGAGGACACTGAGGTCCAGGGAGGGGACGCGATTTGTGCAGGATCACACTCCCAGGCAGCTCGACTCCTCTTCCAGTGTTCTTTCCATGACATCAGGAGTTTCCAGCTTTTTAAAGCAAGAAGACCCCGTTTTTAATGTCAAACGTTGCACACCCTGACATGCTGATGAAGTATCCGGCATTGTATTTCTCACAGTCGCATCCACGTACATTTAACACTGCATAGAATTTCTGTGAGTGACATGGGATAGTTCCAGTCTCTAGGCAGCCTGGTACTCGAATAGACCACAACCCTGGCAGCTTCCAGGTTGGGAACAGGACCCTGCAGCAGGATGAGTGGATGAGTTGGTTCTTTTCAAACCAAGAATGGAAATAAATAATTCCATCCTCTTAAGAACAAAGAAGGTATTAAGTGAAATCAAGTTACTTATTTTGGAAAAAAGGATCATAGGACTTTGGGCAATTTCAGACCACAGAAGAAGAGGGTCCTGTTTGGTGAGCTTGGCCCAGGGCTTTGGTGGAGCCCTGTCAGCCCTGTCAGCCAGCGGATTCAGAATAAAGCAAGGGCTGCTTGTCCCAAAGTGGGAGAGACTCCAAGTGTCACAGCTCAGTCCCGGGAACTGGAGAAGGGCTGGAGGAGGGCTCAGCGGTGAAGGCTGCAGTGGTCCCTGCCTGGGAGACCACTGAGGCTGGGACTCTGCAGCTCACACAGGAGGACATACTCAGCGTACACTAGCACTTACTGAGCACCCACTGTGTGCCGGGCACCCTACTAGGTGTGGCATGTGCACCATTTTCTTTACTCTTTTTAAATGATTTTACTCTACTTTGAGGTAGAGGCTATTCTTATCCCCATTTGCAGTTGAGGAAAGAAAGGCTTAGGGGGGCTTTGTAAGATCTTGTCTAAGATCTCGGGGTTGGAACTGGGACCCAGACAGATTCTAAAGTGCCTGTTCCTAGTCACAGCCATAGCAAGCAAGAGCAGAGCAAGCCGTTGTGCAGCTCAGTTGAGATAATCCCCGCAAAGTGCTTACTACTGTGTCTGGGCATATAAAAAGGGCTGATGATATGGTGATGATGATTATCCGTATTTTCAACATCAGCACTTTGGAAGTACAAATCATAAAGAAAGTGGAAAATACCTGGGAGTTGTAAGAAAGTTAGAGTGTGAAATCTTCCAGGATGGGGTAAGAAAAAAAAGAAAGAATGGTGTCCATGGTTTCGGGGGGAACCTCCTCCCCGCTCAGTGTCGTGACTGTGAGCCCAGAGTTGTGGCTGGGGAACAGAGTTTTGATGTGGATGTTGCTACCTGTCAGGGGTGACCAGGTTGCTTCCATCAAGATGACAACAATTGTCAGCAATTCAGGGGGCAAGCCTGGGGACAGCTGGAATGTGGGGTAGGTCCCTGTGTGGAGAAGGGTACAACCTGGGACTCGGTGGGTGGGGTTCTGAGACAAGATTATTTCATCGCCACTTACTCTTATTTATTATTACCTATCTCCTGTGTCCAGGATGTGAGGGGACATCTGCCAGCAAATAACATCATAATGGGAAATAGAGATGCAGCCAGAGTCCAGAAAAGTTGAGCTTCAGTGGTAGATAGAGTTTGAATAAGTGCTAAATTTAGTTAATCCACTTGCTAAATCAGGATTGACCCTTTGAAACAGTTATTCAAAATCTCTATTTTAAAATACATGACGTACTTCAAAAGTAGTTCTGCCGTGGTATGTAAGAAAAAGGCCATGGTTTAATAGTTTGAATTTTCAAATATTTTAAGTTTCATTTTAGAGAATTAAAATAGTGTATACATAGTAAAAATGACTTTTCTTAAAGCTTCCAGCAGAGCCTTAAAAACCTCATGCCCAGTTGAGTTTATTCATTCTCTAGGGAGAAAAGTTCTTTTGCAGAGAACAGTTCAATTCATGAAACTGTTATAGTCCCTGTTAGGGGATAAGATTTTCTGCTTAATTCGACTAAATGATTGAATAAGTTTTGTGGAATTTGGCAAATTTTGTTGTGGAAGTTTTCACTTTTTATTTTTGTTAACTGAAAACAAGTAGGTATATATGACAATATCCACAAAAGAAAATCTATTTTTGCAGTAATTGGTTAATTTGAGGAGGCTCAGATGGTCTGTTCTCCTTAAAATTGCTCAAAAATGAGACTGATCCACCCTGAAAAGCCTGTTGAGATGGGAAGGCTCATCATTTTGAAGGCCTCTTTGGTGCACTGTGTTCAAGGTTTGTAATGAGAGGGAGGAAATATATTACTGCATCAGTATTTTCAAGTGACATCAACACCAATCGTCCAGGGAATGACAGACTCAGTGTACCATATAAAGAGGTTGGTCCTCTGATGACAAGACTCCCAAGCAGAAATGTATCATAATAGGGACAAATGGGTGCTAGTAACATAAACGGTCTGGGACAGGTGCTCCATGATAAATAGAGCTATTACAAAGCCTGATTGGGATGTCAGACTGGTGAGGATAGAATATGTTTCTAATCCATCCCCATGGTACCAAGGCAGGGAAGCCAGCCTGAGCAGTCTGCTGTGGAAAAGAATTTGTGTATTTCTCTCAGGAGCCAAGATTCTCAGACTTTGTTAGTCTGGGGCCTATTCTGCAGAACAATAGATTCTCCCATGACCTCAGCCACGAGGGCTACTGTAGATATTAAGGCCTCTGTGTTGCCTGGGAGGTGGTGTCCCACACAACAGCCCCATCCTCATCAGTAGCTTTAGAGAGACACACCTCTCTCCTGAAGAATCCTAAAAGACACTGACGGTCACTGTCTGGTATGGTTAATTTTATATGTCAACTTGACTGGGCTATGGGGTGCCCAGATATTTGGTTAGACATTATTCTGGCTGTTTCTATGAGATTGGTTTTGGATGAGATTAATGTTTTTTAATAGGTAGACTACATAAGGCAGTTTGCCCTTCCTAATGGGGGTGGGCCTCTTCCAATCAGTTGAAGGTCTGAGTGGAACAAAAAGGCTGACTCTCCCCCAAACAAGAGCGAATTCTTCCAGCGCAACTGCCTTCAAACAGGGACGTTGGCTTTTTCCTGCCTTTGGACTCAAACTGAAACATTGGCTTGTTCTGTGTCTTCAGCCTGCTGGCCTCTGGACTGGAATTATATCATGGGCTTTCTTGGGTCCCTGCAGACCTTGGGACTTGCCAGTCTCCATAATCATGTGAGCCAATTCTTTATAATAAATCTCTTTCTATATAGTACGTGTACACACATCCTATTCGTTCTGTTTCTTGGAGAACACTGAATAATACACTATCATCCAATTCTTCTCTCTGGTTTGGGGGTTTCTCAGGGAGCATCATCTTGGTGGGAGGCAATGCCCCATTTCCTGCTATGGAAACCCAAGGGTCAGGTGGTCCCTCTTCCTACACCCTGGCTGCAGGCTGCAGGCACATGACCTGTGCTGGGCCAGTCAGAGGCCCCTGCTTTGGACTTTGGCTGTGGAGGGGGTGAACCAAGAGGAAGGGACAGTGAAAGTTCACTTCCAGTAGCAGCAGAGAGTGACTGCTAGAGGATGGTTGTCTTGCCTCTCCGGACTTCCTTCATTTCTTGTCATTTTCCAAGCCTGGTTCTCCCACCACCAACAGATAC
This sequence comes from Varecia variegata, assembly GCA_028533085.1. Taxonomy (NCBI): domain Eukaryota; kingdom Metazoa; phylum Chordata; class Mammalia; order Primates; family Lemuridae; genus Varecia; species Varecia variegata. The sequence continues at coordinate 8,248,260 of CM052444.1, read as the reverse complement.
TGAAAGTTGCCTTTATCTTTCCAATAAACATCCTTTTCTACTGAAGATGGCAAGTTAGTATCTTGCTTGTAACCAAGAATCCTGACTGGTACAGAGGTGAGGCCTGGCTTTCAGGTTGGATGCTAGAACCAAGAGAGCTCTTAGTTTTCTCTACGCCATGTGTAAAATTATAGGCAGATGGCGCAGACTATAATCGAATCGGTGAGCCATGAGAGGGGTGCTGATCACCAAAGCCAAAGGTAATAACAACATCAACTACAGCAACCGAGAGCCTTTCCCATGTGCCAGTGCTTTGCTCTGAGCTTCTCTTGCATTGTCTCAACTCATTATCTCTATGACTTTCTGTGGTCTGTAGAATGATTTTGCCCATTTTGCAAATGAGAAACCTTAAACAGAAATATTAAGGAATCAGTTGCACTTGGTACTGTCCTAAGTGGCAGTTGGAATTCAAACTCAGGACTCTCTGAGTCTACAGTCTGTGCCTTCAAAGGTGTGACCACTGTGGTGGGTGTAGAGAGACTCTGCTGAGTCTCCCTGCTGTGTGGAGGTGGGATCAGCCCAGAAGGATAAGGGCCAGGCATGTTGGTCAGGGCCACATAACAGTCTGGTGCTTCCTGGCCATGGCTTTTGGGCAGCAGAATCCACCCTCACTAGTTTAAGCAGAAAGGGATTTGTTATAGGGTTTTATTTAGCTGGTAGAATTTCCAAGGGGGTCAAATCATGCTTGGATGCTATAAATTCAGGAATCATACAGCCAGGGAAAAGGCCCAAGCTGAACTTCAGACTGTTCTAGAGGAAACCCACTGCTGCCATTACTGGCCACCCAGCACCTAGGATGCTAGGGACAGAACCATCACGCCCCCTGCTCCAGAAAAGCCAAACCCCTCTGCTTCTGCAGAGGGAGGAAGATCCACCCTCCCTGCACGTGGCCCCCACCCACACTGCTCACCTTTGCCTTCCAAGTCTTCTGTGGGTGTCTTGGCTTGGTGGACCTGGGTCATGTGTGGAACACGAGCTGCAAAAGATCTGGGAAATGTAATTTTTAGCTTTTCAGCCTCTGTCATTCAGGAAAGCCCTTCAGAAGAGTATTGAATCCCCGAGTCAATGGCATTGTCATCTCATAACCCTATTGCCTTCCACATCCATGTACAGTGGAAACTGTGTGTGAGGTCCCCGCCCTCCAAGTTAATATCTTGCAATTTTACATCTGGAAGGGATCTCATAAATCACCTTGGTCAGAAGTTTTCAGACTCTGGTTCGTAGGTCACTGGAGTTCCTGGAGGGGAATTAGGGACTGCCACAGTGATCAGGGAGAAAGAAAGCAGGAAAGGCAAACACACAGGTCTTATAACAGTTCAGCTTTAATGTGTTTTAGGTTCTGTGCTTTAAAGCAGAAAACAAAAAAAACAAAAACCCTTCTAGGGAAGCTGAGGTGAGAGGATCCCTTGAGCCTAGGAGTTTGAGGCCAGCCTGGGCAAAATGGTGAGACCCCACTTCAAAAAAACAAAACAAAACCAACCAACCAAATAAAAGTTGCAAACCACTGGCTAATCTAAGTTCTTCATTTTCACTGATGAGAAAACAGGGACTCAGAGATGCCAATACCTTGCTCATGGTCATAGAACTAGCGCATGGTGAAGTTGAGACCAAAACAGGGACTCCTGATCCTAGACTGGTGGTCCTTCCTTAGCAGCATGTGATATCTGAAGGGATGTTTACTCAAAGTTGCTCAGGATGCAGGACTTTCTGGGTCCAGCACAGGTGGTGATAATCACCTGATTTCAGCTTAAATATTGTTGCCTTAGAGAAGTCTGCCTTGACCCACTAGGCCAAGCCTTGTTGTCATATGCTCTCTTGGAGACTAGACTTCTCTGTTGAAGTACTCAGCAAAGTTATAATGAAGAACTTAATCTTTCTATTACTTCATGTCTGTCTTCGCTAGAGTGGAGCTCCATGGAGTAAGGACTATATTGGTCTTGGTCATTACTATATCCCTGGAATGTGGCAGTTTCCAATGGACAATCTAAACACCAAAGGAGAATAGAAGTCAGAGCATCTAAGTCCAAGACCTGCCTCAAGACTTCACCACGGGGAGGGAACAGTGACAAGAAATGAATGAGAATTGTGGACTGAATTGAGCCCTGATGTGGGTCTCTATTTCCCCATCTGTTAAATGGGGCTAATAGTTCCATTCTCAGATTACTGTTGTGAGGAGGAAAGGAGAGAATGGCTACAAGTTGGGCCTGAACTTGGACATAAATTTCCCATGGCCAAACTGTGGCAGAAATTATAATCCCTGCCTAGGGGTTCTGAAGCCTCTGGAAAGATAGCCAAGAATGTGATGCCTGAGGCTGCCCCTGAGATCCTTGGAACTTAGCTCCTTATTTTTATAAGACCTTAATTTCTATATTCTGATTTAGAAAAATAATAAATATAAATTGTAGGAAAAAATTGAAAATATGGATAATCACAAAGAAGAAAATTATATTTTATGACCCAGTGTTACTATTTTGGTACACATCATCCTAGCCTTTTGTACATTCATATTTGTATGTCATAGTTCATTTGGCTTGTCATCTGCATATTTTCATTAAGAACATTTTATGAACATTTTCACATTTTAAATATTCTTACATAATATGATTTTGCCACATTTTTCTTTTAATTTTGATGTGAGACCTTTTCTCTTTCCTAATGTAAACATTTAGTGCTATAAATTTCCCTCTCAGCCATGCTTAGCTGCATCCCACAGATTTTGATATGCTGTGTTTTCATTTTCATTCAATTCTATGCATTTTTATTTCCTTGAGATCTTTTAATTTTGATATCTAATGCTTAAAATTATAAGTTTAGTTTATTCATATGGTAAAATAATTCAAACAGTGTAAAGAGGTGTTCAGTAAAAAGAAAGTCTTTCTCTGACCCCATATGCCAGTTCCTTTCACCAGAGTAACTATAGTGAATATTAATTTTGTGTACCTTACAGAAATGTTTAGTTATGTGTGTGTGTGTGTGTGTGTGAGAATGAGTCTGGCTTTTTATCTCTTACTGGACAAAGAGGAGCACACAACATACACTATTGTTCATTTTAGACATGTGGAAGATAAAATATAAAAATGATCTTGTTATTCCCCTCCCTGTTCTCATACTCCTTGAAACATGACTTTGACGCTCTTTCCATCAGGCAGGGGAGAATATTTCTCTGTCCCTTGAATCTGGTTTTGCTTTGGCCAATAGAATGTGGCAGCAGTGATGGCATGCCAGTTTTGAAGTTAAGCATGAAGAAGACTTTTGTGCTTCCACTCTACATCTACAACTCTTCTATTTTGAGATTCTGCCACTGCCATGTGAACAAGCCTAGGCTAGCCTGTTGGGAGATGAAAGTCTGTATGGAATCCAATTGTGCCAGCAAAGACAGTTCTAAACTAGCCTACCCTAGATGACCACCAAACATGGAGGAGAACCTACCCAAGATCAGCAGAGCAGCCTGCCCAACCTACAGCTGCCTACAGAGTCAGGGGGAAGGTCACCCAAACAATAGAAAATGTTTATTGCTTTAAGCCACTGGGTTTGAGGGCAGTGTGTCACGCAGCAATGGTTAACTGCTACAGAGATGTTATCATACCAGTACGTTAAATAAATCAACATGTAAAAAGCACTTAGAACAGTGTCCGGACCATAGCAAGCTCTCAAAAATGTTAACTATAATTATTATTACATACATATAATGGCTTCAAGCTATTCCATTATACGGTGAACCATAATTTATTCAACTTGTTTTTATTTTTCAAACATTTATATTGTTTCCATTGTTTTCCTACTATAAAGAATGCTGCAGTCATTACAGTATATACATTTTTATCTGTCAATGGGAAAAATTCTTAAAATTATAATTGCTATGTCAAAGTATAGATACATTTTAAACAATGATTGATAATATCAACTCATCTTCCAAAGAAGTTACTCAATTTATTTCCATCAACAGTGTATAAAGTGATTGTTTCTCCTCACCATCACCAGACCCAAGATTATTTTAATGACTGCATAATAGTCCATCATAATATGTGCCATAATTTATTTAACCAGTCTTTATTACTGAACATTTAGGTTGTTTCCTTTTTCCCCTATTATAAAAAAGCCCATGGTGAACATCCCTGTAGATAAATCTTTTCACACATTCATGATTATTTCCTAAGGGTAAATTCCTAGAAGTAGAGTTTCTGAGTCACAGGATTTACACATTTTAAAGACTTTTGAATATATAATACCAAATTATTTCTCAGAAAAATTATACCAGATTATACTCAAGTGCAGCATTTAACAACTTTTATTTATGGAAAATTTCAAAGATATACAAAAGAATAGAGAATATAACAATGGCTCTCCCCATATAGCCATCACTCAGATTCAATAATGGTCAATTTATGGCCAACCCATTTCATCTACAACTCTCTCATTTGTCTAGATTATTTTGAATCAGATCCAAAGGGGGCATTTTCAATATGCTTTTATTTGAGCAGCTGAGGAATTAGGAGACAAATAAAAAGCTCCCTTTCCAGAGGGGGCCTTGGTGTGGTGGGAATCTCTTGGAATCTCATGTGATCACACCCCAAGGCCCTTGGCCAGGAGAGGGCCTTGCTGGGGTGCACAGGGACCCCCGGGAAGCCCTGATGTATCATACTCATCCCCTGCCCTGTTGGAGTCAATGATTCTGCAGGGCAAGATTAATCCGGTCCACTTCTCAGGGATTTCAGGGCTTTTTCTGAGTCTCTGTATTCCCCAGCTGCACGTCATTCATCATCTAAATAAAGCGGAGGTAGATAATATAATCCATCCGTGGCTCATGTAAGTGCAAATATTGTGATTTGTGTTTACAGTGATTGCCACTGAGCAGGAGGCTTTTCTTTGGCTTCTGCTGAATTTTTCCAGGCTGATTGAATTTTGTAACACTAGCAGGTCACATTGCATCAACAACAAGTTGGCACAATCTTTGGGCAGAAATATAATATAAACATTTCCTTTAATAAGCAAGTACAGTAATGGCTCAGTCTCTTTCTAGCTCTGTGGGCATATTACACAGAACTATAACAGGAGGCAAACTGAAACGTTGCTCCGAGGGGAAAGAAAGATGTAACCTGAAGACCTGAGTCGGTCAATTTGCAGATAAAGAGCAGGAAGAGGTCTTCTGACCCAGAACCGCAAGTGGAGGGGTGAATACTCAAAGTTGACTTCAAAATGTCAGATACAAAGCACCCTCAAGAGTTCACTGGAGTTATTCCCAAGATACCGTCTTAGCTTCCGAGATCATCCAGCCTTGCTTTAAATAGTCCACACGATGACACTTGCGTCATCGGAGTGCAAAGGAGAGACCACAGGCTTTGAGGCACACAGGACTTTGAATCCCAACTCCACCTACTGAGCAACTTTGGGCAAGGGACTCATTGCTTTGTTTATTCACTCACTTACTCAGCGAAGATGTTCTGAGCACCTGCTGTGAGCCAGATGTCGTGCCTGGCACTAAGGACTCCGTGGTGAGCAAGACATTGCTTCTGTCCTCAAGGAGTTTATAGCCCAGTGGGGATGATGCGATGCTGTGACAAGGCTAAGACAGAGTGACAGGGGAACACGTAGGAAGGCGGTCAGGGCTCTTCCTGGAGGAAGTGGCCCCTCAGGTGACATCAGAGAGTAAGTCAGAGTCACCCAACCAGGGTGAGGCTGGAGTGAATGGGGGATCCATTGTGGGTGAGCGGATTCCAGGCCGAGGCAACAGCCTCCAAAGATTTGGAGAGAGAAATAAAAAGCACACCCCTGAACTAAAGTCGTCAAGTGCGTGGAGTGTGGAGTGCAGGACTGGAGCGGCAGGGTGACTCAAGAGGGGAGCTGAACCAGAGCACGCGGGACACCCAGGGCACATCCAGGACAATCCAGGGAACTGTAGCTTCAATCTGGGCAGCGACAGGATCGTGTGACCGAGAGCGATTTCTCTGGCTGCAGCCCAGAATGGATGGAGGAAGCAGGTGCAGCAGGGAGGGTTCCGATCCGGGGTGGTGGCAGCGGGTGGCGAGCCCTGGGTGGAGCCACGTGCTCTCTCACAGGGGAGTGACTGGGCTTGGTGACTGTGGGATGAAGAAAGAAGGACCCAGGGACTATCTCAGCAGTGGGCACAGGGGAAGACGGGAGTTGGTGCTGAGTTTGAGGCTGAACAGATTCTGTGGGCAGCTGTGCAAACGTGTCAGGAGCTCAGGAGGGTGACGGTGCTTGACTGTGAGTCACTAATACACGGAGGGTCAGTGAGGCCACATGAGCAGAGGTGACCACCAGGGAGAGCACTTAGTCCGTGAAGGAAAAAATGTCTTCCTCGGTGAAATGGCTAAGGTCAGAGATGCCAGGTATAAGGGAGCTACCTGTGTGCCGTGCCTAGGAGGTGTCCTGGCAGGGGCAGCCGGTGGCAGGGTCCCTCCTTGCCGCTCTGAGGTGCTGCCTCCTCGTCCACACCAAGTGCCATTTTCGGGCTCTTACTGATCTCACTGTTCTTCCTCCCCCATCATCCCGTCCCCCATCCCCGCTCTGTGATTTAATGCCACCTCTGAAAATCCAAGTTTGCCTTTCCTTCTGCTGTGTCCCAGGAAATGAAAACGGGCTGCTTAAAATACAAGCCCTGACCTAAATCCCACAGTGCCTAGATTTTTCCCAACCAAGCAGTTCAAGTCAGAGACGGTGGCTGCCTGCCACTCCAGGGATGCGTCTTAAAGCCACGGTTTGCTTCATGAGACATAAGAGAGAAATCTGGTCAGGAAACTCCAGGAAATCATTTCTCAGCCATCTGTCTTCCCCTGAATGGCAGCCAGGGATCGCTCCCCAAGTCGTGTACAGCAGCTCGGTTGGAAGGCGGCCGGGGCCGGGGTGCGAGGTGCCTGCTCCATGTCTGGGGAAGGCAGCGGCTGGCAGGCTGCACCTCGGGTCAGGAGGATCAGATCATCCAAGGACAGGACGATTAGTTCCCGAAGCCTTCCCAGATAGCTCATTATTGAAATTAACTTTTCATCTGACAAAATGTAACCCTGCTGGATCGACAGCCAAGCCCTGACTGCAGGTAATGGCAGACGCTACTGATGCTATTTTTTCAACTTAGTACTAGTTTGAGAGAAAATGTGAACTGGTTACCTAGAATAGACTCTTCCCCGGTGCCGGTGGAGTCTCAGAGAGATTCTTTTATGCCCAGCTGCCCTGGGAGTCTCAAAGCCCCAGTTAACTATTCTTCCTTAGAATCTGTTGAAAGAGGCCTGACCTCTTTGAAAAGCCTGAATCAATGAACTGTACTCTCCAGCGAGTCAAAGGAGAGAAAAATGAAAACAGGTGGTGCTCTCCAGGAGAGGCAAAACATTTGTATTTATAAGAAGAAATCTTTCTGACTTCCCCCTCACCGCTCTGCCCTCCCCGCCGCCCAGGCTGCGGCACTGCTGACTGTATTCTTGCTACTGCACACGCTATCGAGTTAGAGCACCACGGAGAAGGCAGGCATCCCTGGTGTAACTAACTGGATACGTTTTCCTTTACGTGCATCCAGGGGCAATTGTGGCTGAACTAGAACCCAGCTTTCGCAAGTATTATCATGTCTAACTTTTTTTGCAATTGGGAAGGAAGAAAGCAGGGGTTTCATGGGTCTCTTCTCTACCTGTCTCCCCTTGGCCTGGGTTTCATCTCTAGGGGGACAAGAATCTGAAATCAGTGGAATTATTTTCATGGGAGAGTCAGTGAGATTCTGGGCACAGCTGGGATGATTCAGGACCCAGGTGACAAAAGTGTGGTCTGGGAGTGAGAAAAGACTATTCTCCTCCCTCTGCATAGGACTCAGTGCAGTGCTGAGGGCTGGGGGCCTTTGATGGCTTTCTCAAGCAGCTTAATGGGTGAGTGGAGGCCAAAGGAAGAGACCCCCCCCAGGGCAGTCCCCAGTGGTTGCTGCCGCTGGAAGCCTGGCCTGTGCCCAGCATGTGGCTCTCCTATGCTGGCCCCCAGAATTTACCAGGGCCCCCTTGACAGGGGCTAGATTCTGGTTGGGTTAGTGAAGGGCTTGCTCAGGGTCATTGCAACTGGGGCATAAACATACATGTGACCCTATTTTATACTGCCAAATTGGGAGGCCATGGGACACAGGAGAACTTGTAGGGAGGTGATAGTGTCACACTTCCTTGCCACCTCTCCAGCTCTAATTGAACTTAGCAGCAACTGTGTGGGACCTGCCCTGAAAGGACAAGATTTGATTTCCTCAAATGACTCAAATGAGGGATTTCTCACCCAAGGACAGGCCAGAACCCTGCTGCTTCTATGGGAGGTCTCAGTGTGTGGGGTGGGAGCAACAGAGAAGCTGGCACTGAGGGGAGGGGTCAGTCTGGGGAGGAAGGAAAGGAGGAGGGAAGAAGAAATGGTCTCAGGTAGTTACCTTGAGCAGTAGCCGTTGTCAGTGTGAGAGTTTCATTTTCTTTATAGCAGAGGAAATTGACATGGACAAATGTCTGAGCTTCCAAGAAGAAAGCTGCAAAGCCAGGAAAGCTACAACCAGAAAGTGCTTCTTTTATTCTAGAATTTCAAGAGTGAGTGTTGAGGTAGGAAGTTCTAGCTTACCAACCAAAACTATTCTAAGTAAAAAAATGGTCTAACAACAAGAACAAAATGGGAGGTATTAATTTACCAGACTTCAAACTATACTACAAGGCTGTGATTATTAAATCAGCTTGGTATTGGCACAAGAACAGGGACACAGACCAGTAGAACAGAAATGAGAATCCGGATATAAAACCATCCTCATATAGCCATCTAATCTTTGACAAAGCAGACAAAAACATACACTGGGGAAAAGATTCCTTATTCAATAAATGGTGCTGGGAAAACTGGATAGCCATATGTGGAAGACTGAAACAGGACCCACACCTTTCACCTCTCACAAAAATCAACTCACGGTGGATAACAGACTTAAACCTAAGGTGTGAAACTATTAGAATTCTAGAAGAAAATGTGGGAAAAACTCTTATAGACATTGGCCTAGGCAAAGAATTTATGAGGAAGACCCTAAAGGCAATCACAGCAACAACAAAAATAAATAAATGGGACATGATTAAATTAAAAAGCTTCTGCACAGCCAGAGAAACTGTCACGAGAGCAAACAGACAACCTACAGAATGGGAAAAAAATTTCGCAGGCTACACATCTGATAAAGGACTGATAACTAGAACCTATTTAGAACTCAGGAAAGTCAGCAAGAAAAAAATCAAACAACCCTATCAAAAAGTGGGCAAAGAACATGAATAGAAATTTTTCAAAAGAAGACAGAAGAATGGGCAACAAACATATGAAAAAATGCTCAACATCTCTAATCAGGGAAATGAAAATCAAAAACCACAATGAGATATCACCTAACTCCAGTGAGAATGGCCTTTATCAAAAAGTTCCAAAACAATAAATGTTGACGTGGATGTGGAGAGACAGGAACACACATACACTGCTGGTGGGACTGCAAACTAGTGCAACCTCTGTGGAAAGCAATATGGAGATACCTTAAACAGATACAAGTAGACCTACCATTTGATCCAGCAATCCCATTATTGGGCATCTACCCAAAAGAACAAAAGACATTCTATAAAAAAGACATCTGCACTCGAATGTTTATAGCAGCACAATTCACAATTGCAAAG
>CM052444.1:8207028-8238071 GCA_028533085.1 Varecia variegata | reverse complement strand
GGGACTGCAAACTAGTGCAACCTCTGTGGAAAGCAATATGGAGATACCTTAAACAGATACAAGTAGACCTACCATTTGATCCAGCAATCCCATTATTGGGCATCTACCCAAAAGAACAAAAGACATTCTATAAAAAAGACATCTGCACTCGAATGTTTATAGCAGCACAATTCACAATTGCAAAGATGTGGAAACAACCTAACTGCCCATCAACACATGAGTGGATTAATAAAATGTGGTGTATGTATACCATGGAGTACTACTCAGCTATAAGAAACAATGGTGATCTAGCACCTGTTGTCTTTTCCTGGATAGAGCTGGAACCCATTCTACTAAGTGAAGTATCCCAAGAATGGAAAAATAACCACTATGTGTACTCACCATCAAATTGGTTTCACTGATCATCACCTAAGAGCACATTTAGGAATAACATTAATTGAGTGTCAGGCAGATGTTGGGGGGGAAGGGAATGGGTGTATGCATACATAATGAGTGCGATGTGCACCATCTAGGGGATAGACACGCTTGAAGCTCTGATTCAGGGTGGAGGGAAGGGGAGGCAAGGACAATATACGTACTCTAAACTTTTGTGACCCCATAATATGCTGAAATTAAAATAAATAAATAAATAAATGGCCTAAGACCAACACCTCCAAGATGGCTTAACATCATTTAATAGTAACTCTCTAAATGTGGTCCAAATTCCAACCTGTATGAGATGTTCTTGAGGATGCTGGTTTAAAATGTAAATCCCTTAGCCCCACCCAAATCTACTGAATCAGAGATCTGTGGGGAGGTGCCTAGGAATCTATTTTCATGACAAATGCCCAGATCATTGCTGTAAAATTTAAGAACACTTAGTCTATATCTGCACTTCTAATACAGTAGCTGGTAACCACTTGAGACTATTTAAATTAATTAAGATGACATAAAATTAAAAATTCACTTCCTGAGTCACACGGGCCATATTTCAATTGCTCAATAGCCCCACATGGCTAGTGGCTATTATATTGGACAAGGAACAACATTTCTGTCACTCCAGAAAGTTCTATTGGATAGAGATGGCTATACTGTAAGGAATATCATGAATATGATTTAGAAGATTACAAATCTTTTAATGCTAAGATGTGAAATTTAATCAATTATTCTATAAAAATGCTGTTTGTTCCTAAAAGGTGAGCTTTGCATTGGTTAGTGTTGATCTGTGAGGATGTGGCTGTCCCCACGGGTCATCTCTTCTCTGCCTTTTGGCTCGTCCACACACAGCCTTTGCAGGAATTAGGTGGGTATGGCCTAATACACGTATAGGTGAGTACAGCCCTAAGGCTACCCCTTGAGGTGGCGGTCAATGGAACCTTTGTGCAAAGTAAAATGCTCCCATTGCTCTGGCTGATGCAAACCCAGGCCAGGGCATGTGTCTTGGTAAGCCAGGTGCAAGTTGGACTTCAGATCCTAGTTGCCTCCTCAGCCAGACACCTTTGAGCAATGCACAACTTATAAAACCTCATGCAGTGGCCCCAAGTGGGCAGTAGTTTTAGTTGCGGTTGCATATTTCTTTATCCAAAAAGTACAAAGCCTTAATGTCCTATTTTATTTATTTATTTTTTTAGAGAGGAGGTCTTATTATGTTGCCCAGACTGAACTCAAACTCCTGGGCTCAAGAGATCATCCTGCTTCAGCCTCCCGAGTAGCTGGGACTATAGGCACGCACCACCAGGCCCAGCTTAATGTCCAATTTTAAAGCAACTGCTAAGGCTGAGCCTCGTGCTGGGGACCAGGGACCCAACAACAAAGAGAGAAGGTTGCTGGCCTTAGAATATTTGCAGCTGAGTCGGGGAGGCGCGCTGGATAAAACACGCAATGCATCATGGTATGTGCAGTGGAGGGGTGTCAAGGAGCTTCAGGTGCTTTCAGAGGGGGCCAATTAACCACCTTGGAGGAGGCAGGGAAGTCTCCCTGGATGCCTGCGATGATGCAGAAGAAACATTAGGAGCCCGGTGAACAGGGTAGGGAAAGCCAGTGTGGGCAGAGGGACAGCAAGATGGAAGGTGAAGGGAGAGACAGTGTGGTGTTTGACGAGATACAGGTCTACACTGGTGTTGCTGGAGCTTAGGGAATGAGTCCAGAAGGACTGGAGGGGAGGTGGAGAGTCCGCCTGGGGCTGGAGCCACAAAGCTGGACTTTATCCTGCTTTGCATGTGGCGTCAAGGCCCTTCGGCTTTTAGCTGCTCCAGGTGTCATTTTAAGTAGGTCATTTTGAAAAATATGTTATAAGTGGTAATATATTTGTATGCTACATTTTATTTTATCTGATTGCCTTTGACCCTTACAACACTGCCCCTAAAAGCAAGATTGGCATCATTTGCCATTTACAGTCATGGAAAGTGAGGTTCAGAGAGGTAGCATTATTTGCCCAAAGTCACATGATCCCAACACAAGCATTTTTGGGCTTTTTATTTAATAATTGACAAGTTATTTTATTTTATTTTATTTTATTTTATTTTATTTTATTTTTGAGACAGAGTCTTGCTTTGTTGCCCAGGCTAGAGTGAGTGCCGTGGTGTTAGCCTAGCTCACAGTAACCTCACACTCCTGGGCTCAAGCGATCCTCCTGACTCAGCCTCCTGAGTAGCTGGGACTACAGGCATGCGCCACCATGCCCAGTTAATTTTTTCTATATATATTTTTAGCTGTCCAGATAATTTCTTTCTATTTTTAGTAGAGACGGGGTCTCACTCTTGCTCAGGCTGGTCTCGAACTCCTGACCTTGAGCAATCCTCCCACCTCAGCCTCCCAGAGTGCTAGGATTACAGGTGTGAGCCACCATGCCCAGCCTGACAAGTTATTTTAGCATTATTATTTTCTAATTATAAAAGTCATATATATTCATAAAAAATGTTGGAAAAATATATTAAAATGTGAAGAAAATAAAATCCACCCATAAACCTACATTTACTGTTATCATTTATTTTCAGTCATAGATGGATACACATATATATAAAATACTATTTAAATCACAAATAAAAATTTTATATATTTATACATGTTATATATACTATTTTCATATATTAGGATAATTTATAAGTTGATTTTTATTCTGGTTTTTACACTTCACAAGTTTATCATGAGCAATTTTCCATGTCCTTAGATAGTCTTTGGTAGTAAGATTTTAATGGCCACCATCACTGGACTGTATGATAATTTCTTTTATTAAAATCTCTTGTCGTTAGATATTTTTTAGGCTGCTTCCCATTTTTTGCTGATACAAACATGCTTTAAGAAACATTACTACTGCCTTTGGATAAATTCCTTTAAAAAACTAAATTACTGTGTCAAAAAGTATGAACCATTTTAAAGCTGTTGACACATACTGCCAACCTGCTCTGCAGAAAGTTTGTACCAATTTGCACTCCTGCCAGCTGGGCATGACAATGTCCTTTTTACTGACGCTTTGCCAAACTCTAGTCTTTCAGTGATAACTCAGCTCAATGTAAATACTTCATGTCATCATTATTGTAACGCTGAGAAAGAAGAGGGCAAGTGACACAGTGCCAGTGAGCGTGTGTGTCCTTCAATCTGCTGTCCTGGTGGAGGTTTGCCAGACAGAGCAGCTTGTAGGCTGGAAGTGGGAGTAGAAAGGTGACAGTTAAAGCAACTCGAGCTAGTCAGGACTTTCGCAGGGCATACTTGGCGCTTGGTAAGAGGACACAGGACACACTGCCTTTTCTTTGTGTCATTCCATGATATCAGGCTTTCTGCCCAATGTGTTTCCAACGCCAGAGTTGCTCTCTCTCTTTCTCTCTCTGCTTCTACCCACCCCCGATTTCTTCTGCTTAGAGTCATCTTTCATGTAGCCCCAAAACAGCCACTTTGACCCCTAAGTCAGCCAGAGTTTTCAGTTCCAAGCCTCCCCATCAGACTGACAACACCCTCTGTGTCTCTCAATTTAAATTCCTGAAAGCGAGGAGCCAGCTGGCCCAGAACATTCTATGGATGGCCCTGCCTCTAAGTCAAATGACCACCCCCGGTTCCTCAGTCACAGGCAGGGAACCGATGGGTCACGTGACATAAAGGGCTGTGGGCTGTGGGTAGAGCTGCTACGGTCAATTACAGATGTTTGAAGTGGAGGAAGAATTTTAGTTCCTTTTCTAAGACAGCTTCACATTGCCCATGAGACCAAATCAGGAGAAAGAGGAGAAAGGAAGAGATAAGAGCCAAGGCCCATTTCAGGTCTGGAGATAAAGTGCATGTGAGCAGGAAGAGCTGTGGGTTTGAAGTCAGAGGACCTGGGTTCAAATCCTGACTGTTTTTACTGGGAGCTGGTTCTGAGACCAGATATTTCACTTTTCGAGAGAGTCAGTTCTTCACCTGTGAAAGGCAGATTCCGCTGGCCTCCTGGAGAGGAGTTGAGAATAAAATATCATCTACATGAAAGTGAATTTTAATTGCAAATCATCTTCTGCTTCAGCCCCCTCCTCGCCCCTCCCGTTAGTGGCTATGATCTTCTATCTTCTCTCCAGAGAAGCAGAGTACAACAGGTATGCCTTTTTCTACATCAAAGAGATTCTCAAAATTCTTATTCATATGACTCTTACACTCATAAATTATTGAGGACCCCAAAGAGCTATTTATGTATGTCATGGTTATTTACTGTATTCAAAGTGAAAACTGGATTAAAAAATATGTAGTTAGTAATTCATTATAAGAAAATAATAAACCTACTCGTTAATTGATGGGGACTTAGGTTGATTCTATACCTTTGCAATTGTGAATTGTGCTGTGATAAACATTCGTGTGCAAGAGTCTTTGATATAATGACTTCTTTTCCCTTGAGTAGATACCCAGTAGTGAGATTACCAGATCTTGGATGGAACTGGAGAACATTATCCTAAGTGAAGTATTTCAGGAATGGAAAAACAAACACCACATGTTCTCACTAATAAGTAGGAGCTAAACGATGGGTACAGTAATAAAGTGGTGTAAAGGGCATTGGAAATTAAGAAAGGGGGAGAGGGGTAAAGGGGAGAGGAATACAACTTACCTATCAGGTGCCATGTACACTATTCTGGTGATGGGCACACTAAAAGCCCTGACTTCAGCATTAAACAATTCATCCATGTAACAAAAACACTTGTTCCCCTTTAATATTTTGAAATAAAAAGAGAAAATAGTAAATCCACTAAGTGTTCATTGAAATATGTATTTTTATTAAAAAATAACTATAGCTTCCAAAACAAAAATATCAAGTGAAAAGAGTGGCACTGTTTTACATTTTTTGCAATTCTCTTTAATGTCTAGCTTATTATATGCAATCTGTTGGGATATGTTGTGTTGGTTGAAGTATAAGAAGAAAATCTGGCCTCTATACGTGTACAGTTGGAGAAGAGAGAAAAATTTTAAAAGCCTTCTCAGATAATTATGAATGTTCTTTGATACCACACACCCACCCGACAAGAAGTAGTTACTTAAAGATAAGTTGCAATATGAAATCTAAAATCACATCAATGAACTTTCCATTCTCTATTATGTTAAAATCCATTCATCCATCTTGCACTTTTGTATGATCTGTGCATGATTTTGTAACATTATGCATTGGTCATTTGGAAAATATTGGTTCAATGAGTTATATAGATCTTCCAAATGTTGACACATTTCTTTATACAACATAAAAAATTCTATTCATTAATTCACCACCGATCTCATCAGAAAAGTCTCAAAGTACTGGCAAATGTCAAGATTACAGTGGTGGATGCGAAGTTTTTCAAAAAATGTTAATTTTTGCTTGAAAGCTCAAATTCTATCATTGGCAACAAATACTGTCAGTTGATTTCTTTGACATGACAGGCTCACTTTGTTCATTTAAAAGAAAACTTCTGCCAAATACCCTAGTCTGAATAACTTCGTTTTGTCTACCAGTGATTCTTTTAAGTAAAAATGATGTTCCATTAAAAAAAAAAAGAGAGGCCGGCTTGTTTAGCTCACAACACAACCCCACCCCACAGAGCTTTTCTTCAAGACGCACATCATGCTTTGGCATGCAGTAGAACTGCCTTGTGCTTAATTTCCACTTTGTCACAGAGAATTACATGGGTTCAAGGGTCAAGATTAATAAAATTAATAATCCTTACTGCTTCATCAAGAACATTCCTGAGTGAAACTGGCCACCATTGTATTGTGAGTGTGTAGCGGTGGAGAACACGTGGCGATGAGTGGGGTGCCGGAGTGTCACTCACTTTGATGTCTGGCTGTCCACCATCAGTGAAAATGTCAACACAGGGAAAAATAGTTTTGACCTCAAGGGCCTCCTGAAAGGGTCTTGGGGACCCTCGGGGATCTATAACCTAAACTTTAAGAACCACTGTTCTAGGGCATTTGGGTTGCAAGAAATAACACATTTCATTATTTTCTAAGCAAAACTGACTCTGGCTTGAGGAAGTCCACTGTGATTCATCTTCTGGGATTCCCTCCCCTTCCCTTGGATCAGGCAACAAGTCAGGCACAGAAAACAGGCGAGGGTCTTGGTTTCTCGTGGTGGTTGGTGCTGACACTGCTCTTTGCCCAGCCCCCCCCCGGTCCGTCTGGGGGCTGGCAGCTGTGCTGGTAGCTCCAGCATCCAGGTGGCTTGCTCAGTTGTGGGACCTTCCCCAAACCCTCCCGGCCCTGGCGCTTGGGGCCCCATCCTCATAGCCCCTTTCTCCTAGACGCTGCCTCCCCAGGTGCTGCACTTCGCGTTGGCTCAAGTCTTGATCACCCCAGAACCTGCAATCCCTCCTCTCTTCCTCGTTTCTGTGTCCCTGACACCCCAGGATCAGGCCCTCCCCTTCTCAATCACTGAAGTCCTAAGCCTTCAAAACCCTTCTCTTCCTCAACATCCTGGCTCAATTCACTCAGTGGACCTAAACCGGAAGTCTGTGGCCCACAGATTGTGCATGAATTTGACCATAGGTGCTTTTGTTTTCTTAAAATTTGAATTAATTGTCAATATTTAAAAGCCTGTCTCTTCTTGAAGCGTTAGACGGTCCAGTAGCCTTAAGCCTGCATTGTACATGGCGTCGGTTGGCTGCAGGGAGAAGGAGCCACACTCGGCTTTGTCAAAGACCCTACTGCTCCCTGTTATCTTACCGCAGCCCACTTTGCTATTTTAGTGCCTGTCTGGCCTCATTAAGATATGAGTCTGTCATCCCTGTCCAATTCTTTGAAGAACAAAGTCATTTTAAGGTTTCTCTTCTCCCACCTGGCAAACTGTACACAAATTAGTTTTTTAATCACCCTGTTGTGGCCAAGAAGAGTTAAGCCTGTCTGACAAAATTTTATGAAAGGCTGGCTACGTTGTCTGCAGCCCAGTTTAAAAGTGGGGCTCCTCTGGCTCTTGAGCTACCTTCATGGAACCCAAGGGGTTCCACAGAGCACCATTTAACAACCACGGGTCTAGCTTATGCAGAGCTTCCAAGAGGAAACCAGGAGTCCCTGACTGAGCTCAGCCATAGGTAGGGGTGTCAGCAGCCGACAAGGTGCCATTGAGGACCACAGCTTGAAGGAAACAGGACAAGAAGGGTTTAAGATGATTGCTGACTGCAGAGCTCTGCCTCACTAGCTGGGTGCTCAGGTAGACCCCAATCCTGCCAAAGCACGTCCTGTTTTAAGCCTCCTCGACACCAACTGTCACCCGCAGTGTGTGCTTATTCTGGTGGGCTGAGGGAACCGCTCTGGCCAGCTCCTCAGAGTGGAAGCAGGCCCTGTCGGGGGGTTGTGTACTATGTTCATTGTCCTGAGGAAACCACAGTGTGTCTCTGGTGCTGGCTCCTGCCATGGTCTGTGCCTGGGTCAGGGCAGAGCTCAGGCCTGACCGAAGCCACCAAGATGAGACAGTTCAGGGAAATGGGGGGCCGGAGGGGGCAGTTCAAGCTCGGCCTCGCTGTTCCTTTTCTCGCTCCTTTTGTATAAAAAGATCAATCTCATGTCTAATTCATTTGAAAATTCTCCACTTCTCTGTGTGTGTTTTTGGTAAAAATAGAAGTCTCTGAGGATTGCAGGCTCCTGCTGAATTTTATGAGCAACTTTTCGAAGCTTGGTAACCAGGTTCTTCTAATCTTTCCTTGAGTGAATTAAGCACCAGTGGGAGGCTTGCTTTCCAGATGACTGGTTTGAATAAAAGACTTTCGGAGTGGGGAGTAGGAGGCTTTTAAGGTTATTTAATCAATCAGCAGATCACAGAAAAGCACAACTAAGAGAGTGGACAAGTTGGCAGGAAGTTGGCCTCTCCCACCATCCCTGTCTCCTCCAACCTGCCGTTCCTCCCTTTCCTTCTTCCCTCCTTCCCTTCCCTCCCCCTTTCCATCCTCTTCCTCCCTCCCTCCTCTCCTTCTGTCCACCCTCACTGCCCCTTTCTGGTCCCAGCCTCCCTGCCTCTTGTTCTCTTCCTTGCCAGGAAGTGCTTTCCAAAAGACAAATATGATTTTATTTCCTCTCTGCTTAAAACCTTTAGTGGTTTCCCTTGGTTTGGACACGTCTATGGTTTTAGAAGTTACCTTTGAGGGGAGAGTAGGGTTGGTGTTAGGGAAGGGCCTGAGGAGGGCTCCTGGGAGGCTGGAGATGTTCTACTCCTTACCTCGGGCGCTGGTTACCTGGGCAGTCATACTGTGATCATTTATTGATGCCATTATGATGTGTGCACTTTTCTGATGCATGCTATACCACAATGAAAAATTTCAGTTGGTTCAGTTGGTTCATCACCTTCTTGTGCTTTCCAAGGTGAAGGTGAGGAATGGCTTTGAATCCTGGGGAAGGGGACAGTGGGATTACTGAAGAGGGTCACTGAATCTTGTGGCAGCCTTGAAGCTGGGCTATCAGAACAATGAGCTGATTGCAGTGACGGCTGGTGTGACAGACTTGTGGATTGGCTGATGAAAGGTGCCACGGGACTCCAGAGTGCTGGGATAATGACAATTCCAAGAAGCCTCTAGAATCCTTTACAAAGGTTATGGTTTGGGCCTGAGCAGGGAGAATTCACCCTGGTCCAGTTCCAATTCAAGAAAGGATTTGTTTCGGTTGAAGGTTGGTTAGGCCTGGGCTTGGTGTAGCTCTTAGCAGGGTGTGAGGTTGCTCTATAGGAAAGCTTGCCTGAGATTTGTGACTAATGGTACCAAGGCGATAGGAGGCCTTAGGACCTGGGAACGATGCCAAGCCCTCCTCAGGGGCAGGCTGGGAAACTCTCCCTGAGAAGTGGTCCTAATGGGTGGGCCAGTACAGGGGTCCTGGAGGAAGCCAGACTGTATGAATAGTTTCAGCTCTCACATTCAGACACATCCACATCCTGCGCAAGAAGAAGATGGACTGTTTCTTCCCTGTGTCTCCCTGCCCAGAACCTTCCAACACATTTCCTGTATGGCTCACTGGCTGGGACCCCCTCTAAACCAAGCAGAAGAGTATTGCTGATATTAGTTTAAACCAATCAGGGTATACCCAGGAGCCAGGGATTATGTTGTGCTGGAAAGAGGTGGGCACTCAAAAGAGCAGCTCTCTGTCTACAAGGAAGTTCTCAGGATTAGAGTGGATCGTAAACAGTCTCCAACCCATCTTCTCGAAGGAAGGCTCCGCCAGCTAGCATTTCAGCCTCCTCACCACCCTGCTTCCTGCTTCTCCAGCCTTTGTCCCCATTGCCCTTCCATGTGTGGCCCTCTCACCCAGCCACCTCGCTAACTCCCTTGCCCTGGGGCGCTGCCTGCCCAGAGCTCCGTGTCTTCTCTCTGATCAGTCCTGGTGCATCTTCTCTGGGAAGCGAGCCCTGCTTTCCCCTACCCTGTCTGAGTCACTGCCCTCATTCTGCAGCCCTCCAGCCTGCAGGGAGTCTCTCTGTGTGATTTACCTGTTGATGCCTCACTTGCAAATTTTCCAAGTTCCTAAGTTACTTCTCATGCATTGCACGGGCATGGTTTTCTCCCAAACAAGGGTATGAGTTCTTTGACAAGAGTGATGTCTTCTAATTCTTTGGCAACTCCAGGAAAAATGAGCCTCCCCCACCACACACACACACACACACACACACACACACACACACACACATTCTTTATCTCTTGTGATCTCCACAACCACCCTGGGAGGGTAGGCAGCCCATCAATGCTGCCAATTAACTAATTAGCCAGGGTGTGCTCAGCCTCACCTCCTGCCCTTGCCCGTGCCCTTTTGTATATATTGAAGGTTGCGGAGAGGCACAGTTCTAGCGTTGAGGGCCAGAAAATCTTAGGAAAATTTGTTCTTTTGGGCTAGAGTGTTATGTCTCCACGACTAATTGAAGCTCTACCGTGAGCAAACGAAGCACTGTCACACTGTTAGAATACAACAGAAGGAAACTAGATCCCATAGAGCCCCCGGTATGTGCCAAGTGCTTTTCCCTTTCTGCAGAGCATTTGCCAGGGCTGCCTCCTCTGCCCCACCTCCCCCACATCTCTGCCTGCAGGGGTTCAACGTGCCCTGTGCCACTACGTGCAAATAGCACCCTTGGTGAAGCTTCACCTGAATCCCCCAGAAAAAGTTCATTTTCCCTCCTCTGTTGTCATTGCACTTTGTGCAAACCCTCTGTACCACAGGGTTTCTCTTCTAGCCCAGAGCAGAAGAGTTTCTTATTCACCTACCTGCCTCTATTGGTGTGTGAGCTTCTTAAGGCCAGGCATCTTTTTTTTTTTTTTTCTGGATCTTTTGGTCCTCTGGGGGACAGATCCATGCCTGCCAAGTAACAGGAGCTCAGTAATTTAATCCCTGTTGAAATAAATTAAATTAATTGTTGCTTAGGACAGCAGAAAGCAAGATTCTGAAAAAGTGATTGTAGAATTTAAAAAATATAATGACCCCTAAATACGTATTTTCTCCTTTATTACGGCTTATGGAGAGAGAAAGAAAGAGACAGGGACGGAGACAGAAGTGGGGATTGATAAGGCTTTCCTCCCTCTCCAATGAGCTTCTTACTTAGAGCGGGCAGCATTTTATATCCCATGGCCCAGCCCAGTACCTGGGGTATAGGAGGAGATCCCTGAGTCCTTATGGAATAAACAAACAGCAGATGGGTCAGGTTGTGCTTCGGGTTTGGATTCTTAACTGGTGTAGGGCATGAGAAACCTGGAATCTGAGGTGGACTAAGGAAGCCCCCAGTGAGAGAATAATCCTTTTGCCTATTTAACCATTTGCCCATGGCCTGTCTGCACCTCAGATCTGTGGCTGATCAGTCACCCCACCCCCACCACCCTCCCCCACCCCATCCCTGACTCCAGTGCCTGTGAGGTCCCATTTTAGGCCTTGGACTGAGACTTCAGGTCAAGGGGGTGAGACAGGCCTGGTCCTTATGCATGCCAGACCTCTGGCAAAGGGATAAACGGAAGCCCAAGGACAACTTATAAACCAAGTGAATGAACTGTTCAATAAAATATATTCTAGACTCTTACTTTGACATATGCCTTCAAAACAATAAAATACAAAATATGTATAAAACTGCAGTTTTTATATGACAGAAGTTCAGCCAAATATCAGATGACGAACTTAAATTATTCTTATGCGTGTCTTGGTGTTGGGTTGATGGGCCAGTGATGATGGGGTGACTGATAAACTAAAAGCACACATGATTCATAAATGATAGCATATTTTTTCCATAAATTTTATTTTTCATGTTTTTATTTTGGCAATAATCACTAATTATATTGTTATATTAATATAATCCAGATATTTGTATCATGCATATTCTATTGATGGTAATGATCTGGATTTTAAAAAATGTGATTGTATTCAGTGTCAAAAGGTATGACATATTTTCATCATAAAGTATAAATTAAACTAAAGGTAAACTATCTGAATGTACTTTTTTATATGTTTTCAAAAAAAGCAATTTTTCTTTTAATATATTAAAATTATCTATTAATACTAATTAAAATTAAGGGTAAAATGCAAATTATTAATGGATGTGAAAATTTTTCATCAAAATTATTTAAATAAAGTTAAATAAAACTATTCCCCCAATTCTAACGTGTAAGAAACAGCATCACTCTTTATGCACATTATGTCTATGACTGTCCAAGTCCAGTGGGTCTCAACCACGCTGATTTTGCTCACCAGGAGCATTGTCTGGGTACATCTCTGGTTGACACAACTTGCTACTGGTATGTAGCAGGTAGTGACCAGGGACACTGCTAAACATTCAGGGCTTCGTGGTGGGGGTCAGCCCCACAACAAAGAATTAACCCGTCTAAAATGTTAGCAGTGCATAGGTTGAGAAACCCTGGTTACACTCACACATGCACATTAGAGTGTCATATGAACTCTTTAACAGTGCAAAATGTTCCTTAACTGCTGTGTGCAATTCTGTATTAATTTACAGGTAACCCCAGAATCACACATGGGAAGAAGAAGAGAAGCAAGCAAAGGGACACGTGACAGATGTTGTATTATGCAAGAATCTGTTGCATTCTCGGCTATGTTTGAGGAAGGACTTGACACGTTAATTAATTCGTCTTTTCTTTTCCCTAAGAGCTTCTGCCAATCAGGCAGCTCCCCTTCCCCAGCTCACACACATTCGTGAGTGACGTCCATCTCCAGCAGCAGCAGCAACACGACCCACAACTCTGGACACTCAGACGCAGTCACCTTTTGTTTCAAGGACATAAGACAAGAGATGTGCAGAAGCGTTGCCCTGGGGCCTGAATGGTGTCATTTCCAAGAGAGAGTGTTTAAGGTTATGTGTCATGTTGTACCAGAGTTGAGCAGCAGATCCTGAGTGACAGAGGCGCCCATGTTTTTTCCCATAGAGAATCTGTGTGTTTGTGATACGGGGCTGAGGCTATGAAGTTTGAGGCCCGGGCAGTGGCTTCTCATGTCGGGACAAAAGGCAGTGTGCTAGGAGGCCCCACGTCCCACTACCAACCTGGGGTTCCGAGCAGGAACACGGGAGAGCTGAGCGGCTGTTAATATTGGATCATTAGCAGTTTCCCGGCTCTTTTGCAGAACAGCATGCTGTTTGGCTGCCAAAATATTAGGATTGAAAGCAGCTGGGAAAAATGTTCTCTGAGGAAGTGAGCCTGCATATGGAAGCCAAAGGAAAAATTCCGCTTAGACTGTGACCTGAGGAGGAAACTTGCTCCCAGGCCCTCTTCGGACGCCCTCGCTCAGTCCGGCGGGGGCTCCCTCTGACCCCAGGCCCCCAGGACTCCTGTGAAGCAGCTGCACCCTGTCGGGGCCCAGCGCTGACTGCAGGTCCTTTCTGGGGCAGCGGAACAGAGGAAACTCTGTCACTGCCCCAAGGACACTCACAGCCTAATAGTAAATTTATTCTCGGCATGTTTAAGGAAATTGGAAAAGAGAAGTTGACAGAGAGAACCACCACAGCGTAACCTCAGCTAATCTTTCTAAAGAGACAGGCCACAGGGGGAGTTAAACGACAGCCAACTGTGCAGGTGAGCGTTGAGAGGAGAGACCAAAGACACACGGGTTTACTGACACGTGTCCTTGGGAACACTGACAAGCCCCTTCACCAACAGTCTATCAGCTGATCCTCACCACGACCCTAGCGGGGGTAGCCAGGCAGGTTCACATTTCCACTAGACAGAAAAGGAAATTGACTTTGAAAGACAGAGGAACTTGCCCAGGGAGCCACCGCCAGTAGGTGGCAGAGCCCAGAGTGAGACCCCAGATCTTTTGGCTCGAAGAACAACGCTGTTCCCAGTGGCGTCAGTGTTTCAGAGCCTGTGGACACCGTCAGTTTCGGTTTTTGTGACGGTTTTGTGAATCGAATGTACAGGAAGGGCCATCTGTAGCCTCAATCAATAGATACATAACCACTACCATGGGAAGAGGGCCTAGAATTTTTTGACGCTGATACAGAGTTTTGCGAAAGAGTCTGGGAACCACTACATTCCCTCCACCCCATGTGGCACCTGGCAGAGATGTGACATCCTTTAGCGCTGGGGACACGGGCCTCAAAATTCTTAGGAGTGAAGATAACTAGCATTGTGGCACAAACATTTGGTTTATGTTTTGTGGTGCATAATAGATTTATAATTCAGAGAGAGAAAGAACCCTACACAGAGTACATAGTAGGTGCTCAAATGTTCTATCAGCTGACGAAGTGCTGGCTAAATCTGAAAAGAGGAGAAGGCAAGTGTTGGGGGAGGAGGGAACCAGCCTTCTGCTAGTGATTGTGGGGGGGAAATCAGCAAGCAAATCCCCCTACCCATTAGGGAAAAAGGAATGGAAACAAATAGCAAAAGCATTTAGCAAATTGTTAAACACTGGAAAGCTGTTGCTTTTGAAATAATAACAGCCATGCAGCCTCATTAGAGGTTCTAATGGGAACAGAAAAGAAATGCTCACAGCCAATTTTCTGTCTGTACCTATAATTAGTAGCATATTTTCAAAGCACCGAGTAGGATGTTAAGTCTTTTTAATCACTACTAGTTCACTCATTCATTCATTCAACAAATGTTCACTGAGTGTCTATTATAGGCTAGGCACTGATCTAGGTGTTGGGGGAACAGGGAACAAAGCTGACAAAAGACCCTGCCCTCATGGAGCTTACATTTGAGACGGCGAACGAAAGGTAAACTACACAGTATACCAGGTGGTGGTGGCGAGTGCTATGGAGACAAGGAGGCAGGGAAAGGGGACATGGCGAGGTGGGGGTGGGGGTGCAATTTTAAACAGGATGAGCAGGAGAGTCATTAAGAAGGTGACATTTGAGCAAAAACCTGGGGATATGAGGGAGCAGCCAGGCAGATAGCCGGGAAACCACTGTGGGAAGGGCAGAGTGAGAAGGCAGAGAGAAGCAGGATGAGGTCGGCGGAGGAAACAGGCACAGATTACAGAGGACCTTCTAGGCTGTTGAAAAGACGTGGCTTCTCTTCTGAGTTTGATGGGAAGGAGTGACACGACCTCACTTGCATGTTAGCAGGTTGCCCTGGCTACTGTGTTGAGAATAAAAGTAGGGAGCCAAGGGTGGGATTAAGGAGACCAGTTGGGAGCCTCTGGAAGAAATCCAGGAGAGAGATGATGGTGGCCTGGACCACAGTGGTAGCAACACATGTGGTGAGGAGTGGCTGGATTCTGGATATATTATGAAGGTGGAAGAGACAACACTTGCTTGTAGATTGGATTCAGAGTGGGAGGGGAACAGATTCATCAAGGGTGATACCAAGATTCTGAACCTGAACAATGGTAAGAATACAGTTGCTATTAACTGACATGAGGAAGGCTGTGGCAGGAACGTGGGTTTGGGAAAGAGGCTCAGAAGTTTGGTTTCAATTGTATTAAATTTGACATGATATCTATCTATCTATCTGAACTTCAAGGGAAATGTTTGTATTTAGAGAAGACAAGAGGTCAGCAAATGGAACCCTGGGGATTCGAGCGGGATGTAATCAGCAAAAAGAGACTGTGACTCAGTGGCCTGTGAAGTAGCAGGAAACCAGAAGAGTGTAGACTACTGGGAGTCAAGTGAAGAAGAAATTTGAAGAAATGTCAATTGTTTCTGCTGTGTCAAAGGCTGCTGAGGTTGCGCAAGGTGAGGACTGAGAACTGACCATTGCATTTAGTAACATGGAAGTCAGTGGTCAGTGGTGAGCTTGATAAGAACAATTCCAATGGACTTGGGTAGGGTGACAGCTTGACTATTGAGGTTTAAGAAAAAATAGGAGAAAATATAATCAGCGAGTATAAACAACTCTTCAGTTTTGTTGCAAAAATGAGTGTAGAAAGGAGGAAGTGTAGCTGGAGGGAGCTGTCAGTCAAGAAAGGATTTTTTTTTTAATGTGGGCAATATTATTACAACATGTTTCTATGCTGATGGGATGATCCAATAGACAGGGAAAATTGATGATGTGAGATAGAGAGGGAAGAATTGCTGGAGAATTGTTGAGTAGGCAAAAGGAGATTGGATTTGGGCCAGGTGCAGTGGCTCAAGCCTATAATCCTAGTGCTCTGGGAGGCCAAGGTGGGAGGATCCCTTGAGCTCAGAAGTTTGAGACCAGCCTGAGCAAGAGTGAGATCCCATCTCTACCAAAAAGAAAGGCGGAAAAAAACCCAGCTGGGTGTTGTGACGCACATCTGTAGTCCCAGCTACCCCGGAGGCTGAGACAGAAGGATCACTTGAGTCCAGGAGCTGGAGGTTGCAGTGAGCTACAATGATGCCACTGCACTTTACCCAGGGAGACAGAGTGAGAGACTCTATCTCAACAAAAACAAAAAAGGCAACTGAGCACCCATCCTAAAAAATTTTTTTTTAAAATAAATAAATAGAGGAGATTGGATTTGGAGCGCAAGTATAGAGGCTGGCTGTAGACAGGAGCACAGGTGAGAGTCACCTGTAACAACAGGAGGGAGGTCAAATATATGGGCATAGATGCAGGTGTGAGGTAGACATGGCGGTGGAAGATGTCTTCTGATTGCTTTCATTGCATTTATTCTCAATAAAACAGAAAGCAAGACCATGGGCTGAAATGCAGGGAGGGGAGAGGTGTTGGAGGTGTGCGAAGAGACATCCTCCCAAGGCTATCGTGAGTAGTAAATGAGATGACAGCACAGGGCCTGGCACACAGGAGGAGCTACTTGGAAATGTTAGTGCCTTTCCCTCTAATTGAAAGGAATTCCTGTACTGCCTTTGTCATCATTGTTCATAGCAATAAGTTTTTAAAAATTATATATGTTGTTTTTATTATTATAATAATATTTCACACTCAGTATAGGAAATTATGGAAAATGCAAAAAAGTATAAAGAAAAATCACTTGTAGTCTTTCCTGAAAGGAAACAGCTATTATCAGTTTGATGTATATCCTTCCAGCTCTTTTTTCTGTGCAGATATATATTATATATATAATTTTTTATATCCTGCTTTTTTCACTTTACATTGTATTTGATCATTTTCCCATGTCATTAGGTAGTGCCCCAAAATATGCTTTTTAATGTCAACACAGTATTTCATGAGGTAGATGTCACAACATTTACTTGAAGACTTCCCTACTTGGGACATTAAAGTTAATAGCAATTTTTCACATTTATAACTAACACTGCAGCGGGCATCCTTGCAGAAGAAATCTTTTACACTCTGATGAGTTTTTTAGAAAAAACTCTTAGAAATGGAATTATTGGGCCAAAGGGTGGGAATGTTTTTAAGGCTCTTGATATGTATTGCCAGACTGCCTTCCAGAAAGGTCATACCGATTCACACTTCTTCCAGCAGCGTATGAGAGTGCCCTAGCATGATCATTTTTAAAACTTTTGCCAAGTCCGTGTTGAATTATTGCTTTAATTTGCATTTCCTTGATGACTTGTGAATGTAAACTTCTTTTCATATGTTTACTTCATTTGCATTTTGTTGGGCTTGAAGAAAAGCCTCTCAGTGGAAACACTCTGGAAGCTGCTGGAGTTGTCTGGGCTGATCCCTTTCTATGTCACTTCCCTGCACAAGGAAGCTGTGTGAAGGATTGTGACAAATCCTTCAGCTGTGATCACTCACTTCCTAGTTCTTGGGGAAGGCTCCTCCAGCCCCTGCCTGCCCCTAGGTGGCACCTCCATATCCGCTGCTTCTGCAGGATTCATTCCAGACCCTGGTAGACCAAAAGTCCTTTTTAATATTCCACAAAGAGAGAATTTCATCACATCCGCGCCCTGGCAAACAGGAGCCATCAGGGGAGCAGAGATGAATCTACAAAGAGGGCGGTGTGCTCTCGTTTCATTTTCCTCGCTGCGTAGTGCCAGAGACTCGGCTTGTTTTAAAATTAAATATTCCTCCTCACCCAATGCAAGGAAACTGAAATCACTGCATTGTTCGCACTGGGTTGTTTTTCAGTGCCTCTCCCCGTAGTATCTTTAACACTCTCTTATTTGATTGAGACCCAGCTTGTCCTTTTTTATCCAGGGCATCAGAGACCCTCTGAACAGAGGCTTTCGCCAAAAAGGAAGATATTCTGGCAAATTTCTAGGGGATAGAAAAATTCCCTTTTCAAGCAGCTTATTTTGTTAGAGATGCCTTCATTCTCACTCTGCCTCTTTTACACACATACACACACACACCCCTCTCCAGTACCACATCCACGCCCCACACTCACACCACACCACACACACCACACTGCACTGCACACACGCACTACACGACACACAGGCTCATACCACGTATCACAGACTCCACTGCACGTGCACACACACCATACACACTCAGCCTGCACAACACGTGCACACATTTACACCCCATCACACACACACCATAGCACACAAACACCACACACACACTACCACCATAGGCACATCACACACACCACACCACACATGTGCACACACACACCATACACACACTTGACGTGAACGAGACACTCACGTGACATCACACACACACTGCATTGCACAGGGACACACATCCCTGACCATCACTACCATCGCGTAGGTAGCTCCCCCACTGTATGTACACATCCCATCTCCCCCCAGCCTCTCCCCCATCCCAGCCCCCCCCTGCCCGCCACCACCTTTTAAAAACATATGTGGTTCCCGACTTGAGGAAGACGAAAGGGATATGTGCTGCCCTGGCCACATTTCCTGTCCCAATGGGCCCTGACGCAGCCCAGTCATCTTCCTGCCCATGAGGGGGGCGGGAAGGGGCAAATACACTGAAGCCAGGTCTCTGGGATGGATCAGAGGATTAATTAAAAATGAGTGAGTCGTTTGTGAGGCAATAACATTCGTCCAGAGCAAGGCCTGGACTGAGACCTTCTCCCTGTTGCTCATTAACATGGCTCATGGAACTTGCAATCTGGAATAAATTGAGTCTAGGGCAGATGGTCAGGGCTGGATAATAAGAATCCTGAAGCATCCACCCTTCTAATTTCCCTCCACATTCCTCATTTAAAGAAAGAGAGATTTAAAAAATAAATAAGGTCTCAGAGGTATGAAAGAGCTACAACCATATAGCTCTGCTAATTAGAAAGAGCAAATCTAATCAACATTGATGATCAGCGTTACCATTTATCTGTGGTAAAACTCTTATGCCACAGTGGTTCCTCCATTGCCACCCCCCTCTCCCACCTAGCCAGAGTATGCTCAGAGACCACGGGCTATTTTTAATACCTGCCTTGGAAAAACATTGTCAGAAAGCAAATCTGCTGCAAACTATCCCAGTTAGGCAGTCCAGAGCCAAGTCTAAATGACTCCCTGAGTATCCGTGCACTGGTGTTATCCGTGCCGTGCTATCCTTCCATCAGCTTGGAAGGCTGGAAAATATTCCCTCTTGCCTAGAGCTGTCAAGTTTGAATTACTAATACTGAGTTAGTTCAACCATGGAAACACTGCCAAGTGGCAGAAGAGGTAGACTGTAGTGGTTAAAATCTTGGGCTCTGAATTCAAACAGTCTATGTTTGCATCCTGGCTCCACCCCTGGGCCACAGACCCAGAGCCTAAGGTCTCTCATATGTAAGATGGATAATCACAGGATTCTCTTGGTCGAGTAGGTAGAGAGGATTAAATGAGATGATGCACAGTGCCTGGCACATAGCAAGGCTGCAGTAAATGGCAGCTACTATTATTATGAAGATGCTCTAAGTTTCTGCCCCAGAAATATCTGATGGATGGGCTCATCATTGCAGACCTTGTCTTGCCCTGATAGTGCATAGCAACAAGAAACAAGGAGGGAATATTTAGCAGTGTATTTTCAAAAAGATGAAAGATAGGGTCTCTCAGTTGTAGTGAGAGATCAGCAGGCTGTCTCAGGGTTTTACTCTACCTGTTCTCAGCATCAGTGGCACGAGGTCATCATAGTGCATGACCATCGTGTCCTTACCCTTGCCACAGTTTCCCTAATGAAATCCACTTTGTGTATTTCAGCTTGTTCACTCACTTGGAAAGAGGTCTCTCTTCTCTTCTAAACTAAATTGGCAAGTCATTTTTATAATAATAATACCTGTTATTACCAGCCAATTTCTCTTTCAATAGTAAATTATTATTACATACTTGGCTACAAAGGCCTGTGCTGTTGCAATTTGTAAAGGCCAGATTAAGAATACCAATAAAATTTGAAGCAATAATAATGGCATCTTGCATTTTCATGGTGCATTTATTTTTCAAGTACATAGTATGTCAGCAGGCTGCTCTCTGACCTCCATTGGCCAAGAAATCCTGGCGTTGTGCCATTTATTATGTTTGGAACCCTAAGTTTTCAGATCACATGTCCCTTTGGAAATCTCTGTGTAGTGCATCCTCAGGCTCTGGTGACAGCTTTGCCAGGCAGAGCCAGACCTGGTGCGTGTGTGTTGTCGGGGAGCTGTTTTTCTGCAAACATGCATCGCTGACCCCAAAGAGGCAGCTTCTTTATTATGGCCATTTATTATTTACAAAGCACTGCAGGTGTACATGCATTTTGTGAGAAACAAAGACAAGGTCCCTGCCCCGTGGGCTGAGAGGCTTTAGCCAGCATTTCATCTGTCTGAGCAGAGTTGTGGGGACGCAAGGCAAGCAGGGCTGGCGATCTGAGAGCGATGTCTGGGACGTCAGAGTGGAAGGAAGGATTTCTGATGAGGAATTTTAAATGGGGAAAGTTGGAGCAGGTGCATGTAATTTGAAGCATCACTCCAAGACCCAGAGGAGGTTTAGTGATATCCTGTGTTTCAACTCAGGGAAGACGAGTCCTGCCCATGTGCCTTCGAACAGGTGAGGGAAGAACAGGCCAAAGACTAGGAAGAGATGACAAATGCTCTGATGGCCCCAAGACACTTTTACACAAGCACAAAACTCCCCCTCCCCAAATTTCTTAAAGTTGTCTTTAGTTCTGAGTGGGGGAGAGATGGAGGCAGGGAGGTGCATTACTCAGTTGTTTAAAAAAATGTATTATCGTCATCATTATTATTATTAATTCCCTGTGTAGCTTTAAGCAGGCTCATTTTCCCCCTCCAGAAGGGTAATTGTCAGGCTTTTTGAACCCTTAATATTCAGCCACCCCTCGCCACTGGGCACTTACTCTTCCTCTGTCTGTGTCTGCCTCAGCCCGGTCAGCCCTGTGGTGCCCCCCGGGCTCCCTGTGGTCTGTGTGGCTCCAGTCTCAGCACCTGCCTGCATTGTCCATCCACGCACCTACCAGATTGCCTGAGAAGCTCTCACGGATCAGGCCTTGGTCTGAAAAGATCAGTAAGATCCCTGCCCCTCCGAAGCAGTCGAGGAATGGGAATGAGGACGTGAAAATGCAGGGAGGTTGGGGCCAAAGCTGCCCCTTCCTGCAGGAGGAGACACAGGGTTGGGTGAGGTGAGCACAGATTCCTTCGGGGCTTTCAATCATTCATTTGGAACATTCCTGGGTTCCCGCCCTCTGGAACAAGGGCTCAAATTCTAGAAAGGCTCAGAAATCCAGCCTTGCCCCAGGATCAGCAAAAACTGATCACGTCCTTGGCATGGAATTCTTCCGGCTCAGAGCTCAGGACTTAGTCTAATACCAGGCAAGTTCTGCAGCCAGAAACAGATATAAATTTGGCTGAGCAGCCCTGGTGAAAGTAAAATAGATTCTGTAATGTACCGAATATGCACCAGATGGCTCTGCTTCCTACCAGCCCTATAAAGCTGGTTAACAAAGCCTATTGCCCTCCTTCTTCATCATCATCATCATCCCATTATACCTTATTAAAAGCCCTCTGGTACATGGTGTTCTGCAGAATATCTCCTGCCTCCCTCCCCTTTACCCCCACCTCAGCCTCCATGTCCCAGTTGTGTCTCTGGTCTGGGTTGTCGTTTCCTCCACAATCCTTCTCTGCCCCCTTGCCTCACTCCGTTTCCTACCACCACTCTCACCCCGTTCCATCTTCATGTTCCCTTCCACTATCCAAGCTGGTGTCTCTCAAAGCATAGCCCTCACACCTCCTGCATCAGAATCATCAGGGGGTGTGTTAATGGTGCAGATTTCTGGGAACTTCCACCCCACCCCCCACGTTAATTCAGGGCGCCTAATGGTGGTCCATGGACGTTTGCATTTTAACAAGTTCCCTGCCACAGAGTTTGAGAGATGCTGCCTTATGCTCTTTCCTTCCAGCAACAGCCAAAGACTTAGTCTTCCAGCTTCCCGATTTAGAGAGGTACAGACCAGAAGTAAGCCCTAGAAAGGACACCAGCAGTGACGTGTCAGAGTTGGCTTGTACCTGACGGCAAAAACAAAATTTTTGGGAAATTTGCAAGCTGGTTGTTAAAGTGGTAGCTTGAAAGTTAGCCATGGGAGGAATATTTATACCACAGAAATCATCAAACACGATAAATCAAGCCTTTTTTTTTTTTTTTTTTTTTTTAAGAACTGGTTTACCAGCACACCACGGGACACCAAGTGTCATCCAGCTCAGCACTGTGATTTGCAGAGGAGAGCACCAAGGCCCAGAGAGGTGAAGGGACCTGTCCAGGGTCTTGTGACAAGTGAGGATGGAGTCACAGCTAGAATGATCCCTGTCTATGTGCATGAAAGCCCCATTCCCCTCTCATGAATGCTTTGTGCCTGTCAGCAGGTTGATGTGGAAGAATTCATATATATAATGTATATATATATTCTGTGAGTCAGTTGGGGTCTTTTGATTGCAAGTCACAGATTCTGACTCCCCTAAGCAGAAAAGAAATCCAATTGAAGGGTCTCATTGAGTTCACAGAGTAGAAAAGAAGATTGAAAACCAGGCTTAAAGGATTGAGCTAGACTAGCTCAGGATTCCGTGGAGCAGAAGCTAAAGGATGGACTCCTCAGGGAGACACTGCTGGGTTGAACCGGCTTCAAACTCTTCTTTGCAGCCTTGCTTCACTAGGCTCAAAATGAGAAGTCCTTGAAGAGAGTCTGAATGCCATTGGGCTCCATGCCCGCCTCTCAGGCAGAGGTGGACAGGGCACCTTGAGTGACACTGCAAGATGGCACAGAATGGGTGAGACCTAATTCCCCCCAAAGACAACTGGCTGCATTACAATGAGAAGAGGAAACTGATGCCCGGTAGCCACAAGACCACAAAGCCCTCTGTGTTACTTCGACACAACAATGAGCTCCAGGAAGCTTGGATCCGGCTCTGCTCCCTCTTCCCCCAACACCCAAGTGCAAAGCCTTATGCTAGCTGCCCTTGGCTTAGTACTAGGCTGGGAAAGCTGGCGAGCTTTGTAGTGCTTAACTGTGAGGATCCACCCCTGTGCCCTCTCTTACTGTATCAGCTACCATCTAAAAGCTAATGCTTCCCAACTCTATGTCTCCAGACCCACAGTTTGAGTTTCCCATTGGACGCATCCACTTTGGAAGCACTTCTCAGATCCAACTTTCCCTGCATTCCTGCTGCCCCCGCCTTAATTCATATTCTCACTTTGTCTCTTGCACCCGACTCTGCACTCTTTCTTTCTCCATTCTCATTTTCTTTCCCATCCAATCCACCCTCTACATTGCACCAGCCTACTTCTTAAAAGCAGATCACATCACTCCCATCCTTAAATGTCATCCAATAACTCCCCCTTTTTCCTCAAAATAAAATCCCCACTGCCTACGTGCCATACAAGGCTTTTTGTGATCTGATCCTGACCTGCCCCTCTCAGCCCATCTGCCCCTCTGAGACACAGCTTTGCCTTTGTCACCTGGAAACTCTCAGGGGACACCCCAAGCCTTTCCCACTCTCATGCCTTCTCACATGCTTTTCCTCTGTGTGCAGTTCTCCTCCTCAGAAACTTCTTCCAGAAAGTTCTTACATGTCCTTTAGGACCCAGAGGACAAGATAGAAAATATGTGTCAAATGATTGCCTTGGTGAAGTCTTAGCTGAGCTTCCTAGTCAGATTTTATATCTCTGTCCTGTTTATTTCCACAACTCTTTGTTCATAAAGTTCATAAAGCACATATTTCATTTTAATAAATGCATTTACATGTATTTTTCACCTCATCGTGGACACTTATCAATGTTTTGGCCACCCAGGCCTTTTCAGATCCTACCTGTGTTTGGGGAATTCTGTTTACGAATCCCCACATCCTACCTTAGAAGGCAGATACTCACTCTGCCAGCCTCCCTTGCAGCTAGGATGCAGCATGTGCAGGCAACACACCTGCCTGGACAGGACTCTGAGTCAGGAGCTGCTGAAGCAAAGCAGTGAGAGCTGGAAGAGTATATTCTCACAGAAGTGGCTTTCGTCCACCACGGTCTCAGAAGATTCTGATGAGAGTAGCCACGGTCCTGCACTGGCAGGGTCACCAGTTCAAGCAGTGTGTCTGTGCCAACAGTGGGGACCAGCATTGTCTCCTCTAGACTAGTTCTGCAAAGTGTTTTGGGCATTTTTCCTAGATGCATAGCCTCCTAGAGATTTTGTGATCTAATGAATATTCTTTAACAAATTTGCTTTCTGCTTAAAGTATCCAAAGTTGGTTTCTGATTTTTGCAACTAGGAACATTTTAGTTTGGAAAGACCTTCAAGAACAAGGGCCACAGCATGTTTATTCCTTTATTGCCCACACAGTGCGTGGCGCTGAGACTTCTCTATACATGTTTGTTGAATAAACACATGAGTTCTCTTGGAGGAGGCTGATTATCTGCATACTTGATTTTAATAGCTACAGTCTGGAGTTAAAGAGCTGGACATAATGCTTATATTGCACGTGTCAGAAATCTGAGTCCTGCAACTTTTTTCAAGGAGCTCAGGACTGTTCAAAGAGGAGTATTGAATAATCCATAAGATTATTTCAATTTTTATATAAAATTCCTTTTCCGCTTGACTTTTCCATAAAGCTCTTAGACTTGGAATTTCATTTCATTTTATTATTTAAACACCACTATGTTCCTGCTTTCTTTTTTGTTTCTTCCCACACAGTTTAACAGAAGGATTAAATGAATTTCACTGCCCAATATGTGAAACCATTTCTCAGAGACAGCACAGGCTGCCCTGTGCCATATCCTCATGAGGCCCTGGAAGTGATTTCCTTTTGTGATAGGGTTCTTCACTAGTAGCAGAGAAGGATGCTGGATGCCTTTGATTTCATAAGGCATTTGGTAGAGTCTCGCCTTATTTCCTCAAGGATAGGATAGAAAATGTGGCCCAAATGATAATGCATTAGGTGGATGGGAGAGGTGGGGATGCTAGCTGCCACCAAAATCTCACCTCCCCTCTTCCACAGGAACAGGAGTGGAGCTGCCCATGGCAGGCCAGCTGCACTGCACTGCCCACCTTGCATGCAGTAGGTGCACCTTTGTGTCTGAGTTCTCTCCACTGGCCTGTGAGCAGAAGTGAGCAGGCCTTCCAGGCCTGGCCCATAAATCTCCTATTCTTGCTCCTCCAGGCTCTTCTCCTCCTTCCTGCTGGTGGGAAGAGTGACCAGCAGAGCAACTTAGGAAGCTACATGCTGAAGACAGAAGAGCTGCCATCAGCCTGGGTCCCTGACTGATGGTGAGAGGATGGCCTCCTACCAAAGTGGAACCTCTCTAGACTATTACACAAGAGAAAAATAAACTTGTATACCTGTTAAGCCTCTGAATTGTCATGGTGTCTCTTATTACTGAACTTATTTTCCTTTAACTCATAGAGTTAGTTGGTATAACAGCCATATCCGACGAATAGTGACCCATGCTTCAACCTCAACTTGGAAGGAGAACACCAGTGGTACACCACAGGGCTCTGTCTTTCATGCTGACCCAGATTATCTTAAGCAATAACTCAGACAAAGCCATGGAAGCTGTACTTATCAGATTTAAAATTGGCACAATGCTGAGAGGGATAGCTGGTCAAATTCAAAAAGATCTCAACAAGCTAAAAATAACAGGTGATATTTTCTAAGCACTTAATGTAAGCCAGTCTCTGGGTTAAATGCTTTCCATGCATGATCTTGTTTAATAGTTATGACAATCCTACGATGTAGGAATATTATCTCCTTTTCCAAGATGGGAAAATGGAAACATTGAGAGATTACGTTCAGAACTGGTAAATGATAGCACTGGGATTTGAATCCAGACTCTGTGGTCCTAACCACATTGCTTAGGGTAGCCCTGGGCCCAGGTTTGTTGGACAAGTCCTGTCTGTGCCTGCTGTCTCAATGTAATTATTAATAGTAATAATAGCACCCTCTTTCCATCTTAAAACTGTCACAATTTGGATGATAAATTGTATGATCACCTTAATGATTCTGCCCAGTCTAAAACTGGCAAGATAACATTTAAGAGAAATCATTGTAGAGCCCCATACATCAAACATTCAAATATGGGAAAACCCAGTGGAGGGGTTTCATTTTCTCTAAGATTACATTGAGCCAGTAGTATGATGGGGCTGTAAAATGGCACTGGAAACCTACATATCATTAATAGCTGTGGCGAGTCCAGAACAAAGTACGAGATGGTTCTATTGTACTTGGCGCTGGACAGGCCGTATCTAGACTGTTCAGACGCTTTCAAGGAACCATATTTTCAGAGGGGTGGACAAGCACAACCGGAGCACATTCAGAGGATGATATGCTAGTGCAATCCTGGGAAACTAAATCATCTGAGGACTGGGTGAGGGCACAAGGGATGCTTTGCCTGGAGTCAAGCAGACGTTAGGGACATATGAGCTGTCCTCATATATCCCAATGGCTGCCATGTGGGGGAGGGATCAGGCTGATGCCAGGGACTCCAGATGGCAGATCCAGGACTAGGTGGAATGACAAGGAAGCAGGTTCCAGCTCAATTTCAGGAAAAACTTTCTAACAATCTGAGCTGTCTGACAATATGCCTGCCTTGCAAAGGATGGAGCAGCCGGTCCCTAGTCACATTCAGGCCAAGGCAGGCTAGACCTCAGTCAGAGATGTAGTAGTGGTGGCATCTTCCCTGGGAATGGAGTTGAACTAGATGACCTCTGTGTTTCTTTCCTAAATTCTGTGATTCCAACAACAGGAATAGAAATAGATTGGTGGCATGAGACAGGGCCCAGAATTTATTCAGCATGTGGGTGGTAGAACCAATCGCAGCCTGGGTTGTTTGAAAAGGCAAATAGATAGTGCCCTAAATCTGTGCTTTGAGTGGCCCCATTGTCCACAACCAGCTCTGAGTTACCATGGCTTGCTAAGGCAGGTTGGGGACTTGACGGGAACTAGTCAGGGGTGATCCCGTAAATGGTACCAGGGTTAGGGATTGTGTCTCAGCATCCAGAGAAAAGAGCTCCTGGGTCTTCAGGGCCCAGAGGAGCCGAGAGAGGGATCTCTGACCTGCCCGTGTAGAAACCGGAGAAAGAAGTAGAACAAGCATCAGAGGTCCCGACTAGAAAGAGCTGAGTGCTTTCAGTGCCTGTGCTGTGCCAGCCCTGGTAGAGTTGCTAGTCCCCAGATTTCTTACCCAGAGCAAAGAAACTTCTTCATTCACCCACAACTAAGTGCAAGGCACTGTGCTGAGGGCTGAGGATACAGTGGTGAATAAGGCAGGATTTGAAATTAAAATGTCTCTTGCTTGCACGTAACAGCAACACAAAGCAAAACCTCAAACTGGTTTAACTATAAAGGAAATTTATTGGTCTGTGTAACTGACAAGTCTAGAGGTAGCTCTAGTTTCAAGCAATGACTGATCCAGCAGTGCCTCAAATAATTGACCTGGACTCTATTTCTTCCTCTCCATTTATTAGCTCTGGTTCCCTCTATGGCTAGCGAGACTCTACCACCCCAGCCCTCACTTCCATAGGTCCTGGGGTTCTTCCAGTCTCCCATGTCCAGCAGGGGACAAAGCCCAGGGTGCGTCATTTCCAGGCAGAGCCCTGAGGCTCAGTCTGATTGGCCCGGCCTAAGTCACATGTCGACCCTGAGCCAATCAATCACCGTGACAGGGAGAACGAGGTAGGGTATGCCGGTTAAGTTAAGCTCTGCAACTGGAATGGGGCGTTGGCATCAATCCTACACAAATCACAAGGCCAAAATGGGGAGGGAGCAAGGTTTCCCAAAGGAAATTTGGTAAACTGTTTCTCAGCGGAGGGGAAAGTAAATGCTGGGCTGCAAACAGATGTCCAGCAGGTAGGGTTCCTGAGCTTGGGGAGCCTCTATGGAAGTACCAGGTAGTTATGAGTCCAAAGAGATAGTCGCCTGTCACAGAGGAAGTCCTGCGTGCTAGTGGAGTGGGGAAGCACTTAACCCAGGCAGGGAGTGATGTGGTTAGGGAAGTCTTCCTGGAGGAAGTGACATATGCACCGAGAC
Source organism: Varecia variegata (assembly GCA_028533085.1). NCBI lineage: Eukaryota > Metazoa > Chordata > Mammalia > Primates > Lemuridae > Varecia > Varecia variegata. Next base: position 8,209,943 of record CM052444.1, on the reverse strand, counting down.
CTGAACATAAATAGGGTTTAACCAGGTGATAAGAGGGAAAGGATGTTCTAGGTAGAAGCACAAGCATGAGCTAAGCCAGTAGACATGAGAGAACAGGACAAGTTCAGGGACTGAAGGAAATGCAGCGTGGCAGGAGCAAGGATTCCCGGGAGGCAAAGTGCTCCAGGTGCAGGTGACCTTGCGTCAGCTGTACTGAGAAGGGAGCGGGGGATAAATGGAGAGGTGGGAGCCTCATTCGTTCATAGGCTGCAGCGAGTGGCCGCAATGAGGCTGAGCACTTTCTGACTGGGGGCAGCCCTGGCTTGTCCCCTCACTGTCCCGGAGGGACAGCACAGAACTCTGAGGGAGGAGGACACAGCGTGGGCAAATGTGGGGGAGGAGGGCAGAAACCTGGGGCTGCCCACGTCTCAGCAGGTGCTTTCGATAGCCCCAAGCTCAATGTCACAGTTTTGCCTAAAGCTGGCTTAAGATTAAAGGCTCTGTTAAATTACAGGCTGAGGTAGGAACCACATTAATATTTTTTACCAGATCTTGAAGTGTGAGATATGATTCTTTAGAGAAAAGGTCCTTATCCTGGGCTGTACATCAGGGTTTGCGAGGGAGCAGTTTTAGAAATGGTCTTATAGTGACTGTGATTCTATGGGGATGAGGCCCACGCCCTGCAGCTGCTCCTGTGCGTGGCCAGCCTGAGAGCCACTGTCCTCGTTGCTTTATTGCTGGGGAGAGAATCTCTCTCAGTGGGTAAGAGTGTGGGCTGGGGTCAGAGAGCCCTGGGTTTAAATCTCAATTCCTCCATTTACTGTGTGACCTTGTGTAGGTTTCCTGGTCTTGCCAAGCCTCATTTTCCTCCTCCGTGTAATGAGGATGATGACAGTACCTATTTCGTGGGATCTTTGTAAGGATTAAATGCAATTATCTTTGTAAATTGCCTAGGATATGAGAAACCCCCAGATGGAAAATATTGTTATCACTGTGTTAGAGAGGCTTCGTCTTTGCATATTCAAATGCATCATTCATTACCTTATTCTGGCAACATTCACGGAGGCTCTTCTAAGTGCCAGGCACTGGGACCGTGGCAGTGAACAAAATAGACAAAAATCCCTGCCCTCGTGGATCTTACCTTCTAGGCAGGCAGACAGACAATAAACAAACAAACAAACAACAGGCAATTTCAGGTAGCAATGAGTGGTATGAGGGAAGTAAGGTAGAATAAGGGGGAGGGGAGTGAGGCACAGGTGAGCTGCAGAGTGGCTCTGAGGTGTGAGAGAGGGCCTGCAGAGGTGAGCGATATGCTGTCACCTATGTTTTATAAGGACCTCGCTGGCTGCCATGGGGAAAATTGGGAGGTGTCGTCCAGGTGCCTATTAAAGAATGCACATGTCCTTGTTCTCCTCTTGGGGTAGCAGGCCACCTCTAAGAAGGCCTCATCATCCTCACCTCCTGGAATTCACGTCCTTGCATAATCCCCTCGAGTGTGGGCTGAACCTGATGAATTGCTTCTATCAGATATAATATGGCAAAATGATAGGATGTCACTTCTAAGATCGGGTTATTAAAAATCTGTGACTTCTGTCTTGCTCACTCTCTTGCTGGCTTGCTCTGCTGTCAGCTGCCCTATGGAGAGCTCCAAATGGCCAGAAACCGTTATTCCCAGCCACCTGAGTGATTTTGGAAGTGGATCCTCTTCCAGCTGAGCCTGGGGATGACTGCTGTCTAGGCCCACACCTTTATTACAGGTGAGAGACCCTGGGCCAGAGGGCTGCAGCTGAAGCATGCTTGGATTCTTAACGCACTGTGAGAAAATAAAAAGTGGTTGTTTTAAGCCACTAAGTTTTGGCGTGATTTGTTCCATAGCAACTGATACCTAATACACTTGGTAAGAGTTGGTAAAATATAAACCCAGTGTAGCCAATCAGAAGCTTGAGAATTACAAAAGGATCACTGATTTCTTCCCTCACATATGTCTCGGCTCACCTACCTCCTTCAGATCTTTAGTCAAAATTCATCTTCTCGTTGATGCTTTCTTGGCCGCCCTTTATAAAATAATAAACTACCTCCCTCCCCCACCTCTATGCTCTCCTGCTTTATTTTTCTCTTTAACACTTGTCACCATCTGACATACCATACATCTTACTTATATGTTTGGTTTATTGTCTATCTCTCCCTCCAGTAAGTTCCATGTGAGCAGGGATTTTTTACAGTTTTGATCACCACTGTATTCCTAGTGCCTAGCATCATGTCTCACATAGTAGGTGCTCGAAAACATTTGTTCCCACATTTCCTGCTGTGCTGAGCAGTGGAGGGAGGAACAAAAAGGGGTGACTGGAGTTGGCTAAGGACTACATTATTCTGCTCAGTAGTACTCTGCTCGCACAAAGAACAAAGAGCATCAATCAAAGCGAACCCCAGTGTCTGGGAGGCAGTGAGAATTCCAGGACACAGAATACAAGCAGCAAGAGAGGATGTGCAAGAGATGAGAGAATGAAAGGGAAGCCTGGAGAAGCAATATTTGAACAAAGCCGCCCTCTGATGTGTGCCAGCCTGCATGGGGCCCCCTAGTCACCTGCGCTGCGGCTGAGCGTAATCAGCCCTAGCAGTTACTCCGCTGGGCAGTTGAGTATGTAACTGGTGTTACAGCATCTAACGCATCTTTGAACTGGCTGCTGTGCTCTGTGGTATTTGTTGCACCATCTAAGCCCTCTTCCTCCCATTTTCACACAGAAAAACTCAGCTCTTACTTTTCTAGAAATAAAGTAGGGGGATTGGAAAAAAGAGCTAGACTGGGAAAGTGAAGCATATCCCCATGGAGAGTCAGTGGGAGCAGAGCCCTAGGCTCTTAATCTTTGGTCTTTTGATTGATCATCTCTGGCTTCCACTTTGAGGATGATCATGCTGACTTTTCCTGGTAAACTTTT
>CM052444.1:8168751-8206528 GCA_028533085.1 Varecia variegata | reverse complement strand
TCTACCAATAAAGGCATCACCTCTTTCTCTTCTTTCCCTTGCTAAATGTATGTTGGCAGTCATTGCCAGCTGACATAATATTACACACTTGTTTATTTGTTCACCCTCCACCTCCCCGGTTAGTTTGTAAGCTTCATGAGGGCGAGAAGTCTGCCTTTGCTCACTACTGTGTGTCCTGTGCTTTGTTGGTGATTTAGTCGTTAGTTGACTGAATTAACTCATGAAACAGGCTCTTGCCAAGAGTAAGCACCTTTGCAAAGTGTTACAGGGATACAAAAGCAATCCAGGGCAGGGATAGTTGCCCAGGAGTTCACAAGAGATGACTTGACATTGGCAACAAGAATTCATGTCATGTGACAGAGCCTGTGCGAGGGCCAGGGGCTCAGTGCCAGGCGTGTGTGTGGGGTCGGGCGGTCTTTGAGTGTGGTGTGGTTGAGCAGGTCTGCAAAGGTTGACATGGAGAACAGGAAGTGATGGAAGAGAAGACTTTCTGAAGAAGAGCGTGTGAGGGACGTGATTGGCTGAGGAGATTCAAGCAGGGTCCCAGGCCAGGAGAACACCTTGACAAGGACATGGAGGCCCCGGACTGAACAGGAAACCTTCCTCTCTGTGCACACATGAGCCGCGCCGCCCCCCCCCCCCACCCCGCCCGCCCCCAAACTGATGCACGGCTTCCGCTGGCCCAGCCTGTCTGAGACAGACCTCTCAGACTTCTCCCTCTCCAGAGTCCACTCTAATGACACTCTGACCTGTTCATAATGACATTTGACAAACTGTGCAGTATTTGTTTAAAGTTCCATTCTGCTGCTTGCATCCTCTACGCATCCCCATCGCATTTAATTTAAAATCACTCATGAGGAGGAGCAGGGAGCCCCTGGGGGCCTTGGATCTAAGCTGTTTTCTCCAATTCAGCTTCACCTGTAGCACAGCAGATATTTGATCTCTCTTTGATTTCTGGGCTGTTTCTGCTTCCGAATCTGCACATGTGACTCATTGGCCCCCTCAGAAACCTCAACACCTCCAGAATCAGTGTAAAATGTCACCTTTTCTGAAGCCTTCCTTGGCTCTCAGCGGACCTGGGGGCTTCCTCTTCTGGCTCCTGCAGCAGTCTGTACACATTTGACAAGGGACTGTAGAGACTGTCTTTGGACTCTCCTGGTACCAGACAGCCAGCTCCTGGAACATCTGGCCTGTCTGTCCCTTGTCTGTTCTCCCAACTCTCAGCTCAGAACAGGTGCCCAATAAGCATTCAGTAAATCCTAGAATGGAACAGACAGCCATGATTTCTGAGACAAGGGCAACATAAAGGCTCTGGCAGAACCCCAAGCCCAGTTTTGTAGTAATTATGAGATTCCTTTCCCAAAGGACAGCTATTATAATACACCAGAGGGATATCTCTGTACCCGAGGCTTCAAGGCACATCCCCAAGCAGCCCAAGCTTAAAACAGAATTTTCTGGGGCCCAAGTCCTATCTTGGAAAAATCTCATGTCCCCATTTCCACCCCTATACTAGTGCTGCCCACACCTGGCTGTTGTCCAGGTCATTCCACTGGGCCGTCAACCTTGGATGGGAAAAGTCAAAAGCTCCTATTAAAAATCAACCAGTCTGGATCCTAATCAAAATATACCAATTATAAAAAGACATTTTCAGACAACTGGGCAATCTGAGTATGGAAAGGGTAATATTAGGGAATTGTTATTTTATTAGTTTTGTTAGGGGTGGTAAGTACTTATACATAGGTAAGATCATATATATTTAGAGTTATATACACATTTAAAGTTTTTATCAAAAACACATATAGGCCGGGCGCGGTGGCTGGCCGGGCGCGGTGGCTCACGCCTGTAATCCTAGCAGTCTGGGAGGCCGAGGCGGGTGGATCGCTCAAGGTCAGGAGTTCGAGACCAGCCTGAGCGAGAGCGAGACCCCGTCTCTACTAAAAAAAAAAATAGAAACAAATTATCTGGCCAACTAAAAACATATATAGAAAAAATTAGCCGGGCATGGTGGCGCATGCCTGTAGTCCCAGCTAGTTGGGAGGCTGAGGCAGAAGGATCGCTTAAGCCCAGGAGTTTGAGGTTGCTGTGAGCTAGGCTGACACCACGGCACTCACTCTAGCCCAGGCAACAAAGCGAGACTCTGTCTCAAAAAAAAAAAAAAAAAAAAAAACACACACATATAGAAGAATTGACAAGTGAAATTATATAATATCTGGAATTTGCTTTAAGGTACTTTAGGAAAATAAAGGAGCAGAAGCAAGAGATGAAACAAGATTGGGAGAATGCTGAGAATTTTTGAGTCTAGGTAACAGGATGTGAGATTTCACTATATTATGCTCTCTACTTTTGTACATGTTTGAAAATTTTTATTTAAAAATAAGCAAACACCTTGGTCTCTCTCTCCCGTCTTGAGCTAAAAGCTAACAGTATCCTCTCAGGCCCCAAAGGGTCACCCCTTGTGAAGTGTCCTGTGCTCTTTTTGTCTAAATGCATTAGTTTCTGTGCATCAGCTCAATAAGAACCCGCAGATCTATTAGCGTGACAGCTTTATTAAAAACCCTCAGATTCCACTTTTAAAAAATGAGCTAGTGATGATGACAACAAGCTTAAAAGAAGAATAAAGTGGTTCTGAAAAGGTCAAAGAGATTAGGAGAGCCCAAAGGGGGCCTGCCCCTACACTAGGGCATGACCTTCATCACAGTGAGAGAATTTTCCTGCCACAGAAATAGCCTCATGGACCAGGGGGGATGAAAGCAGAAGCTCCAGGCCCCGGGTTTTGCTGGCTGTGAGCAGAATTTGCCCCCCAGGGCCTGGCGCCAGAGCCCAGACCACCCAGCAGTGGGGGTAATTAAGCCAGGAAAGGTCACCAATTCATAATTTATGTCTAAAGGCTCAATTTAACCATCAGCCCCTCCTCCCCTACTAGTGCCCACCCCAGCTTCGAAGGGAAAGGGGCCATCTGCCAGGCTAGTAAAGACACCTGTTTACCTTACGTAGAGGCAGCCCACTCTCCGGAGCTGAGGCCTGTTCTGTTGTGCAGCATTACTGTTCTCAGGCGGTTAAGGTGTTCAGCTGGTGACCTGTAATAGGGGACTTTCCCAATGTCATACTCTTGGATTTGAGATCGCTCAGTAAGCACTTACCAAGTCAAAATAGTAATCACAGAGCTACCATTTAGTGAGCACTTATTGTATGCTACTCCCTTTTTCAGGTATTATTACATTTAATTCTCCTGTGAAAAATTTTTTTGAGACAGGGTCTCACTGTGTCATGTGAGTAAGAGTGCAGTGGCCCAATCACGCTCACAGCAACCTCAAACTCCTGGGCTCAAGTGATCCTCCTGTCTCCACCTCCTGAGTAGCTGGGACTACAGGGGTGTGCCACCATGCCCAGCTAATTTTTTTTATTTTTTGTTGATACAGGATCTCACTATGTTGCCCAGACTGGTCTTGAATTCCTGGCCTCAAGTCATCCTCTCACCTTGGCCTCCCAAAGTGCTAGAATTACAGGCCACCATGACCAGCCTCTCCTGACAGTTTTAATAGGTGATCGTATTATCCCCACTTTACATTTAAGGAAATGTAAGTTTGAGAGGGTTGTACTTGTGTGTAATCTCATATTTTATATACATATATATGTATAATAACAAGTACACAGCCAGGATTTAGGTCCTCCTCTGACTAACTCTGAAGCCCATGCTCCTAACTTCCTTTGTGTCTTGCCAATTGGAATTGTCATGGGCTAAAAATGAGGCTCACCTAACTCTCTGGGTGACAGTTTACTGAGGTCTTTTAAGTTTTTGTCAGAGAGTTCAGTGTGGCCTGGCCCACTCCTGTGAAGACTGGTCATGGCTAGAAGGACGGGAAGCTCTCTGCCCGGCCCCTCATCCTTCACTCTTGCTCAAGCCACTCAGCCACACAACGCACCCCAGCATCCCTGTCCAGGTAAGCGCTGAACATCCACAGGTGCCTGTGGCAATTGCCCTAGGACTTGATCTGCTCTGTGTTGGAACCTCCCACATACCTGCCTCTGACACTCTGGGTCTGCAGCTGGGACCTCTGCTCCTGCCTCTGGTCTGGGTGGCCCTTACCTTCTGTGTCTTTGGTACTGCACAAGTGACCACCGAGCTACTGCTGCAGAGCTTGTGGTAAGTGAGCCTCATTCCTGTTGCTCAGCTGGTACCTCTGAGAACTCAGCTCCAGCCCTACCCCACTGGGCCAGGACCCAGGTGAGGCGCCCCTGATGTGGCCACCTGCTCTTTCTGACTCGAGTTTGGAAATCTTAGATATCCAAAAATTATTTATATGATCTGTAATTCCTTCCTTAGTCGTCACTGAGGTTCTTTTTCAATTTGCCGGCCTGTTATTGCATAGCAAGGAGAACCAAGGAAGAGGATTTTTGTCTTCACTTGGAGGGGAGCAGTAAGAGGCAGGGCAGCTGCCCTGAAAGTGGAACAGGGAGGTAGCGACAGAAATCAGCTCCAGCTCCTCGGGGAAACAAAATGGCGGGAAGAGTGAGGCCACTGGTTCAAGAAAGGGGATTTCTGGGGCAGGGAGCCCATCAGACGGCACCTGCCCTGAGGGTCTCCGGAGGTCAGGGAAAGGAGGCCGAGGCGGCCCAGGAGGGTGACCCCTGGTCCAGGAACTCTACAGGAAGATTTCAAAGCTCTACTTGGTAGAGCTTCAAAGCTGTTGTTCTCACTGCATGGCCTGTGTTTTAGGAATTCCAGGTTGAGGAGGAGGACGTGCCCCTCTCCTACTTTGTAGTCAGCAAACCTTCCCTTTTGAGATATCTTGTGGTTTTCCCTTCTCTCCCTAGCAAGCAGGAATTGATCTAACTAAAAATAACTCCCCCACCCCCAGACTTTGAAACCCTCATCTCACCTAACTCACCCGGTTAAAACTGACTGAGCACCCACTGGGTAGCAGTCGCTATAGCGAGGGCTGGTAACACCAAAGTGAACAAAACAACAACACAACTTGCCCTCGGCTGCCCTGGTCTAGTCCTCGTCTTGTCTAGGAGACGGATAATTAAATTAGCGGTTACCATAAAGCCTGGGGACAGTTAAAAGAGCAGATATAGAGGGCTCTAGTGGAGTCCAAGCAAGATTGGGAAGGTGGGACCTTCCTCCCAAAGAAGATGCTCAAAGTGAGGAAAGGCGCCATGTTTTGTCCCTGGGCTTTGTGGGGAACGGGAGGGTGGTCAGACTGAAGGAGGCTCATGGGAGGTGCTTTTAGGGTTTGAGGGTGACAGAGGGAAGCATTGCCCAAGTTCTCACAAACCCGAAGGCAGCATGAAGCCACCATGAGCCTCCCAGCACATCTCACTCACCAGCTCAGCTGACAATTAGAGTGCCTTTCAGAGAAATCAACGGACTTCCCTTTGTTGTGCTGTTTGGCTCTAGCAGTTTAATCCAATGAATAATGAAAAGTCCTGGCCATCCTCCCTACCACCCCCCACCCTAGGTTAGCACAGCTGTGAGGAGAGTGATTGGTTTTTGGCAATTTTCGTGCACAAGAATCATTAAGAATTGGATATGAGACAAACCAGGCCATCCAGTCCCCCTCCTGCTGGGGATGGACACCCTCACACTCTGCGCTTTCCCTGGTTTTGGCTGCCACCCCCACGCCTGCTCTCCCTTTGAGTGGCCTCTGCAGCCAGGCCCCACTTCAGCAGCCTCCTGGCCCTGAGTCTTCCTCCTTGAGCCCTAGGCTCAGCCATTTCCCCTCCATCCTTGTTTTCCTCCTTCCCTCGTCTGCCTCTTCTGCCCACCCTCTTCCCCTGGGTGGTGGGGCTGGGTCAGGCAGCACTGCCATCTGCTCGCCAGCTCAGTGAGCAGCTCCACAGCCCACCGTGAACAAGCCGATGCAGGAACGGAGGCCTCAGTGAGCTCTGGGCCTCCCCTGTGTGGTGTTCTCAGCAGTTTTTAAACTCCCCATCCTACGAAGGCTGCTGAGGTTTCCTACAAGCTCAGTAGCCACCCAGGGGTAGCATGTCAGAGAATCTGTCAGGTGTTTTCAGGGGCATGGCTGAAAAATCCTCCTGGGGGGCTGTGCCTTTATGGGGCCTCTGCATGTGTGTCTACATGTTTGTGTGTGTTTGTATGTGCATGTGTGTGTGTAGGGAAAATATTTACTCAGAATGAAACAAAATATGTTTCTATCAAGCTTGGCTGCTTGTCCTACCAGCAGCCTAAACAAACATAGCATCACCCACCCACAGCCCGGTCACCTGGCCTTGGCACTGGGCTGTCTCCCCACTGCTGGAGCAAATCCTCCTCCTCCCAGGGGCTTAGACAAGGTGTCCAGGGTGGCAGATCACTGCCACATACCCTGCAGGGCAAGTTGCCCCCACAGGCTACTGCCTGCCTCTGTCTCTAACTTTACTGATGCTCTCGTCCAAGGCCAACCTCTCCCTCCTCTGCACCCACACCCCTTTGTTCTCTGGCCCTCTCCTAGCTACGATCTGGGAGGCTCGAGAGTCAAAATCCAATCTCTGACAGCTGCACCCTGAGCCCTCTGTTCTCCTACCACCAGCTCTGCCGTTGGGAGGGAGAGACCTGAGAAGAATGTGTGTGAAGAGAGAGAAAAGAGCAGAGAGAGGTAGAAAGGGAGGGAGGGAAGGAGTGGGAAGGGAACTCTGAATTCCTCATTAGCAGCACTAATTGCACAGTAATGACTGTGTGTTATTATCAGAAATTTATCCTGGAAAACAGTCAGCTGCCCCAGCAGACACACACTTGCTTCACAGTGATGGCTTGACACGGGAGGAAAATGAGCACTGTCTGCTCAAAAAGAAACTTTTCACGGCCTGAACTCCGGTATGTGTGCAGAGGATTTTTGAGCTGGTGCCTCCCAGCTTCCTGTGGCTTCATTGTAATCTCCCTGAGGCCTGGGATTGGGTCTCCCCCTGCCTTGTCTTCTGAGTGGCATGGACAGAACAAGCCCGGCTCTGGATAAAAAGCGGGCTGAGTCAGACCAAGCGCTAGAGCAAGGGACACGGGCTGCAGGTCCTCCTCCTTGTCCTGCACTCTGCTCCAGTGGAGGAAATACACTCACTCCTCCTCCACGTGAAGTGCTTATTTTTGCCTGAAACCCCTGTGTCGCAGGCTGTCACTGCGGTCTAGAATGAATGTGTTCCCCCATTCCTTCCAGTTCAAGTTTCTCCTGACAAAACAAAACACAAAAATCCTCAAAGCTCTACTCTTCCGAGAAGTCCTCCCTGATTTGGCCCGTTAAACTCTCCCGCGGGACTCCTCCAGCACTCACACAGTCGTCTCTCTTCAGAGAGGTAGGCACTTGCGAATGGGGCTTAGGCACTGAGGGCGTAAAGACGAAAGAGAGACAGACCTCAGCTCAAGGAGCTCATAGTCTAGCAACAGTCACCAGTGTGGTTTGCTAAACTCTGTGACAAAAGAAAGCCCTGACTGCAAAGGGCTAACAAGAAAGGGGACATCTGAGTCAGCTCTGGGAATCAGGGAAGGGGCTGAGTCTGAGCACTTCATGCATATCAACTCATCTGAACCTCCCAGTAAATGAATGATAGAGGTACTACATTGCTCTATGTACTTGCTAGTAAAAGAAGAAAAAGAAAGAGAGAGAGAGAGAGATTACTATTATCATCTTCATTTTATGGACAAGAAAATGGAGGCACAGAGAGGTATAGTAACTTGCCTGAGGTCACATAGCTACTATGTCATTCATTCAATTGGATGGCAGATCCAAAATTTAAACCAGGCAGCCTCGCTCCAAAGCCTGCACTCTTACCTTGTATGCGTTACTACACCTGATAGGAACTCGCTGGGTGATGAGGAAAAGAGGAAAGGTGTTCAGGGCAGAGGGACAAACAGTTGCCAAGTTGCAGACTCTAGAGTGGGCACAGATAGGTAAGAGGATCTACAGGAACAACCTGAGCAAAAACATGGAAAGTGGTGTGGAGAGTGAGGAGATGGGACAGGAATTCTCACTCTGTGGCCATGGCACACCCAGGAGTCTCTGGAGGGAAGACTACATAGGTGGACAGAGACCAGGTCTGTAAGGGCTTTGTACGCCATGCTGGAGAGTGTCACCTTCATCCTGAAGGCCCTAAGAAGTCTACGAAGGATTTGAAGAGAGAGGGTGACATAATCATATTACCCTACATGGCAACTGCCATGATCAGAAGAAGGATGTTGGGAGCCTGAGCTAGGGCAGTGACCATGGATACAGGGGTGAGGGGCAGAGGTTCAAAACATTCTAGAGATAGAAACAGGGAGTCAGTCATGGACTGAATGCAGGTGGACTGAGGGAGAGGGACGGATCAAGGAGAGATCTGAGATTTCTAGTTTAAGCAACTAGTTTGGTTTAGTTACATCCTTCTTTAAGGAGGTGGAGCAGGTTTGCAAAGGAAAATATGATTTCTGTCTTGTACAGATTGGATTCAGGTCAGGGGTCAAGTTGTTCAGGAAACAAATTTTAAAATGCACATGGAAAAGCAAAGAGAGAGCAATGAGTCAGAGATACAGAATTGGAAATCCTTAGCATGTGGCTCTGGAGTGAAACTGCATGGGTTCAAATTCTGGCTCTATCACTTGGTACCTGCAAACTGCAGACGGCAATAGGGTTATTGTGGGGGATTAAATGATATAATCCAACAGCATGGAGCCTAGAACAGAGTAAGTGCTCAGTAAATGTTTAGTATGACTACTATTAATATTGGTATTATTTAGTACTCGAAGCCCTAGGAGTGGATGAGACTACCCAGAGAGAGTGTGCAGAGACACAAGAAAGAGAGACTGAGAGCTGAACCCTGGAGAAAATGGAAGTGTTGGAGGATGCAGAGAGTGAAAGAGTCAGGAAAGGAGAGAAATCCAGAGAGTATCATGTCAGAAGAGAATTTCACAGTCCATGTAGACATGGGCAACTATGCAGCAAAGAGGTTAAAGAACTCATTTAAAATCAATTTCACTTGTGGCCTCTCTCCTCAACTGATGGCGTGCACTCCCTCAGGACAGATCTCATGTGCTTAGAACTCTGCACGCTGTGTGATTGAAGGCCAGTGTGTACAGAATGACACAGGACTGTGTCCCATGTGTCTGGTACAGAGTCTTAGACCTCAGTAAATGCGGAATAAGTGAATGAGTGAATGAATGATGTGAAAAGATAGGCTCAAGTTCTGACTCTACCACTTGCTAGCTGTGAACACAAGCCAGTTATTTCTAGCCTCTCTGGCACCTCACCAGTGAAATGAGAATAAGTAACACCCACCGCCCAGGGTTGTTGTATGAAATGAGATGACACGTGAGAGTGTTGTATAAACTGGACTGTGCATTACAAATGAACAGGAGTATTAATAAAGGTTGTGGGGCTGACTCACTGAAACCATTTACTGTGCCTCAACTATCAGCAGCAATGCAGATAAGGCTTGGGGGCTGGGATAGAAAAGGATTTTTATTGTAGCAAATGGATAGAAACTAGAATTTGGTGAACAGATTTGATCTCTCCAGGGTATCCACCCCTCAGTTCCACAGGGGGCGTCCGGCTCCTGACCCAAAGCATGCCTTGTTGATTCTTCCTGCCTGAATTCTGTTGAAATCAAGGATTAAGACTTCCCAGTTTTGACAGGGCCTTTTCGGATTTGTCACTTTAATTAGTTTTGGCATTTTATCTGGTTTCTTTTCATTAGTGGAACAGCCAGAGTCCTGAGATTGCAAACTCTCTCCTGGCTCCTTGGGGAGAATTCCAGTCTTTGGGGTCCTGGTCTTACAAGAATCTTGGCTTGGCTCTTTCCTGGAAGCAGAGCTCTGACCACAGGACACAATCCAGATGCAGCAGAGACTCCCCCAAGCTGCCCTCCAAAGAGTGGTTAGCACTGTCTGGGGGATGGGCATGCTTGTAGCTCGGCAAAGTCAATACATGTAACCAAAGTGTCTGTACCCCTGTAATATTCTGAAATTAAAAAATAAATTTTTTAAAAAAGAGTGAAACAACCAAGCATGTCCTGAGCCATGAAGCTGTCTGGCCCAGCCCTGTGTTTTATCAATGAGACCGTCTTTCCTCTAGACCAGCAACTGGGTCCGAGAGGCAATTGGAATGGCTAAGGTCAGAAAGCCAAACACTCTGCAAAGAGGCCCAGGAATAAATCCTTCACTGCTTTATAATTTACTTCCAAATATTTTTTATTTATTATAAAGCCAATTTTAAAATATTGCAAACTTTTTCAAGAAAAGAAGAAAAATTATTCATATCCCCACCATCTTCCCCCAGCGTGGTGAAGAAGGAAGGTACACTGATCTGGTGTCAGGAGGCCTGAATTCCACTTCTTTGCCACCTCCTAGCTTGTGTGACCAGGGACCAGTCACTTAATTTCCTCATCTGCCAGATGGACTGTTAGCATCCACACATTCTGCCTCTCAGTGCTGTTATAAGCGTTAAATTCCTTCTTGGCTATTTTCAGGGACTTGCCCCATGGGACAGTATGAGTTAACCTCTGGACAGTGTGCCTGCTAAATATCCCTCTATGGTCTGAGAAAAGGAAGAAAGAGCATAGGAACTGTCATTTGTTTAACACCTGCCATGGATCAGTCACCGTATATTCAGCATTTAACCCAACTCATGTAATCCTTGCCTTGCATGCTGTGAAGCAGCCCTTATATGTCCCATTTCCCAAGAGCTAAAGTCCAGCACCTAAAGCAATACATCCTGTAAATGACAGACTCAGGATTTGAACACAGTTCTGACTCCAAAACCTGTGTTCTTTCTTCTACATGAGGTCACTGAGAACAGGAGTACTTGGCTTCTTTCCTACCCTTTCCCCTCCAACATCATTTTCGCTCCTCAGTAGTGCAGAGAAAGCCCCGGACCCACCATGGTTAGGTCTGGCTCTAAAACTATTTCAGGGGTGATGTTGCCTTCTGACCCAGACTCCAGCCTGATTTTCCCCACAAAGCCAGGCTGGAAGCAGCAAACCTTGTCCAATCTTCCCAAGTCTGATCTGGAACATTGCGTGCTTGAGCAGAGAGCACAGAACAGAGATGAGAACTCTGAAATGGGGGAGGAATGGGAGAGAGACAAATATACCCTTTGTTCAGGGTGTTTGAACTGCTGGGCGTCTTTCCTGGAATAAAAGCAAGACTAGACTCTTTGAAAATTCATCTGGGCATTGACTTGGGGCTCTGAAGTGTCTTCTGCATCTTCTCAGACAAGGAGAAATCCCTGAAAACTCTGATGATGGCTTGGAATGACACAGTTTGCAGAAGTCACTTGACTTTGGCTAGAGTTGCGATGTTGGTATGAGGGATGAGGGGTAGAGGGTGAAATCTGCTGGAGATACTGATAGAGCTGTTCTGGCTGAAACTCCACGGGGAATCCATGGCAAAGTTTGTTCCAAATCATGAAAGAAAGTTACTCTCAGTCTCCAAATATAGGACATCAACTTAATTCTCCACCAACAGTAGACCAGGTTCAACTGATGTCTCTTTCTTAGAGTAAATCTAACACCTTTGCAGAAAGTGGCCACATGCCTCAGTAAGCAGAGGGTGTGGAAAGAGAAGATCAGGGGCTCTCAAGGTTGGGTCAGAGCCCCCTTGGCTTCTATTCACTGGTAAAGCAGTGGATCCACTTGTGTCTATTTCTCTGTGTCTCTCCCTGCATGTCAGACAATCCAGCTACGATCGTCAGACTGCTCCCTTTACATTTCTGCTGGGGGCCTGGCAGGGAGGAGGGAATGGGGAAAGGGCTCCCTATTTAGAAATTGCATTGAGATGGAAAGACAATATGACACATCGGCTTATGTCAAAGGAACTCATTCTTCCCGCCTACGGCATTAGCAATTTCCTACCAAGGTTCAATTTTTTAAAAAAAATTATTGTTTGATTTTAATTCATTTTATTTCTAGCATAACTCAAGAGGACATTGCTGTTCAGAGCAGGGTGGGAGCCTGCCCAAGGGCAGAGACTTGGGGTGGGGGCAGGGGACGGCGCTTTGGTTCTTTCTGAGGAAAGGAGGGCATAGGAGTGGGAGGCCTCTGGTTTCTGTCTCAAACCTCCTCTTATTCTGCCTCCCACCCACCCGCAGCCCCTCTCCCTGCTTCCGAGCAGTCTGGCTGGGGGTGGGGGTGTGGGGGAGTGGCCCAGGGTGCGCAGACTGAGGATGCTCCAGCCATGGCTGTAGATGAGATGAGAGCAATGGGGGAGGGGAAGCCCAAAGTGAGTTGGACATCTGTAAAACCACCCCCTTCCTCACAGCCAGGAAGGGCTGCTATTTAGTTGCCTCCCTCCTCCTCACCTCCAGGCTCCTCCTTTCCTTTCATGTAAAATCCTAGAGTGTTGTTGCTGGAAGGAGTCTCAGTGAGATCCTAATCCAACACTGAGCACCAGATAGGGACTGGTTTGGTGCACAGTTCTAGAACCCAGGCTCCTGGGGTCCTGCCCCATGCCCTTGTCTGCCACCATGACATGCTGTCTGTTCTCCTCCTTCACTCCTCCCCACCCCTCAACCCAAACTCAGAATGGGCTTTCTCTGAAAGACATGGTTGAGGGGCAACAATTCCACTTCTTTCCATCTCCTTCTCTCCCTGGGTTTGAGTGGAACTGTGGCTCCTTCCTCCCAGGTCTGGGTGGGACCCTGGGAGACTGGATTTGGTCTCTTCATATGGGAAGAAGCAGAGGTGTGTTTGGGGGTTGGGCTTGTGAAGGAAAGGGGTTTTGGAGAGTAAAAGTTTCCATCTTTGGAGGATTTTTTTTCCTACTGTGTGGCTAGTTATGTGACCACAATGGTATCAGCCATTGACCTAGGGGCAGGGGGGCACGCAGAGGACAACTAGGGTGAGGTTTTATCTTAGTGTTAAAAAATACTTTTTAAATGTCTTTTTCTGAATGTGCATCCCTTTATATGTGCATCTGTCTCTGTGTCTCTGTTCTGTGTCCCCTGTAACTCTCTTTATGTATCTCTGTCTCATCCTATGCCTGTGTCTGTATCTATCTTTGTCTCTTGTCTCTATCTCTGTCTGTTTCCTTCTCTCTGTCTCTCTCACACATCCCCACTCCCGCACTCCAAATTCAACAGTTCCTGGCTGACTGCGGAGCCCTAGCCACTTCCTGCACCCCGTGAGGGGAGAACCTCCCTCGCACTGTTAGGTTGAGAAATGCCAGGTCCGGAGTTGCTGCCGGGGCTCAGAGACGCTGCAGAACCGCCTGCTGAGTGTGGAGGCTGAAGCTGGGAACAATGAGAAATTATCTGTTAATTCTCGGCTTCTGCCACCTGCTTTGCTCAGAACAGGCTCCTTTGCCTTCAGTTTAGATGCAAATTCCCCCACTCGATGTAAGCAAAATATTGATTTCCCTGCATCACAGGCTGGGCCCTTGGAATCGTCTTGTGTTTTTTCACTCTCTGCAAAGGCAAAACAAGGCGCTTTGTTCTGCGAATTTCCCCAGGAACTTGAGAAGGGGAGGGAGAAATCCCGCGGAGTGACAGAGTTGCCATAAACACGGGCAGAGAGCAGTCCTTCTCCATTTGTATTTTACATAAACACAAACCCGCGGCTTTGGAAACTGCCAATGAGCATCTAGTCGGGGGCCTCCAAGCTCCTGTCTCTCCCGGGTGCTGAAGTCTGCATCGGTAGTGGAGGAGGTGAGGGGGCCTCTGGGCTCCTCAGGTGGGTTTTCAGAAGCACCACGAGGGCGAATGGGGACGCCAGAGTCTCACCCGTTCTTGGAACAGCAACCGAACACCTACCGCAGGAAGGCAGCCTGGATTGCATAGTGTTGCTGGGGTCATGCCTGCTCCGTCCCTCCCGCCGGAGTTCCTAGCCTGCTCCAATTGCAGGCGCCATGGGTCAGGGTGGAAGCTGCGAACCTGCTGCGAACCTGCCTCAATTGTCCCCTCCCCCCACCTCCCACCCCTGGGCCCGCTAGATTGTAGCACCAACTGGGCCTTCAGCACCGTGGACAGAGCCAAGGCTTGTGTCTGGGGCGGAAAAACCGCCTGGCTAGGCCAGGGTTCTTGCAGGCTCGGCTTGGCCCTTGGTGCCCAGGGCACTGGCTGCCCGGAGATCTCAGGTCCAGGGGCCGGCTGGTGCGGCTGGAGCAGATGGCACGCAGTAGAGACCGCCAGGAGCTGGGGCTCCGAATCTCCTCCCTCCGGAAAGTGAGTCACTGCCCGAGCCACTTCTAATTAACGTGTTAATTAGGAGGAAAGACCCTCCTCCCCCACCAACCACCCGGGAAGACACCAGTCCTGCGGTTTCCGGAGGCTCCAGCTAAAATTTCCTTCTCAGGTCCAGGAAAGCAAAGGGAGCCCCGAGTGTGTAGCTCGAGTGAGCCCCCCGTAGAAGGGGCCCCACCACCGACAGGTGGAAGACAGAAGATTCCTGGGTCCCTGCAGGGCACAGGTTCCCTGGCCTTCCCGAGGACAGCCCGTAGATTTCCAGACCCGAGTGAGGCATCTGGACACCTCTCATCCAATCTGCTCCTGGGCCTCCACATTTTCTGAGGGGCGCACTACTTTAAGTCTAGCCTCAATCCTCCCGTTTAGTTTTCTGCCTTTCTGGCCCTTTCTATGCTTAATAGAAAGATACATTATGTCTGCTGGTACCGCACCGAAGCGGGGAGGTGGGTCGGCGGCAACTGAGAGCCCTCTTGAAATGCCCCCCCATTCCTATTCGCCAGAAACTTTCCCCTCCCGTTGCCATGGAGAGAGACGGCCGCTGCCTCCCGTCGCCATAGCAACGTGCGGGACCGCGGACCGCAGGATTGCGGGGCTCAGAAAGTCTTCTTGCAGTTCGCATCGCCCCGCTGTCTTGGGGTCTTCTACCTCCGAAGCTGGGACTTAGGGCAAGTGTGACTAACTTCTCCCATCTGGGATCTCGGCGAAGGTCCTCCCACCCCCAGCCTAGTCATCCCTCTTTCTGTTACGGGGTTATCTATTTCGCTGCCACTTGTGTGGCATGTGGCAGTTTACCCAATGTTTTCACAAACACTACCTTTATATCCCCAGGGAACCCGTGAAGCTCTCGAGATCATTGTACTTCTTTTACCGAGAGGAAAACTGAGGCTCAGAGAGGCCCAAGGTCACACACACCAGGCAGTGCATGCAGAGCAGGAACCCGGCCTTGCACCCTCCAAGATTCGGGACACCCGGGCTCCCCCGCCTCGAACCCGCCCGGACCCAGGCCAGTCCCTGAGTGTAGAGGGGGCGGCCGGGAGGCGCCAGACTTGCCAGCTGCCGCGGGATGCCACGTGAGGGGCGGGGACCCTGCGGGGAAGTGATTAAAAGCAGAGCGGAGCCGCAGGGGGCCGCTGCGGGGAGGGTCTTCTTGGGGCCGCCTTGCCCCGCCCCAGCCCCGCCGCGGTGCGGGTTCGAGCGGCTGCTCCGCAGGCCTGGGTGTCTGGGGCATGAGCGGGGTGTGGGGGGACGGGGGGCCTCGGTGCCAGGCGGCGCTCGCGGTCCTTGCCTCGCTGTGCAGGGGCCGGCCGCCCCCTCTCGGGCTGGACGTGGAGACTTGTCGGAGCTTCGAGCAGCAGCCCCCAGAGCGGAGTCCCAGCGCGGCCGAGGCAGGTAATGGGAGACCCAGGGCCCCCTTCCTTCCTAGATTCTTGTCCTAGCGGTGCCCCCTCCCCAAGCACCGGTCCCAGGAGCCCCGGAACCTACAGAGAGAACTCCGGATCGGGATTCCGGATTGGGAGCCAGCCTCAGCCAGCCTCCTGGCCCATCGCCCACAGAGCCAGGAGAGATCCAAAGGGGACAGGGGATGGAAAGAACCCCCCATCCCCTCCCGTGTGACTACTGCGGGGGGCCCCAGCGGAAAGCCTGGCTCCCGGACGCGGCACCCTCCGAGCTTCAGTTTCCCTCGCGTCTCTGGCTCGCCCTGCGGGCGATCTGCCAGGAGAGGGGTCCGTGGATAAAGCGAGAGACGAGGGACATCGGGCCGAGGAAGAAAGCTGGTCTCCTAGGGAGTGTCTAGGTCCCAGGGTCCATCAGTCGGTCTGTCTGTCCGCTGGTCTGTTCTCTCGGGGAAAGCGGGCCGAGCTCCCCGGGTCTCTCAGGAAGAAACTTGGGTCTGCAGCTGGCACGAGGTCTTTGTGTCCGGGTGTCTCTCAGGCTGCGAGTGGCTTTCTGCGTCTCCGCTGGGGGGCGGGGGACAGGGGGCGGGGTGGGGGAGGGTGTCGCTGCGTCCTCCCCCCACCAACCTCCCGCGCCCCTATAACTCGCCTCGGTCTCTCTCGGACTCGGACTCGCGCCCGGTGCGCTACTGAGCCGGTGCCTCTCGCCGACTTTGCCAAGAGGGCGCCTGTCGCCCCAGCCGCGCGGACCCTGCGTCGGACGCAGCCCCGGGCGGCCGCCGAGCCGAGGCGGGAGCCCGAGCCGAGTCGAGCTCGCCAGAGTGGGTGAGTCCCGAGCCCGCGCCCGGCGGGGCCGGGGCCCGGCGCGCAGCTGCGGCGCCTCCCGAGAGTCGCGACAGCGGGAATGGCGTGTCGCGCCCTGGCGGCGGGAGCTGCAGGAGGGTTGGCAGCGTGGTGGCCAGCCACCGGGTATTTACCTGCTGCACCAGTGCCTTGCGGCCACGCTTGCCGGCTGCAGTGGGGCTTCTTTGTCCCAACGTCTGGAGGGTCCTAGGCGGGAGGGAGTACCGGGTCGCGTCCTCTCCTTGGGGCAGCAGCTGGGGGAGTTCGAGGCCTGGAGAAAATGCGGAATGGGGGTGGGGAGATCCTGCGGGGACCAGGGCGCCGGGGTTCCTTGAGGCTCAGCAGACTCCACCCGTCCTTGTCCCCCCAACCCCAGTAGTGCTCGGCCTAGCGGTACGCGGGAGTTGCCCCGTGTCTCCGCACCGCTGGCGCGGGAAAGGGAGGAGGGGGCCGCGAGAGGCGGAAATTTGGTCCCCACAGGCTTCTCCAGGGACAAGAAGCCGGGGACAGGAGCAGGGATTCCGGGAGCAGGTACAGGTGGGGCAAGCTCCCCAGCGACCGCAGGTTCCAGGGCCTTGTTTTCACTTGAGGTTAAGGGTCACATCGAGGTAGATTATGGGTGAGCTCCCCCTGAGCTGTTTGGGGGAGGGGGTGGTGGGCCAAGGAGAGGCTGTGTGTATGAGGAGAGGGCTGTATCCAGCCTCGGGGTCAGTGAAGCCCCCACCTCAGCCCTGTAAGGGTCGTAGGGGGCGCTGCTCTCTCTCTGGCCCTGGAACTGTTTAATCAATGGGTTGATTACTGCAGCAAAAGGGACTAAGGTTAGACATAAAGAAGAACTTTTAGAGGGTGGTACAGTGATAGAGATTGGGGAGGCTGATTCTCCCTCTTGGAGATTCTCAGAACAGATCATGCCCAGCAAGTATTATTAGACTCCAGTTCTCTGGTGCCATGTCTACTACACCACCAGACACAGAATTTCCCCCAAGTCAGGAAGTCTTTTCCTGCCTCTCCCTACTCCCCAGCTCCTTTCTATCTTTTCCACCAATGATCCATCTCCGGTGGGGCCTTTAAGCAGGTCCTAACCCCTCAGAGCCAGATGGTGAGAACACACCTGTCGAGTTCCACCTGGGATGAAAGCTGCCCCTCCTGTCTGTCCAGGGCAGAAATGCTGGGGGTCGGGGTGAGGGTTGCTGGGGAGTGGGGGTGCATGTGTGTAGCACATCCTGATAGGAGGAGGCACTGGTGTTCTGGCTCCAGAGGGATGCCCTGTAGTCTGGAATGACAGGTGCCTGGATGGCCAGGTTGAGATTGAGAGAGGCCTGAGGGCTGAGAGTCAGCAGGCTCCGATGAATCAGTATGCCTTCCCTGCAGGCTGCCTCAGAAGATGAGTCTTAGTTGTCAGCCCTGGAAAACTTTAACTTTGGCTGCTGAGTCACAAGCCCCGGGAAGCCCAGGGACCACACTGAGAGGCTAACAAGGATAGGGGAGGCAGAAGGAGGGAGGCCCTTGATCATAGAAAAAGAAAGAGTGGTTTCAGGATCTTGAGGATTTAGGTGACCACGGGGTCTGGGGAGATGCTGTGGAGCTCAGGACAAGGCTCCTAGGTGTCCCACCTTCCAGTCTGCTCCCTGCATCCCAGAGCTACTACCTGGGTCAGCATAACTCCGGCCAGAGTTATGCTGAAGCTTTTCATTTGCAGTTTCATGAAAAATGCAAGTGGCTGCTAGAGCATTCCCAGCTCCCTTTACTATGTTATGTTTTCCCTCCCTTCCTCCTGTTATAGATTTCTAGTAACACCCTGAGATTCCACAATTGAGAATCAGACTGCACTGTCATTTATGGAGAGCCTCTCATATGCCAGGGTCTGTGCTAGGAATTGCATGGAAATCTCAGTTAATCAGACCCTGACTTGGAAACACCTGTACACAAACTGTCCCAACTACAAGCAAGTTCCCCTTTTCCTTTAGAAACTCTAAAGGCACAGGGTCTGCTTTCCTCCTTAATACACCCCAAGTGTACCCTAACAGGCAGTACTCCTTGTGTCATTTGCCTTGTGAAGCTGAATGAACTTTTTCCATAGGCCAAATTCCAGAGGATTAGGTATGATTAGCATGGGTTCTGGACTTAAGGTAGCAAGCAGAGGTCCAGAAGTGTTCCAGAAAATGCAGGCCTGACAAAAGATCCTAAGCCGCTCTCTCCCTCCCAGGCTGCAGCCAGGAGCAGTTATTCTCCAGCTCACCTGTGGCCATGAGATGTATGTGGTGTTTGTTCACTTTGCTACTGACCCTGTAGATGTTCTGTGATTCAGCCACCTGGCTTTGAAGTGGCCTTTTGCAACACAGAATTTTTTTTCCTGCTTGTGATGACAAATGAGAAATGCACAACATTTCATTAAAACACAAAGTCCTGTTTCTATAACTGAATAATCAGCCACTCCCTTACTCCTCACTGGAAGGAAGGAATTCTGCAGATTTTGTCTTTTTTGAGGAAAGGTGCCATGCATGATCCTTTAGAACCCATGGAGAGGACTCCAGTGTGTTTTGAGCTTTAGAATTCTAGAAGCAGGGTCTAGTATCTAGGAGTTGTAGAGCCCTTAGATTTATAATTCTAGAAGTTCTCTAGATTTATGGTTCTAAAAGTTCTCTCTGACTTTTGAACCTCTCTGGTTCAAAAGTTCTCTCTGGGAACTTCGAGTGGGGCTGGCAGTTTCAGTATGCGCCATCACTGCAAGCTCTGTACTAAAGGTGTGTTCTCTTCTAGTTGTTCTAACTTTACTTTGTCTTCCCTGTCCACAGAGTTGGGGGTATAACATGTGGCCGCAAATAATTAGGACGGGCACTGAGGCATCAGGATCAAGCCAGGTTTCTTTAGGGTCTGCATAGGGTTGTCTACAGTGGGGGAAAGCAATGTAAGAATGGGTCCTGACTCAGCTAGGTAGCACCTGCTAGCCTTGCTTAGGAAAAGAAGCCTCTAAGGACTGGGCCACACTTAGGAACTGAAATCAGAGGGGCCTTTGAAAGTAGAAGCAAACAGGGAAGTACAATGATGACACTACCTCATCCCTCCCTTCTCTCTTTTAGGGTGCTGAACTCTTTTTCTTGCTCCCCGAGGACCCACCCAGGCCTCTCCTCTCACTAATTGCGCATATGAACAGGGAGAGGAGCAGAGAGGAAAGAGCATTTCTGGCTTTCTCTCTGCCCCTCCCCCATCACTCCAGCCTTGATCCCACATGCAGAGGGGCCACACGCCCCCGACCCATCAGGCAGAAAGGTACAGTTGCCATCTGCCAAAATAATAATATTAATAATTGCTAAATTACTGCCAATGCTCCGTTAGCTGTAACAGTCCACATTAGTCTCCGATTTATCTCTGAATCCCCTAATAATGGTGGAAGCGGGCACCCGGTCATAAAGCTTGGTGCGGCCCTAATTAGCTCAGCATTGTCTCTCCTCATCACAGCTTTTTCAGGAGCATTAATTCCTACTCTGTTTGGACTCTGCTAATTATCCCCATCGGTAGCTCAGCCTGGATCTCTGAAAGAAGGAAAGGAAGCAAAGGCCCTCTGCTCCCCCTCCCCCAACCCTGAATTTTAATTACACCGGGTTCTCCTAATAAACTTACAAGCCCCAGCAGGGCTTATTATTAATGGACCCCGTCTGTGAGCCGGTACACAACAGCCCTGTTCTCCCGACACACATTCCCACGCTCAGGTATTCCTCAAGCACATCTCTGCATGGGACTTTTCCAGAGGCCACTGGTTGTTTGCCTGGTGGCTGGTGGGCCATCCGCAATGTCTACTTTCTAGGGAAGGACAGAGATGGAGGTGGAGGGGTCTTGAGGAGGCCGCTCATAATCCCAGTCAGGCCAAAGAGTGCAGGATGCCCCCCATCCTCTCCTGAGCACAACTAAGAAATGCCTCCCCAGCTTCTCTGTCCAGCCTGGGACTCTACAGCTCAACCTTCGGTCTCCTTGATGCCTGGTTCAAGAGCCCAGCGTTTGGCATCACAAAGTCCTAGGTTCAAATCTCAGCTCTTCCGCTTAATGCACTGTGCCCTGGAACAACTTACTCAGTTAACATCTCTACATTAGTTTATTTATCTTTGAGAGGTGAATCCCAATGTCTTAGATAGCCTGGAAAGGTTAAATTAGATCATGTAAAAGACATAGTGCTTACCCTGGAGAAATAAATAGCAAGTGATATTATTAGTATTAATATTAATGGTCCTGCACAGAATCTCGTCCCTTCCCAGACTAAACGCTGTCCTCCCCGGCTCTTGAGCCTCTGCGTCACTTGCTCTCCGGTCTCCGGGCTGTGTTTTGTCTCCGTCCCCCTCTGTGTCTGTGTCCTCGGCCGAGGCAGCTCCTGCTATCCACAGCCTGAGCCCTGGACGTTTCTGAGGGTCCACCAGCAACCCCCCGGCCCTGGAGCCAGCCTTCTCTGGCTTTGGGGTGTGCAGGGAAAATAGTCCTTTCTTTCTGCTTCATCTCCCTGGTTTATCTTTCCAATTACAATCTGTTAGCGAGAACGCCTGTTACTGTTACAAAATGGATTTTCCTGACGTGGGAGCCCATTAGAAAAATGGGAACAATAGCAAGCGATGAGAACTGCTGATGAATCCTAACGCCATGGGTGGAGACGAGGGGAGGGGGCACCAGGGCTGTCTGTGGAGAAAGAAGTGTCAGTGGTAAGATAAGAAAACCCTGGGCTGCTAATTAATAACCCAGCACTTTCTGGAAGAGAAGGGAGAGCATGGGTCATTACCTTGGCCATTTAAGTCTCATTTAAGGGGACAAGCAGGTCCTGCCCTGATGGCCTTCCGGGGCTCTTAACCTCCCAGGAGAGGAGAGGGGACCGAGTTCCCACAGATGCTTTGCCCTCTCATCGGCCGTCTCCCTTCCCTGCCTTGGAGACCTAGCTTTGTTTTGTGCACAGTAAACTGCTATCTTCCTCCAAAAATCAAAACATGAAGAATACTAGCAGCTTACGTTTGGGGAGCATTCACCATGTACCAAGGACTGTGCTCAAAGTCTTAGCGTATTTAATATTCACAATGATTTTCTGTGAGGTAGAGTAACTAGAATCCTCACTAAACAAAAGAGGAAACCAAGATTTGGAGAGGTTAGGTAGCTTGCTCAAGGTCACACAGTTAGAAAGCAGTGTAGATGGTACGTGCTCCGTGGTCATTCTGGTACTGGTGCCAACCTGAGCTGCCCACCCTGTGTCTGAGCACCTGGTAAAGTCCAGTTTCCCAGCCAGTCCTAGAAGCTGTGTTCCCCGGCACAAGGCCATGTCACTGCATATGTTTCCAAAGCCTAGTTCCACAGCTCTCTTCTCTGCCAGAGGCTGTTGGATAATATTGAGCTGCCATGTACACCAGACCAGGTGCCCACGGACTACTGGAGCTCCTCTGATACCTGCATAAAGATGTTTAACAACGAATATTGAGTAATGGACGTCTTTTCTCCAATTTCCAAGAAAACTTTGCAGGAGCATGAGATAGTCTCAATTGATTTTTCTTCCATGATCATCTTCTTACTCCTTTGGAATTCATTACTATTCACCAGCTGCTAGTAACAACAAAACAATTGGGAAAGTAGCAAGCAAATGAATATTAATAGAAAAACTTGGAGATGTTTGATCTTTAATAGAGTATGTATTATGTCTAGAGATAAAGAGGGTTATATGATTTATGTATGAAGTAGTTACTATTTCTGCTAGTAATATTGTTTCTTGGTTTATGATGATAAGGTTAAATCTATCTCTACTTATTAGTGCTCATGGCTTGCAGGTATTCTGCCCATTAAACACATTTCGAAACTAAGTGATATTCAAAACTAGACTGGGCATAGCTAATAAAAATAGCTAATATTTATTATATTTCTTACTACATGCTAGGCCCTATTCTCAGCACTGTTGATACACTTTTGATCTCCTTTAAACCTTACAATGACCTTACGAGGTAGATACCATTATTACTCCCATTTTATAGAGGAGGAAATTGAGGCTGAGAAATGTTGCATAGTTTGCCAAAGTCACACAGTTTAAAACCAGTGGACGTGGACATTGCACGAGCCCAGTCTGACTGCAGAGCAAGGTTTCTTTCTCTCTAGGCTGAAGGGGAAATAAAGAAGGAAGAAGAGAGGGAAGAAGAATGCAGATACTGAGGAATTACTTCCCCTTTCTCAGGGTTGTGCTAAGCACTTTCTCCCTTACTAGAGGCTTCCCCCTCTCGTGTCCTGAAGCTAATGCATGGTGTGCGTAGGAAGAACACTGGATCAGTGCTCAGAAAGGTGGCAGAGTTGCGCATCAAAGTTCTACCTGCCTCCCGGGGTCAAGGTTCAAACACGATGTGAGTGGGAAAGGGGTTCTGAAGGCCGTCTGTGCCCTTATGATTTCCTAGCAGGTAACCTGTCCCAGTGAGTTGGCCTCAGCCAGCCCAGAGTAGTCACGTATCCTAGGTCACCTGGGCCTTTGCACACCCCTTTGGCTATTACATGAGCCTACATCCCTTCCTCACCGTAACGTACCTTTAACCAGGGGATGAGGACTATCTGAATTCAAAGCCACATACAGTGATTTTAAAGGGGATAAGGGCCGGGCATGGTGGCTCATGACTGTAATCCTGGCACTCTAGGAGGCCGAGGCAGGAGGATAGCTTGAGCTTAGGAGTTTGAGACCAGCCTGAGCAAGAGCGAGACCCCATCTCTACTAAAAAAAAAAAAAAAAAAAAAAATTGAAAAAATTAGCCAGGCATGGTGGTGCATGCCTGCAGTCACAGCTACTCGGGAGGCTGAGGCAGGAGGATCGCTTGAGCCCAGGAGTTTGAGGTTGCAGTGAACTAGGCTGATCCCATGGCACTTGCCCAGGCAACAGAGCGAGACTCTGTCTCATAACAATAAATAAATAAATAAATAAATAAAGGGGCTAAATCCTCTACATTCACCTCCTCCCCCCAGCCTGATTCTGCTCTTGCCAGCCTTGCTCACCACCTTGCATCCCCTATGAGGATGAACCCACTCAGTGTTCGGGACTTAATTCCCCTTCATTGTCTGCCAGTGAGATGTCAAAAGCCCAGGCTTTCCTAGTCCTGGAAGAAGATTCTGCAGGCATGGGAAGGGTCTCCTGGTTTTCTGTAATCAGTCTTGAGTGCTGGGTGCTGATTCCCAACAATTCTTACCCTCTGCCTTCCCTGATCACAGCTCCAAGGGAACAACAGCTGGGGGTCACGTGGAGAGGCAATCTAAATAGCAACCACACGGAGGAAAAACTGATTCTCCTGGCCCACCCCTTCCCCCAACTCTCTATTCATTTATGAATTCAGTTTTTTTTGTCAGGCTGAACATTTAAATGCACTCTGTGCTCTCTGGATTCCCCCTTACACCCCCTTCTCATTAAAATTCTAATTATTACCAGAATAAGTAAGATGTATGATCAAAGGAAAGCAAAGCTCTAGAAATACCTTTTGTTTTAGGTGACTCATGTTGCAGAGAATGCATCCAGAGCAGATGTAGCAGAGAACAGATGTGAAGGGTCTAGAGATGACCAGATAGGTAGAATAAGGACACATATATCTGTGGTGGCTTTCCTGGTGAGCCCACTGGGATAAGGGCCTGAAGAATAGTCTCCAAATTATTCAGCAAAAAAAAAAAAATTGACTTAGTACCTCCAATATATGTTTATGTCTTCCCAAGTTATATACATGTTCTACAAAGGTGACATTGCAGAACCAGACTGGCTGGGCTGTAACCCAGTTCCACCCCTTACTAGTTGTGTGACCTGTGCAATTTATTTAATCCTCTGTGTCTCAGTTTCCACACCTGAAAAATGAGGGTAATAATCATATCTGTTTCATTGGAGAGGATTAAATGAGTGAATATATAAAAAATACTTAGAACTCTGGACATAGTAATATTGAATAAATGAACTAAATCAAATAATAAAATGCCATTATTATTTTCTACCTATATATCAAAGTTTTGATTGCTTTTATTTTAAGATAATAAATATTAAAATGACCCGATTATTTTCCCCCTGTGCCCCCTCAGGTACACGCCACTGCATTGGAGACCTTTATTCTGGAAGTTAACTTAGAATCAGTTTTCTTGGTCCCTGGCAGTGTCTAGGTGAAGGACTAACTACAGCTCCTTTGGCCAGGAAAAGACTCCAATGTCTCCATGCAGGGAGCTGGGTGGAGGGGAGGGTTGGGGGGGTCGCAGGTGGCTCAGGACTTGAGGATTCTCTGCTGTTCTTCCCTGTGCATGGAGGAGGCATCCGATCCAGGCAAATAACTGCAGCAAGGGACTTAGACGGCAGTGCTGGCTTCCCAGAGAGAGTGGCTGATGCTCTCACCTCATTCTCAGATCCCTCTGGATGTGGGACAGCCTTCCCTGGAGCCTGTGTGCTGTGACAGTACCCTGGATCCCCCAAGAAGGGACCTGGGCATCTATGCACCCCAAGCCTAGCTCAGAACCTGGCACATGTTAAGTACCCAGGGAATGTTGGTTGAACTTCATTGAAATGAGAGATAATCAGAGCCCTTTTGTGGGCCATTCATTCATTCACTCATTCATTCCCATGTGCCAGTTTCTATACCAGGCCCTGGGTCAGACAAACAGGAAAAACACAGGTCACAGTAGCCTACAGTAGCCTACAGTTTAATCAGAGACAAACAGGCTGGGACAGAGGAAAGAATGCCAGGCTGGGTAGTAGACATCTGGACTCTGGTCCAGGCTCTGTGTCTGACCAACCTTTGACACCAGGCAAGTCCCTTCTCTGGACCACTGCTCCCATCTGAAAAAGCACAGCCTGGCCTCAGTACTTGTGGGGTCATTTCTCACCTTAAATGGTAAGATTTTTAAGGCATTGGGACAGGCTGATCCAGGGGCTGCAAACTCACAAGCCTGCAGAGCCAGGCAGGGAACAGGGAGTTGAGGGTTGAGTTGGTGAGGACACACCCCTGCAAAGGGTCCCCACCATGCAGGAGCACAGGTGCAGTCACCAAGTCATTGGTCTTTTCCAGAGAAGCCAGATATCTGGGGTGGTAACGATAATGGAATTTCTTAACTTTCCAATTATTATGCAAGGGGAATGAAACTTTTCTGCCGGCTCATCCACGAGTGACCTGTTTGCAAGCCCTGCCAGGTGTGCCATTGGTCCAGAGCCTTCTGACTTCTCCACTCAGAGCAAGAAGAGGCCTTGGACTCAAACGTTCATTCCAAGATTCGGGGAGGGAAGTGGGATGAGAGGTCTGCTTAATCATTTCCTGTGAAGGGAGGCATCCCTCACAGCTGTCTTGGAATAACGGCCATTCCACTGGGATCATGGTGGGCTGGGGGTTGGGCAGTGAGTGCCCACCTCCAAACCCATCACAACACTCAAAAATACCAGTTGTACAGCAAAGTTCTTGCATAGCCACAAGAATGGACATGGACACAAGAATGGAAAAGGACAGCTAGAGAAATCGTTTGTACAGGCATGCATCAGAGATATTGCAGGTTTGCTTACAGACTACCACAATAAAGCAAATATTAAAATAAAGTAAGTTATACAAAATTTTTGGCTTCTCAGTGCATATAAAAGTTATGTTCTATAGTCTATTGTATGCAATAGAATTATGTGCAATAGAATTTAAGTCTCAAAAAATGTACATACCTTTATTTAAAAATACTTTATTGCTAAAAAATGCTAATGAATCTAAGCCTTCAGAAAGTCGTAATCCTTTTGCTGGTGGAGGGTCTTGCCTCAATGGTGATGGCTGCTAACAGATCACGGTGGTGGCTGCTGAAGGTTGGGGTAGTTTTGGCAATTTTTTAAAATAAGACAATAATGAAGTTTGCTGCTTCAATTGACTTTTGCTTTCACAAGAGATTTCTCTGCAGTATGTGATGCTGGTTGATAGCATTTTACCCACAGTAGAACTTCTTTCCAAATTGGAGTCAATTCTCTCAAACCCTGCCACTGCTTTATCAACTAAGTTTATGTAATGTTCTAAGTCCTTGGTTGTCATTTCAAAAATGTGCACAGCATCTTCACCAGGAGTAGATTCCATCTCAAGAAATCACTTTCTTTGCTCATTCATAAGAAGCAACCCCTCATCCAGTCAAGTTTTATCATGAGATTGCAGCAATTCAGTCACACCTTCAGGCTCCACCTATAATTTTAGTCTCTTGCTATTTCCACCACATCTGCAATTACTTCCTTCACTGAAGGCTTGAACCCCTCAAAATCATCTATGAGAGCTGGAACCAACTTCTTCCAAACTCCTGTTAATGTTGCTATTTTGACCTTCTCCCATGAATAATAAATGTTCTTAATGGCATCTAGAATGGTGAATCCTTTCCAGAAGATTTTTAATTTACTTTGCCCAGATACATCAGAGGAATCACTGTCTATGGCAGCTATAGCCTTTCAAAAATGTGTTCCTTAAATAACAAGACTTGGAAGTTGAAATGACTCCTTGATCCCCAGGCTGCAGCATGGATGTTGTGTTAGTAGGCATGAATGCAACATTCATCTCATTGTGTAGCTCTATCAGAGCTTTTGGATGACCAGGTGCATTGTCAGTGAGCAGTAATATTTTGAAAGGAATCTACTTTTCTGAGCAGTAGGTCTCAACAGTGGGCTTAAAAGATTCAGTAAACGATGCTGTAAACAGATGTGCTGTCACCTAGGCTTTGTTGTTCCATTTATAGAGCACAGGCAGAGTAGACTTAGCATAATTCTTAAGGGCCCTAGGATTTTCAGAATGGTAAATGAGCATTGGCTTCAACTTAAAGTCACCAGCTGCATTAGCCCTTATCAAGAGAGTCAGCCTGTCCTTTGAAGCTTTGAAGCCAGGCACTTCTCTAGCTAGGAAAGTCCTAGATGTCATCATCTTCCAATAGAAGACTGTTTCTTCTACACCGAAAATCTGTTTAGCGTATCTACCTCAATTATCTTAGCTAGATCTTCTGGATAACCTGCTGCAGCTTCTACATCAACACTTGCTGCTTCACCTTGCACTTTTATGTTATGGAGATGGCCTCTTTCCTTAAACCTCATGAACCAACGTCCACTAGCTTCAGACTTTTCTTCCGCAGGTTCTTCTCTCAGACTTCATAGAATTGAAGAGAGCTAGGGCCTTGCTCTTGGGTAGGCTCTGGTTTAAGGGAACATTGTAGCTGGTTTGATCTTCTGTCTAGACCACTAAAACTTCCTCCATATCAGCAATAAGGCTGTTTTGCTTTCTTATCATTTGTATGTTCACTGGAGGAGCACCATTAATTTCCTTCAAGAACTTTCCCTTTGCATTCACAACTTGGCTAACTGACAGAAGAGGTCTAGCGTTAGGCCTGTCTCGGCTTTGACACGACTTCCTCACTAAGTTTAATCATTTCTAACTTCTGATTTAAAGTGAAAGACATGCGACTCTTCCCTTCACCTGAACACTTAGAGGCCAGACATTGTAGGGTTATAAATTGGCCTAATTTCAGTATTGTCGTGTCTCAGGGAACAGGGAGGCCCACGGAGGGGAACAGCCAGTCAGTAGAACAGTCAAAACACACACGCGTTTATTGACTATTTGCCATCTTACACTGGTGCAGTTCATGGTGCCCCAAAACAGTGACAATAGGAACATCAAAGATCACTGATCACAGATCACCATAACAGATATGATAATAATAATAAAGTTTGCAATATTGTGAGAACTACCAAATCGAGACACAGAGGCCTGAAGTGAGCACATGCTGGTAGAAAAACGGCGCCGCTAGACTTGCTTGATGCAGAGTTGCCACAAACCGTCGATTTGTAAGCAATGCAGCATCTGCAAGCCTCAATGAAGTGAAGCACAGTAAAACAAGGGTGCCTGTATTTAGCTTTCACATACACTGTGTGAATTGGATTCTAACTTAATAGAAGTATTTATTGAGCCTACTATGTTCAGAGTTCTGAGAGTTCAGAAGAAATTAATCTGTGCCCTTAAAGAGATTATGCTCAATCTCATTCACTCCAAGTCAGCTCAGCGTTTATTGAGCTCGGTGGGGGTAGGATAAGGAAGAGAAGACGAGTTGGCCATCCTCTGCCCCCAGGGCAGCACAGCCTGTTAAGGGAGAGGGAGCTGTATACAGAAATGACTCTAAGTCTGGCCATACTGACCGCTCTAATAGAAATTCAAACAGTATCCAAACGTGAACGCTTCACGAATTTGCACATTTGCTTAGGCTGCTATTAAATGTTTAAATTACTTTCCTTTATAGGCAGTAGGGGAAGCAACCCAGGTGCTCCCCAAGCTGGCCAGAGGGTAGGGGGTGATGCTTAAGGTGAACACAAGATTGCAGATATTTCTCAAAGTGGACAACCGAGAGTCAACCCTAAAACCGTCTCTTCCTCTGACCTGGCAGCTTTCTCATGACCATTCTTTTCTCTTCTTCCGTCTTTGTCCCTTCTGTGTGCTCCCTCTTCCAAAACCCTCACCTGCTTCTCCCCGCTTCTGTCTGTCTCTGTCCCTCCCTGCCTGGCTCTTGCCGAGGGCAGGCACCTCTGTCAGCCTCCTCGCAGTGGTAGTTATTGTGTGTGGCGTGGCCCTGGTGGCAGTTTTTCTCTTTCTCTTTTGGAAGCTGTGCTGGATGCCCTGGAGGAACAAGGAGGCCTCCAGTCCCTCTTCTGCTAACCCCACCTTGGAGGCACTCCAGAGCCCCAGCTCCAGAGGCAACATGGCAGACAAGCTGAAGGACCCAAGCACCCTGGGCTTCCTGGAGGCCGCCGTGAAGATCAGCCACACGTCCCCAGATATCCCTGCCGAGGTGCAGATGTCGGTCAAGGAGCACATCATGCGTCACACGAGGCTGCAGCGACAAACCACAGAGCCAGCGTCATCCACCAGGTGAGGGGTGGACTCCTCCCTTCCCTAACCCCCACACGCCCACACAGCCGTATTGAATACGTTACTGAGATTTCAGCCTGTGAGGGCCAGAGGCAGAAATAATAACACATATCCTTTGATTGAGAAATATGTCGATGGTGTGATCCTTGATGGGCAGTCAACTAGGAGGTGACCACCAGGAAAGCTGCCACAGAAGGAGAACTTTGAGGCAGGGGGCTATGCATGTGGTATGCACTCGGTGGGTGTGTGGGTGTGGGGGGAATGGGAGAGTAGGGAAGGGGTGTGTTGGGTGTTTGGAAGGAAAGGCTTCAGGCAAAGGGAAGAGAACATGCAAAGGCCCAGAGGCATAAAAGTTCACGGTGTGTTTCGGGATATGTCAGTGAGGCCTCGTAGCTAGCGTCTGCAATGCATGGGAGACAAGGCTAACAGTTCGAGGACGAGGATTCTTTAAAAATTCCCTGCATGGGCCGGGCGCGGTGGCTCACGCCTGTAATCCTAGCACTTGGGAGGCCGAGGCGGGAGGATTGTTTGAGCTCAGGAGTTCGAGACCAGCCTGAGCAAGAGCGAGACCCTGTCTCTACTAAAAATAGAAAGAAATTATATGGACAGCTAAAAATATATATAGAAAAAATTAGCTGGGCATGGTGGCGCATGCCTGTAGTCCCAGCTACTCGGGAGGCTGAGGCAGAAGGATCGCTTGAGCCCAGGAGTTTGAGGTTGCTGTGAGCTAGGCTGACGCCACGGCACTCACTCTAGCCTGGGCAACAGAGTGAGACTCTGTCTCAAAAAAAAAAAAAAAAAAAAAAATTCCCTGCATGACAGCAGTTGTATATACAGCACCCTTTAACTCAAAACAGCAGCAACAAGAAGCACATAATGACAAAAACCCACTAAATTCAGAAACACTTTAAAAGATGCAGTGCATGCATGCATGAGGCTTTGTATTAACTCAAAACTTAGGGTTCTTATGGATTCCTGGGTCCCTGCAATGTCTCTCCAGGCTCCCAGGGGGCCAACCAACAGGAAGGAGGCCTGGTCTTCAGCCTGGAGTGAAAGTACTGGGCTCACACTGATAGAGTTTGGACTTGGGCCAGTGGCTCACCTTCCCTGAGCCTCACTTTCCCCAACTGTCCAATAGGGCTAATGACTTGTATAAGGTTGTTGTGAGGAGCCAATGAAAGAATCCATGTGATAACGAGAGCTGACACATACATCACTCATTGTTCATACACCTGACCCTGTACTAAGTACTTTATAGGTGTTAATTCACTTCACCCTCACAGCAATCCTATCAATTGCTACTTTTATTATCTTCATTTTTATAGCACAGGGAGGTTAAATAACTTGCCCGAGATCATATAGCCAGGAAGTGGCAGAGCCAAAATTAACCCATGCATCCTGACTCCAAAGCCCAGGCTTTTGACCACTCCATTGCCTGCCGTATAGTAAGTGTTCCATAAACGGTGGTAGTGGTGATGATGGTGACAAGAGTGCCACACTGAGGGTAAGAAAGGACGGTCCTTTCCCTAAGGGATCTCACGGTTTAATGCGGGAATCAGAGTCACGTCTACCAGGAAAGAAACCTAGAAAGCAAGCGACAGAAAAGCAGGAAGAATGATGACAGCAATGGCTAACATTTATTGAGCTTACTCTATACCAGGCACCATTCCAACTACTTTACATATATTAAGACATATAACACTCACAACCTTGCACACAAAGTTTGCACAGAGGAAAAGTGGGCCCAACAAGGGACAAGACGAGTCAGGGCTGCCAGCACTGCCCTCCCCTGAGCCCTGATCACACTCTCTCTGCCCCCTCCTGCCCTCTGCCAGGCACACGTCCTTCAAGCGCCACCTGCCACGGCAGATGCACGTCTCCAGCGTAGACTACGGCAATGAGCTGCCACTAGCAGCAGAGCAGCCCACCAGCATTGGCCGCATCAAGCCCGAGCTCTACAAGCAGAAGTCAGTGGATGGGGACGACGCCAAGTCCGAGGCCACTAAGAGCTGCGGGAAGATCAACTTCAGCCTACGCTACGACTATGAGAGCGAGACCCTGATTGTGCGCATCCTGAAGGCTTTTGACCTCCCTGCCAAGGACTTTTGTGGAAGCTCTGACCCTTACGTCAAGATCTACCTCCTGCCCGACCGCAAATGCAAGCTGCAGACCCGGGTGCACCGCAAGACCCTGAACCCCACCTTCGATGAGAACTTCCACTTCCCTGTGCCCTACGAGGAGCTGGCTGACCGCAAGCTGCATCTCAGCGTCTTCGACTTTGACCGCTTCTCCCGCCACGACATGATCGGCGAGGTCATCCTGGATAACCTCTTTGAGGCCTCTGACCTGTCCCGGGAAACCTCCATCTGGAAGGACATCCAGTATGCCACCAGTGTGAGTACAGCTCTGTTCCCTCGGCTTCCTGAGAATTTGCAGTTCTGAGTTGGGCGGGACATGTCCCCAACCCCCTCACCCCCTAGAGACAGATGGGCCTTTGCCCTTCTGTATGTGAAGGGAATGCTGGAAACTGCCCTGGGGACGTCCTTGCACTCTGCCCCAGGTTGGGGTGGTGGACAGCACAGTTTCTGCGTAGATGGGAAGGGAAGGGAATTTTATCTATTGCTCCTGATTGCATGTTCTGAAGTGGTTCTTTCTACTTGCTAAGCCTCAGGTTTGCCACCTATAAAATTATGTTCTATGTCCCTTTGATCGTGAGTAAGGGTTGGGCCAGGCTCACAGACTGAATCAGACAGCAGCATCTACTGAGGGCATTGACGTGGATCAGAAGCTTAGAATAGGCAATGGAGAACAGACTAAATCAATCAGGATGAACCAAGCTATGCTGTGGCAACAAACAATCGTAGGATCTCGTGGCTTAGGACAGCTGAGGTTTATGTTTTGTTCATGTTACATGAGCTTTGCAGCTTGGCTGGGGGCACCACTCCACCTTGTTACCCAGGGATCCAAGCCAACAGAGGCTCCATCTCGACATGTGCTCCCACAGTTAAACATCAGGGCGAAGAGGATGTGGCAAATCGTGCACCATTTCTTAGAGCTTCCATGCGGAAGCCACACCTGTCACTTCCACTCACATTTCATTAGCCAAGCAAGACAGACACATGGCAGCTCCTACTATCCAGAGGTCAGAGGCAAAGTAATCCCGCCATGTGCCCAGAAGGATGTCTGCAAAGACCTAATGAACAGCACTAACGACGACACTCAGCAGAGTCCCTTCTCTTAGGCATTGTCTCCTTGGTGCAGACTAGGAGATGAGGGAGGTCAGCCCAAAAGGAGACGTGGCTGATGCACCCATGAGAGGCAGATGCTGGGCTTTTCACAAGCAACTGGAATTAACCAGGGAAGGTTTCAAGGAGCTGAGGCTCAGGTTGGCTTCTAAGAGAAGGGAGGGCGGGTTTGGCTCTGAGAACCAACCAGAGAGGGCACATCCAGAGCCCTTGGGTTTGGCATAGATGGCATGGTCCGGCCCACCGGGTTGAGGAAGCTGTGTAGCTACGAGATCGTGGTGTCCCTGCAGGTGTAGTGGTGTCCCTCTCTCTAAGCCCACCTAGGCAGTTGGGAGCTGACAGGGGTGTTTCCCTCAAGCTCCAGTGGCCTTGCCTCTAGTGTCTTGAGTGCTAACTGGTTGCGTGTCTTCCTGGATATGCCTTGTGCCATATCTCGGGGAAGTGGTGACCCTACTTTGCCCCCAGACCTCCCTTTGGACAGTTAGTACTCAATATCTCTGTGATGAATTCTTGAGGAGAGAGGCTTAGAGAATTAGCCCTGCTCTGGTGGGCAAAGGGTATGAATCTCGATTTGTTCAAAGAGAAAAAGCTTGATGGGCTCTGCTTCTGCCCCAGGAAGGGTGTCTGGGACACCCCGTTGTCACAGCTGGTGCTGACTTTGACCAGTCCAGTCCTGTGTCTCAGTGCTAGCCCCACCTTTGCTTTCCTGAAATGCTGTCCTGGTGGCAGACAGACGGGGCGGGCAGACGGGGCGGATCAGAACAGCAGCTGTGCACCGGCCCCAGGCACGGGAGCTCCACTCTGTAAATCACTCTGAAGTTTACATCTGGTGTAGCTTGTCCCTTGTGGTGTCCTAAGGCAGCGGCTTCATTACAGTGACTCTACAGGTAGAGAAAAGCCACTCAGTTCTCCTCACAATGAGGCCACGGCCCAGGGTAGGTGGGTGAGGCCAGGGGATGCAGGAAGCAGAGCTCAGCTCAGCCCTCCTAGGGGCCTTTTTGCTCCCTGCCAGAGCCCCCACCTTCCTATCAATCACAAACTTCCCGTACCCTAGAACTGCTGTGGCTGTCCCTGCCCCGTCCCATCCCCACTTCCCTAGCTCAGCTTCCAAAGGAGGCAGATCAACCCAAGAACACCGGACAAATCTCCATCATCCCCATCATCCTCAGTCAATATCGCCATAGTCCTCCCCATCTCCTCCTCCTGAGAACACTGAGCCAGGCACTGGGAGGTGAGAGTAGCAGGGGCTGGGAGAGAAAATAGCCTCTTCGACCCACAGAAACATAATCTAATTACAGAGACAAGAAATGTTCATGCAATCGCTGGCAGCGCAAGGCCACAAATACTACACACTGTCTGCAGTTACAAGATCCCCGAGAGTTAGGACAACTGGGAGGGTCTCTTGGATGAGGACAATTAAACTAGGTGGGGAAGGACTTATATAAATAACCTGATGGGCACAGGAGGAAGCAGCATTCTAATCAGGAGCAGAGGGAGTCCAGGCCCAGAAGTTTCCAAAGGCGCAGAGTTGGGGACCATGCCCAGACACCCTGTCTTACTTGCAGTCTGAGCCAGATGTTCGTTCCTCTCCCGTGAGTCCCCTGGGACCCTCCAGCTCGCAGCCTCACCAGCAGGCATGGTTCTCAGGAGCAGGCTCATCACCTCGGCAGCCAAGGACTCAAGCAGAGGAGGGGGAAGAGATGCAAGCAAGCTGGTGCTTTGACCTGTTTTGCGGTGCTGACTATTTTGGGGCCAGGGAGGCCCAAGTCACAGTTGCTGGGCATGACAGAGCACTCAGTGTATGCGACAGTAGAGATGAGCGCAGTTGACAGTGGGCTCCTATTTCTCCCAAGTGCCTGATTCCATTCCCAGAGCTGCCCTTCGAACCCAAGATGAGGACCCGTGGCAGCTCCTCTGGCACAGGCAGGCTGGTCCCTGAGAAATGCCTGACCTTCCTGCCTCTGCCCATGAGGTTCCTTCTGTCAGGCAGGCCCGGCCCCTGCCTCTCTGCCCAGCCCCAAACAATCCAGTGTGCAGAGCCTGCCTGCCCAAAGCTACCCTCCTCTCGGCCTTCCGGGCTCACAGCAGCTGCCCCTCGGATGTACTGTCTAGATCCCTCAGTTATGTCTTGAATCATATTCTTGTAAAGTCCCCCCAATGGCTCAGAAATGGCTGTGTCCCATATTTGACTTTCTCCTGTATTTTCCCAACCCAGCACGGTCATGTTAAATGACCACCTGCTTACTTAATGCAATTAAAACTATATATTGGTACCCAAGGAAAGGATTATAAAGAAGCAGTTGGTGGGGAGGTTAACCTGGGAGGGCTTCCTGGAGGAGAAGCTCAAGTAATATTTTGAAAATGGGTAGAGCCAGGCTTGGTGGGGAGAGACCCAGCCTGTGCATTCATTCAGGGGTGTGGTTCACGTAGCTGGTTCGTGTCTGGGGTGGCAAGGGGTCACCAGTCGGATCAGGTAGTCTGGACCAAAGCAGAGGGTTGGTGGCCCACAGGCTGAGCAGAAGGAAAGGCGACATGAGAAAGGGGCCTCGGGAGGCTGCTCTGTAGTCACACAAGTGCCATCAATGGTGTCCCCGTTGGTTTGAAGAGCAAAGCCTGAAGCATCTGTGTTGTTTTCTCAAAGCCACTGAACCCTGAGCGTCAAGGCTAGTGAAGAGGAGATACACACCTAGGAGTCAAGCTCTTTGTTAATTGCAAATCTGGAGCCACAAGGGACACTCACTCCCCCACCCCAGGTCACTCTGTAGGGAAGTCGGGCAGCACAGTAGCTAGCATGCCCCACCGGCTGGAGGGCCAGGGGCAGGCACACCAGGCCTGGAGGGCAGTGGCCACCGGTATTATACTGAATCAAGAACACAGGCCTAGGGAGGAAATCTTGGGAGTTCATCGCATCCATTCCAGCCCCGGCAGGGCTGCCCCACGCTCCTGCTGCCCTTCCTGCTGCCGGGCTTACCGAAGGGCCTCTGGGGGTGTCCCAGGCATTCCCAGGGATTTGCCACTGTCTCCAAGCAGAGCTTCAATTGGCTGAAATCACCCTGCTCTTCCCTCCCCCCTCCACTGCCCCCAGTCTCATTATTTCTATATAAAGCTGTAGATTTATCATTGTAATAGAGCCGCCGTCACCGGGGTTTGCTAACATCTCTGTAATCTTGTAGTTATTGCCACAGAGGCCTCAGACCCCAGTGCACACAGCTATTCCTGTGGCTGTACCCGCTCCTCCACTGCGGCGGGAGGTGAAGGCTGTAATTGGGGCCATAAATATGTGCTGTGTTTGGTGCACTAATGGACTCGGCCATCTTCCTGCCTCACTGGGTCCCCACCGGCTTGCAGTGTGCATGTGTGTGCGTACCTCTATGTGCGTGCGTGTGTGTGTGTGTGTGTGTGTGTGTGTGTTGGGGGTGCACTGTGTACCTCCAGGGAGCCTGACTCGGGGTCTGCAGGCAAGAAGGGAGGACTTCTGTGGTGACATAGCCTCCAGCCTGGCAATGCACAGAGCTGTGCAGAAAGAGCTCAGGCTTTGGTGCCAAACAAACCTGTGTTGCATTCTAGTTCCCGTACTTTCTAGCTTTGAGACCTTGGGATATTATCCTAACTGTGCCTCAGTTTTAATATCAGCAAAATGGGGAGAATAATGTCATCTAGCTCCTAGTGGCATCATATATAGTGAATGAAACTGAACTAAACACACGAGCTACCTAGGACCGCACTGCCCCAGAGCAGCCCGCTGAGCCCCGTTTCATCCTCACCACAACTCTACGGTCGTCCGCTAGATGTAAATAAAGAAAGGAAGGTTCAAGGTTAAGCAACGTACCCAGTGTCACCCAGAGAGAAAGTAGTAGAGCCAAGATTCAAAGCCCAGTCTTCAACAGAACGCATAATCCTTGCACGGCCAGAGGACATAGTTGCATTGCTCTTTGGGACAGAAAATAGGTCCTGAAATTTGCAGCTCTTCAAGGGATTCAGAAGAGTGTTTTGTTTTGTTTTGTTTTTCTTTATGGGCTGTTTACATTCTCTCGTTCGTCTCAAAAGCTGGTCGTTTCAGGGAGCAGGTTTTGTGCTGACACTTGGATTCCTTTCCCTTTTACCCAATACCTTTCTGTGAACATTGGGTTTGACGTTCATTCCTCTTTCATTTAACAGCTATTTGTTGAGTGCCAACTATGTCCTAGTCAGTGCATCATTGAGCACTTGTTGAATACAGAGCCCTGGGCTGGGCTGTGGAAAGGATGGCAAAGAAAGAGCCCCCCACATCGGAGTGCACAGGCCCCCAAGTCCCCAAGCCCCCAAGCCCTCATACACAAGGCACACACTGGCTCAGGTGCTTACAATACGATCATGCAAGCTGCCGTACGACAAACCATGTGCCAAAGTGTTAAGGAAAAATGAAGAAAAGACATCAGAGTCAGATGAGATTGCCTTGGGAAATTTTCTAGAAAAGGAAAGTTTCAGGCCAGGCTTTGATGACAGGAAGAGGGATTCAGAGGTAGGGGAGTATGTTTCTCTATCTTCTTTGGATTGGGGGAAAGATCTAGAGAGAACTTCTCTTTTCTATGTGTAACAACTACTTGCACTGTGGTCACTACGTACTAGGCACCAGGCTGAAGGACAACGACTTCAACTCCAGTTCAGTCCTCAAGGCTGCAGAGTCTGATGGGGGAGGCAGAAAAGCAGCTCTGTTGTCCTGGGGACACACAGGTCCTCCCTGGCCCAGCATGTTGAGGGAAGGCAGGGCTCCTGGAATGAAATTGCCTTCCTTGCCAGAAAAAATTTCAGTTGCCTCCTCTTCTCGCGCCCACATACTTAAGTTAAATGAGATCTAAGAGTGGCCACAAAAGGCTTTTTCAAGTAGAGCCAAAGAATCAGCTTATTGATCCACAGTGACTCATTAAATCACTCTGGGATGAAGCCTCCCAAAAGCACATTGACCAGCAGCTGACACAACGCCTTGTAAGTGTCCACCTTGGATGTCACGCTCCCAGGTCCATCCTGGGAGACCCGGGAGGCAGGAGCAAGAGGGAAGTGTACTGAATCTTCATCCCCTAAGTATGTCTTCAGTGAGCCTGCCAAGAACATACTTGGGTCCTAGAACAACTGTATCTTGAAGAGACAAATACAGTCCTTGCTTTCCAGGAGGTTACCGTTGAACAGAGGTTTCAGAGCAAGTAAAAATGTAATGAAAGGAACACAATTATTTAAATTGCATTAAGAGGAAAAGGGGGAGATAGAAGTGATTATTGAAGCTGGGAGAGTGAGTGAATGGGATGAGGGATACG
>CM052444.1:8146504-8168251 GCA_028533085.1 Varecia variegata | reverse complement strand
ACAGTAGCATTTAGAAGGGTGTTCAAGGAGAAGGGAAAAGAATTGTCGGTATTCTTAGAAGCACCGGCTCTGGAAGCAAACTGGATTCGATTCTAGTTCTGCCACTCCCTTGCTGTGTACATGCCTTGGTTTTCTAATCTGCAAAGTGGGAATAATAACCCCTTACATGGGTTGCTTTCAGGATAAACGAGTTAATTCGTGTAAATGTTGAGAACTGTGGCTGACACATGATAAGCACTCAGTACATATTATCTATTACTATCATTCTTTCTCTTAGCAGAGGGAGAGAGAGAATAAGAAGTAAAAATATAGGAGAAAAAAAATTAAGGACAACCTCTCTAGCTCGTATGAGGTCTCAGGACTTCTGGAAGGGTTATGTCAAGTTCGAGTGTGTAAATGTTTGTGGGTCCACACAGGCCCGTGGCAGCAGCCCTGAGTACGGAGTCGAAGAAGACAATCTGCTGAAAAGCAAAGAGCATTTGTATTTGAGTTTCTCCTGCAGGACCCGCAGCCTCAGCCTCAGCTCCAAGAGAGCCGCTAGGAATAGCAGGAGCGCAGAAACACGGTGCTCTCTAGCAACGAGGAAATGCTTACTTGGGGGCAGCTGCAGAGACCTGCAGGAGGGACATGGCATCAGAGCTTCGAGCCTCTCCCATAATTCTGCAAGTCGTTGTAGGAGAAGGTGTTTGAATTTGGAAATAACAGAGGAATAGCTTGAGTCCTGGGAGCCTCCTTCCCCCTTCAGCTCAAACTGCTGTGAGGAGTGAGATGGTCTGAAGCCGCCCAAAGAAAGGCCACGTGGAAAAGTCTGGGCTGCACTCGAATAGCAAGTGTAGGAAAAGGCTGGGTTTGTTTCCCCAGACACCTCCCCGCCCAGCCCAAAAGGCTGTGCTGATGACTCAGATTACCAATGTAGAACCACTCAGGAGGTGCCTCTGAACTTGGCTGGGAACATGTTGAAGATTTTTCCTCATATTTCCTTTATATTCATTAATTATTTATGTCCCGGAAAACTCCTTAGCGAATCGCAGTTGCTGTGAAGAAGTGACGGTTCAGCTAAACACATCTGGGCCCAGATGCAAACTGGTGCAGTTGGAAGAAGAGGAGGCATCAAGCTTCGAAAATGGAGGTTTCAGGGAAAGGTTGTCAGGAAACCCTGAAGTCATATATATTCATGGAAGCTTTGAATCCCTCAGGGCCTGTGCTCCAGCCTGCAGCCAGCTCCCTGCCCTGCTCCTGCCTTCCAGGCCAAGCCCCCCAGCCCCAGATAGCGCCCACCCTCACGCTTCGCCTTCCACCGAAGCCTCAGCACACGTCTAGATGAACGGGAGAGATGAACACACCTCTGCTGCCCTGGGAAAAGCTCTTAGGCAGCAGCAAGTCAGCCTCCCCCCAAAGACAGCCAACGCACATTTCATTTTAATACCAAAATATGCGCATGCCGGGGACGGAAATTCACCGAGGACTCTCGAGGCTGCTGAGGGAAATAGGATTCTGCTGCCCAAGTCCCCACACTATCTCCTGGGGAAGCCACTGAGGTCATCGCAAAGGCTGTTCCAAATGAGAGGGTTCGGGCTGAGAGTTTTGTTCATGCTGAGTTCTAACCTCCCTCTCACAGTGTGCCCCCTTTTCTACTTGGGTCTGGAAGCTGGTATTAAATCTCAGCTCGATTCTGAAGAGTCAGGGGTCCTCTGTCCGTCAGCGTTTCTGTCTAGTTTGTTCACTGCAAGTGTCTGGAACAGTGTACGGAACATGACGAGTGTTCAAAAAATATGTATTGAATGAGTGAATTTATTTACTTATTATTCACTTATAGCATGAGGAGGCTGACCTGAGGGTGGGGCAGCACAGGCGTACATGCCAGCGGCCCCTCAAACTACATCTCCTGCTCTTGAGGATAAGCTTGAGGTTGCCTTCAGGCCAGACTGGTTTGATGTTGGACTAAGCTGGGGAGTGACTAGAGCTTGTTAATTGCCAGTTCTTGAATTATATGGCATTGACCTCTAAAACCAAGGATCTGCCTATTCTCCTTGATCTGAACTAGCCCTGGATCAATTCCCTAAGCCTATCTGCTGAAACCATGCTGATAAAAATAGTACGAAATAATAATAAGGACCGGTATGCTACAAAGGGGCGCTGAGTAAACCCACTCATCTCTACCACGTCTGCTCTGCCCTGCTCTCAGTCTAGTGCTCAAAAATGTGAGCTTGGGAGTCAGACAAACATGGGTTCAAATTCCAGGCACATTCTGTCATCTCTCTAACCCTCAATTCCCCTGTCTATGAAACGGGGATGATGATGATAAATATTTTATAGGGCTGATATGGAGTTTAAATCGCATGATGTATATAAATCTCTTAACACAGTGCCTGGCACACTAAATGCTGACTTTTGATGGCTCCCATGACAATGAGGCTGAAATACACAGCTGGTCTTCGTGTCCCGTCCCTCAGCTGCACAGAGCATCACAGGCTGAGAGGAAAGGACTTCCAAGACCATGTGGGGCCAGCATTCCACTAGACAGAGTTCTCTTTGGCCCCAGAGAACCCTGGCGAACAGTCTATCTGCTCAGCCTCAGGAATGCTGGTGAGAGCGTTGGTTCCTGCGAGGGAAATAGGCCCACTGAATTGTACAAATTGGATATGTCTCGTAGGGGTGAACAGAGTTGGAGAACGGTGCTAAGGCCTTTGCTCAGTGACCCATGGGACAAGTGGCTGTGCCTGTACATTTCCAAGCCTCATGATGTGGAAATTTGCTCTGATGGGA
Organism: Varecia variegata; assembly: GCA_028533085.1. NCBI lineage: Eukaryota > Metazoa > Chordata > Mammalia > Primates > Lemuridae > Varecia > Varecia variegata. The sequence continues at coordinate 8,165,485 of CM052444.1, read as the reverse complement.
GCGCATGGAAATAGGTAGAGCAGGGGGACGAGGTGGCACCTGAGCAACCTGAGCCACCCTGAGGCAGTCCAGAGCTGCCGTGTTCAGCATCTGGGGCTGGAAAACGGAGCCTGTGGAGAGCTGCCTCGTGCCTTCTCAAAACTCGCCCTTCCTTCCCACTGCACATCCCCTGAGCGAGCGCTCCTGCAAGTGGGTAGTCAGAGGTAGCAGGTTGATTAAACACCTCATGGTCTCCCCATAAACCCAAGTGTCCCCACGGTTAAGGCATAGCTGTCACTGTCACATTGATTAGTCAGCGGCTCACTTAGATGTCTACGGACAGGCCTTTAGGCTCGGAGTCTCTGATCAGATGTTGCAGTTCTCTCTAGTTTCCACCGTAGGTATGTGCCTCCTCTGCCACCTGAACAGTGCCGGGCAGTATGAGGGCCTGGCGTGTGCTCCATGCCCAGGAGATAGAGCCACATGCCTGTGCGTCACAGAGCCCGGGCAGCGGCTGCTTTGGCCCACACTTCCTGACAGATTCACAGGAGCCCTGGCTTCTTGGCAAAAAGGTGTCGCAGCACATCAGCGTCTCAAAAGCTATTATTACCTGTGAGTTGCCCTCCTGTTTCTTGAGCTGTGCGGCATACAGAACAATTATGATGGTGACCGAGACACCTGTGCTACGAGATACAATAGGTGTCACTTCAATTGGATGAGTAGAAAATTTCAGGGTAGAAAAATGACCATGAAATACCCATTCAGAAAACGAAAGAAGAGACAAGGATGGCAGTTCAATAAAAAGACATCTCTTTGCAGGATGGAGAGAATCCAAGATCCCACTGAGAAGGGAAATGTCAGCCAGCTGCCCCGAGTCTCGGGAGATCGCCTCCCTCACTCCCCTGGCCGCAGCCCCTCCTCCTCCCCTGCTCACAAGCGGGCAAGAAACGGCTTCCAGGGAAGCAGAGAGCAGGGCCACTTACCCCTCCTTGATGCCAAATGAAAATGAGATTATTGGCATGATGGGACCCAAAATTGTGTTGTGAGGTGGGGAGGACATGAACAGCATTGTTCAGTGATTGTCACTGTTCATGTCACTCTGACACGTTGCTACTCCTCGGGCATCATTGAGTTCTATTTTTACCCCCCTTATCCTCTGGTTAATAATGTTGGCAAAAAAACAAAAAACAAAAACAAACAAAAAACAAAACAGAGAAAAGGACTTTGTGTAGGTGAAAGAAATAGAGTGTCATTGTTCAGCTTCACCACGCTCTGGAGCCAGCGAGCCATGGGCAGGCTGAGATTTGGGGCTGTGAACTGCACACCCGTGGGCAGGTGCCATGTCAGATTGGGGGCCAGCTTGCCCATTAGTGAAAGTCCGTTAAGCGCTCTCCCAAGAATACTGAGGTAGCTAAAGACCGTGTTTATTAAGCACAGAGTGTCCTCAGAGACAGGTGTGCTACATAGATTCAAGGTGGTTTAATTATTTTAACAACCCACTGATACCATCTGACGAGCAGCAGGCGGCCTAGGGCTTCAGTCCCTTGCTGAAAATGCTGTTCGAGAACATCTGTTTGACACATTTCCTTCCCTTCCCATGCCCCCATTGGCACAGATCCGTATGTCAAAGTGTCCCTGCTCTGTGATGGGCGGAGGCTGAAGAAGAAGAAGACAACCATAAAGAAGAACACTCTCAATCCTGTCTACAACGAGGCCATCATCTTCGACATTCCCCCAGAAAACATGGATCAAGTCAGCCTGCTCATCTCGGTTATGGATTATGATCGGTAGGTGCCCGTCCCGAAGGGTCGTGATCCCACCCCTCACCCCCACTCCGGTGTAGCCCAGGGCTCCGTGGCCTTAGACCTTCTGCTCCAGGGCTCAGGCGCCCATTGGCCTCCAACCAGGCTCCACCCAAGAAGGGCACAGGTGTTTGAGGAAGAGCATGGATTCCACTTTAACAAAGGGCTCAAGCTTCTCCTCCCAGCTGGCCTATGTCCATCAGGGGCATCTCCCCCCAATACTTTTCCTGAACTCACCCCCAAGTATTCCCATTCTTCCATCTGGCACTGAGTCCTATCATCTGTCCTTGAACTGCGTCTTTGTCCTCTCCATTGCTGCTGCTGCTCCCACTCTTACTGTGGATGGCTGTGCAGCCGCTTAGCTGACCCCTGCCTCCGTCACTTCCTAAGGACACACCTTCCTAAACAACTACTTTTTTCCTGGACTTGCTTTTCTCAAGAACCATCAATGGCTCCTGTTGTCCAGGATTTTCCCCTGGACTCTCAAGGTGTTCCCTACTCTGGTCCCAGCACATCCATCCAACCTACTTCCTCAGATATATTTTTGCTCTTCTGCTTATCCTGCTCTTCCATCGAGCCCGGACTAAAAACATTTCTCAACTACTCCAGCCCCTGTGACTCCATCCTCCAGCTGTCACTTTAGCTAAAGGAAAAAGAAACCATGCAAAAAATCCTCAGTGCAGGATTTTTAGCACAAGTTCTCGGGCGTAGTAGGTGCTTGACGAACATATTGAGTGATGATTGATGTTCTTGCTGAGTGAATAAATCACATGCCAGCCTCTAGGGGTATGCAGAAATGGTGCTCAGAGCAGGGTGATTTATTTGCAAATGCTGATGTCTCAAGTGAGATTGTAATGTGCTGGCCCAGTCAAACAAGTGAAGAGACTTAAACTCCTGCATTTCCCAAACTCAGGCCATTTGCCCACCATTTCCTGAGATTCTAAAGAAGCTTATAACCTTTTGCTCATCTGTCTACGTCCAGTGTCCACCCAGAGAGGCCGGGCAAAGCTTCACTGCCACTGACATCAAGGCCCTGCCCAGCATCTGTTTTCAGAGCTCGGAGTTCTGAGTTAGACCCACTGGGCAGTCTTGCCCCTGGGGCCTCCCTTTCTGAGAGCATGTCTGGTAGTCAACACTGGGACCTTTCTTTCTCCCTCAGAGTGGGCCACAATGAGATCATAGGAGTCTGTCGTGTGGGGATCAATGCCGAAGGCCTGGGCAGGGACCACTGGAACGAGATGCTGGCGTACCCGCGAAAGCCCATTGCACACTGGCACTCCCTGGTGGAGGTAAAGAAATCCTTCAAAGAGGTGGGTTGAGGTCGCCTGGCCCTCGGCATGTTTGCTGCATGGCAGTGTGGGCTGGAGAATGGCAGTCGGCTGCTACAGACCCTCGGCCCCTTGTGGGAACGTGGGCATGGGCCACATGCTTCTCACCTGGTGTGTGACAGGCTGGAAGGAAATGGAGGAGGGAGGTGGAGGCTGCTTGACAAAAAGCCCCTGAGTTGGGCATTTTGAAAGCAACACTGAGTTCCTAACGGAAACTGAGAACTTTGAAGAAGCCTTTCCAGCAGACCACTGTGCCAGGCCTGAAATGCTTTTACAAAGGCCCTGGCCAAGTCAGTCCTTTAGGAGAAAGCCCCAAGGGGGTGAGATCAGAGCTTGGCAAGAAATTCTACCCCTGTTGGAACAGTAAGTTCCCTGAGGCTCAACCAGGCCATCACTTGGCAGTTTTCACTGCTTGGATAGAGACTGCCAAAGAGCAAATTCTTCCTCTTATGAATGTTGGTTCTCACCACTGTTGGGAGTGGACTCAGGGCGCCATGCTTTCTGGCTAACTGTGTGGGGCTGGACTGGGGCCGGGTTCTACCAGAAACGTGGTGGAGAGAGCACTGGGCTGGGAGTCCTGAGACCTGGGCTGCAATCTTGGCCCCTCCTGACTTGCTGTGTGATCTTGACCCTGCCACTTCTCTCTCAGCTGCAGAGACATGTTTCTTAGACGGATGATCACAGTCCGCCCCACCCTCCACTGAACCCCACCAATTTAAGATTCTGTGATGTCTCACCTCCGTGGTCCTCAGCCCTGCTTTTGCTCAAATGGGTTGGGATGTGGGGTGACCAGGAAAGACTTAAACCTCATCTTCAATATCTGGCACCCCAGTCCAAATCCTAGAAAGCTGGGTGATCATTCCCTCACCTTAATAGCCTTCAAATCCAGCAAGTCTGGAAAGTTGAAATATCTAATACAAAAACAAGGCTTTATCCCTTCTACCACGTGGCCCCTCAGAGTCCCCCTGAAAACAGAGCAGTCCCCTGCCCCCACTCTGTGACGCCCCAACGTCAGGGCGGCAAAGCCGGAGCACCTGCGGATGCTTTCCCTTCTCAGGGGGGACAAGCCCATTTCCACCGTCTCCAGCAGTGTGCGGAGCCTCCGGAGAGAAGGAGGGCTGAGGGGATGGAGACTCCGAGAGCCAGGCCGATGGCTTTACCGCCCCAGGGAGGTCTGTGCTTTGTGACGCTCCTGCCCTGTGGCCTTTGAAACAGCATCAAGGAGTAAAAAGATGCAAAGTTCCCGTCAGTTGAGGACTCATGTTTCTGTCCTGCGGCTGCCTTAATTTTACCACTTGTGGAGCCTCAATGAGGGAGACCAGTCCCTCAGCTCTCCGGCTCCCCCCGGGAGCCCCGGCCCCGCTTCTGCAGAGTGTGGGTGAGGCACCCCCCCAGTACTCCCCACCTGTTCAGGAGGCTGCTCTTGGGCAGAACGCTGGACAACCTGGGGCGGCACTGGATGCTGTGTTGACTCAACCCAAGGAGGGGTCATGACGGCACCCCCCCTTTTTTAATCGTTTGAGATATTTAAGAATAGGATAAGTATGCTAAACTGTTTAGGAGGGTTTAGGGGCAGGGCATGGAATGAGAGCTAAGGGACCCCTAGCTCTCAGGCAAGTCACCGTCCCACTCTAGACTTTGGTTTCCTCGTTGGTAGAATGACGGGGTCGGCCCCTCCCACCTCTGCTTCTCTAGGAAACTCTGACCCTAAATGATGGCCCATGAGCCCACATCTTGCACAGTGACTGCCTTTCTAATCTTGAACCTGCAGCAAAACATCGCTGTGGGCAGGCTGGGCCTGCCTGTGGAAAACGGGAAGTAATGGAGAGAGCAGTGGCCATGGCTGGGGGTGGGGTGCAGGTACCACGGTGGGGGGGCCAAGACTTGGCCCCGAATCCCTCTCCTTCATGATGAATACAACCTAATTAAGCCAAATAATTGATTCCAGGTCCCTGTTTCTTTGAGAATTCTGGCTCACCAGTCCAGACTACAAAAGAAAGATAAAGTAGAACTGAGCCCTTGAAAATGAATATTTGATGAGACAGTAAAGGGAAAGTAACAGTATATGGGAAACGAAAAGAGAATACATTGATGTCCTTTGGGTTTTCTTTTTTCTTGACCTTGCGCGCTGAGCTCCTGAGACCACCCCTCCCCAACTCGCTGTCCCCCCTTTTCTGCTCAGGTGATCATTTCTCCGTATGAAGAAGCAGAAAATGACATTCGTCTTGGCAATTAGGATTTCAACCGTTTGCTTAACATTTTTCCTGACACTTTTAGCACCCACAGTTTAAATATCTTTATAAAAATGCACTCAAAAACCCACCAGGCTAATGTTAAGTAAACACTTTGTGTTCGTGCGATGTATTGTACTTGAATATACATCCTCCCAATCATACTTGGAGCTCACATCCTGCCTTTTTTTTACTCCTGTTCTGGACGTTGAATAAGAGCCTTGCTCCTGAAACTTGTATCTCCCATCTGTATGATACATAAAGAAATCTCCAGCTCCCAGGAAAATACCTGGCATCGTATCTGTAAAGGACTCGGCATTTCTCTCGTACCCTTCTTCGAGGAGTTTCAACTGCTGTGATCATTTCTTTTTTATTAATAAGAACAGAGGGCATCATGCTTGCTTGCTTGCTTGGGGTTTAAAATAAGGTTCAGGGGAACAAATTAACTGAAAAGGTATCTTTCCTTTCTGGGATTTTTTTCATGAATAAAACTGTATTGAGCCATCACAATCACCCTTCCCCAGCTGCAGCGCCAGCCCCCTTTCCTCTCAGCACTCCTGCCAGGGCCGCGTGTCATTGTTGGCACCACACACAGGGCCCAGGTTGACCAGCACTCTCCTCTAAGGCGTTTGATTACAGAGGGCCAAGTTCAGATCATCTGCCAGAGATTTTAGATCTCTGCTGGAACATGACCCATTTCAGAACAATAAAAGACCTTACTGGAACACAGCCATCCTGGAACAATAACCTTCCTGCAGGCTGGGGACAGGTTCTCTGCTATTTTAGAGCCACCATAAGCCTCCCGGAATCATTTACCTCCCCACTGTTCGTGAACCCCGTCTCATCCCTTTGTTCGTCTTCATAGGAAAAATTAGGGACTAGCAGGGGAGCCCGTGTTCCTTCTTCGTTTGTTCTGGATAAACAATTATGTTCCCTGTGACTACTCTTTGGGCTGTTATGTAAAGGAAAAAAGGTGCTCTGTGTAGCCATTTCATGTTTTCTCCTCTGACCTGGCCTATCAATCAGGTTGTTTAAGTGGCATGCTTACCCAGGGAGGAAGCCAGTAATTACAATGTACCTTCCACCGACATTAAAAGTTGTAATGGAAAAAGTGGAACCCTAAAATGAAGGTCTGTTAAATGAAAGCATTAGTAATCATCTCATGTCACCTTCTGGTTAAGAAACACTGGAGTCAGAAGCCACAATGGGCTCAACAACCAGGCATTTATTTATCTAAAATATTTCACCAGGGAAACCCTCGGTTGTGATTGCATTCACGTGGATGCTGCAAGCAGAGAGACTGCCACCCGGAGTTAGGAGTAAGTACCTGGTGTGGTCCCCAAGAGGTTAGGTTTCTTATTACATTTTGTGTCTCCTTCTTCTCCTACTGTGGCCAAATGCTAAGATAGCAGCAGGATGAAGTGGAAAGATCACTGCGTTGGGAGTTAGAAGACCTGGTTTCGGGTCCTGGCTCTGCGCCTAACTAGCTGTATATTGACTTCTCTGTGTCTCTGTTTTATTCTTTGCAAGAACAGGAGGGCTAGACTGGATGGTCTCCCAAGCTTGCCATGCTAAGATTGCTCAGGTCTAGGTCATGTAATGGTGGTCATTGATACCCAATCGTCCAGGCCTTGGTTAGTTGGCCTGCACAGGGGTTATAAAGAGCCCATGAAGAATTCAGCCCAGAGAAGGATAACAGAAGCTTTCCTTAAAATTGGGAGCATTAAGGTTGTTCAGTAGGTCTGGGTTGCTCCTCAACCTTATGGGTTTTCCATCTACTCCGTAGGTGATGCTGAATGACAAATGGTCTATTCCTTAGGTGGCTCAGCCCTGTCTAGAAATACCTGTGTTGAGAAGGGAACCACATCCTCCACCATCCCACCCCTTACATGCACAAGTCTACAGTTGCGGCTTCTACTCAGCCCCATCTCTCCACAGTGGGGACCCTCCATGCTCGTGAGAAGCAAAATAGGCTGCACTTTAGGTTCAGGAAGGTCATTTTGACCACCTGCCTAACCTCTCTCTCTGGAGCCCTGTCCTGCAGGCACCTAGGAGAATACTGGGTCTCCTCAGCCCACGCGAGGCTAGAGTGAGCAGTGGATGCTGACTCACTTTGAAATTATGCAGCCCCCAGACAGGTCAAGAGCATTCACAGGCTCAGATCCTTGCCCAGGAAACATTGCTGAACCTAAGGCTGATTTTCCATTTAAATGGGAGTTGAATGGCTCCAGTGCATCCATCCTCAGCCCTCTCCTCCACGCCATTGTTCCTCATTGCATCACCCACTTTCACAGAAGGGCTGGAGTCGGGCCGAGAGGAGGCAATCTGTGAGGATAGCTGGGGAGGAGAAGGGGTTGGAGAAGCCCAGAGGGTCTCCTCACACCTCCTACTTCTTCACAAGTGGGGTGCAAATGCCCATAGACAGAATTAAGACCAAAGAAGAAAGCCCGAAGCTACAGCAATATCAGGGTTTTAGCTGTTCTAACAGCTCCCAGACAAATTGCTAATAATTCATGATCGTGGGCTCTTGGCAGTAAGGGCATACTCTGCAGACGGCCTCTTTCGCTGCTAACGTAATACAATTTTCAGTGTGAAAAATGGCTAAAGTACTCAGAAATGGTCCAGTCATAGCTCTTCATTAACACACACACACACACACAAAACACACACACACATACACATACACACAACAAAGAAAGCTTTAATTATCTCTGTAGTAGGTCTTTTTGAAAATCAGGTATTCCAAACTAGAAGCTCTAAGCTGTTTTCCTTGGTTTTGCATGGCTGACAGCAAAATTCGAGAAAGCTTATAAGAAGCTGGGAAAAGTGAAATCAGTGCATGGGCCAGTTAAGTTTTGCAAGTTGAAATGTAAATTCCCTCGGCAATCACTAACCAGATTTTTCTCCTCCTCGCAGTGGCAGGGCCGAGCTGCCAGCTTTGACAGTGAGAGCTCCTGTCCGTCTCCGAAACCGCCTCCGACACCATGAGCTGCACAGCCGAGCAACACAAACGGGACTCAGCAATGTTCTTTTCACACTTGTTCAACCGTCTAAACACAGTGTTGTGCAGCGGCAGCGGCAGCTGCAGCCGTCTGTCACTCCAGAGTCTTACCTGCTCCTGTGTAGGTCAAGGCTGAGACGCTTGTCGTGTGGTCAGATCTGTCTTAGTCTTTTGTGTCTCCCAAGGTGATGTTTTTGTGGTTTTCACTTTTTATGGGTCTGCTGTCAAGAAAAGAAGGGAAAAAAAGAGCAGGAAAAAACAAAGGGTGAGAGCCCAAAAGTTGGTTCTGTAAAATACGATGTAAAATAGCAGTATTTTCGGGAGAGGTGGATTGAGTTTCTGAAATTTTGTGTCTCCACCAAGCTTTGCAATCCTGGAGAAGGAGGAGGTGGGGTGGAGCTGTGGCTGCATTTCCAGTGCCCCCCCCAGAGCGGCACAAGTCAATCAAAGAGCCTTGATGAGGCTAATTATTATTCTCTGAAGTTCTTCGCTGGTGGGACATAAACTAAGATGGGACTCCTGGTCCCGTGTTGAAATCACAAGACCTCTGAGATGTTCGTGAACCTTGAGCTGGTGTGCAGGGTCCCCTTGGCTTTCTTCGTGAATTGAAAACGTCCTCATTCCTCATGGGAACTTAGTCACTTTCTTTAGGAACGGTTCTGCTGAAACTAAACATGCCATATGTTTTCTTGACACGCCACAGTTAATGATCACATTTGTTTGAAAACAGAATCTTTGTTCTCAAAAATAACCTTCATTGTAAGGAAAGAGAGGGACATATGTTCCGGAATGATTTCTGCGTTATACATAGCTTTATAATTCCATGAAGTATCAAGCAGCTTTTTAAAATGCCTAAACAGATCAAAGGAAAACCTAGATAAAAATGTTCTTTTCTGAATGGAGAATTTTGAAATCCGAGTAACAGTCTGAGTCCATCTTTCTATGAAGAGTACCTTCTTGATTGCAACCAAGTCAGCTTAAGCCTATTTCAGCCCCATTGACTCTGGGACAATATTGATCTTAAACTTTAGTTCTATAAATTACTAAGTACTTCAGTGTTGTTTGTTTCAGTGGTCGTGAGGATTTTTTGTTCACTTTAGATCTCTACCTTAGGCCAAGTTCAGTTAGGGGAAAAAAACATTTGAACTATTCTGTATTGTAATAGCACATTTCTGTTACTAGTGGCCTTCCCACCAACCCCTCAGACAGGGTGATTTGCTCAGTCTCGGTCTGTACGGCCCTGGTAGGCCCACAGAGTGGAGTTGATACTTCAGCTTGTGACTACAATGCCAGTTTCCCGAGCTGTGTGTATGACTTGCAAAAGGCAAGTCTGCTAGAGAACCCCTTCTTTCAACAACAGAAGGTCAAGAACATAAAAAATACTCACACACCTTGTGTCTTATTTATATTTGTCACATGCTGTAGAAGCAGCAACAATAAAGTAACTCTCATTTTAAGCCAAGTTATCAGGTTTCTTTGCTGATATAACTTGGGGTAATGTCTTATAGCACTAAAAATGACCAGATTGGGCATGAGCTAACAGGATATTGTTTGTGGCAAAAGAAGTTTTTAACTTAGAAAAGTAAATGTGGGTAAACCTAAATTCCACCCTGTACTGAGCCTCAGGCTAGGGACTAATGTATAAAGGTCACTTTCTTCCGCAAACCTCTTGTGATTGACAGGCATTCCTAGTCAGGCAGCCCTGCATTTTGATGTTCTCTTTTTTTTTTTTTCCACACAGAGTCTTGCTCTGTCGCCAGGACTAGAGTGCAGTGGTTTCAGCCTAGCTCACAGCAACCTCAAACTGCTGGGCTCAAATGATCCTCCTCCCACAGCCCCCTGAGTAGCTGGGACTACAGGCATGCGCCACCACACTTGGCTAATTTTTTGTATTTTTAGTAGAGACAGTGGTCTCGATCTTGCTCAGGCTGGTCTCGAACTCCTGAACTGAGGCGATCCTCCTGCCTCGGCCTCCCAGAGTGCTAGGATTACAGGCGTGAGCCACCATGCCCATCCTGGATGTTCTCTTGAGAGTAAGAAAAAAACCTAAGGTCATGACAAGACTTTCAGCAGGTGACAAACTTCATTATGTTTCTCGTTGCTAGACTGACCCCATCATGATGGCCATCTCAGCCATTGAGCAGAAACTGGGGGTCTTGCCACAAACAAGGGGACAATTGAGTTTCCTGAGTCACAAGGAGCCCAGAAATTAGTGTGAGAAGGTCCTTCTAGAAGTGAACTCAAAATCCATGTCCAGCTGTCATCTTTAAACCCTTAGATAGGTGAGGATGCCCATTCTAAACTAAGGGAGTGTGGTCAGTTTGCATCATGGAATAGTGTTGCTCGTCTGAGGGATTCCTCTTATATCCAAGAAGCTATCTCACATGAGTGAACATCCCACAAGTTTCGGAAAATCATTTCCTGGACCGGTTATAGGCAGCCCTGACACCGCCCTAACCAGCCGCTCCCACGCCTGCTCCTGCAGTCTCCGTCAGCTCCTACAGGCGTGGGACCCCACCCCAAGGAAGCTTTTAGCTCCTGGAGCCACACACCCTCAGGAGAGACTCGGCCTCAACCCAAATCATGAATGAAACCTGAACATCGGCCAATTTCATTATCTAGCCCAGTATTCTCCCTCACAGATGAAAATCAAATGAAATACCAAGTTGATTCATTTGCTGGCTTCCTTTGGAGTGCAAAACCTCCTGGGTTGCTGTGAGCTCTGCTGAAGTTGCGATCACCAGGGCCATTTGCACATAGATTTTTTTTAAAAAAAAACAAAACACAAAGTTCTCTTCTCCTTTATTTAACAGTGGTTCTGGGCTGAAAGATGGCCCCCTCTCCTTCTGCACTTACCCAGGATGTTAATTAATTGCATCGTCATTTAAAAAATTATGTTGTTAATTACTGCTTTGTGTCTTCCCACCCCTGTCACAGCCTGGAGTTTTTATTCAATTAAATCTCTGTCTCTTGCCCATTTCTCTTGTCATTTTATGTTCCTGAGGTTTAGCAGTCAGCACACGCACATGACAACACAAAGCTTTTCTTTTTAATCTTTGCTTCACGTAGATCCCCACTTTCCTTCTCTCAGAGGTAGAGCGGAAGGGCTCGTTTGGTTTTTGTTCTGCCCAAGGAGTACCTGCGCGCTCCAACAGGCTGGAAGCCACCTGTGTTTGTCGGCATTACGGCTCCCAGAGCCCTTGGTGCACGGGGCTCGGCTGTTCCCTCAGCTGTTCAGCTCAACAAGCAGCCCCTGCAGGTGCTGAAGCTGCTCCAGGGAAGTGGGTCACACGCTCCTGTCTGGAAGGTACGATGCTGTCGCCCCGCAGCACGGTAATCCTGCTAACCCTCGTGAAACACAGCCTGGCAAAGCCATGGGAAAACGCCATTGCAGCCTCGAACATTAAAAAAAGAACATTCTAACTTAACACAGAATATCGTCTCTGCTCACCTCCAGCGTTTAATTACTGTAGAGGGCAGCCCGTAGGGAGGAGAGCGGAAGGCGCCCTCCGTTCCTGCACGTCTGCATGAATCCCTGGCGCTCCGCATGCGAGGCCGAGGCCCGGGGACCGCACTGTCGCGAGGAGCACTCTGCCGCCTACGGAGGCAGCTGCCCCCGGCTGGTGCCTTCCCATCAGGTCAGCGGCCGGCAGGACTTGGTGACGTGCTGGTCATCTCTCCCTAAATGTGCCCGGCAGTAGGGGCGGGGTTCTGCCGTGGCTGGAAATAACAAAGGCTTAGTTCTCATTCACGCTGGGTGCCCGTCGCAGGTCAGCAAGGGGGCTCTGCTAGCACAGGGGGGCTCAGAGCAGCCAACGTCACAAGCATTGCTAGTTGCCACGCCTGAAGGAACAGAGCACTTGGAAGGGTCTCAGACCGGCCTAAATGCTCTGGCCTGGAAGTGGCACATGTCACGCCCATTGCCAGAGCTACTCATAGGGCCTCCCAAAACATGAGGGGCGCAAGTGCCCAGGGAAGAATAACTGGAACTAGTGAGTTCACAGCACTTGGGAAGACCACAGTGAGTTGAAACAGGCCTATGGAGGCTGACAGCTACTGAACCACAGATCGAGAGACACTAATATACGAAAGCAATAAACGTTTTAGTCTAGTAAAATGGCAATAAGTAACAAGAGTTCAACGGAGAAAGTGGAAGTGCAGTAAGGGAAGTGGAATAAAAGGCTATAGAAGTCCAAGAAAGAACATCACAGCTTGGCAGAATGAGTGGTAGCTTCCAGAAAGAAGTGGCATCTGACCTGGGCCTTTAAGGATGAGTGGGATTTGGAGGCGGGGAGCTTGTGAGGAGGGGACATATTCCAGGCTGAGGTCCATACAAGTGAAGGCCCTGAGCAGAAGAGTTCCTAGTGCTGCCACTACCCTAAGTCCAGGGGAGACGGTGAAGCCCCTGGGTCCAACAGCCGCCTTGTTTGCACTGGTCAGCCCAGGCAGACTGCAGGACTTCTGCCAATGAGCCCTGTTGTCCCCTGCCCTGAACCCCACTCTGCCAGGCTCTAGACCTGGCCCCTGCCTAGTTCTTGCCAACCACCTCCACAGGGAGCTGGACCTGCTGCTGCTGCTCCTCTCTCCATTGCTGGCTTGGTGCCTGCTCCCAAATGGACCTGTCACCTGGAACTGCAAGAATTGCCCTATTTTGAGAATCCATCTAGCTGCCTCAGCCTGTTCACTTAACCAGCACCCCACCCCCCACCCCCCTGGAAGATTTCTCAGCCAGAAGCCACTCAGAGCTTTATGATCTGTACTCCATCCTGCTCCCCTTCAGGGTGAGAACTACCCAGATGTCTGATTCCCTGGTAGAGGGAACAGGACCAGCCTCTCCCCAGCTTCCCTCTGGCTGGTTCACATTGGCAAACCTGTAACACTGGGGGCAAAGAGATGGGGAGACAGTTGCTGCAGTCTACTCAAGAGGGCAGAGGGCGGAGCCCAGCACAGGCAGTGCAGTGGACACGGGGCACTTGCACGAGATGGGGTGGTCAGAGGGGAAATGCAGCTGGGCTGACAGCTGAGATAATCTGGAAGACAGGGAGATTCATAAATGCCATATGTTTCCATGCCTTAACTGAGTGTTCTGTGCCTTCCACAGAAACCAGAAACTCAGCAGAGCAAGAAAAAACAATGAGTCCAGTTTGGGCCACATTGAGTTGGAGATGCTGGAGGGCTGTCTAGCAGACAGCTGCAGTTCAAGATGCAGCTAGCAGAGAGGCCAGGCGTGAGACGTTAGCTTATGGAATGTGTACACACCAGAATGAGATGTGAAGGCAGGAGGCCGACACGGCTAAGCTGGTACAAGTAGACAAGGAGAGCTTCAAAAAGAGGTTCTTCGGGAACCATCAACATTTAGAGGTCAAGGAAAAAGAAAATGATGTGAATAATAATGGAGAGGTGCCCAGGCAAAGCTAATCGATGAAAATGCTGATGAACAAAAACAGATCAATCTAGGGCTCCCTGCAATGATTCTTCATAACAAGCTACTGCAAGTTGCTTACATATAACTCAATTCACAAAAGTCCATTTCACCCATGTTTGTAGGACCCCAACTCTTTTTTCTCCCCTCAACTGTGCCCTTGATGTTTTTTTAATTGTGGTAAAATATACATAACATAAAATTTACCATTTTAACCATTTTTAAGTGTATAGTTCAGTGGTATTAATTACATTCACATTGTTGTGCAACCATCACCACCATTCATCCATAGAACATTTTTCATCTTGCAGAACTGAAACTCTATACCCATCAAACAATAACTCCCCATTCTCCTCTCCCAGCTCCTAGAAACCACCATTCTATTTTCTGTCCCCATGAATGTGACTACCCTAAGCACCTCATATGAGTGGTATCATACAGTGTTTGTCTTTTTGTGGTTGGCATATTTCACTTAGCATAATGTCCTCACGGTTCATCCATGTTGGAGCATGTGTCAGAATTCCCTTCCATTCTAAGGATGAATAATAATCCATTGTATACATGTACCCCATTTTGCTTATCCATTCACCCATCAATGGACACTTGGGTTGCTTCCATATTTTAGCTATTGTGAATAATGTTGCTATGAACATGGGTGTACAAGTATCTTTTTGAGACATTGCTTTCAATTCCTTTGGATATAGACACAGAATTGGAATTGCTGGATCATCTAGTAATTCTATTTTTAATTTTTTGAGGACCACCATACTGTTTTCCATAGTAGCTGCACCATTTTACATTCCCATCAGCAGTGCAAAATAGTTCCAATTTCTCCAAATCTTCACTAACATTTGTTTTGTTTGGTTTGGTTTTTGTTTTTTTTGAGACAGAGTCTCACTTTGTTCCCCAGGCTAGAGTGAGTGCCGTGGTGTCAGCCTAGCTCACAGCAACCTCAAACTCCTGGGCTCAAGCGATCCTACTGCCTCAGCCTCCCGAGTAGCTGGGACTAGAGGCATGTGCCACCATGCCCGGCTAATTTTTTCTATATATTTTTAGTTGGCCAGATAATTTCTTTCTATTTTTCAGTAGAGACGGGGTCTCGCTCTTGCTCAGGCTGGTCTCGAACTCCTGACCTTGAGCAATCCACCAGCCTCGGCCTCCCAGAGTGCTAGGATTACAGGCGTGAGCCACCGCGCCCAGCCGACATTTGTTTTTTTGATGGTAGCCATCTCATGAGTGTGAAGTGATATCTCATTGTGGTTTTGATTTGCATTTTCCTAATGATTAGTGATGTTGAGCATGTTTTCATGTCTTTGTTGGCCATTTGTATTCCTTCTTTTGAAAAAATGTCATTCCAGCCCTTTGCCCATTTTGAATAGGATTGTTTTTGTTGTTATTGTTGAGTTGTAGGATTTCTCCATATATTCTGGATATTAATCCCTTATGAGATATGTGATTTGCAAATATTGTCTCCCATTCTGTGGGTTGCCTTTTAATGCTGTTGAATGTGTTCTTTGATGCAAAAAGTTTTTAATTTTGATGAAGTTCAATTTGTATCTTTCTTTTGCTGCCTGTGCCTTTGATACCATATCCAAGAAATCATTGCCAAATCTAATGTCATGAAGTTTTTCTCCTGTGTTTTCTTCTAAGAGTTTTATAGTTTCAGCTCCTTACATTTAGGTCTTTGACCCATTTTGAGTCAATTTTTGTATGTGCTATAAGGTAAAGGTCTACCTTTATTCTTTTGCATATGGATATACAGTTTTCCCAGTATCATTTGTTAAAAGATATTTCCCCATTGAATGGTCTTTGTACCGTTGTTGAAAATCACTTAACTCTATATGCAAGGGTTTATTACTGAGCCTTTTATTCTATTTCATGGTTTCACATGTCTATGTTTATGCTAGTAACACACTATTTTGATTACTGTAGCTTTATAGTAAGTTTTAAAATCAGGAAGTGTGGGTCTTTCATCTTTGTTCTTTTTCAAAATTGTTTTGGCTACTTGGGGTACCTTGAGATTCCACATGAATGTTAGGATGAATTTTTCTATTTCTTAAAAAAATCATTGGGATTTTTATAGGGATTACACTGAAGCTGCACATTGCTTTGGGTAGTATTGACAGGGACCCAACTCTTGAGGAAACTATAATCACCCCACAAAGTGCCATTTGCTGACATTCTGTCTACCTCATCTCTGGAGGCCCAACCAATATACACATGTTGTGATCCTTAGTGTGGAGCTAAGTACAGTATGGAGTTCAAACCCAGCTAACCAGATCTTTTACACTAAACTCGACTCTTGCCAATTTCCTGTGGAAGTCATCTCCCACAACTGCAAATGTCCTGGCCCAATTCCCAACCTGCCAACAAAACTCAAACCCACAGCCCAACTTCTCTCTCCTGCCCTACTTCAGACCAAGAATGCTCAAGAGCTTCAGCTGGGTTTACTCCCATTATGGCAGGCTCACCTGTTTTTCAGCAGGCACATAGGTATTTACTCAGCCATTCACTCAACAAACATGTGTTGAGCATCTAATGTATATCCGGTCTCATGCTAGGGCTGAGGACATGCAAATTAATAACAACTAACATACACTAAGTACTTACTATATGCCAGGCACTGTTCTGAGTGCTTTACATGCATAATCTCATTTAATTCTCCCTCCAACTCTAAGAGGTTAAGGAGCTTGCCCAAGGTCACAAAACTCAACCCAGGTAAATCCCAAAGCTCACATGTTCAAGCACGATGCTAAGCTGCCTTCTAATAAACACAACTCTTTAAGGAGTTCACAGTCCAGAAGAGAAGACAAATGCATAAATGAAAAATTATAATATGGTAAGGGCAAAGCTAGGGGTATGCCAGAGATTTAAGGCATCCCAGAGAAGAATTACTTAACCCAGACATCTATGCATGTTCCCTCACGGTGCACCAGTATCTGTACCCTCTGCAACCCCAGCCTCACCCCTTCCCAGAGAGGGCCCTGCAACAGCCTCTTTGAGAACCGTCAGGCATGCATACTAATTTGATCCCCCAGGTCAGTTATTCCAGGAACAGCTAATGAGCTGTGGGATCGGCCCTTCGTACCCCTGCCAGTCACCCCACGAACATGTTCTATGACAGGCAACGCAAGGAAAAGTCAAGTCTCGGTGTAACTTAGCGGCTCTACTGAAAAGCAGTGTTGAGCTCAGTGAAGGCAGGCGGGCTCATCAGGCTACAATAGGCAGTTCCGAGCAAAACCTGAGCCATTAGACTTGAGGAAAAGGGAACTTCAGTGATGAGCTGCCCCGGGGGGAGAGGGCAGACAGGACTGAGAGGGTTCAGAGGAACCCGGCACACTCAGGCACACCCACAGGCTGGCTCAGCTCTCCTGCCTTCTCGAATCTCTTCGGCTTCTGTGCCACAGTTGTGAGTCTTCCTGCGGGGATCTCAGCTGAGGATGACTAACTTGCAGTAAATGAGTGCTGGGGGCAGGAACGGAGGGGATATGTGACTCTTTTCCCTGAGGTGGCTCTTTTTCCCACACAGATTGGGGAAGTTTGGTGACACATCAGGGATTATCCAGACAGACAGAGAGCACGACGTGGGTGGTGCCTCAGGCTTTGCTGAGTCGTGCAGCATTTTTTCTCTTCTCTGTGGCTTCACCTTGCAGTCTGTGCCTGAGCCGGGTTTGTGGGAACTCTTCAGGTTAGGGTGAAAAGGAATGAAAACCTGTGGCTGGAAATTCTAAGTGTTTTTGGAAATGCAAGTCCCCGAGATGACAGAGGACTTGCTAATGACAGTTGAAAGGGCCATGGCCCTTTGTACCACCGTCTTTCATCTCCCTGGAGAAATTATCGACAGTGACACACAGCAGTTAAAATGGATTGTGAAATCAAAGAACCAGACAAGCTTCAGATACGATCTTCCTTAAAATTAAATTAAAATAAAGAAAGAAATGACTTTCTTTTCCAAATGATGCAAATGTGCCTGATTTATTATGCAGAAAGAGTACCCGCGTGTCTCCTGGACTCTGTAGCTCTGTCGCTGCCTTCCTGCTCTGCTCCCCTCTCCCTGGCAGGGAAGCAGGAGAGTTTATTTAATTCTCCGGTTTATTTGATCCCAGTGGCTACCTGACATGTAATGCTGTTTCCTGCCAGATTTGCCACACGAAGATGGATTCCTCTCTCGGACCCTAATAGATTTGCTAAACTCAGGAGCTTAGAGCCAGAAGACCTGGCTTAAATTCTGCCTCCTCGAGCCTCCCCATTCTACGCTGCATGGATCACTTAACCTCTCTGAGCTCCATTTCGCTCATTGGTAAAATAGGGCTGTGCCAGCTTTGACGGCAGTGTTCAGGCTCAGGTTCCGACCTGCCCCAGAGAACACATTGCAGCCCCGCTGCCTGGACAGTCTCCCCTTTCTCGCCCTGGGTAACCTGGGAACAGAGGTCAGAAGCCACTGTGCTGCTCTTAGGCCTGGAGAGGGTGGCAGGGAGCAAGGAGGGGATGTCAGCAATAAATCAAGGGGCTGTGTAATTAATTTAGAATAACTCAAGCACTGAACGTTGAAGAGAAACAAAAGTGGTGACATTAAATGAATGTGTCAGTCGGTATCTCATTCATTCCAGCTGTCTTTTAAAATGTCAACTATCCCACAGTTCCTTTCCCTTGCAGCTGGAAAGGTATGTGCTAGCAGCAGTTGTGGTTTCTGCCCAGTAGGTTAGTGCGGGCACGTGGTCTCAGAGGTGGGAGGTCCTAGAGGCTGCAGGAACTGGAGACAATGCCCATCACCCCCAGAGAGCTGGACGCCGCAGCTGCTCCTCGGGCCCCCACTGGGCCATTCTCCTTGCTCTTCACCTACCTTCTTGCCATCAGCTACAAAAAACACACAAGGTGTCCGCACCAACAGAAAGACAGTGTGTTTTAGTGTCGATTTCCCCATTTGTGCCTCTTCAAACTTCTCAGAGCTTGAAAGTTTTCAAGAGAAAAACCTTAGCTGAACTCCAGGGAGCGAGAAAGCCAGGAGATGGTTGCTCCAGAGAACTCCAGGCTCAGGAATTTCCATTCTGAGCTGATTGGCCCTGGGTTCGGTCTTCTATAAATACCAGATCCTGCTTCAGAGACAAACCAGGGGAACAAACCAGCTGGATTTTCACTTTTGTGGAAAACGTGAAGCCAAGTGGCACCAAACAGTTTTCATCCCAAACTCCAATCCGTACCCCCTGAAGTGAGCTCC
>CM052444.1:8074534-8146004 GCA_028533085.1 Varecia variegata | reverse complement strand
GCTGCCCCACTCTTTCCCTGGACCCTCATCATGTCCCTCCTTGATTACTGCTGTCGTCTCTCCTACTTGGAATTTCCTCTTCTCACCTTCCTTCATACCAACCTGGAAACTCTAATACGTTCCGGATCTAAGCAGGTGGTGTAAATGTGTGAGGCAAAGGTAGGGTGGTAGATCGTGGAAACTGGAGGATGAAAGCTCCATCTAAAGACATTCAGATTCAAATTATTAAAAACAAAACAAAACAAAACAAAACACCAACACTGCTGGGCAAACTCATCAGATTCAGTCCCTGAACAACTACTTCTGAATCCCTAAAAAGCCAGTCTCCACTTCCCTGCTAGTTTAATCACTCTAATACCTTTGGTATGCAGCCCACCATTACTCAAACAATTTTACTGACTTCCCTTTTGCCCACAGGAGGGGAAAAGAATGATTAATGTTTGCATAGAGCTTTAAAAATTGCCAAACTCCAAACAATTCAGAGAATTGGAAAAAATTAAAATTAAAAAAATAAAATTACCAAAGACTTTGCCTTATGTGAAACTGACAATGCATTGCCCTGGCATTCAGGGCACTTCATGGGTCTTCACCACCCATTCCTATGGTCAAATGTAACCTCCTCCTCTCACAAGCTTTGCTTGTGCAGACTCTCTGCCCCCAGGATGCACCCCCTCCCCCCAGCCCCAGGATATCTAATCCCATTCATTCTTTAGGGCATAACTCCGGCCTGTCCCAGAAAAACCTCTCAGAGCCCTGCAGAAACAGTGTTCTACCCTCCCACATCCGAAGCCAGCACTGGGCACACTCCCTTGGTGGCTGCTGGTGTCTGATCATTTCTTTCACGCCCCTTTCTCAACTGGCTTCTTCCCACTACCCTGCACATCCAGGTGCCCCATCCTGGCCAGGCTGCCTGAGAGGAAGCACCTATTGCCAGAAGGGGTAGGATGGATGAGCCTAGAGCAGAGTCAAGTACCCAGACTGAAATACTGAACTGGGCTTCAGAAAACAGTTTCTAGAAAACCAAGCTTAACGGTAACTCCACAAACGCGTTCTATGGTGGACAATGCAAGAGGAGTAAAGTCTCCTTGTAACTCAGCAGAAGATGATTTCTAGCAGCGACTTTCAAACTTTTCTGGGCATTTGAACCACCCCTAAAGCTTGTTTAAAATGCAAATTATGGACGCTTATAATCCCAGCACTTTGGGAGGATCACTTGGGGCCAGGAGTCCCAGGCCAGCCTGGTGGATATAGTGAGACCCCTATCTCTACAAAAAACTAAAAAATTAGCTGCACGTGGTGGTGCATGCCTGCAGTCCCAGCTACTCTGGGAGGATGCCCAGGAATTTGAGACCTTGTCTCTAAAAAAAAAGAAAAGAGTAAATTGCTACCCACAGAAGTTCTGATGCACTAGATTAGAGCCTAGGAATCTGTATTTCAACAAGCTGGCAGGTGATTCTGATGCATAGTGAAATCCAGGCTCACACATTGAGAACACTTAGTCCCAAGAACTAGAGATTTGGCTTTACCTGGAGTGGGAGTGGGACAGTTGTTTCTGAGACAAGAATACCCTGACCCTGACCCTGACTCTGACCCAGCTCACAGAGGGATTGTGTTCTGAATTCCACATGATGGGGCAGTCACGGAGGGCTCGTGTCTACCCTGGTCTGTTCATGGACAGTCTTAGGGTGTGATTATCCTCCCCACTGCCCTCTGCCAGGCATGTGGGCACAGGAGGGGTGTTAGCAAAGGCACACGCTCTGAAAGCTCTGCCTAGTGCCACGAATGCTACTGCAATTCAGTCCCCACTACAGCAGGGTGAGCCATCTGCTTCCCGTGACCACTTTCCTACCTCTGTCTCCAGGCAGCAAAAGCAGAAGCAGACAGGCTGATGAAGACTGAGAGCATCTGTTCTAGACAGGCTGACTGCAGGCTGGGGACAGCAGGGACAGGAGGCAGTGGTGGAGTGCTGCCCTGGCCTGGGCACCTCCTCAGGAGCCCCTCCACCCACCCCTCTCCCTAATGCAATCTTTTATTTCCTGTAGTCAACAAACATTGCCTAAGCTCCAAAGGGCCTTAGAAGGCTTTTAGGAAACAGACTCTAGATGACCAGAATCTGGTGGGGCGGAAGGCAAGAGAAAAGGTGGAGGCCTGGGAGGGCGCCACTCCTAGTCATTGGGTCTGAGGATGGGAGGTTGACTGAGCCTTGAGTTCTCTGCCCATGAGAAAATGTCTTGAGTTGCCCAAAGCAGTAATCTCTCTCCCAAGCTCCCAACTTCCTGCTGGAGAACTCCGTGTAAATGGCTGCAAGAGCTCACACTCCATGCTTCCACTCCCAGCTGACTCTTCTCCCTCCCAGCCACCAGTCCCCTGTGTCCCCTCTCTTGTTATGGCACCATGAACATTCTCATCCCCAGGCCCAGAGCCTCTGAGTCATCATCTTTCTATTCCTCCCTCACCTCGGCCCCAACCACTCACCAAATTCTGTCCATTCTACCACCAGAATGTCTCAGACCTGCCCCCGCCTTTCAGAAACTGCGCCCTATCTTAGTTCACGTCTTCTTCACTTCTGGCCCAAGGTGACACAGGAATTTCCTAAGGGGTCTTCAGATTTCTGCTCTTCTACCTCCCTCCCCCTTTGGTTCCCAACCTGGCACTCTCAGATATCTAACGATCTTCAATATTTAAAAGAACTACTGGAAACTGTACATTTATCTCACTGAAGCCTCGTGGACTATTAATAAGTATAACGTGTTAAATGTCAAAAATCAAACTGTCAGATCTATGGGGGTAAATTAATGAAAAAGGTTTCCTGGTAGCGCAATGTTGGGACCCATTGCCAATCTACTTCATGCAGTCCCAGTTAGCTCACTGTCTAAAACAAAAGTCTAATGTCACTTCTCTTAAGACTCCTGTTCCATCCCACTCCTTCCTGTGGCATTCAAGTCCCGCCACCATTGGGCCCTGCATGTTCACTTTCTCTCTCCACACAGGCTGCACTTCCTAAACACCTGTGCATGCCCACTTCCCCATGACTTTGCTAGTGCTGCTCCTTCATGCTAGAACATTCTTCCATCCCACCTTTGCCCCTTGAGACCTTTCTTACCCTTCATATTCCTGTTCAAATGTCTCCCCTCCATCTTCCCTGAGTTCTGTACCTCCCAGATCAAAATTCAGTAGCTCCTTTTTCTCTGTCCCTGTAAGTCCAATGCTTGTATCACCTTTCTAGTACATATTTCCTTCTAATATACATTATAATTAAGGTCTCCTCCATCAGAATGGAGGCTGCTTGAGAGCTGATGTCCCCAGAGACATCCCTGCTTTGTCCCCACTTTGCATAGTACCTGGCACATATTTGGTGCTTGATAAATGTTTGTTGGATAAATAGAAATATGAATGAATGAGTAGATGACTTCTACTACAGGATAAAATCCACATCATGATCATGACCCAGAATTATCGTATACCATCCACAGACCACAGGGTCATTTCTGGAGAAACAGGCTAAAAAGAATACATCTTTGGAAAAGTCTCTAAGTGTTCCTACTGCCCCTCTGGTCTCAAGTGGCTACATAGGACCAGAATGGCCACTATCTTCCAATAATACTAATACTAATCACAGCAACTATCATCTGTTAAATGATTATGATGTGGTACTATTAGTACCACCTCTTTATATGGATGAGGAAACAAGTAAGAGAAATAAAGTAACTTGCCCTAGGCCAAGGGGAGGAGCTGAGACTCCAACCGGGATGAGTCTGAGCCTACCTGCTCTGTCCTGCTCCTGGAGGGCAGGGGCACCTCCTCTGCCTGTGCTGACAGCTCAGACAACAGGTTTCTCCCTTGCCAGGAACCCGTGAGCTCCACAAGGCAGATCGTGTCCAGGCCACAAAGGACAGACCACTGACTGGGCTTGCCCTGTCCTGGCCAAAGTGCAGGTTCCCCCACAGGTCCCCAAACACTGCCCAGGAACATCAACTTTTCCACCTAGAAACCTGGGCCCCTGCCGCTCAGTGTCCCCAGCCTGAACATGCTACCTCTGCCCCACACCAGCCTTCCGCCCTCTGCTAGGCTGTACCTGTGCCAAGCGCCTCTGATGATGGATGCTTTCAATATTTTGGCCGGTCTCACTAAGAAGGTTTGAATATAAACTGGGCCAGCAGGAAAAGGTAATCAGGTGGCTCTTTCCTGATGAGGGAGGAGGATCAGCAGGTATAAGGTCAGGGATCAGAGCCCTGGTGTGCATTTAATTAAGTATCACTGTTCTCTTCGCAGTGGATGGCAAA
Source organism: Varecia variegata (assembly GCA_028533085.1). NCBI lineage: Eukaryota > Metazoa > Chordata > Mammalia > Primates > Lemuridae > Varecia > Varecia variegata. The sequence continues at coordinate 8,141,721 of CM052444.1, read as the reverse complement.
ACCTGAAAAAATTCCAACCAACCTCTTTCCTCCTGGGGAGGGTGGAGGAAGAAGGCCAAGGAGGAGGCCCAACCCAAAAAATCAACAAAACAAAACCAAAACACAAAACAGAGCAGCCAGAATCCCAAGCCTCCCTTTTCTTCACTCTCAGCCCTTGATTATAAAAAAAAATAACCGAAAGGGAACAGAGAGAACCCTGAGGACAGGGCTCTAGACAACCCCAGGACAGACAAAAGGATTGGAGGAAAAGGAAGGAATGTTTAAAAACCAGTTAGGTGGTAGCTTGGAGTCATCCCATTTAAATTCTAACAAGGCCGGTATTCTGAGATAACAAAGGCCACTGTGTTTAATTAAGGGTATAAATGGTAGAAATATGAGACAGGAGCTTTTATGGGCTGTTAATGAGGTGGATGGGAAACCTCTAAAAATAAACCATGGCAAGTTGAAAGGGTAATTAGGGGTGCAAAAATAAACAGAGGGTGTCAATTTGAGAGAAGTTCCCTGCAAAGGCTCCTCCATCATGTCCTCGGTAGGTAGGGCAGGGCAGAGAGAAAGAGAGCCCCCAAGGAGTCAGGACACAAAGATCCTCTTAACTTGCCTTTTCTTCTTCCCAGACTTTTCAAAATGATAATGAACTTCCCCCTCGCCACCGCCCACGACAACCAGCCAGAGCCACTGTGAGGCAGAATATGCCTTATTTAACCAGGAGTCCCCAAAGACGCCTGAGCAAATATTAGGGGATAAGAAACCTTAAGAGCTAAGTGATCAAAATCAATCCGGTTCCTGCCTTTGAGCTGATAGCCAGGAATTGTGCCTGTGTGCATGGGTACATGGACACACAAACACAGTTGCACGCACACACACACACACACACACTCAGGCACACAAACAAACCCCCACTTATCAGTTGAGATTTCCAGCCAAGGCCAGTGCTCATGAATAGAGAGTAGGCATTTGCTAACCCTTGAGGTGGATTTGAGATGTTCTTGTATGCTTCCCACCTCCACAATCTTTTCCCCTTCCCCATTAACTGCGTAAAATGCTACCACATTAGGAAGTTGTTCTGTAGTCAAGTAAGTTTGGGAAATTCTTCCCATAATATGCCCTGCTGGGAGATGCGCATTAACACATTTAATGCTCTGAGAAGAACTGTGGTCAAGAAACTTTTTGTTTGTTTAACTGAGCATTTCCCAAACCCTTTGTGCAACCTCTTTTCCACAAAATACCATTTATCATCCTCTCCACTCCCCGCCCCCAAGTAGTAAAATCTGGGGCGTTAAACACAGCCCCAGCGAGCAGGAATTGGACATACTGAGGGACAACTTCAGAGCACAGGACTCTTCCTGCTCCGTGGAAGGGGCAGGTCAGTCATCTCCCCCAAAGCGGGGAGCAGCAGGGCAAGTCAAGGGTGTGGGGAGGAGGAAACCCACAAAGGGAGACAAGGGGCTCTGGAATAAACATCCTTTGTTTCATTCATTTACTGTCTTGCGAACTTCTCTGCAAATACCAAGCAATACCGCTCCTTAGGATTATAAAGTGGTGCCCACCCCAAGAGGAGAATTCTGGTTGAGGGCATACAGCTCTGCCCTCTGAATTCTGAGTCCTTTCTGTTCCTGGAGGAAACTGAAAAATGGACTTGTTCAGAAGCCCCGCCCATCAGCACTACTGCTATAGGCTGTGTGACGCAGGCAAAGTAACTTAACCCTTTTTTTTTTTTTTCTTTAGCCGCAACACCAGGACTTGATTAACCCTTTTTTTAATCAGCTTTCCTCATCTGTAAAATTAATAATAGCTACTTCACAGAGTTGTTTATAAGGGCAGGTAAAATAACATATGCAAACATTTAATATCTTATGATGTGCTATATAATGGAAGGTATTTATAATGATCAGAACAACATTTTCTCTTTTCCTCTATACCCTCCTTGGGTGATTTCAAAATCCACTCTCAGCGTTTTGATTCCAAGGACATGTAGATGGATCTGAAAAACATCTCCATCCAAATCTCTCTCCTAAACTCTAGATTTCTGCTACAGTTTGGGATTTATTATAAGAAAGAAGAAATTCAATGAACTCCAAGGACAGAAAAATAAAACATTGCCAGATCTGAGAGGATGTGGAAATCAAGGGAAACCCATTAAGAACAGAAGCAGCACCTCTGTCTCTCCCTCTCAGGAGTCACCAGTCTCTCCAAGGGTCTGCTCCCTTCTCCTCTGGCACCCCACCACCTTCCTCTGTCTACTTATCATCCCCTAATGTATAGGATCCTACGAGCCCACTGCAAATGGCAATAGACTCCCTGTCTCTTTGTTCAAATTCTGGGCGAAAGAGTCTGCTTGGATGACTGTCCATTCAACCCAGACAGCAGAAGTCATAAGATTGGCTGCCCTGAGTTAGGTATCCATCCCAGGTCCATGTGGTATATAAAGCTGTCCCTGCCAGCATCGCTAGATAGGACAAATAATGAAAGCCTGTCAGTTTCATTCTGTTGCTTGCCTGGCACACATACCTTTTTCCCTATTCAGACATTTTCAAAGATGCTTTCATCTAACTTGATCACATTTACAACTACAAATCATATTTCTTCTTCCCACAGGAGACAACATGAAGGCGTATTCTTCTCCTCATTCAAAGGCAGTGAGCGTCATTAGGCCGTCTCAAAGGTTGCTTGCCTGCTGCAAAATCCACAATATTCAAGTTTTATCCATTCCTCTTCTAGTTTTCTGTGAGATCCTGTCCAAAAGTGATTTCTCATCTTCCTGCAATCTATGAACTAAATGACAAATTTAACCTCTGCCATACCCTCAACATCCAACAATGGAGTAAAAACAGGGAGACAGCATTAAAAAATCAGGTACTTAGAAAAGTAGAGAAAAGAAAAGAACTCTCTAGAACAAGAACCAAATAGGGGCTCCTTGCCAAGCCTATATTTAACGCTGAAGCTCTAGGGGACCCTGGCTGGCACTGTAAGGCCAGTGTCCTTGGGAGGCTGCCTATTCTTAATAGTTGAAATGAATCCTGAGGACCAGGCCCATAAATGTTCTGTTGTTTAGAACTCAGGATTAGCTTCTTCAATCTGACTGTCCTTCTCTTAATGGCTGATACCACAGGATACAAAAGAGACATAGCTGAAAAGTACTAGGGATATCTTTCCACAGCTGTCTTTCTTTTATCCATAATCTAACCCTAGCTGTGAGACTTGCTTCTCAGTGGAAAGATATCTTCTTGTTTTGTGAGGGATGCAGAGTGAGAAATGCATGGGAGGAGCTTGTGGGGGTATCATGTTCCCCAGCAACTCCTTCTCCTCCTAAATAATCCTTTTCCAATGGCCTAAATATCCATCTTTGTCAATCAGAGAGTTAGCTTTGGCAGTAGAAACTCAATGAGACAGAAAATTAGGACTAGACCATGGTTCGGCAAGTTCCATTAGTTTCTGGACTTGGCTCGAAGTAATCAGAGAGCTCCAGCTACAGGCAAAATAAGCTTCCTGCACTAGAGTTACATAATCATCCTGTTTTCCTTATTTGCTGATCGACAGGCATTCTGGATAGAGACCTGTCTCTTTGCTGCTGACATTTATTGAAGGTTGTAAGCAATAAACAATCTGCTTCAATATTCTTACATTCAGTCATTAAGCTTCCCAAAGCTTCACCTTTGGTATGCATATGATCCGAATCTCAAGGGATTACAGGTAACATTTAATTAGGGTTTTTTCCCACAAAAAAAAAAATCACAGACTGCAAATTTCCCATCCTTTAATAAATTTTTAAAAATTATATCTCATCCCAGTGATATATAGCTAGGCTTACATTTTAAGGCTCTATCACTTGAAACCCCACTCCTGATACCAATTTCTATTCTAATTATACCCTTTCTGGTTAGATACTCAAAAGAAATAAAGTAAAAAAAATTAAATATTTAACATTAAAATATATATGTGTTTGTGTGTGTGTGTATATATATGTGTATATATGTGTGTGTGTGTATATATATATATATATATATATATATATATATGCTGCCCTCTCAGCAACTTACATTTGGGCCCAATGGCTACCACAGCCCCTGAGTCTGTAAGACCTTCCAACACCTATCTCCATTACTGGCTAGAAGTAGTCGGTGGCTTGGTCGGTTGAACTTCTCCAGAGACAGAATTTGATTGGCATAACTCATTTGTTTGAACCAGGCCATGTATGAAAAATTACTGGCCAGCCAGTGCGTTCACTGCTGTTGTGTCTGACATCGATTCCCTGCCTAGTCAGCATAGGCAGTCATGTGAGAACCATGCAATCTGTGATTCTATCCCTTCCTGGAGTTATGAGCAGCCAAGCATCATGAAACATAAATAGCAGAATATCCAAGGGCTATATATAGCTCTACATGGAATCCATAGTCTCTGAAAAGGAGTCACAACCTAAACTGAAATTATCATCTTTCCATGCCCCAACCATTTTCCTCCTTCCCTGATACTGATCTCAGCGAACGGTACCACCATCCATATAGCTCTCCAAGCTGGAAATGAGGGTGTCAACTGTCAGTATCTCTTCCACCCTATTCCTCATATCTAATTAAATATCAAACATCCCAAATCTCTTGAATTCATCCACTTCTCTTCAACCCTCCAGCATTATCTTAAATCATACTATTACAGTCTCTTCACTAGTTTACCACACTAGCTTTCTAACTGGTGTCCCTCCTTCCATCTTTCCTCCTTCCAAAACATTCCCCATATTACATTCAGACAAATCCAGACATGTCAGGCTCTGCTTAAATCCTTTCAACAGTGCTCCAATGTTCAAAACCGTCCCTAATCTAGCTTCTCCCTACCTCGCCAGCCTTGCCGCTTGACTTCAGTCTTAGACAGAGCCAGTCTGAACAATTTACAGCTCCCAGAAGCCACATTTTCCAGTCTTTCTTTTGGCTCAGCTTTGCTTGTGCCCAGCGCTCCTATAGGAGGCCTTCCCTGACCTCTCTTAGTCCACATTAGATGTGTTTTCTAGGCACTCTCATAAGGGATTTAGCATTACCATGGTTCCTATCACTGTGTAATATTATACGTGCCAATTTCTTTATCTATGTACACCCCAAGACTTTAAGTTCCTTTAAAGCAGGGACTGTGTCTTTGTGATCATTGCACTTGACACATACTCAACACAGGCTTGTTGAATAAAGAAGACACATTGACCTGTAGGCACTTTTTTGTTATTACAATAATTGCTTGCTTTTGTACAGGGTCTTCTATTTTTTAAAGGATATTCACAAGTCTTATCTCATTGGATCACCCCAATAAACTCCATAACACAGTCTTCCCAGCCCTGGCACAATACCAAGAAAGTAGGAAAGGAAGAATGTTACTTTTATTTCCCTAAGAAGGAAATGTGATTCAAATATATTAAGTAACTTGCCTGATGACAAATGGCTAGGTATGAATCCTGTTGGGGACATCCATAAGTGACACCTGGGGAGCAGGTATCAATCTCTGGTAACAGAGAAAGCACAAGAATGAGCGTGTTCTAAAGAAAAATGTGCTGTGTGTAGTCAGATTTCAGACCCTAATTTAGGGTCTCAAACTGATAGGAAGACAATGAGGGACCTGTTCCCGGAGTTTGCAATTGCCACTTGGACACAAGGGAGGGGATGACTTGGTGTTCTGACCATTAGAGTGGATATTATGGTCCCTAAGTGATGATTTATGATGTTCCCTAATGGCAACGCACATGGCTGAGCTAAACAAGGATTAGATGTAACACAACAAGCTCAGTAAGCTGCTAAAAATCACTGGCCAGGGAAAAGTTAGGTACAGGGTGACCTGATTTTCCAGAGAACAACATGACAAGGTAGGCAAGTAGAGGGAGGAAATCAAGGGTCAGGGAGGATAATAGAATACAGAACAGGCTAAGCAGCTTTTGCCCGTGAGAGATGAGGCCTGCCTACCTTACATGCGCTGTTCCAGCTATATTCCAAGTACCATTTAGAGCCTCCTCTCTTGACGATCAATAAAAGCACTATTTGTTACTGTTGCCATTTTTATTATTATTTTAGTGCCAGGACATTGGAGCACTTTAGCAACAAAAAATGCTTCACACGTAGTGAAAAATTCAAGCAAAAAAACCTGTCTTCATTAAATAAGATTATATATCCAGGAAACCCAAGCCATTGACAGATCCACAGTGACAAATGCACATCTCCATTTGTATTACCAGTTGTACAGAAAGGAATAGAAAGGAGTGACACCAAAAACAAACGGCGACAACAAAGAGCTTTGCCTCGGGGCAGATCTCAGGCAGTCAGGAGTTCCTTTGCTGGGTCCAGTACTTGTGGCTGAATTAAAGCTCTCTAAATGCTGACATAGTAGTTCTAGCAGCTCATGTGTTTGCATAATTGACCTGACAGAGAGTAAGTTTAAGATCTATGTTTCTGGGACCCACCGCTGAAATGGTACAGCCTAGTGTGGAAAAAAAACAATTAATTCCAGGAGGTGATAAACCAAGGGTTTTACCTGAAGATTGAGAACTACAATTTCTAACAGGAAGTGATTTCTTCCAGTTGTCTGCCATGTAGAATTACAGAATTTCCAGCTATTCCAAACTTCTTAGCCATTGCTCTGCTACCTTGGGCTCAGCCTAGCCCCAATTCCAAAATGTAAATTTGACTTGAGATATAAATAATTGAGGAGTGTTAGTTCCCCATTTTCTCATCCTCAATCTGGTGGGTATTAATTTGAAAATGCAAGCCCTGGTGTGGAAAAATGGGCCCCACATTGTCCTCACAGTCACTTTCATGTTAGTCCTACCTGGGCTACTGTCACATCCCTCACATCCAACCTGCAAGCTCTGTTGGCTCTACCTCCAAACTCTTCGCACGGCCATCTCTAACCCCACCTCTACACTGTTAAGTCACCTTCACCTCTGACCTCTCTTTGGATTCCTGCAAAGATCTCCCAACTGGTCTCTTTATTTTCACTCTTCTCCCCTCCAATTCATTCTCCATGCAATAGCCAAATTATTTTCTTTGTGACTTTTTTTTTAGAGACAGGATCTCACTATGTTGCCCAGGCTAACCTCAAACTCCTGAGCTCAAGTGGTTCTCCTGCCTCAGCTTCCCGAGTACCTGGGACTACAGGCACCCACCACCACGCCTGGCTTTTTCTTTGTAACTTTTAATATACATTTTTTTCAAACATACACAAAATTGGAGAGCATAGGGTAATGAAGCCTCAGTTATTTAATTATTTTCTGAAATACCCCAGAGTAAATCCTAGACATGGTAACACATCTCTCACAACCACTTCTGCATTATGCATCTCAAACTAATACAAACTTTCTTTTAACCTAAGAACATGCTGTTATCACATTTAACAAAATAAATAATAATTATTTAATGTCATCTAATACTAACTTCATATATAAATTTGCTAGGTTGTTTCAAAGACTTCTTTTTACAATTAGTTTGTTTGAATAAGAATTCACACTGGATCCCAACACAGCTTTTTGTTATGTCCCTTAAGACTCTTTTATTCCATCATAGTCTTCCCTTCTTTCTTTTCATGTCATTGACTGTTCTCTTTAAAATATAAATCAGATCAGGTCATTTCCTGCTTAAAAACTCCTAACAGCTTCCCCTTGCAGTTAAGAATAAAATCCCAAACTCAGACTCTGCCTGAGGCCCTGCACGATGAGGCCCTGCCCGCCACTCCAGCATCCTCTCTCACCACTAGCTCAACACAGCCAGCCCCTGCGGCCTTCCCTAAACACCCCAAACGTGCTCCCACCTGGGTTTATGCACTTGCTGGTCCCACTGCTAGAAATGCTTTATCCTCCCCCACAGCACGTGTGTGCCAGATCTTGGCAGAACTGTCTTCCGGTCCTTCAGGTCACAGCTCAAATTGCCACCTCCTCAGAGATAGATGCCCTCCCTGATTACACATTCTAAATCAGCTCTTCATCCCCCAGGCTGTTCTCCTCTCGTCACCCCATTTTCATTGCTTCATGGAGTTTTTTACTACCTGAAATTATCTTCTTTATTTGTTTACCTGAGTAACAGGATGTTAAAATACAAGTTTCCGAGAAAACACGAAGAGGCAATAAAAGCTAAATAACCATATACAAAATCTACAAAGGAAATTGTCAAGAACCTTTTGATGCTTCTTGAACCCCTCGGCCAAATCAAGTGTATAAAGAAGAGGTAAGAGAATGAAGGAGGGGTTTATAGAAGGTTTCTTTGGAAGGACTTGGTGCTGCTCTGTGAGAGCCAACTCCTTCCACCCAAGGGGCAGGGGCAAGATGGGGAGTGCTACCTCCTTCAAGCCTGGAGAGATGGCTTCAGAGGACCACTTAGAGAGCATACTATGTGTTCCTTCAAATTGGTAAGATGGGAGGAGTGTTAGAAATTGAACTTGTGCCTGACTCTCACCTGAGAAAACTAAAGTGGTGAGCCTGGGAAAACAGGACAGAGGGTGCTACAATTGGGTTCAGTTTGCACTTCCAGAGTCTGTTGTGATGACAGATGTTTGAATATGTCCTATGGACTAGTGTGGACCATGTGATAAAAATCAGAGAGTGGTTATCTTGAGTTCTGCCCAACGTGGGCACCTAGAGGATACCATTGTATCCCAACAACAAGAAACTGAAAGTGAAGTCCTATTCTTCCTAGGGGCTAAAGAATAACAGGTAACATCACTATTAAGATGCAGGCACCTGGGCCAAAGAGTCAGCTTTAACCATCTGCCAGGCCGAAAGAACACAGAATCTCCCATTCTAGTAAGAACTGTCCCATCCCCTTATCACCGCCACGGCCACCACCTCCCACACACGCATACAACCCCTACCCTTTAAAAGAAGCAAAACACTCTAGCCCAGGCAACAGAGCGAGACTCTGTCTCAAAAAAAAAAAGAAGCAAAATACCAGCCAGGAAGAAGTGAGATGTGGGAGCAGATAAAACAAGAGACAGCAAAAGCTATATCCCCTTCCCGGGAGTCAGGAAGCCGTCAACTACAGGCCATAATTCAAAGTGGGAATTCAACCTTTCCATGAAATTGAAGCATTTAATCATTATCTTCTACCAGGCCGTCCACTTTTTAAATTGAGTCTGTTTTTTGTAACTTAAAGTGACCAAGGGATTGTCTATAGCCTAGGCGTTATACTGATGTGGTAAGCTGATATTTGGTTCTAAGACCCGTGATGAAATAGCAAGGTTTCAGCAGATAGTAGAGCTCTGAGGGGAAGCTGAACTGACTAACAGTGGGCACCAGAGAGGTGAGTCTGGGGTTAGCTGGGCCCAGATATCTAGCTGGGGTTCATGGTCTGGGGCCCATTCTGCTGGGAGGAGGACTCATTTATACAAGCGAGGCAGGCCTTTAACAGTCGGTCCTTCCAGGTCACTACGAGTGGACAGAACAATCATGGGCTCTGCCAATATTCCCATTATGGGAACAGATCACCACCACCAAATATCCTTCAAATGGGCAGTGGATGACAAAGAGTGAGTTATGCTTTGAACCTGTAAATCATGCACTTAGTATCTTGTGCATGACAAGACAGCTTGTTATCTGTCTCCCTCCACTGACCGGCAGGTAAGCCTCATAAGACTGTAGACTTCGTCATCCTAGCATTGTATCCCCAGAACCAAGAAGAAAGTCTGGTGTATAGAAGGCACCCCATACATATTTTAAAATAAATATCATCCAAGATTGGTCAATAGGCTCATTTTTCAGTTCCCCAAGTTACAGGTCCCCAAATAACGAGCTTCTGCTTTGGGCCATTGGAAGTTTTTAGGATAGCTATTAGATAGGATAAGCTAACTGCTATGACAACAACCCTAAAATATGATTGGGCTAACAGAAAACAAGTATATTTCTTGCTCATGAAAAATCCAATGAGAATGATCCTGGGCAGCTCTCCTCCAAGCAATGACTCAGGAGTCCGGGCTCCTTCCATGTTGTAATGCCGCCATCTTTAACACGCAGCCTCTAAGATCTCTGTGGAAGGGGAAAGGAGTGGGGGAACCACATGTGGTAATTAATCTCCTCAGGTTAAAAAATGACACACATCTTTTTTGCTTATATTCTTTTGACCAGAGCTAGTCCTCTGGGTGCAGCTAAAGTCAGAAAACTGAGAACCATGGTGTCTGGCTGGACAATTGCATCCTAACAGTACCCCTCCTCTGTGGAAGGAGAACATGGTTGGTGGTCAGTTACCACCGCTGCCACAGCAGCCACCAGAAGGACTGACTGCTAAAGGCCTACCTCGCTTGTATAAATGAGTCCTCCTCCCAGCAGAATGGGCCCCAGACCATGAACTTCAACTAGATACCTGGGGCCAGCTAACCCCAGACTCACCTCTCTGGTGCCAACTGTTAGTCAGTTCAGCTTCCCCTCAGAGCTCTAGTATCTGCTGAAACCTTGCTACTTCATCAGGGGGTTTAGCACTGAATATCTGCCTGCCACGCCGGTAAAGACATCCACGCCTTGTTCTGTGGGGATAAAAGGGCCACATCCACCCCCATGGCTGGGTTAGCTGCAAGCACCAGTTCCACATAGTAAGGCCCCTCTGCTCTTACCCCTCTGCTGTGAGTAAACACCCAAGCCTCTAAGAGCCCTAAATACCTCTCACCTTATAGGTGAAGAACTGGGGCCTGGAGCTGTTGATGACCTGCCCAGGGTCACACAGCTTGTCAGTGGCAGAGCTGGGATCAGAGCCTATACTTCTGTCCACTCTTTCCATCGCATCACACATCTTCCAAACCTCCACCAACTGGCCTTTAAAGGCTGTCATCTCCTCAATCCTCAAATCACCTACGTTCTACTCAAATTGAGTGTTTGCTGTCCCCACATCAAGAAAGCCTTCCCATATCTTCTGCCTCAGCCACACCTCCTTCACCTGACTCCCAAGACACACCTGCCCCCAGAAGTCTTCTCCTGCCTGCCGGTCCGCTATCTGAGCACGCTTTCTCCTCAAGTCACATTTGGAAGTTTTGTTCCAGGCTGAATGTCAGGGCCCAAAGAGGCCTTAAAAACTGAGTTTGCTGCCCCTTCTCCCCAGGCCCCTACTGGTGTAGGTGGGGAAACTAACGCCCTGAGGGCTGAAATGCACTGCCGAGCTCATGAGGCTGGTCACTGTGCAGTTGGAAGAAGGCCAATATGGCCCATACACCTCTGTTGCCTCTCTTAGGACACTTCTGGCCCTACCGCTCTCCTTTCGTGCAGCAGTCGGCCCTTTGTGAGCTGAGACCCTCTTCATGCCCAAACCAGCACCATTGCTTCCCAGTCACGGCTTCAGGCCTGTGTTAAGGGGAACGTAGAAATGCTAAGAAGTTTACTTTGGCTAATTTATGGAGGGACAAACCTCTGACCAAAGGTTTGGGATGGGATGGGAACTGATAAGTAAATGCTTTCTCTTTCTTTTCTCTAGATAGACAGTTCTGAGATGAATGTAAATGCCTTCTTAGGCTGTACTACCTGACCAAGCAACCATCAAGGAGCCTGCTTGCTAGTGCATCTTTGTATTCGCTCTCTCCACCCTGCTTCCCTCCCTCTGGCTCTCACTAGTGCTGTCGGGTTCCAACTCTCCAATAAAATCCTCCCATGTAAGCCTTTGTCTTGGGCTCTTCTGTTCAGGGAACCCAGACTCAGACAGAGACAGAGAGGGGAGCCCTAGATATGCCTGGCTATCCAGTTGGGTTCCAGGACAGAGTGTTTGTCTTGGTTAATTCACCATTCCCCATGTCTTGTCCTCAGCCTTGCTGGTTTAAAAACTTAATTTTTTTAGAACCAAAAGGGCAGCTCACATTACCCAAGGAACAGAATGCCAATTTATTTCATTACCATGGAAAACATATTAATAACTGTCAAACAGAACAGAGTCTTGAGTATACCCAATGAGGGCATCTTCTCCCTGTAGGCAAGAAAATTGAAAGGCCACACGGTCAGAAAGTCCTTCAGTGAGCAGTGAAGGCCCTAGCAGTTCTAGGGCATTCTCGTCATCTTAGGACACACCTCTCAGCTAAGTCGCTTGAGGGCCTCTCAGCACATTGGGAGTAGCCTTGCTAAGGAGCTCTTACTGGTGAGTCTGCTTGGCCCAGAGCTCCTCGCCATGTTTGCTCCTGTCACATTCCCATTTTTATGCTTCTATATCATTATTATTGTTTTTATTGTTATTATTATCATAAAGAGGGCAATATTTGGGAAAATGATTAATATGCTTTTCTCTTTTGTTTTTCAGAGAATATAACCTTTTCCCTTGGTTGGCCCCAAGCATCCTTCTGCCTAGGGAGAGATTAAAGTGTTACAGAATAATGCAAAAAGAAATAAAGAAAGCTAATATTTTGCTACTGACATTTAAAAGGAGATTTCTCAGCAAGGCACTAATTTTTTAGATCCAAGGTATTATCTTGAGAGAGGCAGAATTGTTAGCAGGATAAAATGATAGAATTGGAGGCAAAATATTTGGGCCCAATCCAGGTTCTGTCATTTACCAGTTGTGTGACCTTGGGTAGGTTACTGAATTTCTCTGTGACTTAGTCTCCTTATCTGTAAAATGGAGTAATAATAGTACCTACCTCAGGAGATTGTTATGAGAATTTAATGAGCTAATACAAACCAGGTGCAGTGGAGCCTGCCTGAGGTCCCAGCTACTCGGGAGGCTGAGGTGGGAGGAACACTTGAGCCCAGGAGTTTGAGGCTGCAGTGAGCTATGCTTGTGTCTATGAATAGCCACTGCACTCCAGCCTGCATAACATAGCGTGACCCCATCTCAAAAAAAAAAAAAAAAAGAGAAAAAAATGAGCCAACGTCTATAAAGCATACATTCAACAAATATTTATTGAATTCCTTCTAGATGTCTAGCACTATAACACCTAGAAGTAGTTAGGAAGTATCTGGAACATAGTGGGTATTAAATAAACACAGGCTACCATCATCAAAATTCCCTTATCTTCCTTTTTAGTGTATCAAGAACCAGCTTTTAGAGTGCCGATGAAACCGTGACGCTCTCTCTGTGGCAGACGGGGGATAGGACCTAGAGTGAGGAAAGCCTTTCCCTTCAGTCCTAAGGGATTATGGGGAAAGAAAGTGAGAAAAAGAGAAGGAAAAGAAAAGAAAACACACACACAACCATACACACACACCACACACCACACACACCATACCACAGATACCACACACCACATACATATACCATATATCACACCTATATCACCCACCACACATCACACACACACCACACCACACACACATACACATACACATACCACACACACCACACCACGCCACACACACACACTCATACACACAAACACACACCACACACATACCCCACAAACCCTCCAAACCTCCCCCCGACACACACACACACACACACACACACACACCACACAGTTGGAACCGAGCTTCTGAAATACTCAGAAAACGAAAAGGACCAAGAACCTAGAGACCTCATGAGGCAACGCCTAGATACGAGGACCGAGCAGCCTGTCAGGCAGAACGAGGGTCTACTGTGCTTTCCTGTGCTTCTCTCAGTTCCAGAACCTTCCTGGGCTCTCCCATCGAGAAGACTATGAGCAGATCTCCAGGAGAGCCAGGTGGAGGGGACGACAGAAACTCAGGGGATCTTCACCCAGCCAAGAACTCTAAGGGCAGCTGAGTCAGCCAGGGAGTCAGGTGGGGCCCTGACCAGGCTGAGAGAGACCAGCTCACACATCCCTCTAGCTGCCGGCTTCAGCAGTGCAAGCAGTGACCAGGCCTAGGGACGAGAGATAGAGCCCTGGAGACACCAGGACCCAGGGACACCATCGCAGGATTCCAAGAGGGTAGAAGGGGTGGGGTGAGTGGACAGAAGACTCCAAAAGCTGGGAGACCAAGTATTTTTTACACAAAGCGATTGAATATTTCCTAGAGGTATTGTTTACATTGTCCTAATTTGAACTAAATCTAGATTTTTCTTCTAGCTACCCAGAAGCTGGAGACAAAAACAAAGATTCCAGTTCCCTCTGGATGTCCAAGACATGGTATAAATTGTATGACCTGGATAGAGCATTTATTTTTGTTGTTACTTAGTGGATACTGTCATCTGTAGCATTCCCCTTTTTCAGGAATGACCCTCCCCACCCACAGAGGCATCCCAACAAACAGAACACCTTTCTACTAAGAGGCCCTGCCACCTCTCTCCCCTGCTCCCCTAACTCCACGGATTGGTCCAGAGTGGACACCTGGCTCAAGCTAGTCCGCCCGAATCTCTGCCTTAGGATTTAGAGGTTTTGATCCGAGGAAGATGAGCTGTTAGTGGCTCAGACATGCTCATGGAAGATTTCCAGAGCTCTGACTCCCAAATTACCACAGACGCTCCCTGGAGAGCCTCAAACTGACCCAAAATGCAAGTGCCTATGTGAAAATCCTTACACGCAAATGATTTTTATACATAAAGCCATACATTTTTATATATCATGAGGGACTATTTTCTAATAATCTACTGAATGGTCATTATGGGCTGCCAAAATTTAGAAATTCACAAACTAAAATGACTGCTACGAGAGTGTCTGGAGAACTTCAATGCAGCGTTCTGCTACGGAGGCTGCCTGCCAGGCCGAGGCAGCAACGAGGCGGTGCTGTCACAGCGCACAGGCACACGGAGAGCCGGGACCCCTGCAGCTCGGGGTAATGGCACTTTATTGTCAGGGCTTCACCAGTGTTGCTTTGAATTGACCGTGGGTTTTGATAGCTTGATTACCTTGATCATCAATTATAAATTGCTGTGAATTTGGCTTCGTGATGATTTAGTTTCAGAATTATCAGTTTAGTTTCTTGTGGCTGTTTTATGTAGGGATCTTCTGGGCCTACTATTTTTCAATAAGTAGACTTTGGAACTGTACATTATAGTTCAAATAAAGATCGTCACGCTCTTATACATGCACATATGTATGCGTAGTCCCCCTTGCAGTTTCATTAGTATAGTGGTAATTCCTTTTTTTTTTTTTGTCTTCTGGAAATTGGGAATAATTGAAAAGTTTCAAGGTTTTTGCTCTTCTTCAGTGAGTCACAGTGAAAAGTTTGAGACCTCAACCCTAGAGGAAAGACCCACCAATATCTCATGTTGAGCCCCTAGAGCTGCCCTGATCCTCACCCTTTCAGACACCTCATTAGTCAACACATTTTTTTAATCCATGAATATATACAATAAATTCTCCTTTTGACTTTAACTAGCTTGAGTTGATTTTGGATACTTGTATTGAAAGAACCTGAGAACTAATAAAGTCCTTCTATTTCAGATAAGGACAAAAATATTAATGTATTCAGTTTTTCCCCTGCCCTCTGCTATCTAAGGAAAATTCTCCTACTCTCTATTTTTTGGATTAGGGTATGGGTGGAATGAGAAGGGTAAAAGCTAATCAAATTGATGCTACAAGATGCACGGCACCAGGGGGAAAAAGTAACTCAGAAAGCGAGAGGTGATGGGGAAGGGGGGACTAGAGAGGAGGAAGAAAGGAGCCAGGTGGGCCAGAGGATTATAGAAAGAGGGTTGGCCAGGTGCAGTGGCTCACGCTTGTAATCCTAGCACTCTGGGAGGCTGAGGCATCAAGGATCACTTGAGGTCAGGAGTTCCAGACCAGCCTGAGCAAGAGTGAGACCCCATCTCTACTAACAAAATAGAAAAAATTAGCCAGGCAACTAAAAATAGAAACAAAAAATTAGCCGGGTGTGGCGGCAAGCACCTGTAGTCCCAGCCTCTTGGGAGGCTGAGGCAGGAGGACTGCGTGAGCCCAGGACTTTGAGGTTGCTGTGAGCTAGGCTGACACCACGGCACTCTAGCCCGGGCCACATCGAGACTCTGTCTCAAAAAAAGAAAAGAAAGAGGGTGATGTGAGCTCTAGGAAGAATGACTGCCATGAGGAGTGGCAGATAGATGGGTACAGAGGATTCCAAGGAGTCCTTTTTGTGCAGAGACCATCCAAAACTGGTTTGAACCTGACCCATCTTCCTTAGGGTACACACATTTTTCCTAAAATGGGAGCAGTGATTAGAACTTAATCACTAGGTCCCACCACTTGTCCAAGGTCAGCCCTGTGAGTCCCGCCCTAGATCCCAAAACTCCTACCTCTTCTTCCTCAAGGACATTGATATATCCATCAGTCATTCTCAGCCCTTTATCGTCACCCTTCTCTTTCTATTGGTTCTTTCCCTTCAACGACTAGCCATATTCAAGTATCTTCTATTGTTAAAATATTTTTTCAAACCCTCTTCCTTTCTCCACAATTACTATTAATATTTCAGAACTTTATCACTTTCCTCAAGTGCTCTGTTTCATCAGGGATTCCAAAGTTTAGGCAACAGAAGCCATTCTAGTAGTTAACTAGAATTTTATTATCAGGCTAGACACAGTGGCTCACGCCCGTAATCCCAGCACTTTGGGAGGCCAAGGTGGGAGGATTCCTTGAGGCCAGGATTCGAACCTGGGCAACACAGTGGGACCCCATCTCTACAAAAAAATTTAGAAATTAGCTGGACGTAGTGGTGCATTCCTGTATTCCCAGCTACTTGGGAGGCTGAGGTAGAAGGATTGCTAGAAGCCAGGAATTTGAGGTTATAGTGTGCTATGATCATGCCATTGCACTCGAGCCTGGGCAACAGAGCAAGACCCTGTCTCTAAATTTAAATATATATATGTATATGTACATATATATTCTCAGATATTATTAGGTAACTTACAGTATCTCTGGCAGTACCAGAAATTCAGACTCCAAAGGCATGTGACTGGAAACAACCCCTGCATTCCTTTCTTACTATCCTCTCTTCTTCGCTTCACGAACTTTTTGGAAAGTAAGTCTGCACTTACTGCCTCCACTGCCTTCCTTCTCCTTCACTCTCCTTCCCTGCATCCCCTGAAACTGTCCTTGCCAAAATCACTTTTGACCTCCTACTTGCCAACTAGATGGAATCTTTCCCATTCCTGTCCCCTCTGAAATCTCTACAGCATCCAAGACTGTTGTGTCTCACTTGACTTCCCTCATCCCAGCCACCCCTGCCCTGGTTTTCCTCCTACCTCTCTGGCTGGCACTTCTTATTCTCCACAGGTTCTTCTTATTCACCCAGATCATAAATGCCGGTGCTCCTCAGACCCTCCCTGTCACTCCTCTCTCCTGTCAGTGTGCACCCTTCCTTGGTGTACATCCACCTCACTGGCTTCAACTCCTGCCCATGCACTGTCAGCTCCTAAGTCTATGTCTCCATCTCAGATTGTTCTAAGTTTCTGACCCATACACAGTATCCAATTGCTATCTAACACTTCCACCAAGATGGCCCCCAAACAAGTTGTCACCAGAGAAGCCTCTTGGTTACAAATGATAGAAAATCCAAAATGTTTTACATGGAAAGGAAATTCACCGGCCCCACCACAGGTGGCTTGGGGCTCATGCAGAGTTTTATCCAGAAGCTCAAATGATGCCAGTAGGACTCAGACGCCATGCTCTCTCTGTCCCTCCCTCTGTGTGTTGGATGCATTCTCATACCGACTGTCCATTCCTTATCACAAGAGGGGTATCAGCTGTGCTAGCATCAAATCCATCAAATATAGCAGAAAAATGAGAAGTTCTCTGACCCAGTATTCCCTTCAGAAACCCTGAGATTCATTCTGTTCTGACGAGCTAAGGTCACATGCCCAACCTTGAGTCCATCACTGTGGCCAGGGGACTATGAAGCTTTGCCCAGTTTAAGCCAAGGTCATCTAACAAAATGGATAAGGGATGGATTTCCAAATGAAAATTGAAGCTTTGCCAGAAAGAAGAGGAAAGGATATGGAGAAATAGCCTAGATAGGAGCACAAGATCCAGAAACGAACCCTCACTCAGAAACCTCGAGGCAGCACCGTCTCCTCCTTTCTCTTGGTCCTATTTTTTCTCACTCTTAGAACATCTCTCTGTTCTCCTTCTTCCTCCCCACTGCCACTGCTACTGTTTTGTTTTAGAGCCTCATGATTGCTCAGCTGGGTAACTATAAGCCTTAAATTGAAGCTCAATTATTCATTCATTTAACAGAACCACTGCTATATGCCAGGCACAGTCCCTCCCTACATGGACCTCGGGGACTCGTGGGAGACAGAAAGAAAATAAACAAAGTCAACAAATGAATATAAAATTACAACTTGGGCTAAGTGCTATAAAGGACACAAAGGGGTTCATGAGAGAAAATAATGGGTGGTCAAGAAAGTCTTTCAATGAAGGTGACACTTCAGCTGAGGCCTGAAGCGTGAGAATGAGGCAGTCCGGTAAAGGACATCAAGGCAAAGCCGGGCTCCCCGTCACACGCCCTCAGGTGGATGAATTCTGCTGAGACCTGAGGGAACCTGGGAGCAGATTCCTCCCTAGTCAGGCCCTGGATGGAAATGCAGCTGGGCTGGCGCTCGGTTCTAGCGTCAAGAGACCCAGCACAGAGGGTTCAGCTGAGCCACGCCCGGACTCTCGACTCGCAGAAGCTGTGGGATAATATATGTGTGTGGTTTTAAGCTGCCAGCTTTGTGGGCACTTGTTACACAGCGTTAGAAAACTAATACAGCCTCCAGAGGCAGGTAGATCCCGTCGTGAAAGAAGGCAAGTAGCTAAGCCAGGCATGTTTATTCCATCTCCAAAACTCACCTCTCAGGTCACTGAGCGAGGCCAGGACTGTCCATCTCGTGGTGGTGGCTCCACACGGAACCGTGAAGACAGTGGGAAGCAAAATTTCCCCTTCGCCTCCAGCTCTGCCTCAACAGGAAGCAAGAGTGGAAGGAGAGAGAGAGAACTGTTAGGAGGGCACGACCATCGTCCAGGCAAGGGATGACGGTGGTCTGAGCAGTGAGGTGGCTGGGATGGTGAAGAACGGATCTGAGACGTATTTGGAGGGTATAAATTGCCAGACTTGTTCATTGATTGGATGGAGAGGGTGAGAGAGAAGGGAAGGAGAACAACTGGGTATGGTGGTGCCACTTACCAAGAGAGGAGACACTGGGAGAGGAAGAGTTTGGGGAAAGAGTGGAAATGAAGTTTCATTCTGGACATGTTAAGTTTGAGTGCCTGCGAGACAGCCAAGTGAAGATGTCAGTTAGGGGGCTGGATATGCCAATCTGGAGCTCAGAAGGGAAGCTGGAAGTGGAGATAGAAACGTGTGAGTCACCAGCGTAGCCGTGTTATGTAAAGCTGTGGGGAGGGTAGAACCAGCAAGGGAGGAAGTGTGGAGTCTGCCCCCTCCAGTCTCCCCTCCACACTGCCCTCCGTGCTACCGTCATCTGAAACACAAATCCCATCATGTCGCACTGCTGAAAATTATGCAGTGGCAGTCAAAGGGCTTTTCTTCCCCTTCTTTTAAGTTTCCATTTTACTAAAATTTTGTTTAAACTGTAAGAGGAAAGCTATGTTAACATGTTGTACATTGACCTAGTTTCACAGAAGAAATTATATAGCACTGATTAAAAGCCAGTACAATATTTGGAAAGTTGAGGAGAAACAGAGAACGCAAAGAAAATATAATGAAGGCAAGCGGATAATTAAATTATAGCAAATGTGTTGCTTTTAACACTGCTTTCTCAGAGTAACTAAGATAATTCATATACCCAGCTAAAGATTTTAATTTCTTAAAAGGTCACCCACTAGCTGTGTGACCTCGGAAATGGCTTTGACCTTTCTATGTCTCCTTTCACTTTCTCTGTAATCTGGGGATAATGATGTTTGCACTACTTTCCTGGAAAGGATGCTGAGAAGGCCAGGTGAGATAATGGAAGCAAAAACACTTTGAAAAGCTTACAGGAGGAGGAGGAGGAGGAGGAGGTTATACGCTCCTTAAGTTCAGGGATGGCAACATATTATGCTTATATCTTCTATGCCCAGCAGAGAACCTGGAGTTCATTATAGGATTATTATCAAAAAGGAAAAATATGCTTCAAGGGCTCCCTATTGCCTTCAGAATAAATCTCAGTTGGGTTCATCTGAGATCAGAGTCTATGATTAAGACTTGGACGCAGATAGTTTATGAGGTTTTCCAGGAAGCAGGAGTGAGGGAGCAGGAAGAGGGACAAAGAGAACAAGCCAACATGTGGTACCATAGGGACACCACTGCTGAAGGCAAGAGGGCGTCAGTTCTGCGAAGACCCCTGAGAGGCTTACCGAGTCACCTCCAGGATTGTCCACCAGAAAGACAGGAGGCTAGAACATTTGTCCACAAGCGCCACCCCCTCCACTGCATGGGGTTGTCCTGGAGCACATTAACCATTCGTCCCTCCCCAAGTGGAGCAGCTCCTGTGGCCTCAGAGATGGGTCAGAGGCACTGAGGGGCAAAAGGTATCCTTGAGTTGAAACGTGCCATGGAGCAGCCAGCTTTGAGCTTGCATAGACCCCTCCACCACTGCAGCAACCAAAATCAGAGGTGGGCCAAGGGGATGTGACATGGGGCACCAAAAGCTGTCTGCTACAAGATGCAAAACCTTCTGCCTGACATTTGTCCTCCCATAGCTCATAGCCCCTCCTAAGAGAATTTTCTGCTGCAGAGGCAATGGGGCCCTTTTTATACCTCCTACCCCTGGCTGTCTCCCTGTGCCACTGCTGCTTGGATCAAAGACAGGTGCCTGTCCCAAGATAGCCAAACTTTATGCGGGCCAGTAACCCATACCTAGATAAGACCAATCAATCAAGCTCTCTCTCTCGGGGAAAGCCAAAACAATGAGTCCATCAGTAATAGCTGTTGAAACCAACAGGATGAAAGGTAAGGATGGGGCTCTAAGACTAGGTCAAGTTTACCAGAGGGTAGGTTGATTGGGAAAATGTACCATAAAAGAGATGATTCTTGAACTGAGTCTTAAAAGGTGACCATGTGTTAACCAGGCAGACAAATGATCTGATGTATGAGCAGACCTAGATAATGAGAAATCTGAAGGTGAGGTAGAGAAGGGTGAGTGAGGATGAGAATGAGCCAGCTGGTGGTGGGTGGAGTGGAGATACCTAAAGAGGGACTGAATGTCCTTAATGGCCCAGAATTACCCTGAAGAAGTTGTTCCTGCTGCTCTTGAGGCCAGGTCGTGAGGCTTCTCCATACCTGTGTCTTCTGATCACCCCACAACCCTTCAAATAAAGGCTCTAAGGGGTTCCAGACACCCAGAATACTGCCGCCACTCACCATACATTCCACGTGTTCTCATGCCAGCCCTGCCTCAACTTCCTGGTCAACTCCATTCGTCCTTTAAAACTCAACTCAGACATCAGAGCCTTTCCTGACTCCACCATCTCCCTATAATCCTGAATTACATCCCTTCCCTGAACTCTGTGATACTCATACCTATCTCTCTTATAGCATTCTTTGAGTTCCAATTATTGATATTCTTCTCTGCTACTGTTACACTGAGAACTCCCTGAAGAGAGGAACAATTAATTATCTGTTCACTTAACAAATGTATGTTGAATGCTGACTATGTGCCAGGCATTGTTTTAGACATTAGGAACAGAAAAACGAACAAGGCAGACAGAGCTCTTGCTTTCATGGAGCTTATACTTTAAACTTTGTTAGATGGGTGGGTGGATGGGAGGATAGGAGGATGGATGGATAGATGGATGGATGGATGGATGGTTGGATGGATGGATGGATGGTTGGATGGATGGTTGGATGGATGTGTGAGTGAATAAGCAACGAAGCTTTGAGGTGGGAAAGTCCACTATAAGGGAGCAAAGCTCTTCCCTTTAATTAAACTGAAGTCACCTCTTAGTCCCAGGTCAGATCAATCTTTTTCCCTGTATTAGTTATCTATCAGTACAAATCAAATTGCTCCATGACTGAGTGGCTCAAACCAACCATTATCACCTCCCAGGTTTTGAGTGTCATGAATTTAGACAAGCTTTAACAGGAATGACTTATCTCTGCTCCATGAAAGCTGAGACCTGAAATCATCTGAAGGCTTGACTGAGGATGGAATGTCTGCTTCCAAGGCAGCTCACTCACACGGCCGTGGCAGGTGGAGCTTGCATAAAGGTCTATGAGTGTCTCTCCACAGGGCTGCCTGAGTGTCCTCATGATGTGGCAGTTGGCTTGCCCCTGAGCAAGTAGTCTGAGAGAGCAAGGCAGAAGCAGCAATGCCTGCTACGACCCAACCTCATCACACGCTGTCACTTTCACCACATTGTGGTCATTAGAAGCAAATTACTCAGTCTGACCCACGTTCAGGGGACTAGACTCCACCTTTTGAAGGGAGTAGTGTCAAAGAAGCTGCGAACATCATTTAAAGCAACCACAATCCCTCTTCCTCAGGCCCACAGACTGATTACTTTTCTCAGCTGTCACTACCTACTGTCAGACTCCTCCCTCCATAGAACCCCACCCAGCAGGACATAGTCTCCCCAATTTCACCACTACCAACCTTCTCTAAACAAGTAATGACCCTTTGCATTTTAAGGGTTTTACTGCTAATCCCTACAGAAAAGAAAAGCAAATAGAGGTTAAAAATGACAAATCTAGGGAGAATAGAAAATTGCAGGAAAATTGATAAAGGACCAGAGAGGTTGTTATCCCTGGGATTCCCAGTTCCATGGTTCTCAGACTCCCCCTAGGAGGGTCCCGCAGGGGAGTCGGTTCTCATCCTGGGGATAGTCCAGTTGGATGGCACACCAAGCTACTTAGGCTTTAGCCCAAGGATATCTATTTGACACCTCTTCTACCTCTGATGGAATTTTTGGTCTTTTCCAGACCCTTCCTCCAAATCTCCTCTCTTGCTGTGGGCACTTCTGGCCCTGAGCTATTTTGCTTTTACACTCTGCACGTGCCCATGCTGGCACTTCTGGAGTGTGCCCTGATCCCTGGACAATGGCAAAGGAAGGTCTGTTCCCAAACCACACCTACAGACTTCTCCCCAGGTTTAGGGGTGTTCTACATAGACCTGAGGCCATACCATGTCATCTTGTGCTTGAAACACTTCAATAGTCCCCTAATTGGTATCCCTCCAGATTACCCTCCACATCTTAGCCAGAGTGACCTAAGTAAATATCTGATCTCACTGTTACCATTCTTGAGACGCTTCAGTGGCTCCCCAGTACCCCAGGGCAAAATCCACACCCTTGACGAAGTCTACAAGGCCATGCGTAACATTGCTTTGGCACACTTCCCCTGACAGCTTTCAGCCAGAAAGAACTAGATTCACCTAGTTCTGTCTCACTTAAGCGCCTTTACACATGCCCTCTGCTCCGCCTAGAAAGTTCACATCCCAGCCACCAACCCCACCCTAGGACTGCCTCAGTCCTGTTTACTTTCAGGCATCAGCTTGGATGTCTCCTTTTCCAGGAGTGCATGCCTGACTTCACCCACCCCGTGCTGGCACGCTGTGCTCACTCCCACTCTTCACGCTCTGTTTTATTTTGCTTTGTTATTTGTCTACCTGCACTGTTAAAACCTTGAAAGCATAAACCAGGTCCTGTATCTGTTGGCCTAAAAGGAAGAAGCTGAGGCAAAATTAATATAAGTAGTGACAAAGTTCAGGGAATTTCACCCCCAAATATGACTCCTTGGTGTAAAGAGCAGTTTGGATTAAAGGCCCTTGGAGATCAATTGACATTGGAAGGGGCTTTCCCTCTTTCTTTGTAGAAAACCAGACCCTTCAAAAAGAACAATTGACTTCCTTCCCCGCTCTGTTGTCCCAATATATTGCAGGAAATATCGAGATGCAACCAGACCTGGCCCAACTCATTTTAAAGATAATACCTGGTTAATTTAATTCCCAAAGAGAATCATTTAAAAATCATCTGTTTCCCCACCCCCACATCTATTCATTCTCCCAAGTATCTATTCATCCTCCCTAGTAACCATTTATTGCCCCTCAACAGAATTACTTATATTTCTTATCTCACCCTCCCCTCTAAAATCAGGGTGTATAAACTTCTGCCCCCCATTGGGATATTGGGTCATCACTCTGTGATTCTCCCTGTAAATAAGTTTGTAATATCGCTCTCTTATTAGTCTGCTTTATTGGGAGTTGACCTTTCAGCCAACCTTCCAGGGGCAAAGGGAAGTTTTCTTTCTCCCCTACAGCAAAGAGTTTATTTGGGGCAAGCTTGACATTGCAACTGGGAGCTTAGATTCAAGTAGCCCTGAATATACACTGGAGTTTTAAAGGAAAATAAGAGGCTATTCTTGAGTTGTTCACCAGTAATTTACCTTAAAATAACATAAGCAGTTGATTGGCTATACATTGTTCTTTGTATCACAAGTCCAAGACCATGAAGATAATGAGTGAGGCAGCTAATCAGGAACAAAATGACTTAAAATAATTGCCCCCAGGCCCAGATGCTGTGGAGGGGACTGGAAATGACTAAAGTCTCATACCCATGTCTGTCTGGGCCTGATAAATTTTGCATCTCTCACATAGCTCACACTGCTCTGAGCTATTTTTCTTTTCTCATATGCTTACCACCTAACACCATGCTGGCTTATAGTACTTGCTCAGTGAACATCTGCTGATGGAATGAATGAATGAACAGAGCCTTTCGCTGCTCTCCTCCAGGCGTCCATGGCTCTGTTCTCCGGAAGGCCTGCCTTGGCCCTGGTCTGCTTCTGTCCCACACAGTTGCCTGAAGAGCACTGACTTAGTAGGTGTTAAGGTGGGTTCAGCTCTTCTGTGACCTTTGCTGTCCTGGGCCACTAACAGAGTCAAGTCTCATTAGCTGCCATGAGTTAAAATAAAAACTTCAGACAAATTAAATTTAAGAATTTATTTGAGTCCGGGCACGGTGGCTCACGCCTGTAATCCTAGCACTCTGGGAGGCCAAGGCGGGTGGATCGCTCAAGGTCAGGAGTTCGAGACCAGCCTAAGCAAGAGTGAGGCCCCGTCTCTACTAAAAAAAAAAAATAGAAAGAAATTATCTGGCCAACTAAAATATATATATATATATATATATACACACAAAAAAAAAATTAGCCGGGCATGGCGGCGCATGCCTGTAGTCCCAGCTACTCGGAAGGCTGAGGCAGTAGGATCGCTTAAGCCCAGGAGTTTGAGGTTGCTGTGAGCTAGGCTGACGCCACGGCACTCACTCTAGCCCGGGTAACAGAGCGAGACTCTGTCTCAAAAAAAAAAAAAAGAATTTATTTGAGCAAGGAAAACACAACTCACGAATCAGGCAGTGCTCAGAATCACAGCAGATTTAGAGAGACACCAGCGCTGCCACATGGTTGGAGAAAATTCCTAAACAGAAAAGGGAAAGTGATGTAGAGAAAACAGAAGTGAGGTACAGAAACAGCAGAATGGGTTACAGCTCAGAGTGTGTTTACTCGAACACAGTTAAAGCAGCCACTTGTAACGTGAGTGGTCGAGGTGCGGCTGCTGGGATTGGCTGGGACGCGGCTGTTGGTGCAGAAGCGCACTCCCTGGTCAGGTTTTCAGTCTGCTTACCCGCTAAGCTAGGCTGCAGTTCACATGCCAGAACTCAAGTATGTGAGCATGGAGGCTGTCTCAAGGCCTATAAATAATGTAAAGAGGTTTAATCTGAGCTGAATGTGTGTGACCATGGGCCTGGGAAGCCACACCAAAGAAGTCTTGAGTAAGTGATCCCAAGGTGGTTGGGTTACAGTTGGGCTTTATACATTTCAGGGAGACAGAAATTGTGGGAAAAATCACAAATCAATACATGGAAGGTAGATAATGGTTTGGCCCCAGAAGGCAGGACATTGCAAAGGAGGAGTTTGGGGGTGGCTTACAGGTGATAGATGGGTTCAAAGATTCTTTGATTTGTAATTGGTTAAAGAAATCAACCTTTGTGTAAAAGTTTGAAATGTTTTAAGATAAGGAAGTCTCTTAATCAGAGACAAGCCACAATATACAGACTCAAATGATCTGTAAGGTAAATTGATGGCCTGTAGATGTGCTTTAACCCTTGCCTTGCACGGCCCTGGGTCCTGTTAACAATTTAGTATCTTATTGTCACAAAGAGTCTGTTTTGTCAGTCTTGTGATCTGTTTTAATATTAATGCTGGTCAATTGTATCTAAACTCCAAAACGGAAGGAGTATAACCAGGTGTGTGGGTATAAGAAGACGTATCCTACCTCCCCTTCATGGCCAGGAACTCAGTTTTACGGTTTTCTGGGGTCCCTTTAGACAAGAGGGGGTCTGTTTTTTTGGCCACAGGACTTAGGATTTTATTTTAATTTACATATATATGACGTGGCACACTGGTGAAACCATTCTCACAGGGTTAACAAGAATTCTGGCAGAAATATAGTTATAATTAAGCATTAATCAGGCCGCACTTTGGACCTCTTCCTTGTAACCAAAAGTCGCATAGCATTAGATACTGATCATTCTGCATCCCCATTGCTCCCATGGATAGAATTTCTGATGTTAGAATGGTAAGTCTTTTGTTTAAGAATTGGTTAAGGTGTTTTTCAGATCCTGATCCTGAATTCCAGCAGAACAGCTGACACCAACCAGTTTGCAGACCCCCACAGAGGAACCAAATCATCATGAGAATGCAGCTTCTCCATCTCCTTGTCCCATGACTTCATCCTGCACTCTTCAACCAGTCAATATTCTCCACACATTGACCCACTCCAAACACCTTAAAAATTCCTTGAAGAGGTGAATTTGAGGTTTCTTCCTATCTCCTCCTTTCCTGGTGGCTCTGTGACTAAACCTCTTTTTCTGCAGCAACCTGGTGTCTTGTGCATTGGGCAATGAACCTATTATGGTTACAATTTAGTGGTGAGCTAGCCAGGAGACCTCTCATGGTCATTTGCCTGAGGTTAAAATCTGCCTCAACATATCTTTCTGGAAATGGTCAAATTTAAAGCCCTCCAACCAGATCCTGCAAAGTCAACATTCCTAAATCCTTTCCCTTGCCCTCTGAGCCCATAAGTTTGCCCCAGAACTCAAACTGGGGAAACAGACTTGAGCCCACTCCTGTCTCCTTGCTGACCAGCTTTGCAACAAAAGCCTTTCTTTTCCCAAAAGCTGTTGCCACAGCTACTGGCTTCTGTGTATATTGGGCAATGAGCCCATTTGCTCCATGACAATGGCAGGGCAATTACCTGCCATTTGGTCATCCTCTGTGCCTTGGTAATCAAAGCTGCCATCCAGGGTATGTCAGGTGACCATTGAATATGGACTCTCCCTCTTCCTAATATGGCCTGGCCAGTCTTTGCCAGACTGTATAGTCACATCTCTGATGGCAGTTAAAGCAGTTCTTTACCAAAGGTATCCAAAGCTGTAAAGACCCAGAGCACTGAAGGTCGTGACCATTTACTTTGCATTTCCTCGTGCCAGTACAGTCTGGGGTTTGAGAGCCTGAGTTACACTGCCTGAGAGGGATCCCAGTTCTACCACTCTCTAGCAAAATGACATTATGCAAGTCACATGAACTTTTAATCCTTTGGTTCCTCATAAAATAGATAAATACTAATAATGCCTTCTCTTGGTATTATTGTGAGGGTTAAATAAGACCATCAATGCAAAAGAGCTTAGAACAGAGCAATTCTTCAAATAAACTGACAGCTGTTAGGTCAATAGCGAGAGATTCCAGGTCTCCTAGGGACAAAAGTGGGTGCTGTTGCCCCGGTCTTGATCCTGCCCAACCCTGATTCTCCAGACCTGGGGGAGGAGGGAATTCCCTACGCATCTGCCAATCAGAACTTGGCACTCCAGCTGCAAAAGAGTGCAGAGGACTCTCTAGCCTACAGGCCAAGCTGCATGGGTACCAGACAGTCCAGAAAGCGACCTAGAACCCACATGCGCAGTAAGACTCAGGTCATGCAGCTCCCCAACTGTCCAATCAAAGTGGTTCTAGGTGACGTTTGACCCACGGGGAGATCCCTATGCGGGTACCACAAAACAAGACCCAGACCATAACGAAGCCCAGACCATAACGAAGCCCAGACCATAACGAAGGTCTCTCTTTCCCTGCTGTGACAAGGGGCCTGGTTGTCATCTGTGG
This sequence comes from Varecia variegata, assembly GCA_028533085.1. Lineage (NCBI taxonomy): Eukaryota > Metazoa > Chordata > Mammalia > Primates > Lemuridae > Varecia > Varecia variegata. Next base: position 8,113,808 of record CM052444.1, on the reverse strand, counting down.
CATATGTGCCATGCTCTGTAAACCTGTAACTTGCTCTTGCCCTATAATCCTATCTTTCTCTCCTCAATAAACCTCATTTTCATGCTTGCCTAACTTTGGCATGTCTGGTCATTCTTCGACCATGAGTGTGCCAAGTACCAACGGCTTCAGATTGAAACCTGACACAGCTACTACTATTTGCACATAAGGGGAGGCAAAGCCTCAGGAAGAGCGCTCCTTATTCTCTGTCTTCCTTGTCCCACTTCTTCCCCTTCACAGTCCTCCCTTTAAGCCCTTACTAGGGATAGTCTTCTCCTCCCATAGGATGATGCAAGACTCAGCCCATTCTCTTCTTGGTCCTGCCATTCCCTCAGGAGGATGTCATTGTGGCCTTGTGTTGGGGGAGGGCTGATGAGCACATAATGGGTGTTTCAACTCCATTTCACTCCTCTCCACCAGCAAAGGCCACAGTCTGCTGTTCACTGAATGACCTAAAAGCAAATACCCCTTGTTACAGCAACAATTAATTTTCTTCCAAAGACTGTAGTCTAGGATATGTAAGGAGTGCATATTCGTCCCATTAACACAGCTTTGACCCTACTCTTAAGGAAGTAATTATCCTGGCCTTATTATGCTAAAAAACCATTGCCTACTTCCTGGCCTGGTTTTTATTACAAAGCATTTCCCACCCCCCTTAACTGAAAAGCCTTCTGACTGAATCAGGAGACTAATGGCACCATCTCCGTGGCACAATTTCTCTGACCCCAAATTCCTCTTTTAATAATAGCATGTTTCTTGCTGCTGTCCCACTGTCCACTTCCATCTTCCTGTTTCCAAGCCCCAGCCCCTTGTGAGAACTCCCACTCTGCCTCTGCCGCAGTTTGCAGCCTGAAGGGTACCTCCTGGTCCCAGCTCGCTGCAGAGATGACTAACACATCCTAAACCCAAAGATAAACCACAGACTACCAGCCCCCACCAATTTCTCACAGACCCCATGACCTCCTCAGGCGCCCAGCCCTGTCCTCCTGGAGCTGTGGCTCTCACCTTTGTCCCTGTCCGCCCACCCTGCATGCACTTGTGCCCACATTCTTTGCACCAGGGCATCCCTGGGCTTTTTCTTTTTTTACTTTTATTCTCTGTGGCACTAATAAAACAGTCCTCAGGTCATGCCCAACCCCCAGTTCTGACCATAATTCCAGATCTTCCCACAACTGAGCAACACTCCCACAAATCCCATTGAGAACCTCCGTTCTCTGTCTATTATACTCCAGTGCTACAATTTCTATAAATTTCTTACACATGCACTAACAAAAAACACAATTCCTTCCATGGGAAAAGAAGGCCCACCCCTCCACCTCCCAATTCCCTAAGAAATCGGTGAGAGTTAATTCCACCTAAATCCCAAGCCCCACACAGCCGGAGGCAGCCAATAACCCAGCGCCCATAATGGGATCTCCAGCTCACCCCACCGCAGCCTCCGCCCCAATTTTCTAAATCTGCTCAGCAACCACAGCCATTAAATCCAGAAACTAATTTGTAAGGAAAACAATAAGAAGAGTAATAGTCTCTCTGTAGGATTCCAATGGAAGGGCCCGCAGGGACTGGTGAGCTATAAAGAACTGGAAAAGGGTACCTGGATAAAAATCCCTCTAGTGGAATGGAAGCTGCCCCAGCCCACAGGAGCCTGCACTCAGGTTCCCATTACGTATCCTGCAAACGGACTTGCTAAAGAGCAAGCAATCGCAGGCCTGCTCCCCGCAGCCCAGAGGTAGCCTCCAGAGCCATCTCCAGGATGCGTGCCTGGGTTGATTTGGAGCAGTGCTGTTTGGAAAAGGAGAAAAAGAAAAATAAAGTGGGGAAGTGGGAGGGGGAGAAAGAGCCAGAAAGGCTGAAGAGAGAGTGAGCTGGCAGAGAGGGCAGTCTAGTGGTCTTTGCATAACCCCTTCAGGGACAGCCAACCTTGCCGAAGGGAAATACTGATGGGATCTTCTGTTCTTCATGGATGGGGGCTGGGGCCTCAGAGATGGGGAGAGATTCACCTTGAGTCATCCAGTGAGTCATAGGCAGGAGGCAGAAATAGATCTTATGACCCACGGTTCCTTGTCACAGGCGTATTGTAGCATCTGTAACCAGGACTCAGGTGCTCCTTGCAGGTTGGTTCATTCAATGAGATGTCTGTCCTCTTCTATTCCAAAGGCAAGTGATTTAAAGTCCAGAAGGACCAGGATCTTCAAACAAACTTTCCCGGCCAAGGCTACCTCCCTACTCACATCACTTATATCTGCTGCCCGTCATTGGCCAGGTATAACTCATTTGCCTTCTGTCTCTGCTTTGCCTCTACTGCCTTCTTGCTTCCACACACCACACACGCTGGGTCCACCTAGGACTTTTAGGTCCCATTGGGAGCTCCTGCATTCCAGAAAGCCTCCCTTGATCAGACTGACCCAATTTTGCCCCTTTCTCTTACTTGTATTCCCTTAAGGCTTGTAATAGACAGTGCAGATTGCCTATCCCTCATCCAAGTCCCCTTCAGTTCCTACGTCGTCAGAACTCGGATTTAGTTCTGATAGTCACCCTCCTCCTGAGCTCAAGGAAGTTGTTCCTTCCCCAGCCCATTCCTGGTTTGGGACTTGTCATGTGAGGATATTCCTATTTCAAAATGTAGTTTTCACTATTAATCAGGTATGGTAAGGCCAACAGAGCAGGAGATGATTGTCGTTGAATAGTTTGTTACTCATAGTTCCCAAGAGGAGGGACACACCACATGACACCGGGCCACATGGGGAAGCACCACAGTTAGTCAGGAGAGAGAGAGGGAGCAGGGGAAACATGGGCAAGAGCCTTTATTGCAATTTCCACAGGACGGAACAAGTGAGGCAGGGAAAGCAGGCTTAGGGCTGGCTCTGGGGTGTAGGGACTGTCCCTGGTTGCCTGGTACCTGACCCTGGGGTGGTTCTAAGTGTGAGAGCCTAATAAAGGAGGTGGCTGGGGGTGTGGGCTCTGCATTGGTTGGTTTGTATATGAAAGGCAGGTCCTAGGCAAGTAGTTTACTGTCTCTAGGAATTGGCTAGTCCTGGGAGGGACGGTTTCTCAACAGTCAGCAAGGCCCCAGGAGATCAAAGCATCAGAAACACAGAAAATAGAGAGGCATTAATACAATTATCCTTGGAGCTGCTGCAGCCATCTTGGACCATGTTGGAAAAGGCCAACAGAATTCCTGAGAAGCCCTTCCAGGCCCCTTAAACTTTTTGAACTACCAAATTAAGCCACCATAAATTACCTAACTCTGGTATATATTCTCATTATATGAGATAACAAATCCCTTATTGCTTTAGCCTACGGAGCAACTAGAGTGGGTTTTTACATTTTAAAACAAATTAGACCGTATTACTCTCCTGCTTAAAATCCTTCAAAGTTGCCACTGACAACTTGAGCATAGTCCACAAGGCTTGTGTGATCTGGCCTCTGCCCTCCTCCTAGCCTCATCCTCACTCTCTAGCCATACTGGTGACAACTCGAAATAAGTGACTGAGGCAAAGACCTCAATCAGTGGAGGGTTACTGATTGAGGACACGTCCGGCAAATGTACAAACCACAGAAGCATCTGTGACCTGTGCTCTACAAAGAGGGATTTGGGAACTTGGTATTTTAGGGAAGAGGGCACAGAGAAAGAAAAAGGAGGATGGAGGTAAGCAGTGAGGCAAATGGTTACATTCTTGAGAAATTTTAGTTTGTACCCAGGAAACCATTACATAAGATAAGGTGAAGTTAGAAGAGAAAAAGGAAGTGAAGGAAGCATCAGTTATGTAGACGTACCTGGGTAGGTGGAAGAATGATTGATCTCTTCTTGTCTCTGTTCTGCACCTGGGAAGATAAACTTGTAATCAACATTATTAGTGCAGAATCGAACAGACTTTAGTTTTAGGAGCTAGACTTAGCCTGCAGACCTAAAGTTACAATTCACATGTCCTTATTGATGGGAGGCCAGCCAGGGATTTCCTTATGGATGATCTGTGGGGGCAGTACTTGTAGATGCCTGAGGCCTTTTACCTTTCCGTGGGGAGCTGGCCATGCAATGTTAGTAACAGCTATTCATTTGGAAGGGGGTGTTGAATGACTCAGCCTCCAGGCTTGACCTTCCCTTTTGCATAAGGAATTGGGTGGGAGGGTAGTCCTGAGATTTTTATTTTCTTTTACACTGGTCTGGTTGTTTTTTGTGTCCTCAAACATTCCTGGGGGTTTTTGTACTAAAACACTCTCCCCTCAGAACTGCACCTGGTTGCCTCCTTCTCATTATTCAGGCCTCAGAGCCCTTTCTCTGACTCCCACATTTAAAATAACTCCATTCCCTAACCCTGTTCCATCCCATTACCCTGTTTTATTTCCTTTATTCTCTGAAAATTACCATTTTTTTAATATATATATATATTTACTTTTTTGCTTGTTTTTCATCTCTCCCTATTGGAATTTAAGCTCTAGGAGAGCAGGGGCCTTATCTATCCTGATTCACTGCCCTATTCCAACGCCCAGCATGGTGTCTGGCACGTGACAGGTGCTTCATGAAGGCTGCCCAGCTGCATGATTGTGCACTGGGTTCTCAAAGTGGTGTCTGTCCTTTTGGTGTCTCTCTCACGTCTTTCGCCTCTCCCAGTTCAGTGCTGTGGCCCAAACAGGTATTCACCACTTATTTAATGCTTATTGGCTGGATGACCTGAGAAGCCTTTCTTCTAGAATTTCTGATCTTCTTAAATACAGAATTTTCTGGGTAGTCCCAGGATTTCACATTCAGAAATCCATCACACGATGTACATAGATAAGACTCAGAAATTTGTCCTCCATTTTTTCAATAGAGGATATATCTGTTCATCAAGACAGACTCATCCTCCACATGCATGAAGGTCTGATCTGCCCCACACTTGGGACCTGAGTGTCCAGCTAAGCTCATATGTGCAAATACTTCCTGAATTTTTAATTACTTCCAACACAGAGAACACATTTAGAGCCCCTTGCCAGTCATTCTGCATCTCTTACCACTCCAAACTGCTTGGGAAAATGAGTTTTTCTGCCACAGGGGATAAAGAAGAAAACTAAGGACTATATTTTTTTTAATTAAGTCCGTATTTGGTACTATTCTCAGATGCATTGAATCTATTTGTAATAAATGAAAGTGGATTTGTAGTTCCTAAAAACTGATTTATCTCAGTACTCTTCTATTTGCTGACCCATTGACTTTTAAGCCCCTCCAAGGGCTGTTCTCAACTCAAAATCTACTGGGCACCTTATCCAGGTCCAGTAGCGAGAACGGCCGCAGCAGGTTCCTAAAGCCCTTGAAAAGTCTGCAGGAAGCAGAGTTAGCTGAGGGGAAACTGAGCCTGAGATGGCAAGTCCTGGACACGGTCACTACTGCTATTCTAGAAATGCAACATCACACAGGACATAAAATCTCCAATACCGCAGTTCGTGTCCTGGCCCTGACCCTCTGTCACCATATTCACCCATTCCCATTCTGGCCTAATTACTCCAAACCAGGCAGGAGAAGGCAGAAAGTGATTTAAAGAAAGATAAGTAAGCTTGGCGCTAGCCTCTAAGATGGAAGCATCAGTATCTATTGGGGGCAATTTTACCTCCCGACAAAACGAATCAAATTCCTCTTCCTTTAGTAAAAGGTGTTGGCAAAGCAATCTGATTAAGCATTATGCTTTAGTTAAGGTATTTTTTATTGCAAATAACAAAAATCCACTTGAGCTAGCTCAAACAAAATAGAAAAATGAATTATATGGATATAAGAGTATCTCACAGAACCCAAGATCAGGAAGAGGGTATCTCAGGAGAGATCTAAACCAGGAGCTAGAAAAGCCACAGAAACCAAACCAGCCGTTTGTCATTTTTCTTTCATTCGGGGATCACATAGACTCTCATCTCTTCTTCCTTCTGCATCTCTGAGATTTCATTCTCCCTCTGCAGCCTGGCCTTTCTGCTTCTCTCTACCTCATAGCAACCATTCCACTCCCAAGTTGATATGTTCTCCGTTCTAGCCACACACAGGAACTTAATCCTCTCTGAATCACAACTCCAGGTTCCTGGGAGGAAGAGTCTGATTGCTCAGCTAGAGTTAAGCATCCACTCCTGGTCAAGTGAACATATACTAACAGGTATTGGAAGAACATCCCAATGAGTAGCAAGAGTGAGCCAGGGAGGATTCTCAGACAAAGGGGTTACTGAAGGCTAGGCAGAAGTCCCCCAAAATGTCTAAACAATATCATCACCCCACAGGGACATACAACCACCTTTTCACTCTGCCACTGTGGCAGCTCTGTTGCCTTAACTCCAGTAACCTGAGAATGTTAAAAATGACTACAGTCTGGCCCTTTATCAGTTGCTTTTCTTATCTGAGAAAGTGTCACTTGTCATTAGAACTTTCTAACGAATACTAAAATAATTTTTTTACAGAGTAGGTTTTTTTCTTCTTCCAAACTCCTAGCTCTTACTCACTCTCAGCACTGGGAACTGCAGCAGTGGTCCTGGGGCTGTTTTAGTTAAGGCTAAGACATAACAATAACAATGATGGGAAGAGGAAGGTAAAGAAGAAGAGAAAATGGACATGGAAGAGGAGCAGCCAGCATTTAATGAACATTTACAACTGCCAGGCATTGCAGTAAGCATCTCAGGGACTCAGTAGCCAATCCCTTCCTCGAGCAATTTGGAGACACTGGTAGCTATAATTGTATTATCCTCCCACATTCAGGATTACTGCCCTCCCCCAGAAGTCTCTGCAAGTGCTTGGTTTGATTGCACAGAATATTACTAATTATTTTCATTTACACAAATAGCTTTCATTTATATCTAATCACCATGTAACACAAAGATGATTATGTGTTGATTAACTTTGCTTTAAGATTAATTTCAACATTAAACTCTACCCATTATTTCAGGCTTCTTAGTTTGTTGTGTATACAGAATTGATTGTCTACTCAAACTTAAAAATAATTAGAGGAAACATATCCTGGGATACTAAGTTACAATACAGATGGCACGTGAGTCTTTTCTCAAGCAGTAAAGGCTAATTGGATATTCCAAACAATTGATCTTAAGATATCTAAATAGCTTTTTTGGAGTGGAAAGGATTTTAGAGTCATAGAGGTATACAATATGGTCTAATTGCATTTTCAAGGTGCTAAACAGAGAAGTGGGCAGCAAGATACTGTGGAAGTAATAAACTCAAATGCCATGGCCAGCCTGCCTCCAACAATTACTAGCTATGCTACCTTAGGGAAGTGGGGGTGTGCGGTTGCGTAGGAAGAAACTAACATTTGTTGAATGCACACTATTATAAGTACTAATACTGCCAGACACTTGAGTAATAGTGGTAGTGATGACAATAATACAGAAACCAGATGCTAGCATTTATTGAGGTCTTTCTACATGCCATGCAATATCATACTTCATCCTCAAAATAACCCTGAGGGTCTGGAGCTGTTATCCTCATTTCACAGAAGAGGAAACCAAAGCTCACAGATGCTAAGTAACTTGACAAAGGTTGTGTTGATATATCATAGATGATCTAGATTTGAATCCAGATATGTCGGGCAGCAAAACTCAAGGTCTTTCTAGTTCTAGGTTACATCCAAGGTTAAATGATCTCTAACTTCCCTGAATCTCAGTTTCCTCATTTGTAAAGTTGTATAAAAATATTTTACTTAAAACACAAGGTATTTATGTGGCTCAACAGGATTACATACCTGAAATAGCATATATTGTAAAATGCTAGCAAATATAAATTTGTTAAGACTTAGAAAACTTACCCATTTTCCTTGAGGAAAATAAGTCAACTTCCCTCCTTTCCTCCCTCCCATCTCTGCTCCCTTCCTGCCTTCCTGACTCTTCTTTCTTATCTTTCTCCCCTTCCGTTTGTCCCCCTCTCTTGTTCTCCTCTGCTTTCTTTCCATCCTGCAACAACTCCACCCCCACCCCCACCACTGCCTACTTTGGGAAAGAATTAACCAGAGAGCCCAGGAGAGTGTGCATTTTAATCAGTCATCTATGATTCACTGGGAAATGACTTTGTTGCTCTGAAAACAGGAGACCTGGAAGTTTCTCACCTACACAGAGCGGGCTGCACACCCAGCACGGGCTCTGGGCATAGTTGCTAAATGATGAATGATACTGTTGCTACAGGTAGAGTATTTACTGGATAAACATGAGCAATTTCTTTTTATAGTATCATCTTTATGCTGAGTCTTGGGCACCAACCTGGATTTGCCTACAGAGAAACTGGACATCTGCCCTTGATAGGGTGTAATGGATAAGTCATAGCACCTGTGATCAGAGGATCTAGATCTGAGTCCCAACTGTGATACTTTTATGCTGTGTGACCTTGGGAAAGTTACTTACCCCTGCTGAGCCTCAATTTTCTCATCTATAAAAAGGGGATAGTGGAAACAACATGTGTTGGAGATGTGAGTATTAAATAAAGTAATAGGTACTTTGTAAACAATGTGTTTATAGTTAATCACAAATATTAGTTGTGATTATAATTATGTATTTTTCTAGTAATGGGGAGAGGAGAAGGGTGAATAGCAGTGGCCTGAGCCCCTGTAAACTCTCTCTCATCAACAGGATTTACAGAGGGTTCATCTGATTCCTTTAGGAGGTTTGTTCACTCATAGTCCTTTAGCATTTTCATTATTTGGAAAAGCAAGCACAGATGTCACTGACCAGAACTGGCAGAGCACACACCTGCACCTGAGACAGAAGCAGTGATGGTGGTGGGCAGAAGGCTCAATTCCGGAGGACTGGGCTTTGTTGGGGTGGGGTCCATTTCACTGTGGGGTGACTCACAATGGCTCAGGGAAGTAACTGAAGGAGGGAGAGGCAAGTGTCCATTATACACAATTGGCAATCACCCCACACCCCTGGCCCATGTGAACCCCAGCACTGCCAAAGCTGTTGCCTTTACATAGTGCCTTCCACTCCCAACTGCCCAGACACTCATCTTGGCCTGGCTTCGAGCAGGAAGGAGCGCTGATAGGACGAAGACGCCTGGTGCAGTTTGCCCTGGGATCCTCCTGCCCCCGAACTTCAGGGCAGGCTCAAATCTCCCACCTCCTTAGGTACAGCTCCGGCCACACCCACACTGAGAAGGGAGTGTGAACCCTGGATATGCACTGAACTTAGCGTTGGAAGACAAGAACCATATTAAGGTTCTGCCACAAAAATGCCACATAACTTGGGTAAGTCACTTACTTTCTCTGAGCCTCAGCTTCCTCCACAGTAAAATGGAGATATTAATATTTGCTGATATGAACATCAAATTTAAAAACAAAAACAATGCAAACAAAAATATCATGGGAACAAAAATAGTAGTTAAATGTTTGGTTTTAGGAGAACAACAAAACAGTTCAAAGCAATAAGCTAGATGTACATCTAGCCATGTGGTTAGATCTTAAAAACATAGTCCTGAATAGAGAATGCAAGAAACGTAATGAGCTATATAACACAATGCTATTCACATAAGTTAAAAATACACGCTCACAACACAATCATACATGCCTGTCAACATTCAACATTCAACAAATTAGAATAGTGATGGGACTAGGGAATGGGGAGAAAAGGAATGATGAATGATTGAAGGACAGGGGTCTTGCATGGACCAGTGGTGATAGTGTAACATGAGCTGAGAGGTAGATTAATCCAACCCTGTGTACCTGAGAGCCAGGAAAAATAATGTTATTATTAAGCATCAGCTTTGTGAAGTAAGAGAGAATTGACAACAATTTCTTCCGCAGTGTAGTCATTCCTTTATTCATTGATTCAATAAACATTTGTTGAACATCTACAACAGGCCAAACTGTGCCAAGTACCAGAATTATAGAGCTTTCAACAATAATGTCCTCCCCTTACATCCCCTTGTTTATGGACAAGGAAACAAATGGTCACAATTGGTATGATAGTGTCTGATAGAGGAGAAGACAAAGGAACCCGGCCGAGGAGAGGTCCCTCACCCGGGGTAGGGGGAGGAGCCTGGGTCAGCGGAGGTGGGAAGAGGATGCTTGAGCTGTGCTGAAACATGATGAACAGGGCTTAATCTGGTGAAGAAGGTTGGGGTAGAGACTTTAGGTACAGGAAACAGCAGGTTCAGTGGCATTGAGACATAAAGCAGTGAGTTCCTCAGCACAAACTGACACAGACTGTCCCACGGCAGGGACCTGGGAGAGCTGAGGCCAGAGAGGCAGGCAGAGGCCAGCTCCAAAGGACCTTCAAGACCTTCAAGACCAAGATGGGAAGTTCAGATTTTCCTAAACGTAGGGGAGCCAATGTGGTTGTACACAGGAGAACATCACACTCGGATGTGTACCTTTAATAGCCATGCTGGGCACAATGTGGAGAAAGGTTAATGGAGAGAAGCTTGAGGGTGGGGAGACCATTTAGGAGGTTGCAGGAGTGCTGGGGGCCTGAGCTAAGGCAGTGGCAGTGGGGATGCAGAGCAGAGACCAAGGCCAGAGATAAGAAGAGGCAGAGTCCAAGGTTATGTTGATGGGTGTCTGACAGGACGTGGGATAGAGAAGGGGTAAGAGAGGGTCAGGATAATGGGTCAAGGCTCCTGACTCAGAAATCAAGGTAGCTGACCATGCCATTCCCCAGAAAATGAAATCCAGGAGGAGGGACAGCCTTGGACAAAACAGTGAATTCCATTTTGGAGAGACCGGGTTTGGGGTGCAGAAGGTGGCCGTATGCACATACATAACTCAGGCCCTGGGTTGGAAAGATCTGTATTTGGCAGCACTGCAAAGTAAAGCCACAGGAAGAGATGATATGTCAGAGAGAACTTAGAGGATGAAAAGAGAAGAAGGCCAAGAATGGACCATCCATTTGAGAGATGGGTGGAGGAATTGGAACCTGTGGAAAGAAGGAAAGAAGAGACCAGATGAGAAGAAATGAAGAATAAACGAGTCATGGAAATCAAGGAGAAGGGTGGTTTCAAGGAGGAGAAAGCAGAGATCAACAGACAACACAAATGACATCAAGGCTGTGATGAGTATAGCAACCAAAAGGCCACAAGGAACAAGAAGGAGTGGATCCGTGCCACCATGGATTGAGAAACAGGGAGCAGAGTAGAGGCAGCAGGTGCAGAAAACTTTCAAGAAAATGAAGGGAAGGGGGACGATAGAACCATGACTAGAGGAATTAAGGAAGGAATTTTTGAAGGATGGGAACAACTTGAGCAGATACAGAGGAAAGGATTTGGGGAAGAGGAAGAGATTGAAGTCATAGAAGAGAAGGGAAAGCTGATGGAAGGGGATCGCAGCCAAGGAGAGAGATGAGGGTGGAGTGCAGAACGCAGGTGAAGGGGTGCACATGGACTAAAGAAGGGACATTTCTTCCGCTGGATGCAATGAACTTTCCGGCTTTCCTAAAATACTGCTCCATACATAGCCATCTGCTCCCTGGAAAATGAGACTGGTATCTGTTAATGAGATTCCTGTAAAGCTTGTTCCACTTCATCCTTTCCTCATTTCCTCTCTCCCCAACTTCCTCCAATAATGACAAGAACACTGAAGTGCCTGAGCAGCAGGAGGGAGGGCCAGAAGCCAGCAGAGGTGGGAATGGGAGGAATGAGTCCAGCCTACGATGGGCAGAACCCCTAACTCAATGCCTCCACCAAACCAGAAAGCGAGCTGCGGAGCCTCACTCAGTCATGGGAAACTGTCCTGGCTTCTTCACAGCTTAAACCTGTTCTAATTTTCCCCTGGTTCCCAATTCTGGATCCACCTCTCAATTTTTAACTTATCCCTGCTCTTTCATTTCTGACCTCTCACCTTCAGCTCCCCCTCCAGATTTTTGCCTTGTGTTCAATTCTTTGACACTCCAGTTTTTTACTATCTTGGGTAAAATTCATGTATAAGACTTACGCCCCTCCCCACTCAGTAAGAGATTTGAGGTGGTTGACAAAAACATTGCATAACAAAATGTGTTTAATGGGATCATGAATGGGAAGGAAAAGCAAAGTTAGAAGAAGTAGGCTAAATCCAAGAATAAGGTGAAAATCCCAAAAATGAATTTTGTAAGTTTCTGTATACTTTACTTTAAATGGTCATAGATCAAGTTCTGAGCCTCCTGGCAACCAACATAAAGAGAGAAACATGATGAGGTATGTAATTCACTGTACTTTTAAATAAAAACAGTGTGAAATACAAAAAAACAGGAATCCAAGATAAGACAGAAGCAAAGGGAACCTCTGGGATGAGAGTAAAGGAGAAACCCAGGATGTTAGCCCTGCAGCGGGCCTAGAGAGCACCAGAATATTTCAGGAGCTTCTCCAAACAGCCGTCTCCATTGGAGGAAATTTATGGAACATCTGATATGTTTGCAAGTAGTGAAGAGTTTAGACAATTGGAGGAAAGCTCAAGTATGAATTAGTGATAAATATATAGAAATTAAGCACAAAGGTGATAATTATCCTCAGTATAAAAAAATAATAGTACAAGAAAAACTAATACCTCTGCTATGAGTAGCATTTATGTGGTCACAATACTGTAATCAGCAAATGTTGATGATATAGTCATGTATTGCTTAATGACAGGCATACATTCTGAGAAATGTGTTGCTAGGTGATTTCGTTATTGTGAGAACATCAAAGAGTGTGCTTATATTAATGCAAACCTGGATGGTATAGCCCTACTACACACCTAGGCTACATGGTACAGCTTATTGCTCGTACATTACAAACCTGTACAGCATGTTACTGTACTGAATACTGTAGGCAAGTAGAATACAATGATAAGTATTTATATATCTAAACATGTCTAAATGTAGAAAAAGTACAGTAAAAATATGGTACAAAAGATAAGAAATGATACATCTGTACAGGGCACTTACCATGAATGGAGCTTGCATGACTGGAAGTTGCTCTGGGTGAGTCCGTGAGTGGTGAACACAAATATGTTGTACAGCTATACAAAAATGTTATTCTTTATATCCTTATTCTGTAAGCTTTTTTCTATTTAAAATTTTTTTAAACTTTTTTATTGAAAAGTAAGACACAGGCCGGATGTGGTGGCTCATGCCTGTCTGTAATCTTAGCATTCTGGGAAGCCAAAGTGGGGGTGGGAGGGCGGGGATTGCATGAGGTCAGGAGTTCAAGACTAGCCTAAGCAAGAGCGAGACCCTGTGGCTACTAAAAATAGAAAAAATTAGCCGGGCACAGTGGCAGGCACCTATAGTCCCAGCTACTGGGGCGGCTGAGGCAGGAGGATCGCTTGAGCCCAGGAGTTTGAGGTTGCAGTAAGCTATGATGATACCTCTGCACTCTAGCCCCGGGTGACAGAGTGAGACTCTGTCTCAAAAACAAACAAACAAAAACAAAAAACTAAGACACAAACACACACATTAGCCTAGGTCTATACAGGATCAGGATCATCAGTATCATTATCTTCCACCTGCACATCTAGTCCCATTGGAAGGTCTTCACGGGCAGTGACACACTGGAGCTGTCCTCTCTTATAATAACAATGCCTTCTTCTGGAATACCTGCTGAAGTGCCTGAGGCTGTTTTCCAATTAACTTTTTTTTATAAGTAAAAGGAGTACACTCTAAAATAAGGATAAAAAGCATAGTAAAATAAATACAGAAACCTGTGACATAGTCTTTTATCATCATTATCAAATATATATGCTATATATAATTGTATGAACTACACTTTTGTTATTGGCAGTGCAAAAGGTTTATTTACACCAGCATCACCACAAACATGTGAGTGATGTGTTGCATATGACACCATGATGACTATAACATCACTAGGCAATGGGAATTTTTCAGCTCAATTATAATCTTATGGGAATACTGTCATATATGTGGTCTATCATTGACCAAAATGTCATGACTGTATATCAGTATAAATATCGACCAAACCTATGCTATGTCTATTGAGAGGAGAAGAAAGCGACTGTGAGATATAATGAATGCTCATTATTGTTTTAATCTACTAAGTTTTGTATCTCTCACTATAAAAATGGAAATCTGGATATCAATAAATGTCTAAAACAGATCAAGAAGTAGCAATATAAGCTTGTTATTTAGAGGTATGAAAGTTATACCAAAAAAAAAAAAAAGCTTACAAAGTTGGGGCTGGAGGATCCACTTCCAAGACGGCTCACTCACATAGCTGGCAACTTATCACTGGCTGTTGGCGGCAGAACTCAGTTCCACACCACAAGGGCCTCTCCATAGTGCTGCTTGAGTGTCCTCACAACATGGCAGCTGACTTCCTCCAGAGCGGGCAGTGTAAGAAAGAACATGATGGAAGCTGCAATATCTTTTTTGACCTAGCTTCAGAAGTCACGCTCCATCATTTCTGGTGTGTCTTACTAGTTGTACAGGTCAGCCCTATTCAACATGGGAGGTGATAAACAAAGGCATGAATTACCAGGTGGCAAGGATCACTGGGGGCCATCTTGGAGGCTGCCACACAAGTCTTCAAAAAGTAGAAACTTGCCTGACACAGTGAACCTTGTCTTTAACATTCTTCATAAGCACATAAAGAGACTAGTGCTTAACTCGTGAGTCCTGTTCAATAGAGCTAGCCAGCCAGGAGCCAAAATCATGTATTCAGGCACCCAACTCTCCGAAGGTCACTGAAGGTCTGACGTATCTGTGGATAAGACTTATGGAATCTAGAAGAATGGTGGGAATACATGTCGTTTACCTCCATTAATGCTATTTTTTGCAACCAAGCATTTGGTAAATGTTGAGCTACAGGGAGCTCAGTGTTATGCTATCCGACAAGTACACGGAGTTCAGCTCCTCTCTGTTGCCAATTAAGGGTAGAACCATAATCTTTAATAGGCTGAGCTGGAGATGGGCTGTCAGCCTCCTGTGAAAGTTCAGGAGTCTGGCTAGGGCACGTGCTTAGCTGGAAGGAGAGCTTCTAGCGTGTAATACTTGTCCTAGATGCACACAGCCTTGGCATTTAGTGCAGTCCAACTTTAAATCCACATCCCTCCTCCTTGCCCCAGAGCGGGAAAATGATTCATTCCTCTTTTTAACTCTATCAACCCTTCAAAGTCCAGCTCAAAAGCTCCCTCTCCATCCAGCCTCCTTCACTCCCTCCGTATCTGCTCTTCTCACCCCTCCAGAGCAGTGTCCAGGCCGCTCGGCCCTGTCCCATCTTACTGACCCCTGCTTACTGATGCACGGGTGGCTGTAGAGGAAGGGTGGGTACAAAGGGGATTAACACGCACACGGGCATGGACATATTGACCCCAACAACCCCCATTGTCTCATTCAGAGATAGGAAACCCCTCACCGAGGTACCCCCAGGGTCAGCTTGTACCTTCCCAGACTTCGGGTCTATGTAGAAGCCCTTTTGCCTTTACAAAGTGTGCCCTCAGAAAGGACGATCCTAGGGTCACAGAGAAGCCAAGAAATATCCAAAATTTTGTAGTTTTGTTCAGGAATTTTTTTTTTCCCAGAAAATGCCTGAACATTTTCATCAGATTCTCAAGACCCAAAGAGGTTAAGAATACTTGTTGGTGGACACAAATCACAGCTTGCAGGCCAGATGTGGCCCTTTGAGGTTACTGGTTTGGACCGCATAGTGTTTTGGGGGTTTTTGACAACATCTACAAGTCAGATGATTTTACACTAAAATCCAGATTTTTTGGCTTTAAAAAAAATTTTGAAAAATGAGACAACATTAAGTCCACATCCCCTGGTGGCAAGAACTGGCTAGCTCAGGGCAGCAGCTGCCCTTCAGATAGGGCATGGGCTCCCCACAGCCCCCAACAGTCCGATTTCTTTTTGATGATTTTGCCTGCCCCATCCCAGTTTAGACCCTTTGTTTAAAATTTTCAAAAACGTGAATGTTTCTTTCCCAGCAGTTGGTGTTTATTGGTTTCAAGCCACTGCTCTCCATTTTTATTAACTCTCTCCACCTAGCACCCGGCTTTCAATGGGATCACACCCTCGAGCACATGCTGGTCGCTGGGGCCTCTTCTTTCCCCGGCTGACGTTTCCTTACCTGTGGAGGTACCAACCTGAGCGGGGCTCCCGCCTGACTCCACCCTCATTTCCAGATCCGTGGTGGACGGTGCGTGGAAACCAGGCAGGCGCCCGGCCCTTCCTTCCCTTCCCCCTGGCACTGTGAAAGCAAGTCCACCTCGCTTTCTTCAGGCTGCCTGTGTACATGCGTGTGTGCTCACGTGTGCCCTGGTTAACCAAATTTTGCTCTAGATGTGAGAGCTTTCAATGGTAATAAAGGTGTTACTTTGTTCTCCACCAGTCTACACGTTGTCTGTTTTCTCTCTTCAGCCTGAGGATTCAGAAATCACAACTGCTCTTCATTTGCTAGCTGCTCTTCACAGGCACTCTCTTCTGCCTCAGTTTCCTGGGCTGTAGAAAGAGGATGATAGTACTAGTGTCACCCTCACAGAGCTGTCATTAAAGATAAAATGAGGTGATCTACTTGTAAATGCTTAGCCTAATATCCAGAGCATCATAAGAACTCAATAACTAGGATCTGTTTTAATTTCTAGTTGCAGTGATTTAAAAATTAAACCAAATCAAACCAAGGAAATCAAAAACAAACTAGAGAAATACTGATTCTCCCTGGTTGGAGCCTAGTCCCTCAGCTCTCCCCTTCCTCCCTTGGATGATTCCTGAAGTGGCTCCAGGAAACTCTCAGGGATCCACCCCGGGCTCCTCCAGACATAGTTTCAAACCACTCTCCTGGACACTCGAGGGCCCCCCACCCACCCTGTGCTGGAGTCCAGACCCTTAAGAGCAGCCCTGGATCCCTCTCTCCCTCCCCTGACATTCCGCAATCCCAGGTCCTGTTGGTGCCGCCTAAATTTCTCCCCACCCCCTTTTCTCAACCCCATTGCTACTACCCCTGCCTTCGTGGATTTTTTTTTCTTTCATCCATGAAATCTAATAATTCACTCATTTAGCAAATATTTATCGGCACCTACTATGTCCCAGGCTATAGGTACTGTGGATACATCAGTGAGCAAAACAGACACATCTCTGCCCTCAAGGAGCTTCCATTCTACTGGAAGGAGACAGAAAATAAACAGATAAGTAAAAGATACAGTGTGGTGGGTGGAGAAAAATAAACCATGGAAGTGGGACAGGGAGTAGAGGGTGGGGGACTGTTTTAAATGCAAGGCTAGGAAGGCGTCACTGGAAAGCAGACAGTAAGCAAAGGCTCGAAGGAAATGAGGGAGGGAATCATGTGAGCAGCTGGAGGAAGAGCAGTCCGGGGAGGGGAATGCAAAGGCCCTGAGGTCGGCATGACTGGCGTGTTCAAGGACCAGTGTGGCTGAGCCATGGAAGACTAAGTGGAAGATGAGGTCACAGAGACATGTCAGCCTGTGTGGGGCCTGGTAGGTCACCACAATGGCTTTGGCCTGTACCCCGAGTGTAATTGAGCCTTAACTGAGATCTCCCCATTTCTCACCTGCAATGCTGCAATAGCCCCGCATCTGGCCTCCCTGAGGTGTCTGTCCGGCCAGAGTCAGCTTTTTACAACTCCCATTCTTAGCACCTTCAACAAGTTGTCGGAAACTGTCAATTTCCCTGTTAAAGCTTTAAAACTTCGTAATTTGGGCTTAGGCCCTCCACACTGAGATTTCTACAGCCACTATCCAAGCAACACCCTCTGCCCTGATTCTGCGTTACAATGTAGAACTCATTCTAATTCTCTGTGTAGCTCACAGTTTCTCACACCTTTTTTGTTCCAGCTATTCCCTCTGCACACAGTGTACCCTTCCCCTTCCCTCTCCTCTAATCACCCTGGAGGTCAGGAGAAGAAAATCCCCATCCTGCCATACCTCTTTGTCCAGTCATTCATCTGTCTGCCCTAGTAAACCTCTCTGAAGGCAAGACAAGTGGTTCGCACAATTCCTTGAATAAAACAGAAGCACAATTAAATTTTGGTTTAAAAATGAATGATCTTTTTCCTACTCTCTTCAAGCCCAATCCATTAAGCTAGAATTCATCTTTTCTTCTTAAGCACTACTTTGCATTTGGCTCCAGCAGTTGTCACAGTCCAGTCTTTCTTAGTTATGTGTATATATGTGTTTTATCCCCTTCTGAGTTACAGACTAGCTGACCAGGAATATTGTAATTCACTTTTGTAACCACATTCCACTCTCACCCCTGCACTGCCTAGAATGAGATCCCTCTTGCAGGGAGATTCGTTTTTTTTTTTTTAATTGGAGAAAAGGCATACAAATTTATTAACATGTACACAGGAAGAACCACAGAGTGATTACCCACAGGGAGATTCTTGTAAAACTAAGAGCTTGAGCTTTGGAATCAGACGGGAATTTGCATCTTGGCTTCCTGACCTGTGTGGCCTTGGCTGGCCATTCTACCTCTAAGCTTTGCTCTACTTTTCCGGAAAATGGGGATGGCAATGGTGAAGCCTGTCTCCTGTGCTATTGCAGGGGTTAAAGGAGCTACTGCACAGGGGTTGCCATTGATTAAGGGCTCAACCAAGGCAGTTGTCATCGTTAGAGGCACTGTGTAGTATTTCCCAAACTTGTGTAAAATTCAGTCCCTTTTGAAGGAAAAAATTTTTCATAGGATCCCTGAGAATACATATGCAAAAACACTGACTTAAGTTTTGTCTGTATAAATGGTATAGGAATTTTTGGAATTTTTGTAAAGCTTATCATAAAATTGGAAAGCTGAAATTCCAAATTCCAGCAATTCTTGGAAAACTTGCAGAACATAAAACTGCATCCACAGACTCAAATATGAGAAGCTTTTGTTTACTAAGTTGACTTGGGGCAGAACCAAAGGCAGTGGTGGGCGGGGGGGCACTTCCATTACTGGCAGTGTGGTGGTTTCCCTCCAGAGAACATTCTTCGTGGTGGTCTGCAGAGACCATAGCCTTTTGTTCTTTCAGGGTGGTGGGGAGGAGGGTTAGGAGGAGCCAAAAGGCCAGTGGTTTGTCTCTGGCAACTCTAGCCTGGTGTGGCTCCAGCCCATGGGTGTGCACGACCTCCTGCCTGAGCCCTGGAGCCCACAGTTCCTTGCACAAGACTGTGGGGAGCAAGAGGAGGGCTTGTGGGCAGAGACAGAAAGAAATTCAGGGAAAATAATGTAGAAAAATGTTATATTCTAGCTGACGAGAAAATCACCAAGGCAAGAGAGGGTCATTCACATCAAAGAAGAACCAGGGCAGCTCAATGTAAACAGAACCCCTGTCCCTCCTCCTTCCCTGCCCCAGACTCATAGGGTCAAAGGAAGCCCCACAGGGACTGAGGATCCTTTAGGGGTGGTGCACAGCTAGTCTATAAGTGCCACTTCTCAACCCCAGCCTCCCAACCCACTCCTCACCTCACCTCTCTGCACACAGAAGCCAGTTTCTGGTAGTCACCCTGGCCACGGACTCAGAGTGGAAACATCAAGGGATTTTTCAGCTGGGGTTTCAGAGATCTTGAGTGCTCTCCCTCCCTACCAGCAGCATATGGTAGCTTCTCCCACACAGACAGGCAAAGGCCTCAGTAGTAAACAGATCAACTGCCTACCATTCCCCCTCCCAAAAACCTAAATAAAAGTGTAAATGATCATGACTGCAACTAGCAGATTCATTCTGCAAATGCAAACAGAGATCATTGCCGTTTGGAATTAATCCTGGAGACAGCAGCAGCTGCCCAGGACGAAGGGCCTCCTCTGAAGCTCTCTTTTCTCATTAGAGACCCTTACTAGAGACCACCAAGCTTGGAATGTTATTTTTCTCCCCTCAGGGGACTTTGGAAAGAGTAAAATGACATTAAACCAAGCCTAGCATCCTCAAATGTTCCCAGTGGCAACTTTGCAGGGGCATAGGGAGCTATAATCCCGCAGCATCTGGGTGTGAGGCAGGTCCTGGGAGCTCCCCTATCACCACGACTGCCAGCTATCCGTGCACCTGCAACAGCGCTGGTGGAGACAGAATGCCAGTGACCAGCCACCTCCAGGAAAGAGTTTTGGATTAGTGGAAGAGCTAGCTCTGCTCTAAATCAATGTGGTATACCGCAGTCGGTACTGAAAGAAAGAGAAACTCGACCCACAGAGCCCGAAGAACTGAGCAGAACTCCTTTTCCTTCAACCCACCTCCTTCCGTAACCACTGTAAATTGGAAGGGTTTTCCAGAGGGTATTTGGCAATGTATGTCAAAGGTCTTACTAGTTTGACTTCTAGGAATTTGCTCCAAGGAAATAATCTGTTTTACTTTGTTTTAAACCTATAAATATTCTCTTTGGAGTGTTATTTATGATTAAGCATAAATGACCCAACAATAAGGGATTGATTGAATAAATAATGGCATTTTTTACAGTGGAATACCAGGCAGCCATCAAAAAAACTCTTGAAAAAATTAATGATATGAGGAAAACTCTCATGCTATGTTGGTAATCTTTAAAAAGCATTTTTCCAGACATTATTTCAATTTATTTCCAATGATGTAAAGGCAGAACAAAACAGAAGTATAAGAAAATGAATGGAAAGATATATTATTGTGTGGTGGGTATAGGGATAATTTTTTTTCTTCTTTATACTTTTCAAATTGCCTACAATGAGCATGTATTACTTTTTAATTAGGGCATAACAGCAATAAATTTTTAAAAAGACAGACACATACTTTTACCTAATATATATACATTTAGAGAAAACTTCTTATCACTTTGCCCCTTGAGAAAAGGCCAGGCTTGAGGAAGCACTGATGAACACCAGGCAGAGCCATTGACAGTGAAAGAGTGATTGGCAGGGTCAGTTACATAATGACAATGCAGAGTCCCTTTTTCAAAAATTAAGAATTTCAAGACAGCAACAGCAGAGCATTAAACCAAGCTCGGAAGCTTCTCAGTGCAGGGCCCTGTGCAATGGCATGGGCCACATGCCCAGGAAGCTGGCCTGGAGCAGGACCGCCTGGCCCAGCAGGTGAGGGTTTGCAGACGGATACATACCAGGAGGAACTGACAGGCAGTCCCACTGCCTCCTCCTCTTCAGATTTTTATTTTTCATGAGTTCAGCTTCTCAGCAATCAACCTTGGGAACAGAGGTATACCTTATTATATATATGCAAATCAGAAGCCAGCCAAGATTACTTAAACCCTGGATCATAACCTCTTGTTTTTCTAAGGTGACTGCTTATTTATTCTACTTTAAAAATACCAGAAAGATGCCAAGCCATCTTTCTATCCTGAAATTAATTATAGTCCCTAACCAAAAACAAAATGTGGAATTTTTTTAAAAAAGCGATTTCTGATTATTTTCTCTCCAGACTTATCAGGCACCCCGACTTGCAGAATATCGTGGTCTTTCCCAGGTTCAAAACACCCTTTTTTCCCCAGTTTCTTCTTTTTGAGAGCAGAAAGGAAACTCATTAACAAATTCACTACAGAGCATTATTCATTTTGCTTGTCTCATTCAAAGGTTTTTAATATCAAGGGTTTCAGTAAATCACCCCTGAGTTGTGATCACATGAATTGGAGATCTACTTAACAAGGTCCACAGAGCAGCATCCCCGCTAATAACAAGCACAGGCAAGGTTGGAGGAAGCATGTTGATTCCCCTTGTTTGAGGGGGAGCAAACTCATTACCTAACCCTTGGATTAAATTATGTGCAAAGCAAATCTCTCCCTTTGCAACCAGTCACAGCGGCTGCCTGCCACAGAAATGCAAACAAATCAGCTTCAAACCACAGCCAGCCATCTGCCTGAGCCTGAGCTGGTGAAAAATGGATGCAGAATTGCTCAGGCAGAAACACACATGTTAAACTTGTTTCTCTTACTTCTCCAGGAGACTTTTTACCTGAGGCCAAGTTAAGGTGAGTGGGATGGGGCAGAGCCTCAGTTCTACTCCTCACCCCAATGGCCAGAAGCACCCCTCTCATTTCCTAGATGCAGCACGTGGAGGTTTGCCCCATCACCAGCCATTCCAACACCTTTGAACCTCTTCCCTCTAGACCTTTCCCTCTTTTATCTTGCTGAAAAATGGAACAAAATTTGAATGTTGGAAAATATTGTGAAAGGCACCTAGGTCCACCTCTCAGCTACTGTTTGCATCCTCTGTCCAGCTTCACCCAACATTCATCTAGCCTTTGCTTAAACACCTTCAGGAACAGGGAGCTCACTACCATCAAAGGTACCACAAAACATTCCTGCACGCAGCTGACTGTTCTTCCTTTTGTTAAGTAGAAGTCTTTCTCTTCATGTGATTTACATCTATTAAGCCTAGTTCTACAGTTTGGGGCCAGATAAAACAAGTACTGTCTCTTTTCATTATGATGACCTTCCTGATATCTGAAGGCAGTGCTTTTATTTCCCATAGGTCTTTCCATAGTGGGTATTATTTCCTTCATTTCCCCAGGACGCTGGCACGTGACTTCCTCTCTTGGAGGCTAAGTTTTCTTACTTGCAGAATGGAGATAATATCATCTACCTTTCATGATTGTGGTTGAGATTTAAAAAGAATTCATTCAAGCATCTCATAGGAGACTGGCACATAGTAGGTGCCTAATAAATAGTAGCAGCTCTAATTATCATCTTTACCTAGGACAGAAAGGAACAACGCGTCTCCGACCTGACCAGAGCAGAACAACACAGGACTGTTTCCTCTCCTTGGCACCATGAGTAAAAAGCTCTCTGGAAAGGAATTCAGATGAAAGAGACTTTATTCCAGTGGACAGTTTGCAAAGCAGGAAAACACAGCCTACCCTACAAAATGAAGGTGCTTCTGGAGAACAAAGGGAGGGGGTGTCTTTTACAGAGAAAGTTCCCACGCAGATTCACCGGCCCCCACCCGTCACTTACGCAAATGAAGGATGCAAATTGCATAGTTCTGATTGGTTGACGCAGGTCACAGCGTATTGTTGGCTCAGGCCCCACAAACAGTAAAAGGCAACCATGAAAGTCCCAAAGTAAGTGAACGTGGGTTTGTGATCTCTAGTCAGCAAATGGCCGCTTGGCTCTACTTTAAATTTAGGTCCAGTGAGCCACTCAGAATCCATCTTGAAGGACGAGCTCTTTCAGGGCTCACCACCCAAACGCTGTGCGCCTACTAACGCGGCCTAAGGAGGATCTTCTTTTTGAGCAGCCACACCACATGGTACCTACGTGCACAAACCTTACACCAGCCCAAAATCCTTAAGTCTCTTTGCTTTAAACCTATGGTGCAGTTATAGGTGGTTGTGAACTGGGACGATGCCTATCCAGTCGCACGCGGCGTTAGGCCTGCTCAGGGTGGGAACCCGGAAAGCAAGTACGGGACGGAATGCGGTGAAGGGCGTAAGAAAAGTAGGCAGCTGCTGGTTGTTATCGCTCGACAAGTATTGTCCAGGAGGGGCGGGAGGAGATGCTGGCAGTGAGGAGACTTGCCGTGGATGCGCCGCGGACCCCGCTGGCCCCTCACTTCCTCCCAGCCGTGCTTCAGTCATCTCTTTCCGGCTTCGCGCCAAATTCGCTTCAGCGGCTGTTCCGCTCTTCTCCTCAGACTCTGAACTGCTTCCGGTCCTCTTACCCTCCTCAGCAGGCCACTTTGCTGTTCCTTTCCCAGCAAGACTGGAATTCCTTCCGAGCAAACTCTCTCCATTTCCATTCGGAATCTTTGTCCCCATGCTCCGTTGCCCTGAGCAGCCTTGTCCCCTCTCCTCCCTCGTTTCCCTCATCCCGCGTGGGCGCCCTCTGTTTCCCTCTTTCTCCATTTCGCGGTCGATCTCTGCCTAGCTTCTACCTTTTCCCCTCAGGAAAAAAATTAAAATGTTTTCCTTACCCTAAAAATTCCTTCTCTCACATGATAATTAGCATAATAATGAGACACCACTTCACATTCATTAAGCGCTCAAAAATCAATGCGTGCTAACGCTGTCACAATTTTTAAAAATTACATAAATGTATCTATAGATGATACCTTTTATGGGAATTTTTAAAACATACAAAGCAGTGATACGAATTGTACTGGTACAGATATAGTCAACAAACACGCTTTTAAAAGGCGTGGGGATGATACTAACTTAAGCATGGTGGTCACCTGTGGGTAGGGAGCCAGGAAAGGTTGGGGGGATGTGTTACTGTATCTGCAAGCTTACCTGTCTTTTTTTAAAGAGAGAGAGAAAGATCTGTAGCAAGTCTCATAAATGTTAACATTTTAAGTCTGAGTGGTGGTTCATGGTTGCCAATTATATTATTGTCTGTATATTCAAAATATTGCATAATTAAAAATACATTTTAGAAAAGCTTCCTCAGCCCTGCTCCTCTTCCTGTCCTCACTCCTGTCCTCCCTGTCTGCCTGTTGATGACCGAATTTCTTCCCTGAGTAGCTAGTGGTTTCACTGCCTCCTCTCCCTTCACGGACTCTGGTGCGCCATGTGCATCCCTCCAGCCTGTCTCCAGCCCTTTGGCTCACCTGCCTGACCTCTCTAAATGCTGGAGACTCCCACTGCCTCTGCCTTGGACCTCTCTCCTCGCTTGGATGTCGAGATGAGGACTTTTCCTGGTTCTACTCAGTCTCTTTCCTTCACTGACCCCTCTTCATCGTCCCAACTCCTGAATATAGGCAGGCGCATCCTTGAACCTCAAGCCTCTTTTCCCATCTATACTTTCTCCCTCAACAAGCTCACCCAGTCCTATGCAGTTACTGCAACGAAAGGGTCGAAAGCATGACCTTTGGAGCCAAATAGACTTTAGTACAATTTCTGGCTCTGTGTGGCGACCATGTGAGAGGCAGGGGTGACCTTGGGCAAATTATGTGTTCAAACCTCAGTTTCCTCATCTGTAAAATGGGGATAATAACACCCCATTTTACAGATCTGTAGGCATGTTGTAAGAATTAAACAAGACAATGTGTTTACAGTTAATTCAACAAATGTTAGTGATTATTCACACAGCTTCAATGTATTGACCTTGACTCCAATGAGTCTCTGCAGCAATATGGCCCTGGTGGGGTTTTTTTGTTTGTTTGTTTGTTTGTTTTTTGCTTTTATTTCTTTCTACACCCTTAGAAGCAATTTATATTCTCACAAAACTAACCTCCTTGCTGTTTCCTGACTTTGTGCTCAGCCACTTCCACACCTTTGCTCACGCTAGTCCTTCCTCCTGGAACACACTCCCAGTCCAACCTTTCCTCTAAGGCCCTTCCACCATCGTGGAGCCCCCTCAAATCTCCTCATGGGAGTATGACCTCTTCCTCTTTGGAATTCTCATGAAACATTGTCCCTCTCTCAAGGGACTTATCTTAAACTAATTAAGTAGTGTGAGCTAGTAAAGGGAAACACGTACCTGTTTTATTATCCCACCGTTAACCCCCTCCTCATTCTGCCACCTCAACTGAGCTCCTGATGGCACAGAAGTCATCTGTGTCCTCCTCAACCCCCAGCACAAAGGCTGGCTCTCGTTAAATATTTGTTGGTGGCATCAGCTGTTTTGAAGAGTGAGACCACTGCCTTAGTGCTGTGTCCAGCGGGTAGAAAGGGCTCAGCAAACAGTGCTGCTGTTTATTATTTCTGAGAGGTGCCAGGGGCCTGAGGTGGGTGCCCTGCAGAAGCTGCAGCCTAAGGCAAAGGTGAATTCATGGGTGAATTCAGCGTGTCCAGGCTCCAGGGGACACAAGGTTGGCGAAAGGGCCCTGTTCCTAGGAAACTTACAAAGAATGCTGTGTGCAGAAGAAACCAGGCTTTGGTTCCTGCCTGGGTTCTGGTTCCCTGGCTCCCGGCCCTCGGGCATAGTCCTACACCCAGGAGAGGAGCAGCTGTTTCTGGGAGAGCTTAGACCTGTGAAAAGACATGGTGTCTGGAGCACTTGCCTGCTAAGCTCCTAGAGAACATTCTCACAAGGAGAGAATAACCAAAGACTCTCCTTTCTTCCTTTGCGCCTTCTAGCCCTTTCATCTCCCTATTTTCTTCAAACGTTCATGGAGCCAGACCACGAGGCATTGAAGATGGAAAGAGAAAGTTACTGTCCCAGTTCTCAAGGGGCTGGTTCCCCACCAAAAGGGACAGTTTCACAGTCTAGTTTGGGGAGATAGGTCCATAAAGAAATAATGACACACAGCAAGGTAAGAGCACCTGTGCTGGAGCCTGGAGGGATGGCAGGGGCATTTGTGAGCCTCCTGCAATAGTCCATGAGTGATCATGACAACGGTGGCAGTGGGTGGGGAGAGGAGCCCTCACCCGCTGCCCTCCGGGTCAGGCTGAGGAGCCTCTGGAAAGTGAGCCATCCCCCACCCCAGGCAAGGCTGGGGTCGAAGGTCCTCCCATCACATAACACCTGTCACACTGTAATGTAGTTGCCTATTTATTCATCTTTTTATCCCACTAGTCCACAAGCTGTGAAGACAAGCCAAGGTCTGTTTTATTCACTATTGTGAATAAGCACATAGCACACAGTTAATACTCCATCATTGTTCATTAAGTTTTTAATTAATCAATTGTCTGTTCCAGTTGGCTTTGAGATCGAAGTGTTCCCACGGATTCTGCCTCTCACGCAGGTGCCATTCAGACATCAGCATCTCTCAGTGGCCTTCCCTGACTCTGGCCCTCATCTCGCTGCCTCTGATTTTCTTCCTTTTCCGTGAACAGAGTGTTGGGTCTTGCTCTTGCTCGACACTGTCATGGCATTTGACTTTGCCGCCTGAACACCATCTTTGGCTTTGTATTTCCTGCCTGCTCGTGGCCACTCACAGAAGTTCAATCCCAGAGTGTGGTCCAGGTAAGACAAAGCTCATACCCCCTTTGCTGAGTCCGGGATACCTACAGTTTGTTTTTGTTTGTAATCATCAACTCCCCTATGTATGACTTTTCATTTGTGCATCATCCTTTTGCTCCTCCTTGCCAGACAGGCTCCTGGCCTGTCCCATCCCTTGGCTGCCCCAAACCCGGCACAGACGCCAGACACTGTATGCTAAGTATTGAGTAAAGAGAGCAGCTGGCATTTGTGGAGCTTTATGATTTACAAAACACTTTCACTTAGAGCATCTCATTCAGTCATCACACCATGCCTGTGAGGGAGATATTAATAATGTTGCTGTGTTACAGATGAGGAAACTGAGGTCACACAGGCAGAAATAGCTGAACTACAACTTGAACCTTGCATGTTGGCTCCAGGCCCTTCAACAACGCTGCCCTCGGGGAGGGGTAAGCCAGCCCGATCCTTTCCAGACCATGAATCAATATGAGTGTTTTTCTGGCTCACTTGCTCTCATTAAAAACCCACAGAACATAAATCACAATTTATGGCTGATAATTTGCCTGCAATTTACAGGCTTTCAAATGAATACTGAAGTTTGATTTAAACGAGATTACTTCTATCTCAATTTAAAATCCAGTGATACAATTGACATTTCTCTATGTCTCCCCATCCTTTGGTGTTTCTAGTTTACATTTTTAAAGTTTCCCCTAGATGTCCAAGTAATATATGAAAATAAAAAATATTTCTCCTGAGTCAGGACTAAAGAGGGCTAGAAAGAAGAGAGAGGGGAAGAGAAGGGAATTTGCTAGGTCATAATTAGAAATCAGAAGAAAAACTCACAGCTGTGTACGTTTACCTCCTCTGTACTGAGAGGGAAAAATGCCTAAGAATCCAGGTCATTGTTAGGATGCAGTTAGGGTGGGAGCTCAGGGCTTGGGTAGAGAAAGAATTCTCAACACAGAGATTAGAATAGAAAGATGTAAAATTTTATTTTACTTTCCCCTAAAGAGAACCAGGGAAAGAGCTCAGCGCAAGAGAAAGAAAGAAGTGCTGGCTCCAAGGCTAAGGGGCCTGGGCTTTTCACTGGGGGTTATAAAGGGTAAAAAAACCAAAATTTTTATTATGGCAGATTGATAGCAGGAAAAGTGGCGGTGAAGCCGCTAAGTCTGGCTTTGCCCCCTTTTCTTTCTCTTTGTGAGGCTCGCTTACCAAAGTCCTTGGAATGTGGTTCTGGCAGGAACCGAAGTGGTGAGTTCGAACCCCTGCGGTCCACTTAGGGCTCTTCAAGGCTGTGAAAACAACTTTCAGAGATGCCGCAGGTGGTTCATCTTAAAGACAACAAGTTGAGCCCCAGGTGGCTAATCAAACAAAACAAAGGGGGAAGTTGTGCTATCATCTTTCCCTTCAAATGGGCAATTATGTGCTGTGTGTTTATTCCTTTTTCTCTCTGCTAGATAGTTAATTTTTTCTCTGTTAGATAGTTTATTAGCAAGGCCTTCTTTTCAGTCATCAGGTAGAGATTCCAGGGGGTAGAAACCATAGCTTCCTCAGCCATTACCAGCATAAAGCATGCACCTGCTTCACAAGTCACTGAGTAAACTGACACCATGTATGAAAGGACTGGATCGGGTATATGAGTTAGGATATACTTGCAAGACCTGAGAGTGCTAGACCAGATGTCTTTTAGGCCTCTCCCAGCTTAAAATTGGCAATGCTTCTGGTCTGAGGAATACTCTGCCATGCTCCTTGTGTCTCCAAAAAAGGTTCCTGGTAAATGTGCCAACTTTAAATCTTTCAAAGCTCTTTTACCCCCGTTCTGCCTCAGACTAGAGTGGACAGCTGATTAGAAACAGTGTTGGAAATTCCTCAAAGTGGATCCAGTGGCTGCAGGGAGAACTGACAGGTGACAGCGAGAGAGGAGAGAGAAGAAACACTCAGTAGAAAAGCGTAACAGCCGCATTCCACATAGTGTAATTGGTTCTGAAGGCATCATGGCAGCACAGCACAGGATGTAATTGATGTGGATAACAGCTCTGAGTCATCAAGAGAGGTTAAATCATAGATACGTCACTGGGAGCTGGTTACTCAACTCATTTATAAAATATTTATTGGACACTCGGTATGTACCTGACTCTTGTCTGGATCCTGGGGCTAGAAAGGGGGCTAAGGCATGGTCCCAGCCCTCAAAAGCCTCTCTGGACTTCAGTTTCTTCAATTGTAAGATGCAGAAGCCAACGTAGGTGATTCCTAAGAGTCCTGCCTATGAGTTCTGAATGCTTCATGGATTAGGGCTTGAACCTCAACAATCCTAGGAGATGGTAATCCAGGTAATAGAATCCTGTTCTGCAAATAAGCAAACTGAGGCACAAGCTGAGGGGTTAGCATCTTGCTCGAGGTCACACAGTTAATAAGGATCAGAGCCAGGACACACAGCCACATGGACCAATCGCATAGAAATAGAAAGGTCATCTTACTCCCACCCCGTGCTCTTACCACACTATCTCCCTTCCTCCAAAAGGGCAATCAGAATAGATAGAGAACAGTTCACGCATTTGACAACAGCATGGATTTACAGGCCTGGAACACAAAATTCAGCAGCTACAAAACAAAAATTATGTGCAATTGGACAGTAATAAATATCTGTAAGATGAAGTGCCACCAAAACAGCATTGAAAAATCTGTCAAAATCAACAGCAAGATAAGTCAAAAAAGTTAGGGACACATGCTGAACAACTAAAATATCTTTGAGCAAAAATGTGGTAGAAGGAAAAAGGAAGCACTGTGTACATGAACACGCATGCACACACGCAGTCATTGCTGGCAGAGCTGGTCCCGGCAGACCGACGGGGTGATGCTCTGGTGCACCTTGCTTTCTTCCCTGAGGTCTGGTGCGGGACACCTGTCAACCCCGCCATTACTGAGAACACAGAGATCTATGGTGGGAAACATGTACCATGTCTTCCTACCAAACAACATACAAATGGAGAAGGAAGGAGCTGAAAAGCCACCGGTTCAAGACAAATAGCTTATAATGCCAAGTAGAGATGGCCACTGACATACTGTTCTATGTCACAATGGCAAGAGTTACAGGCCCAGGATTGAGCATTTATTGAGCACCTGGTTTTCTGGATGCTCTGCTAGATATCTTACAAACACTGGCTCATCCAGTCCCCACAAGTCTCTGAGGTAGGAAACAGTCACTGAAGCTCGGAGAAGTGATTTGCAGAGGATTACACAGCTAGCAAGTGGCAGGGCAAGCACTGGAAGTCAGCCTGGGTTCAGAGCTCCTCCATACGGCCTCCACGGCATAGGTTCTGGCTCCAACATTTATTAGCTATGTGGCCTTAGACAAATCATTTTAATCTCTCTAATCCTCAAATTCCTGATGGGATTATTGTGAAGATCAAAAGAGATAAAATACACAAGAGCACTTTGCTAACTGAAAAGACTTATGCAATGATGATGATACTAACGGCAATAATAATAATATATATTGAGTACCTACTATGTGCCATGTATTGGGCTTACTGCTTTCACAGAGATTACCTCATTTATTTAATTCTCATGACAATCTATGAAGTGGGTACTATGACCTCCATTGTATAGATGCAGAAAAGGAGGCTCACAGAGGGGAAGTATTAATAACTTGCTCCACATCACACTGTAGCAAGTGGCCAGGCAGAGGTGGAACCGGGAACCCGGATTTAACTACACCAGAACACTTGCTATGAACCAGATGCCGAGCACCTAGGTCTTCCCACTACCTCCTGCAGTTTTATTACCTTCCTCTCCTGTGGCCACAGGACAGAGATGTAATGGCCTAGCTTGAGAGCTTCCCTTTAGACTCTAGAAATCATCACTGTGGGAAAGTCAGCACATTCTGCAATTGAAAGGTGTCTGCTTTCAGTTTTTGTCTGTATCTTGTCTTTGTCCAACTGAATTGGAAATTGCTACCAAGAACATTTACTGCTTGCTGGCATCGTGTCACTCCTGAGCTAGGTCTTGAGCTGAAGACAAATATGCTGAATTCCAAGGATTCACAGTCTGATGGGGGATATGTATACATACAGGCATTTATTCATCCAACAAGGATGTATTGAGCCCCTTTTATGAGTGAGACTCTGTGTTAGGCCCTGGGGACACAAAGATGAGCAAGATACAACACACCGTGATCCAGGCTCCCACTGAGATATGCACAGCGTGAATAGGGGCCATGGGAAAGGTACCTGACCCCTGTGAGTGGGGATAGAAATGGTCAGAAAAGCCTCTCAAAAGAAGTGAGGTTTCAGAACTACCACATACGGATTGCACTACTAAAGGGTCCACATATCTCATCCTTAATCCTCACAGCAACAACCCTGTTGGATAAACATTATTTTATAGATAAGGCATAAAGTAACTTTGGTAAGTGGCAGAGCCAGACTCTGATCCCGGGACCTCTGACCCCAAAGTTTATGCTCTTTCGCATATGTCAGGCTGCCTGTGAGAACACTGTGCTCCAAGCTCTGATGGAGGAAGAGACGACACACCATGAATAAACAGAACAGGAAAGAGTGACTGACCTGGCCATCTGGAAGGTGTCGTGGAGGAGGCATGACTTGAGTGAGCCTTGATGGAATGATTCAGGACAGGCCTTGCACAGGCTCTTTCCTTATTCTAGTGAGTTCTCTGGGTCATGTGCAGAGAGGAATGCTCTAAGGGGTCAAGGCCATTGAGCAGCTGTCCAGGGGATGGGGGGGATATTTTGATGAGGAGGAAGGGTAAAGATTAGGAGGAGTCTTTGGGTTGTAGGAAACAGAAACCCACTCATACTAATTAAGGAAAAAAAAAAGCAAAGTGAAAAAAGGGGGTATTTATTTTAAGGATTTGGGCGTTTTGTGTTAATAGAACTCAAGAGCCAGAAGTGTACTGTGACCTCAGGAGAGATGGCTGGAGGCCAGACGTGAACATTGGCCTAGATCAGCTGTTCCTTCTCTCCTGCCTCTGCTTCTCTCTGGTGTCCACCGCATCCTTTTCCCCCTGCAGTCTGGCTTTCACTGCCTCTGGGTAGCAGGGCGAAGATGCCTCCATCTCTGATCTGCAATTCTAAATCCTTAGGAGAGAAAGTCTGATTTCTTTCCCTCTGACCACACAGCAATGGCCAGGGAGTAAGGGTATTTATTCACAGAGAAGGCAGAATTTGAGTTGGGTAGACCCCTAGGGGTCATGTGGAATGTTCTGGAGAGGCAGCTAACTATAGGCATTGTCAGAATCCAAGTTCTGGTAAGAGAGAGTTCTTCGTTTTTACTTTCTCACTCTGCCCTTTAAAGTAATACATTGCCTTCCACATTTATAATTCTTCTGTGGAGTTATTAAATCCATAAATAAAGATTTAATCTTTTAAGCTCTGCATTGCAAGAACAGAAGTTAAAGACCAGGTGGAAGAGAGCTTCCCAGACTTGGTGGCCAGGGGAGCAAAGGAGGAGGGCCCCGGGCTCCAGGCTGCTGGGGCAGAGGTGCCTGCAGAGTCTGCAGCTGCTGACCAGGCTAAGGCCGGTGGGTCAGCCCCTGCTCTCCAGCTGAAGAAACACAAAAGCCCTCCTGGACCAGAGACCACACTGCAAAGACAGCCACAGAGAGGCTGGACAGCAGGCCCTAATGAGACCTATCCTGAAGGCCCCAGGAAATACCAGGACAGTCAGTCTGAGCAGCCCTCAAATTGGGCATGCTTTGCCCTATACCAGGTAGAGAAATGGGAGCGGTGGAAAGGGATGCTCCCATGAGCCTGGGGGAAGGGGCACCTGTACAAGGAGAGGGATTGAGAAGGGATCCAAAAAATCTGAGACTGGAGGAGGAGGAAGAAGAGGGAAAGGGCTCTGGTTCCTGTTTAGTCCCAGAGGAAACACTGACAGCTGAATCAACAACTTTATTCCATACATCTCTGCCCTCCCCCTCCCCATCAGCCAGGGCTCTCACAATATTGGCTCAGCTTCCTTGATTAAAATGAACACTTTGGTTTCTCTGGCAGGCAGATGCTAAGACCAGCATCAAGGAAGAGAGGATATTGAGAACAGAGAGGAGAGCTTAGAATTTAGGGCAGGAAACACTGGGGCCCAGTGTGGGATTGAGGGGAGCCCTCTGAACACTGTCTTGTGATGGGGAAGCAACATCTGGACCACGGCTCTGGTGGGCAGCCATTTCCATCGCAGCAGCACCCCCTGGTTCTTGATGCGATCCGTGCAACCCCGCCCATGGCTGTTTCCTATCTCAGGGCCAGGTGTGGGGCAGATGTGGAACTCCTCTTGGGACGTTTAACCCTCTCTCCTCCATTAGGGCCTTTGCCTTCCCCTGTTCAACCAAACCAGAGGTCATAATGAGACAGGGCGCTGGGAGGCATTGCTTTGGGCACTGCTTTGGGCATTGCTTTAGGTACTGCTACAGGCATTGCTTTAGGCACTGCTCTGGGCATTCCTGCAGCATTAGCTGAGTCAGGAAGTCTCACATCAAAGTTTCAAATTATCTTGATGGAGGCAGGGCAAGTTCCAACCAGTTAGAACCAAGATGGTGGAGAAATAGAGGGTGCCACCCTGATTCCTGGAAAATACCACCCCTTCCATGAATATTCCTCCCTTGTTTAGCCTATAATTATGCCATTGCTTAAGTAAAAGGGCAACAGGAACCAGGGGGGCTGGTTCTTTTCTGCGGGGAGAACTTCCCTCTGCTCTATATGTGCAGTAGACTTTCTATAGTTTCTGAATAAATCTTGTTTTCACTTTATACTGTTGGCTCACTCCTGAATTCTTTCTAGGGTGAGGTCAAGGGCCAACTTGGACCTCAAGAGGCTCCCAGCATTGGGATTCACTTTCCTGTGTCATCTCCCTGACCACCCAGACCCCAAATTAGGACTGTATGGCACTATTCGGAACCTGAAGGACAGGTAAGTCTCCCTTTGTCTAGTTTCTTTTCGGTTTTCCTGTCTTCTAAGCTGTGGTCCCCAACCCCCAGGCTGAGGACTGGTACCTGTCCATGGCCTGTTAGGAAGCAGGCTGCACAGCAGGAGGTGAGCGGCAGGCCAGCCAACAGAACACGAGGCTTTATCTGTATTTATAGCCGCTCCCTATCACTCACATCACTGCATAAGCTCTGCCTCCTGTCAGATCAGCAGCGGCATCAGATTCTCATAGGAGCAAGAACCCTACTGTAAACTGCACATGCAAGGGATTCTGGGTTGGGTGCTCCTTATGAGAATCTAATGCCTGACGATCTGAGGTAGAGCTGAGGCAGTGATGCTAGTGGCTGCAAACACAAATTATCATTAGCAGAGAGGTTTGACCGCACAATAAATGTAATGCGCTTGAATCATCCTGAAACCATATCCTCCCTCCCCTCTGTCAGTGGAAAAATTGTCTTCCATGAAACCGATCCCTGGTGCCAAAAAGGTTGGGGACCGCTATTCTAAAGCATCAGATCCTTCTATTCCATCTCTCTTTCCAACTCTGTTCTCAGGACTTTCTTTCTGAATTAAAAGACATAAATTCACTCCATTTAACTATGGCTTCCCCTATAATTGGGTGGCAGGAATTTTAATCTTCACATTGTGAAAATTTAATTAAATGATGGACACTGGGTGACTCTGGACTTGGGAGTTGGTGGGGACTTGTTCCCACAGCAAGCAGGAGTCCAGCAGTTCACTGTCTCCTTTTGCCTTTCTTCTTCCATCTCTTCTGTGTCTTGGACTGCCACTCATTGACCTGTTTTGGTCTTAGTGCATAAATGAATGCCTATCATTATTTCATAGCTGCATTTATACTTTTTGTTACTTTTTGAACACTTACTACTACTTATACTTTTTGAACACTTACTAGGTGTTCACAGAGGGTTGAGAAAGAATTCTCAGACAGTGATTGGAATATACAGAAGTAAAAGTTTATTTATTTTCCCAAGGTGGGGGGCATGACACACAGAGGGAGGAAAGAAATGATAAGCAATTGAAGAAAGTTGTTTGGAGTTTTAAAGGGTAAAAATGGCCTTTTTTCCCCCTCCTCTCCTTCAGCAGACTGGTAACAAAAGCAGTGGCTGAAGCTGTTGTAGGTGGTCTTTCTGGCTTATCTGAATTCTTGAAATCTGTCCAGCAAGAGTTGAGGCAGAGAGCTCGAGCAAGGAGTTTGCACTCCTACTGTCCACTTCAAGGCTGAGAAAATGAAGTCTTAGAGATAAGTTAGATCACAGGTGTTTTAATTAAAACAAAGGGGGTAGTTGTGTTGTGAGTTTATTTTCCTTATTTTCTATTTGATAGCTTATTTTCCTGTGTTAGATAGGTTATTAGTAAGACCACCTTTCACTTTTTGCTTTAGCTATTTGGGCAATTGTTTCCATTCTTTGTAAAGCAGGTCATTTTCCCTGTCTATTTTGAAATTCTTTTCTTTGTTCAATTGAGGTCCCTTATTGTGGTGATTCTGAGATGCCAAAGCCGTATTATTTCAGTGACCCAAGTTAAAGGGCTACAAAAGGCACCTGGGGGACACCAGGTGCTGAAATAGGCCACCCATTGGCTGAAGGAGGCCACACACTGTCCCCCAGGTGTCCTGGGGTTTTTGTCGATTGGGAAAGGGATTCTCTTTGTTTTTGATGATCTCAAGTAAAAGGGCTGAAATAGGCCTCTCGGGGACATTACTAGGTTGAAATAAGCCATAACTGACCCATAGTGACCCCAGATTTGTTTCTCTCTCTTTTTTTTTTTTTTTTTTTGAGACAGAGTCTCGCTCTGTTGCCCAGGCTAGAGTGCCATGGCATCAGCCTAGCTCACAGCAACCTCAAACTTCTGGGGTTAAGCAATCCTCCTCCTGCCTTAGCCTCCTGAGCAGCTGGGACTACAGGTGTGGACCACCACGCCTAGCTAATTTTTTTTTTTTTTCTATTTTTAGTAGAGACGGGTCTCACTCTTGCTCAGGCTGGTCTCGAACTCCTGATCTCAAGTGATCCCCTCCCCACCCTCGGCCTCCCAGAATGCTAGAGTTATAGGTGTGAACCACCACCCCAGCCAACCGGATTTGTTTCCTTTCTCTGCAAACTCAACCACCTTGTGTTTTCTTTTTCCTGTTTTCCTACTGCCTTTTCACACTTCTTAGTTCTGATGTCCAATCTTTACTTGCCCTAAAACTAAGACTTATTTTCCCAGCAGTTGGCTGACTATTGCTCTTTAGGTTGTTTGCTTCCAAGACTCTTAAACTCCAGCCTTACCTTTGGTATCTTAATTTGTCTAGGCTGTTTGAGATCACAAAAACCTATTCGTATGTCTGAGGTCTCTTATTGCTGGCATTCAGCCTGCTACTCTTGCTATTAACTCTTTTTTCCCTTTGCCCAAACCTAAGCAGTTTCTTCAAGTCATATTATAATTGCTTTTTTGGGGGGGGGGCCTCAATCAATGTTACATTTGTTCTCAAACTGAAGCCTGTTCTGGCCACCTAGTTCTGTAACATTTTTTTGCTGTGTTGCTTATACTGGAGGATAGGATATAGCCTCCATTCCTCTGCACAGATCTATCCTCTAGCTTCTGTGTTTTCTCAGCTGCACCAACCTTGACTTAGCAAGGTTTGGCCACTATTGCCTTGTTGACTGGAAATCTGAGAGACAAGACATTTTTAACAAGCATCTGTGTCAAATATTGTTAACTAACCCTTGTGCTATTAAGTTACAGGGCCTTGGCTCATGGGTATCTCACACCAAATTCAAGTTAACCAAAGTTCTGTTTTCAGACCCAGGAAAAGACAACAATCAAAATAAACTGCTTGCATGAAACAAAGGGCCAGGCCTGTATTCAGAGACATTAAGACACATTTAATAATTTTGCTTCTATCTAAATTAATATAACTTTGTTACTAGATAATGTAACTGTTTAGCTACCTATAAGCTTCATTTTCCTGTCATTATCAGAACTAACTAGTTGGGAACATTTGTCTAGGATTAACCCTGTTTCTCCTGAGCCCCCACAGGTTGGCACAGAGGACCTAGCATGTTCCTGTAAGCCCATAGAAACCTCAGGTACCTGTTCACAAGGCTGCCTCTCGAAGACAGCAAGAAAGCTAAGTAACACTCATTCAAATGACTAATATGAACGTGCTTGCTCTTCTTTTCTTAATCATTGTTAGTATTTTCCTAATAATTTACTGGTCATCGTTACTTTGCTTGCTTCCTAGTGGCTGGGCTCAAGTCACTGTCATAGTTATTAACCAGACTTGCATTTTGCCTTAGTTCTTCACCATGTTTACATTACACTCCCTCCTCCTCCTGGAAAAGACCTTTTCTGTCCATCTTGGACATCTTGCATTTTGGCTGAACAGGGAGTGGTAAGTGCTGTTGCAAACACATCTTGTTGCATCCACATTAATGATTCAGGGGAGGTAGAACAAAGGGCAGACGTTCTCCTTCAACATGCTACATGGCTACGTAACATCAATAACCCCACTGCCCACACTGTCTGGGATTCTGTTAGGAGATGTTTGTCCAGTATCATTTGGTTCCTTCCCTTTTGAGGGCCCTTATTGGCTAAACTTCTTTTAATCTCTGGACCATGTTTGTTTAACCCCCTGGTAAAATTTGTATCTTCCAGGTTACAGTAATTTCAGTTCAAATTGATGCTAATACAAGGCTTCCAACCCATCCCACCAATCTATTAAGAACATGGAACCATCCTGCAACTGGGCCCCTTAGACCAAGTTTCTAGAGATTTTTACTCCCCCAATACTAGGCAGGATCTAGTCCCATAAAATCAGAGGAAGAAGCTACAGAAGACAGACCTTTGTCCTTCTACAACCCTTTAAGATTAAGGGGGAGTATTATCTCTGAGGGGGGAATAAGACAGAGAATTGGCAGGTATTGCTTTGGCCATTGCTTTGGACACTGCTTCAGGCACGGCTGCGGGCTGCGGGCTGCAGTCCACAACCCATGGGCAGAGGACCAGTACTGTTTAGTGGCCTGTTAGGAGCCGGGCCATGCAGCAGTAGGTGAGCAGTGGGCCAGCAATCAAAATCTGTATTTACAAGCCACTCCCCATCGCTCACATCACCACCTGAGCTCCACCTCCTGTCAGATCAGCAGCCACGTTGGATTCTGCATCATGGTGAGTGAGATAATTATTTCATTACATATTACAATGTAATAATAATAGAAATAAAGTGCACAATAAATGTAATATGCTGAATCATCCTGAAACCATCCGCCTCCCCCACCATCTGTGGAAAAACTATCTTCCATGAAACCAGTCCCTGGTGCCCAAAAGGTTGGGGACCAGTGGCTTCAGGCATTGATTCAGGCATGGCTTTAGGCATTGCTTTGGGCATTGCTGCAGCATTACCTAAGTCAGGAAGTCTCAAAACAAAGTTTCAAATTACCTTGATCAAAACAGGATGGAGGCAGGGCAAGTTCCAACCAGTTAGAACCAAGATGGTGGAGAAATAGAAGGTGCCACCCTGATTCCAGGAAAATACCACCCCCACCATGAATATTCCTCCCTTGTTTAGCCTATAATTAAGCCATTACACTTAAATACAAGGGCACTAGGAACCAAGGGGCTGGTTCTCTTCTGCAGGGAGAGCTTCCCTCTGCTCTGTCTGTGGAGTAGACTTTCTAGAGTTTCTGAATAAATCTTGTTTTCACTTTATACTGTTGGCTCACTCCTGAATTCTTTCTTGGGTGAAGCCAAGGACCACTTGGACCTCAAGAGGCTCCCAGCATTGGGAGCCACTTTTCCTGTGTCAATACCCTGTTTCTGCCAAGTGATGCCTTGTAGATGGTCTGAGAAGGGGTGATGAGGCTGCTTTTTGATGATAGGATTCAGCTACCAAGGCTGTCTCCTTGAGCAGCAGATAATTTAGTTTAATGAATTTGGACAGTTCACTGGATCTGTCCACAAAGTTCCACTCACCTTCCAAAATGCTTCCAAAATAGCACTAGCTGTTGTATGGGAGCCAAATGGAAAAAAAGAGAAAAGTAATAAATGACAAGGCCCCCAGAGATTTCTGCCCTTTCAGAAAAGTCGGAGTGAACTTTTCCAAAGAAATTTTCAACCTTAAGGGGAAAAAATAAAAAAAAAAAAAAGCTGCTTTTTTCTTTCTTTTTGAGGAAGGAGGCAAAGAAAGATACCCCAAAGACAAGCACACGTGTGTGAGGCAGAAGGACCTAGTTTTCATGGAATTGACAAGGCATTAAGACTGTACTTCCTGTTAGTGGTTCCTTGATGTCATTTACACAGAGTCTCAGAATTATTCTCTAGTCAGGGTTATCAAAAAGCAACTTCTGAAGTTTGGTGCTACATGCAGATAACTCCACAGACACAGCCCTACCCTCCAGCTTCAGACCAGACACACACACACACACACACACACACAGACAAGCTCCCCTGCCACATGCGTGTGTACACACACACACAAGCTCACGTGCCACATGTGTGCACACACACACAGACAAGCTCCCCTGCCACATGTGTGTGTACACACACACACGCTCCCATGCCACATTCGTGCGTACACACACACGCTCCCCTGCCACATGCGTGCGTACACACACACAGACAAGCTCCCATGCCACATGTGTGTGTATACACACAGACAAGCTCCCCTGCCACATGTGTGTGTACACACACACACAGA
>CM052444.1:8052427-8074034 GCA_028533085.1 Varecia variegata | reverse complement strand
CCTTGGCCGGGCGCGGTGGCTCATGCCTATAATCCTAGCACTTGGGAGGCCGAGGCAGGCGGAATGTTTGAGCTCAGGAGTTTGAGACCAGCCTGAGCAAGAGCGAGACCCCGTCTCTACTAAAAATAGAAAGAAATTATCTGGCCAACTAAAAATATATATAGAAAAAAAATTAGCCGGGCATGGTGGCACATGCCTGTAGTCCCAGCTACTCGGGAGGCTGAGGTAGTAGGATTGCTTAAGCCCAGGAGTTTGAGGTTGCTGTGAGCTAGGCTGACGCCACGGCACTCACTCTAGCCCGGGCAACAGAGTGAGACTCTGTCTCAAAAAAAAAAAAAAAAAAAACACATTGTCCTTGCCCTCATGTAGACTGTAGTTTGGTGATAAACGGACATTAAGTAAATAATCATAAAAATAATTGCCTGATGCAATTGAGATAAATTCTGTGAGGGAAAATGTAGTTTGCAGTGAGTGTACGTGTCTGCATTCATGTGTGCCTATCTCCTGACTGTTCATGTCCTAAATACCTCTCGATTATATTCATTTTTTCCCATTGCTACTTTACTAGTCCAGGCTATCTTCATCACTTACCTGGGCTACTAGACTGTCTCCCTTTTCCTATTCTCCAATCTTTGTCCAGAGTGTTTTTTTTTTCTTTTTTTTAAGACAGGGTCTCGCTGTGTTGCCCAGGCTAGAGTACAGTGACGTCATCATAGCTCACTGCAACCTCAAACTCCTGGGCTCAAGTGGTCCTCCTGCCTCAGCCTCCCAAATAGCTGGGACTACAGATGCATGTCACCACACCTGACTAATTTCTCTATTTTTTGTAAAGACAGGGTCTTTCTGTGTTGCTCAGGCTGGTCTTGAGCTACTGAGCTCAAGCAATCCTCTAGTCTTGGCTTCCCAAAGTGCTAGGATTATAGGCATGCCACTGTGTCCAGCCATGAGACAAGGTCTTGTTCTGTTACCCAGGTTGAAGTGCAGTGGTGTGATCATAGCTCACTGTAACCTGAAACTCCTGGGCTCATGCAGTCTTCCTGCCTTAGCCTCCTGAGTAGCTATGACTACAGGTGCATGTCCACCATGCCTGGCTAATTAAAAAAAGAAAGCTTTTTAATAATTTCTTGTAGAGATGGCATCTCACTGTGTTGCCCGGGCTGGTCTCAAAACTCCTGGCTTTAGGCAATCCTCCAGCCTTGGCTTCCCAAAGTGCTGGGATTATAGGCGTGAGCTGCCATGCCCAGCCTAGACTAAATTCTTTCTTTTTTTTTTAATTTTCTTTTTTTTTTTTCTTTCTTCCTATTTCCAACTTCAACAAGAATCAGAATAGACTAAATTCTTAATATGGCCTCTCAGCCCCCACATGGGCTCTCCCTCCTCTTTCTCTCTCTCTCTCTAGATTAATCTTATACCATTTCTCCTTTCTTTTCATGCTTTAGCCCCATTGACATCATTTCAGCAGTAATTAAGAATATGTTTCCTTTCAGCACAGGCCCTTGCATATACTGTTCCCATAGTCTGGAATACATTACCACCCATTGATTCCATTTAGTCATTGCCTACTCATTTGTCAGCTGATATGTCACTTCCCTGAGGAGCTTTTCCTCACCAGTCTCCAGGTTCTTTTGTTATATATTTTTATAGAGGCCTACTTATTTTCTTCAGAATACCAACTCAGTTTGAATTATACATTCAATGTCTGTCTCCCTTACTAGATTGTAGGCTCTATGAGAGCAAGAACCATGTCTAGTTTTAAAATCACCTCTGCTTGCCTCAATAAATACTTACTGAAAGAACGAATGAATATTTACTACATATAGTTATGTTCCAAATATAAACTTGTGGATATAAAGGGGCATATATATTATATTTCATCAAATCTAAGACATCATTGATTTAAAGATGCACCATTTTTCTTTACCTCTGAGAAAGAAAGAATGCTAACAAGTAACTTATGATACCTATCAGTTGTAACACATATGATTTCAAGGATGTTAATGTGAAAAATGTGCCTTTTACAATCAATGAAATGTAATTTTTTAAGAAAATGAGATATTTATATTATATTTATATTTATAATATTTATATTTATATTTAATTAGTAATCTGCTTTTCTACTTAATATATTGCAAAATATCTTTACATGTCAGTAAATTTGCTTCTACCCTGTCATTTAAAATGTTTGCATACTATTCCATTATACAGATTTAATCCTGGATTTTAAAAATAAAGTATGCAAAAGAAGTTGATTGACATTTTAAAAATATCTTTCTATTTTGCTAATGCTCTATTTTAGTTTCCACTTACGTGCTTCCACAGATTTGAAGTAATATCTGGCTGTTGTGTGAGCAGGCCAGATTTGGCCTGTGGGCTATAGTTTGCCAATCCCTGCTTGACATTCTTAAAAACTTATTGAGGATTCCAAAGCTCTGTTTTTGTAGCTTATATCTGTTAATATATACAGATTAGAAATTATAACAGAATTTGGGGGTTGGGGAAAGTGGGA
Source organism: Varecia variegata (assembly GCA_028533085.1). Lineage (NCBI taxonomy): Eukaryota > Metazoa > Chordata > Mammalia > Primates > Lemuridae > Varecia > Varecia variegata. The sequence goes on along the minus strand of CM052444.1, from coordinate 8,071,528 downwards.
AGTAAGATTTATTTCCTTGCTTGCAAGTTTTTTACTTTCTAATTTCATGTTAAGTATAGCCATTCATATATGGAATGGGGGTTGTAAAAAAATTTATCTCTTGCATTGCCCTTGGGTGGTGGGGGAGAGAAGAAAATCACCCCTTCTATTGCTTTTCTGGTTGGGGAGAATTACAGAAGCAGATAGAAGTGTGAATAATAAAACAAAATTTTAAAAACAAGAATATACAAGCCTGTTTCATAGCCCATTTCCTTTCAGAGCTATGACATCATCACATGTCATCTCTGGAAATCTCATGAGAAGAGTGTGAAAAAGGCAAATAACTTCTTACTATGAAAATAGTTTTTACTTCATAGACCTCTTAAAAGAGTCTTGGGGACCTCCAGAGGTTCCCCCAGACCATACTTTGAGAACTGCTAGCCTAGTTCATAGTAGGTGTTCAATAAAATTTGAATAAATTAAATATGGTACCTGCCCTGTACTGATGTTCCCTCTACTGATATAGGGGATTAAGTGCTAAATTTTATGGTATGAGGGATAAGTTCTGTGGCTATTTAGAGTAGAGGCAATTGACAAGAACCAGAGTATCCAAGGAAGAAAGAGGTTTGAGGAAATTTTTCCTTAATCTTTCTAATTTGCTAGTGCATTGTAAAACAAAACAAACAAGAAAAAAATTGGTAATCCATTAAAAAGTATTTAGAAATTATTCTAGAAATCTAAAATTTTCTGAATTTTGTATTGGAAGTCTACAAAAATGCAAAAAAGATTACACTCAAAATTTTCAAAACTGGGTGTCCATGTAAATAACAGATACAGTAACAAGGAAGTTACTAAGTAAATATTTGGGAATTCTTGTGGATGGGTTAACATATATGTATTTACAGATAAATTTCAGTTGTATTTATTAGAGACTTAATTTCTTTGTAATACCTTTCTTTTTGGGCTAGAGTTAATAATGTTTTAGTATAAAAAGTCTTTAATAATTTCCTTTTTCCCTCCAAATTAGTATTTGATTGTTTTGATGTTTCAGATTCGTTACATTTCACAAACACAAGGCTTGCCAGCTGAATATCTTCTCAGTGCCGGAACAAAAACAACCAGGTTTTTCAACAGAGATCCTAATTTGGGGTACCCACTGTGGAGGCTTAAGGTCTGTCTTCCTTGCTATACTACCTGGTCCTGTACTTCCCACCCCCAACTTTGAATTCAAAGTTTAGTTATTAAATTCTGGAGGTAGAAGAAGGAAAAGTATGTTTGTAGGAGGTAACTTTTTGAAAAATTATTTCATTGTACCTTATTCGGCCTTGTCCTTAATTAAAAAACAAAACATTAAGTGCCAGTTCAATTAGCTGAGGTTATTTTGTATATGTTGAGTCAGCAGCTGATATGGGGTGTGGAAAGTAGTATTCACCATTAAATGATATGAAGAACTAGAGACATTTAGTAATGACTGTTTTTTAGAGAATTCTCAATAAACATGATAAAATAACCTAATTTTCTCACTGTCCACATCCAGGTCTTATATTTTTTTCTTGAAAAAAGTATCTAGTTTTTACTTCTGAGCCTACTCCTTTAACCTGAGAAATCTTTTAGTAATTTGATTACCCTTGTGACACTGCCTGAGACTGTTGAACAGTTAGCATTTGAGATATCAGTTTATTTCAAAATAGCTTTAAGAGAGTAATGGTAATGTCCCTTTTATCTGACATTTCTTGAGGAACTGTGCTGCATCATTGCTTGCATGTTTATTTTATCACTGTTGAAAGGGTGGCTAGATATCAAGGTCATATCTCTCCACCAGAAGATTTTCTGGTTATAAATTACTTTGATGTCTGCCATCTATGGTTGGCAAGGTGACGACACTTATCTCTTTGTATTCGGGCTTTGGTTTTGAATAAAATGTGAAAATAACATAGAGGTGGAATTTTTCCCCCCCAAATCCATATTTTATAGACGCCCGAAGAACATGAACTGGAGACTGGAATAAAATCAAAAGAAGCTCGGAAGTACATTTTTAACTGTTTAGATGACATGGCTCAGGTGAGTGTGGAAAGTTTCAGAAAGTCAGACATTTATATATTTCTTTAATCAGAGACACACTTCCATTGATTATACTAAAGACAAATTTAATCTGTTACCTTTCTAGTATTCATTTTCAGTTTTTACAGAAAAATGCATTAATATTATGCCTCATATATATATATATATAGATATATATATATAAAAGAAAATTTGAATCCTAACAAAGAAACTTTTACAATTATATGCTTCTCCCTTGCTTTGCTTAACTGGTCTTGTTATATACCAACATTTTAAAATATTACTTATGAAGGTTTCTTTCTTGTCCCATTTTCTCTACTAAATAAATACTTACATAAGAGCTACATTTATTGATTGCTTATTATGTTACAAATTCTGTTTGAACACTTTACACTTGTGTCATTTAATATTTTCAACAGTAGAAACTTTTATATCTAAGTAATAACAGTCACTTTTGCTTAACTTGTTTGTTCCAATTTTTTATGACAAGAATTTATCAGCTTTATTCTGCCACTAAATTTAAATAAAGATTTTAATTAGATGGCATAAAAAGAGCTTCCTCCTGTGAAATGATTACACTGTAATAGAAAGAATGTCTTTAGGTTTCTCTTTTGATGATTATATATATAGTTTGGAGAAAAAGCAGCTATTTGGTGTCAGATTTAAAGGTTAAGTGAAGAAGTATAATATTTCTAAATTTTCCTCTGGAAGGTAAATATGTCTACAGACTTAGAGGGAACAGACATGTTGGCAGAGAAGGCGGATCGAAGAGAATACATTGATCTGTTAAAAAAAATGCTAACAATTGATGCAGATAAGAGAATTACTCCTTTGAAAACTCTTAACCATCAGTTTGTGACAATGACTCACCTTTTGGATTTTCCACATAGCAATCAGTGAGTATGGTATATTCTGGGGTTTTTTGCCATGATGTGGTCCTTACAAGTGGAACTATCAAGTGAGCAGCAACTTTGGTGCTAACCGATGCTTTTCTTTCTCTCATTGAAAAATCATTATGTTAAAAATTAGATGTGTATTTTTACTCTTTATGATTGTAAAAATCTTTTGACTCATTTTATCTGAAAGTGCTTGGGAAAAAACTTTGATCGGTGTTTATCTTGAGTTATTTGCTATCTGTTTAAATCTCAGCATTCATAAGTGAATCTTTAATCTCTTTTTCAGTGTTAAGTCTTGTTTTCAGAACATGGAGATCTGCAAGCGGAGGGTTCACATGTATGATACAGTGAGTCAGATCAAGAGTCCCTTCACTACACATGTTGCCCCAAATACAAGCACAAATCTAACCATGAGCTTCAGCAACCAACTCAATACAGTGCACAATCAGGTATTCAGTAAATGATTTTGGAAACTCAAGCCTAAGTGGGGAAGAAACTTACTAAGAATACAGAGTGAGGAACCAGTCCTTGTTATGGTGATACTGTTGCTTCTTAAGAATTTTCTACTTGGCAAAAGTTGATAGACTGATATTACCTACCAGTCATGTGCTAACAAAAATTACATACAAAGACCTAATCCATGCCCTCATATGTCTTAGCATAGTCAAATAAATGGGGTCTGACTATTACACTGCTGTTAGTTATACTAACTTTGGCTAAATGACTCTTTCTCCCTCTTAGGAGAAGGATTTTATATATCTCATTACTGATTTGAAAGGTTTCCAGTCATTGACTTCAAGGATGGTTTTGCATTTGTTTGCTAACCTGTAATATTTACAGTTTAAGCTTATTTCTGAAGATGAAAGCTTTCCAATTTCTTTATTAGGTCTACTTTTTAAATGGAAGAGCCGTATGAGATTTGGTGGGATCTTCTATCCATCTATTTTTTGTACAGAAGTAGTTGGGGTTTATATAGCCACAACCAGTACAGGACTATTTGTTATTCTTTGTTTGCTTATTCAACCTTATGATATTCCTTAAATTTAGGGACTGGGAAAATTTCTGAAGCCGAGAGTTATTTCAAGGATAGTTAAGATTATATTGTAAAACTTTGTCCTAAGTTTTTCTGGGTAAATTCTGTATGTGTAAAAATATTGTCTATCTCCACTTTATACCAGTGTACAAATATAATTCTTTTGTTTTTAGGCCAGTGTTCTAGCTTCCAGTTCTAGTGCAGCAGCTGCTACTCTTTCTCTGGCTAATTCAGATGTCTCACTGCTAAACTACCAGTCGGCTTTGTACCCATCATCTGCCGCACCAGTTCCTGGAGTTGCCCAGCAGGGTGTTTCCTTGCAGCCTGGAACCACCCAGATTTGCACTCAGACAGATCCATTCCAGCAAACATTTATAGTATGTCCACCTGCGTTTCAAAGTAAGTGGGGAAACTCCTGTATCATATGATATTATATTAGACCTGCCTGCTTTAGGCAGATCTAGTTGTTTAGTTCTGATCTTTGACAAGTTTAAAGTCTATCTCTGATGATCAAGGTAACTGAAATTGGGTGATATCACAAAGTGGATTTTCCCTTTTTACATTGATTATTTGTCTAATTATGATACTACCTGACACAGGAGCTCAATTTATGTTTCCTTAATTGAATTGCCTGATATCAGTTTTCTTGCTCATTGTATTCTTGTATCAGTGTCATATATCTCATATAAACATGTATCTGTCAATATGCCGAATATATACATCTTAAAATGTTGAAACCAGAATTGTTACATATTGAATCTTATTTCCCATATCATTCTATTATAGGATTATGTTCCAAATGAAAGTAATTTTATTCTAAAATGTAAAAATCATGTTTAAGAATGTAGAAACCTCTTAAATTACATTCAGAAATAAAGATCATTATTTATTGACCTGAAAAATTCTGCAAGCTGAGATGCTTGTGTGGGGAAGGCATTAAGATTATCTGCTTCAGCTTATGAATCATAACATTACTGCAAGCTCCTGTCAACAGAGGAACAGAATAGCTGAAGGAGGAGTCTGACTCCATGTGTTGCAATAAGATTTTAATTTTCACATTTCCATCCTCCTTTATTTTCTCATTATTGTTTTGTAATCCAGTCTGTCTAGTGCTTTTGTTCTGAAATATGGGAAATGTATGTTTAATGATTTGATAAGCCATTTAGAAGATTAAATTATTTTAAACTATAGTCTGACAATACACTTGACTTTCCCAATAGAAAGTCAATGTCCATACCCTGTGAGAATAAACCAGGATTTAGGCTTCTCATAACACTTAACATAGAAGCAGGTAGCATTTTTATCTTTTTACATCAGTTACTTATTGACTGTGACTCTTTTGTTTGTTTGGTTTCTGACAGAGTCGGAGCAAGCAGAAGGAAAAGAGGGGCTAGGGGAGACTGAGAGATTACCGGGAGGACAGGAGAGCGATAGCGATGTAAACCAGGGAGAAACCACAGGGAGAGCGGAGGAGCAGATTCAAAATCCGTAAATGCAAATTTAGCCTGATTTACCAAATATTTTCTGCATATGCTTCATAATAGTAAATTCTGTGCTTTGGGTTGTCATATGTTGAGTAATTCTTCTACTGAACTTAGCAAATTAGCCACCCTTTCTTCCACCTTTTCCAAAGTGAGTTTCATTGGAACAATTTTCAGATGTGGTACCCTGAAGTTTTCTGCTTCTTCTCAGGTGACACTTAAGAGATGAAGCAGAATAACTTTTGAGTTCCTTTAACAAAACAAAATGTAAACTGAAGAGGTAGAGGGGAAAAATGGGATAACCCCTTTTGGTATAATTAGGTAAGTGTAAGCTTTGGAAATGTTTTTTCCTATCTAGGAACTCTGAATAACCTGAGGAGCTAGTAGAGCAAATTTTAAAATTTCCTAATGGGAGTTTTAAAATTAAGGTGATGATGATGATACGTGATATGTACTACTATATCTCAGAGAATGTTCTAAGTGCTTTTACATATATTAATTCATCCTCACCAACAACCTTAGGTGGGTAATGTCATTATCCCCAACTTAAATAAATGAGAAAATTGAGCACGATTCCCTCATCTGCCTAAAATATTATAACTAATTATGGCAGAACCCTGGTTTAAATCTAGGCAGTGGAATTCATAGCTCATGTATTTTGAAGTGTTATTCCATACTGCCTCTGAGTGTTTTAACTCATAGCTGTAAAGAGTTGTTGGTTCATTTGCCAGCCTCCACAATTTTGTGATTTCTACCCAATAGTTCTGTATATTCCAGGTTGCCCACTTTTCTTTGACCATCTGTTATTTTACAAGATGCCTCTACTTAGAGGATAGACCCTCATCAATTAGGCAATTTACTCTTCTTTCCATACTTTCAAGGTTCTATATTTAAAGGCCAATGTTCAATAAAACAAAAATTAACAGCAGAAAATGAAATTAATCCTTCTTAGGTCAGGATTCAGAGAGAACCTTCCAAAAGTGTTGCCTTTTGTTAATTCTTTGTTTCTACTTGTGCAAAGAAGGAACTAGTTTTAAACTAGCTTGCCTGCTGTGGCTTAGCCTAAATAACTGTAGCAATCTAATACTTTAGAGTCACATTTATATAGGTCAGTACTATAAATCCTACTTTCGATACTATTTCAGTTGACCAAAATAGATAGACATTTTGTTCATTGGTTAACTATTATTCTGTAATTTTGTCCTTCTTACTTTATCACCCTGGGAGCCATAGATTAACTTCTATAGTGAACATTTCCTCCTAAGTTTTCCCTCCATAGGTCCTACCAGTTTTTAGGAGGCTATTATGATAACCTTGTCTTGTAGTTAGGCATATATCCTGACACTGTAGACAAGCTTTCTTATTAGATAGCATTGCCTAAGGAAGCATGGCTGACAACTTGTTTATCTTAATATATGGATTTGTTAGTTTTTATTTTCATGTAAGTAGTACTTTTTAAAAAAGGTACTGGCAGAGTATTTTAATTCTGATTTTACTGTTCCCTCTTATTTTGTACATTTCTGGGTTGTATTTTTCTTTACAAAAACGTATTAAATTATTCATATATTCCTGAAGTGGAAGATTGGACGACTGACTTGCTGAAAATCGCAGAATTGTGGTTAATGAATTATGCTTATTTCATACCTTCATAATAATATTAGGAGAAATTAGTTGGTGATAGCTTAGGAAATGTCACTAAAGGAGTCTTCTAATTAAAATGTTCAGGCCGGGCATGGTGGCTCATGCCTATAATCCCAGCACTTTGGGAGGCTGAGAAGGGAGGATTGCTTGAGGCCAGGAGTTCAAGACCAGCCTGAGCAACATAGCAAGAGCTTATCTCTACAAAAATATTTTTAAAATTAGCTGAGAGTGGTGGTTTGCACCTGCAGTCGTAGCTACTTGGGAAGCTAAACTGAGGCAGGAGGATCGCTTGAGCCTAGGAGTTTGAGGCTGTAGTGAGCTGTGATCATGCCACTGCATTCCAGCCTGGATGACAGAGAGCAAGACCTTATCTCTTAACAAAAAAAAAAAAAAAAGTTCATATTCTCACTTAACAAAATTGTAGGCATTAGTTAATTGGAGGCATAATAGAAACCTAAATTCTCTATATTGAAAGTTTTGATATGGTAGGTTTAGAAGAAAGCTGTTCCATGGGAGAACTTTCTTGAGAAGGCTCTTTTCTCAAGTCTTGGCAAAAGGGAGAAATGTCTTTAACCCCTCTTTTCCCCAGAATGAGATCTTCCTATTTATAAGAAACATTTATGAATAAAAAGATAAATAAGACATGGTCACTGTTTTAAAGGCAGCAAAATTCTTGATTTTCCCAGCTGCCCATTAACTGCAAAAGAGCCTTCTTAGAAATCTATCAATGACAAGAGCAGATTTCTAAAATAAGTAGAAAAATGTTTTTATAAACCAAATGGTCTTTAAAAATATTTTTATCCTAGGCATAATTTCTTCAGTTCACATACTGGTAACGATAAATATATGACTCATTTATGAACTACTTACATTTTTTGAAGAATAGGGAAAAACTTCCTTTAAAACATTTTAAACAAAAGGGTAACTTAGAGTATAAGTTATTGAGCTTTTCATAATTTTTCTTATCTAATTAGCAAAAAATTAATATTTGTCTTGCTTTTAAGAGATTATAGTTTTAAAAACACTGAAGTTTTTTTTTGTTCCTCTAGTGGATTGAAAAATAAATGTAACTTAACTAAGTGAAGGGTTTTATTTACTTTTGCCTATACTGTCAATGGGGATGGGATGAATGTTGAGTTTTAAATTTTGTAGCATAAAAAAATTTAGAATTCCCTTAAAACCAGCCCTCACTGTATCAAACATCTTTCCATTAATCAAACCTGAAGGGAACCAAGTCTCCCTTTTCTTAACTCCCAAGGCTTCTATGTATGAAACTTGTCTTAAGTGTCTCTAGAACTAAAAACTGAATAGTGGATTATTTGAACAGAAAAGCTAAAAACAAAAAAATCTAAAACAAACAGTACTCCCAGACCTAAAGCAATTTAACTGTGATGCTGTTTTCAACAGCTGGACTACAAGCAACAACGAAGCATTCTGGATTCCCTGTGAGGATGGATAATGCTGTGCCAATTGTACCCCAGGCACCAGCTGCTCAGCCACTGCAGATTCAGTCAGGAGTTCTTACACAGGTAAAGCCAGCTCAGTATTGCTGAAGCATTATTGAGAATCAGGTATTTTGTCCTAGAAAATGATACTTGCTTTGACTACAAAATCTTTCTTGGTCATGATTCATTGGGCTTAAAATGAAGTAACTATATGGAACAACATACTCATTCCTAACACTGTTGCAACTCTGCCGGTGTCTTCCTTTGACTTGCACAGGTAAATATCCAGACATTGAGCAATGGTCTTCTGAGTGAGTTTAATTTTGTGGTATGAATTTTTTTTTTAACCTTAGAGCTTTTAAAGATGCAGTACATAGGCAACATTTTTATTTTAAAATATAAGGTTCCACTTTGGTTCCTTTTGTACCTTATGCTTACTCTTTTAAAATTGCATCGTGGTTAAGAGGCTGGATCACATCAGGATGCCTCTTCAAGTATTATATTCCTTCATTTCTTGTGTTTAACCAGGCTATCAGAAGCTTTGAAACTTTATACTTGCGAACATGCAACTAAGATGATTGAGAAAATCATGAAATATTTGTATATCAACAAATATTACATTTTAGATTCTATATGTAAATATTTGTGGTCCATAGGAAATTCTGAAATCCAAAAATCCTCTTTTGTGAGTAGGAGGAGGGATTCTTAATGTCCTTGTTTCATAGAACTGATGCCCTGAATCTGGCCCAAGAAGGATTCCTATACTTTTTTGCCTCGGGCCATTGACATTTGACCTAGTGGGCCAATGCTCTACAGAGTTGAAAGGGGAAAGTTGTGTTTGGTACATACATTTTAGGTGATAAGAAATTACTATTTATTGTCAGTCATAACTTGGGGGGATTGAGTACCCTTCTGAATCCAGATAACCTGCCTTCATGTTTGTTTTCACTCACCTGCCTAATCTACGTTTCAGGGAAGCTGTACACCACTAATGGTAGCAACTCTCCACCCTCAAGTAGCCACCATCACACCGCAGTATGCGGTGCCCTTTACTCTGAGCTGCGCAGCCGGCCGGCCGGCGCTGGTTGAACAGACTGCCGCTGTACTGGTAATTCCCCTCACTTGATTGTGTTACTAACGGAGTTTCTTTGGTTTCTTTCTTTTTTATTTTTTCCTGTTTGTTTTGTTCTGTTTCCTTCTGGTTTTCCCATTTTTCAAAAAAAATTTTTTAGCTTAGTCTTTGCAGAGGGCATGGAAGCATGTGCCATCTTGTGGCTGTGTTCTTGCTACATCTTTAATGTCTCATTGTTTTCCTCCCCCAACATTTGCTGAAGCACTATTTGACTCTAATGTTCAGTGTGGCTCTGTAAGGAGCCAGATCCCTTGATTCTTTTTTGCCAGCCTAGTGTGATAAAAGCTCTTGGTGTAGCCTCAGAAGAGCTTCAACACTGTTATCTGCCCTTTTACCCTCTGATCTTTGAGAATGAAGGAAATGGCCTTTAGTTTGGCTCTACTACAGGTACCCGGATGGTCAAAATTTGAACTCCTTGGCAAGTTAGCTTTCTTCTTTTTTTGCTATTTTAAGCTTCTAAAACAGTTGTTTATGTAGAAATACTTAAGATGCTCTTAATTTATTGCTTTATCTGTTGATATTAACCATCCTCCACATGATGGTAGCTCTTTTTGCCATTCATGATCAGTGGCAGTTTATATTTTCCATTTAAAGATGTTCCCTTTTGTATGTAGATCATATTGTAGATCATTGTTGGTTGAAATTAATGATGAACTCATTTTTAGAGATTTTTGGACAAATTAATATATTTTACAAATAGGTCTTTATACAAAGGTAAAAATATAGCTGATGAATTATGCAAATAAATATCTTTGTTACTAACAGTCATGGGGAAAAGTTATTGAATATAGCTATAACTACAGTAGTATTAGGCTTAGAGATAGGAAATCACAAACAGGACTTTGAGGTGTATTTCAGGATTCATAAACTTAAGAGTGATATTTTGATATGTTTTGGTTTATTTGGGGGCATTAGAATTGTTTATTGGATAGCCAGCATTTCGTTATTTGAAATTTAAATTTAGGTAAGCATTTGAAAACCTAAAAGATACTATTGGACCCTGATATTTCTCATTGTCAAAGTAGCTTTAAATTTCTTTTGTTGTTTCTCAAGTATTCATGTGAATGAAAACACTTTCAGAAACATACTTTGGTTGGAATTTTTTTGGTTTTTAGTTTAAAAGTCTTTGTCACCTCCAGATTAATTTTCTCATAAGCATAAGATCTGAGTGCAAGGGAGTGAGATATATTTCTAAGTTGATTGATCTAAGCCACTGGTTTTAACTTGCTCACCTATAGTTTAGAGATTGGGATATTAGTTGACACTTCTCCTTTGCTGCTTTTCTTAAGTTTGCACTAGCCATTTGCTAAGCTTTGCATATTTTTGTTCTTCCTCTGTCAAAACAGTTCGTCGCTTGGAACGCCAGATTTCTGCCTCACGTTGGAATGTTATTTCTTGCTTTGTATTAAACTACATGCTTTGTCTTGTGCAGGTGTTGGCTTATGGAAAGACGCATGGTGTGACTTAACATACTTCTTTCATTTTTTGTTTTGTTTTGTTTTGTTTTAAATTCTGCTTATGGTAGCAGACGTGTTTGCAGTTTCTCTGCTTTGAAGGCGTCTTGTTTGGAACCGATATTTGTAACAAGTGGATCTGTTACTTGCAGAAATATTTTTAAAATAGTGTGTTGATGGCCTTGCAATTTGAAATTTAAGAAATAGAACCATATGTATCCAAGCATTATAGGTAATTGTACTGCAGAATTCAAGTTTAAAAAGGAAACTTCCAAATCTGTTCCCATTTTTTCAGAAAATGCTAGAATTTCTGTAAGGAAGTACAGAAAACGTATTTGTTGCTCAGTCTATTATTGCAAGTGACATTGCTTGTTAAAAACTATAAATGATGTATTTTCTTGTAATGATTAGTTTTTACGTTATCTACAAATGATACATGAAACAAATATATTTTATGGAACTATTAAAAACAAAACATGTTTTCTGCATCTATTTCTTCAGTATTTTACTTATTGCCTTATTGTTTAATTCTATCATATGGCTGTAAATGATGAAGTTTCTTTCTCTTGCTGGCATAAGCTTTTTTCCCAAAGGACTTGGCCTTTGGTCATCACATCTGGCTCCATTTTCCTAGCACTACCCCTTTAAAAAAGGAAACTACTCTTTATTCTGCTCTTTGTTTTATGGGGTGAATTAACCTGATGTCTTATCTCATTGGCACTCAAATTTATAGTTCCTATTTTTAATCTCAAGGGAGTCCTCTTAACTCTTTCTAGGGATATATTTTAGAATTGTTGCAAAAATGAAACTCCAGCATTTAACCAGAGCTTACCTCTGAACTTTGACTCCTTTTCTCTACAGTATAATAGAAACTCTTAACTGCAGGGATCTTCTTTTCTTTAATACCCTGTGGTCAGGTTATGGAGGTGGCCAAAAGAAAGCAGTATGTTTTCCTTCTCCACTCATAAGACTTACAGCCTTGAGCCCCTCTGACCTTTCTTTTTTAATCTCTGCAAGTTAACAATCTACAAGCAACTTCTTTTAAGATACAAATTTTTCTTTCTTTTAAAACAGAAGAAAAAGCCAAGAATGAGTCAAGTCTGGATCTTTTTGTGTGTGTTTCCTTACAGCAGGCTTGGCCTGGAGGAACTCAGCAAATTCTCCTGCCTTCAACTTGGCAACAGTTGCCTGGGGTAGCTCTACACAACTCTGTCCAACCCACAACAATGATTCCAGAGGCCATGGGGAGTGGCCAGCAACTAGCAGACTGGAGGCAAGTGCCCCAAGTTACTCTGGGAGATTTGTAAAGGAAGATCCCTTAGGGTACGAGCACTTGATGATATGGAGAGCAAATAGAAGGAAAATAAAGGAAAATTCATCTCTTTTTGAAATCCTTTAAGAAACGAACCCATATCAGGCCAGGAGATAGAGTTACAAGAAAACTTTGAATATAGGGAAATAATAGGTTCTAAGGTTAGGAATCATTTACTCCAGATTTAAAGAAAGTCTTAATTAAATATCCCATTAATGAGATCCTAAAGCCTGGTAATCCAGGTGCCCTACTTTAAAAATAAAATGCAGCTGTATTTGGTTAATTGCTTTTAATACCTATTTGTTCCTGATTTTCCAATGGTTTTGGGATTCACTTTTCTCTTTTTGTTGCCACAGGAATGCCCACTCTCATGGCAACCAGTATAGCACTATCATGCAACAGCCATCCTTGCTGACTAACCACGTGACATTGGCTACTGCTCAGCCCTTGAATGTTGGCGTTGCCCATGTTGTCAGACAACAATCCAGTTCTCTTCCATCAAAGAAAAATAAGCAGTCTGCTCCAGTGTCTTCCAAGTAAGTCTGTGTTAGAGCTAATAGTTAAAAATGCGCCAGATATGTTGCCTGGTATTTGGAGTGTTGTGATATAGACACTTTGGTATGAAGTAGCAACTACCTGCCAAATTGAGGAAGAGGCAATCTTTTCATCTGGGCATGCACACCAGGTGTGCCCAGGTTATGATAGTCCTTTCTCTCTGCTGCCACTTTGAATCCAGGTCTTCTTTATGATGTTTTTATTTTTCTGCCCACTCTACAGTGTGAACTTTAACCATAGAGTAAAGGGCTTACAAAAGTAAAATTTCTTTTTATTTTAGTGTTTTTGTTCCTGGAAACTCTGGCCAGAGTGGTTAGTTTGATTTTTCATTGGAACTTTTATGGTTAAGTGTATTAGCTTAATGATTAGGTAAAAAGGAATCAAAGAGCAAATTGGAGAGCAGTCTGAGGGAAAGGTGTACAGTTTGGGAGGCTAAAGACTGAACCATCTCTCCTTGTGAACTTTTCCTACAGGTCCTCTCTGGATGGTCTGCCTTCCCAAGTCTATTCTCTGGTTGGGAGTAGTCCCCTCCGCACCACGTCTTCTTATAATTCCCTAGTCCCTGTCCAAGATCAGCATCAGCCAATCATCATTCCAGATACTCCCAGCCCTCCTGTGAGTGTCATCACTATCCGAAGTGACACCGATGAGGAAGAGGACAACAAATATAAGCCCAATAAGTAAGAGAGATGAATGGTTCCTAGGCTCTTTGGTCTTTTGGCTTCAGGCAAGTGGCATAGTTTTGGCTATCAAAGAAAGGACTAAAAAGTATTGTGGAAGTGTAGTCTTGGATGAGTCAGCCAAAATGCCTTAAGTTTTCATAATCAAGCATCGTCAGGTTTTTTTAATAATATTATGCATGTTCGTCAGTTATATCAGTCTTTCAGGTATGTTAGAGAGCAGGTTTATAGTATTAAGTTGATAAGCTACTAAGGCTTGAAATGGACATTATACTACAGACATGCTCCCTGCCTTCAAGGAACTTTATTTTTATGGTCTGAAAACAGATACCATAACAGAAGCATATAAATGAAGTTAATTGGAATGAGTAGGTAGATAAGAAATTATTTGAAATTTGTGCAATTTCTTAATCTGAAAAGGCCTCTTGGGAAGAGGTAGAACTTTAAGTAGAGCTGCCTTCCTTTTCCCTTTTGCTATATGGTCTGAAAACTTAAGAAATTAATTACCAGATTGTTTCCTCTTACCCTAATACCTTAGTCCGAGTCCTTAACTGAGAAGTTAATTAAAAGGGAGTGGGTAAGTTTAAAAACTGGATACACACCTCTCTCTTGGTATGAACATAATCAATTGCCTTGATTGTTCTATGTTGTATTCTTCACTGGGCTTTTGGTGTTAGGCATGTGGAAGAGGGAATAACCCTGCTTTTACCTGAAAAGATAGGATTCATACATGAAAGTAATATATAAGTGATGTTTAAATAAATTTGAAAGAGTAAATTTGCAGTAAATTTAGAGCTTATTAGGTCAAAGAGACTGCAAGATGGTGGACTTGAAACTAAGTTTTGAAAATGGTCATTAAACCAATTTGGGAAAGAGAAAATGTAAACCTTCTAGTGAGGAAAAGTGGCGTAATCATGGCAAAGGTGTTGTGTGCGGCATAACCGGCATGATTGCTTTGACTGGAGCCAAGCTTATCAAAAACCAAGGAAAAGCTAAAGTTAGTAAGGTGGTAATCAGTTAGTGAAGGAACCTTTAAAAAAAAAAAAAGTATGTGGTCAGAAGTTTGATTAGATATAATAAGGAATCAATAGTCTAGAAGGATGATTTAAAAAAAAGTGATGTTTGAAGAATATTAGTGAAATAACTGTGAATAGGAATGGCTAAGAGGCAACACGAAGAAGGTGTTAGAGGTGTGGGCTCTGGAGACATTCTGTTCTGGGTATGAATCCTGTCTTCATTACTTATCGCTTGTGTGACTGGACACATTTCTTAATCTCCTTATGCCTCAGTTTCCTCATCCACAAAATGGGGATAATAGTACCTATTTCATAGGATTGTTGTAAGGATTCAGTGAGATGTATGTAGAACATTAGAATAGTGCTTGATACATAATAGGCACTTAGAAGTTTCCTGCTGCTGTTATTATTATTATTATTACCATCATTGTCATCATTGTTATCATGGGAGGACCAGAGACCATCTCAGAAACATTGCTTAAAAGGGTAATTGAATTTTTATGTATTTTTCTTCTCTTCAGCTCTGGCCTGAAGCCGAGGTCGAATGTCATCAGTTATGTCACTGTCAATGATTCTCCAGATTCTGACTCTTCTTTGAGCAGCCCTTATTCCACTGATAATCTGAGTGCTCTCCGGGGCAATAGTGGACCCCTTTTGGAGGGGCCCGGCAGAGTTGTGGCAGATGGCACTGGCACCCGCACCATTATTGTGCCTCCACTGAAAACTCAGCTTGGTGACTGCACTGTAGCAACCCAGGCCTCAGGTGAGTATGTCTTCACAGCTAGAGTTGAATTTTCCTTTGATGTATATATGCTTAATATTTTGCTGTAATCTGCTTATGTTAGTGGTAGAGACCAGTGGGCATACATATTCTTAAAGCGTACTTAATTCAGAAATCATTTCCCTGCTGTGTGAAATTATTTTTGGCTATCAGTTTATCTTCCTATATTTATTTTCCTTGGATTAATATAAAAATGACATTTTAGTCTCAGAAACACATTCAATCTAGATGTGGACAGGACTTGATAGTATTAAAAATGACTGCAAAAGTGTTTTAGAAAACAGTTACATCCTTTAGATTTTTTTCTTGCTCAATGTCATAGCAATGATGCTTTTGTTGGTTTTATTATCAACCTAATTACCTTCATCTTTTTTGCTCTGTTAGATACTGGGTTTAGGCCCTCTGGTTCAGTTACTGTGTTAGTTGAGTAATACTAGCTACAGTAACAAACCCCAAATTTCTGTGGCTTAAGATAATAGAGCTTTACTTCTCACTCATATAACCTCCCAGTGGAAGTGTTCCTGGTTGGTAGGCCTTCAATGAGTTAGGACCAGAGCCTTGACCATCCAGATCCTAACCTGAACTGGGTTAGGATTTATTCCACTAACAGGCAGAGGGATGGGTGGCTGACTTCTGACAGCACTCATTGCCAGTCTGGGAGATTCTGTGCTGTAGCAGTCCAGAAACTGTACAAGTCAGGACCTCAACAGTCAGAAGGAGAAAGAAAGTTTGGAGGAGGCACACATATTTCTTAACCTCTTTAGCTTGGAAATGTGAACACTCTCACATGGCCCCACTTAGAGTCAAGGGGCTGAGGAAATGTAGTCTTATCTAGGCAGCTGCTTCTCAGTGGCAACTTTACACCAAGGAAGAGGAGCATGAATTTTGCTGTCAGCGTAGCCATCTGTGCCATACTTGCATAAATAATGTTTTGTTATGGATTATGTTACTTCCATAGGCATAATAAACAGGTTCTGCTTAAAGATACTGTGTTAAGCCTCAGTGTGGCTCTTCTCCTCAGAAGTAGACAACAGTCCCATTGCAGACAAGGGAGAAGTTCCTGATGTGAGGCTACTGAATAGAATTATTAGGACCTCTGTCCACTCTTGGGTCCAAAGAATATAGGCTACTCCAAGTCACTGAATAAATACTCCAGTTTTCCTCATGGGAACACAGAAGGAAGCAAAATTTTATATTCAGCTGTCCTATAATTTCTTAGAATTTGAAGAGAGTAAATGCCCAACAGGATAGAATCTTGCATGTCTTTAAACACTTTTGACACTTAAATATCCTAAGAATTACCAATATCTTTCTGAGCTTCACATTGTCATTTATGTACTTGTTTAATCTCTTTCTACATCAAACTGTAGGCTCCTTGCGGGTAGGGACTATGTCTAACTTATGCTTGCATTTCTAGTAATTCCTTGTCTGTAAGAGGAGATTAGGTAATATTTACCCAAGTGAACCTTTTGAAGATCCTTTGTGGAGTTTTATGCCAAGAAAGAAAAGAAATTGGTGATATAGTTTCTGTTCTGGTGTAAATGGAATTGAGGAAGTAAGGTACATGTGAGACCTTAACTCTTGCAAACTACTACAAATGTGGACTGATTAATGTACCATCTGAGGTTAGCTCAGTGATACTGAGCAGATATCTGTGCATCACTAACTAAGCCCTGACCCTTTTTTAGGTCTCCTGAGCAATAAGACCAAGCCAGTGGCCTCAGTAAGTGGGCAGTCATCTGGATGCTGTATCACCCCCACAGGGTATCGAGCTCAACGCGGGGGGACCAGTGCGGCACAGCCACTCAACCTTAGCCAGGTAAGCGCTATGGGCTGCTGCCTTCTGTTTGGGGCCCTCCCTGTTGTTACTCTCTGGAGAACCCTGCTTCTGGCTGGACTGCTGAATAAAGCCAAATGAAGCCCCTTTTGTGTCAAACAATTTGATGTTCTGTGGCCTGCGTCGTATCTGCACATGCTGTGGCTCTTCATTCAGTCTGTGTGTTCAGGATGTATAGTCCAGATTTTCTATCAGACCTCCATAGTATATCTGGAAGATTAGAGAAATGTCTGGAATTTAGAAAGAGCCCAGGATGCTTTAGGCATGCCTGTTTCTGTACCACCACATGCTTTGAGACCAGTTTTTTTTCCTTTATCTCCCAGGCCATAAATAACCTGAACCTAACACTGTTTACTTAAGTCAAGAGACAGTGAAAAGCTTTTTGACCGTTTATTCAACTGGTTCTAGTCCTACCTGTTGCTAGAGTCTGGGATTTGGGGGTCCCTCTTCACCGCCCATCTGATCTCATGGGGTGGTGAGGGTCATTTTATTCCATTTGTGTTTACTCTTTCCTCAGCTAAAATTCTGGTGCTTGTATGTCTACCAGTAGTGAGAAAGTGTCCATGTGAGGGTGTAACTCTGTGTGAGAGAGTGCACACATGCAAGTGCAGATGTAAGTGCATGTGTTTTAGGCTCCACGTTTCAAAAGGGATATGAAGAACTCAGAGGAGAACAAAAGAAAACAACGGAAAGAAAGAAAGGTTAGGAAAAATTCAAATTCACTGTTGCCAGAATAGGGTGAGTTGAGTCAATAGTTACTAACTTGCACGAGTGAGGAACGCTATGAACCACTCGTTCTCCCCCTTCCTCTGTTGTACTTAAGAGCAAACTGCTGTTAACCTGAACTGGCTTAGGATCTATTCCGCTCAGAGGCAGAGGGATGGGTGGCTGACTTCTGACAGCACTCATTGCCAGACTGGGAGATTCTGTGCTGTAGCAGTCCAGAAACAGTACAAGTCAGGACCTCAACTCTTACTTTGGCCTTTGGTGCCCTGAGCCAGAGTGACCTCAAGATTCTTCACTCCCTTCTTCCTCCTTCCAGAACCAGCAGTCATCGGCAGCTCCAACCTCGCAGGAGAGAAGCAGCAACCCTGCCCCCCGCAGGCAGCAGGCGTTTGTGGCCCCACTCTCCCAAGCCCCCTACGCTTTCCAGCATGGCAGCCCACTACACTCGACGGGGCACCCACATCTGGCCCCAGCCCCTGCTCACCTGCCAAGCCAGGCTCACCTGTATACGTATGCTGCCCCCACCTCTGCTGCTGCACTGGGCTCCACCAGTTCCATTGCTCATCTTTTCTCTCCCCAGGGCTCCTCAAGGCATGCTGCAGCCTATACCACTCACCCTAGCACTCTGGTGCACCAGGTCCCTGTCAGTGTTGGGCCCAGCCTCCTTACTTCTGCCAATGTGGCCCCTGCTCAATACCAACACCAGTTTGCCACCCAGTCCTACATTGGGTCTTCCCGAGGCTCAACAATTTACACTGGATACCCGCTGAGTCCTACCAAGATCAGCCAGTATTCCTACTTGTAGTTGATGAGCATGAGGGAGGAGGAGTCATGGCTGCCTGCTCTTGGCCTACTCCTGAATTCTTAATAATGGGCTATGGTAGGCTCCTCCCTTACCCTCTCTTGAAACTTCTTAGCCAGCAACTTGTTCTGCAGGGGCCCACTGAAGCAGAAAGTTTTTCTCTGGGGGAACCTGTCTCAGTGTTGACTGCATTGTTGTAGTCTCCCAAAGTTTGCCCTATTTTAAAATTCTTTATTTTTGTGACAGCATTTTTGGTATTTGGAAGAGTTC
>CM052444.1:8012014-8051927 GCA_028533085.1 Varecia variegata | reverse complement strand
AAGGCTGGAGGATTCACACTTCCTGATTTCAAAACTTACTACAAAGCTACAGTAATCAAAACAGAGTGATACTGGCATAAGAATAGATACAGGATACAGATCAATAAAATAGAATTGACAGTCCAGAAATACCAACATATTTATGGTCAATTGATTTTCAACAAGAATGCCAAGACACTTCAATGTGGAAAGGACAGCTAGTGAATGCTACATCTATTTTGGAAAGACAAAATTCTAGATTGAATAGGGGAAAACAGTATTTTGCTCTTTTTTTTCTTCTCATCACTCCAGATATAACCATTTATCTCTCAAAAAAAACCACTTGTGCACCTACTATGTGCCACACACAGTGTCAGGAGCTGAGGATACACTGGTGGTATGAAACCGTCTCTGCCCTCAAAGAGTTTACAGCATGGAGGGTAAAATCGCTTTTTTAAAAAGAAGAACAAGAAATGAGAATTCACAATTTACTTCCATGGCAAAATTTCTTTCCTCAATGGACCAATTCCTTAGGAAATTGTAGCATATCTTCTCCTAAAGCTTATCTATTTTGAAACACAGAACAATTATTACAATACTTTATAACTCAGCTGATTTCACTCCTAAATCCTATTTTACAGAGACCCAAATTTACCACAGCTTCTGGGACCTAATGTGTTTTAGACCAAAGAGAGTACTTACTTCAGTCTGTGCCATGTGTAAAAGGAAATAACAATAGCTTTCAGTGAGTCAATGTTTGCTCTTAAAATTCCAGTTCCTCATCCTTATTTTATTTTCATATCTTAACTCACAAGGCGTGTTAATGGAAGTCCCTAAATCATTACAGATCTAGAAAAGTACCAATCTTAAGTAATTAAAATAAAATTCTTTTTTTATTGTAGAATTGCAAAAACATACTTTAGACTAAGAAGCAGGTAGATAAAATTCGACTATTCTTTAAAAAATGCTTCAGTAGTAATTGGACTCCTCTTTCCCTAGTATCTAAATACTTACTATTACTTCTCTTCCTTTACAATCTATTTCACTAGTAACCACTAACTTTCTATTTCCACCCAAATAAACACTCTTACCTGATCGTATTCTGAAGCACCAGGATAAAGAGGCCATCCCAGGAACAGCTCAGCTATCACACAGCCCAGTGACCACATATCAATAGCTTCACAAAATGGTAATCCAAGAATAATTTCAGGGGCTCTAGTAAAAACAAAAATATCAGATAAAAAAATAAATATTACTTGGGGAAATTAACTTTGCTAAGTCCTATTTTAGTATCAGCTAAAGGTACATTTATTTAATAAAACTGAAAACAATCTTTGGTATACAATCTGTCATCCAAAATTCCTGGTGCCAGATGTGTTTGGGAATTCAGAATTTTGTGAATTTCAGAAGGGTAATACAGAACACAAACTATACATTACATAATAATCCCAGTGGAGTTCAAGGCACTGTCCCATGATCAAACACATTAACATTCCTGTAACAAAACAATGAGCAGTCATACTAAGTTGGCTAAATAAAGACTTTAAATAGACTTACAATGGTTCAAGTCAGGTCTTGCCAATAAAATAGTTTATACCAAACTTAGGGGGAAAATCTTCATTTTTGAGAGCTTTCTGAAATTTAGAATCATAGATGAGGGACCATAGATATTTTTCTTTTTATTTCTAGCATCTTTTAAATTATGAAATAAATCAATTAAATGGCCTGGTCAATAAATACCCCTTTGTGACAAAAATGCCTTCTAAAGAGACATGGTGGTTGACAACATACTCTAGAGCCAGCCTATCAGGGTTTGAATCCTAGTTCCATCAATTAATAGCTGTAGGTATGATACTTGATCCTTATCTACAAAGTGGAGACAATAAGAATACCGATCCCATAGGGGTACTGTGAAGTTTAAATAAGTTAATATATTAAAGCTTTTAGACCAGTGCCTGGCACATAGCAAGTACTATGTAAGTGTTAGACAGAATAACAATTATTATTACAGTATCACTATTTTAAAACTTTGAACTCTGTCTGCTTTCAGAAATATTAATTTTCATTCATGCTCCAAGTGAGAAACATAACCATAGGAAAACTTAAAGAGAAGACTAAGGTAATCCATAACTCAGAGCTCTATAGATATGAACACATTTAAGGTAAATTATCCCCATTTATAGAGGAGGAAACTGAGGCAAAGAAAGATTAAATAATTTGCTCAAAATCACACAGTTAATGAGTGGCAGAGCTAGGATCTGAATCCCAGCAGTCTGGCTCTAGAGTTGAGAATATTATACTGTTTCTCAGTAAGTACATACCCATCTACATAAATCTGTTTGACTGATGATATACATACATAGGCATTTTTCAAACTGTGACTAAAATTAAGAGATAAATGGGTTCAAAAAGGGAATGATAATGGGTAACACTAATACCAATAATTTTAATAGATGACATTTATATAGTGCTATGTGCCATGCACTAAGTTCTTTATAAAGGTTGAGACACTTAATCCTTACAACAGTCCTATAAAAGTAAGTATGATTATGGCATCAATTCTAATATGGACATTTTTTCACATTTTAACATCTCTGAAATTAAGAGGATTTTTACAAGTGATAGTATATTTTAGTTTAATGGCAGTGTCTTTACTTCCTTAGGTGGTACATAAATACTGTTATATCTTATAATCAATGGCATCTTAGATTCTATGTAGTAAAGTATTAACCTCCATTCTACAGATGAAGAAACTGGGCATTGAGAGATTAAATAACTTGCCCAAGGTACACAACTACTAAATGATGGCACCCAAGCAGTCTGGATCCAGGATCTGCACTCTTTTTTTTTTTTTTTTTTTTTTTTGAGACAGAGTCTCGCTTTGTTGCCCGGGCTAGAGTGAGTGCCGTGGCGTCAGCCTAGCTCACAGCAACCTCAAACTCCTGGGCTTAAACGATCCTACTGCCTCAGCCTCCCGGGTAGCTGGGACTACAGGCATGCGCCACCATGCCCGGCTAATTTTTTGTATATATATTTTAGTTGGCCAGATAATTTCTTTCTATTTTTAGTAGAGACGGGGTCTCGCTCTTGCTCAGGCTGGTCTCGAACTCCTGACCTTGAGCGATCCACCCGCCTCGGCCTCCCAGAGTGCTAGGATTACAGGCGTGAGCCACAGCGCCCGGCCCAGGATCTGCACTCTTAAGCAATTTAGCATCTTCTCTAAATTATTTCCTTTCCTTCTCATAGAATTGGATCTGCTAGGGCACTCCAGATCCAGATCCCTCATGTAGTAGGAACTAAATGGAAAAGCAGATCTCTCCACGAATAACCATCTAACTGGCTGTGTCTCCTCATGGAATGTCTAGGTTTTCCAAACTACTTTCAAATATTATGTGCTTATTGTTGCTTTGTGTATATGTGCAATGGGTAGGAGAGAGGCAAAGATTGAGAGAGAGGGTATAAAATAATTTCCCTAAATAAGAATATCATCTCCAAATAATTATATGTGAATAGTAGCCCTTAGAAAACAGAATAAATTGGGGGGCTCCACAGGATCTAAAAGTTTCCCTGATCCTTACACAGAAATAGCAGAAAATCCAGAAAGTTTGTGTCAGCTATAGGTAAAACCATCAATATCACTAGTTTTATAATATTTGATGTGAACTCTGGTTTTGTTCACCAAAGAAACAATCCTCAAAAGTGATATTCCTGTTTTCAGGTGGTTAGAGCCATATATTACTGATGGAATTTCAGAGTTCAATTAAATCGCAACAATTATGGCATATTTTTAAGATCATACAAGTTTGACAGGAGCTAAACTAGAGAGTAAGAATACTCAGAAACAACATAAAAGCTTTTCTAAAAATGAAAAGGAACAAAATTTTCTATTCCCAGTGAGCAGAATCATTAATTTCCAAGTTCATGACAGTGCCAAAAATAGCTTGGCAGGGGGGAGTGAAAATGGCTCTGTGCCAAAATAAAAACTGGGCTTAGAACATTCCAAAGCATCAATTGATTTTGCCATTCTCACCATACCAGGAGGACATTTTAAAGTCCAAAAGGTAGGTAACAGAGAATGGCCAGGCCACCCAATAACTTATTTCTTTAAAAAGGTAGCAATAATATGTGATAACTGTCAGTCTTCTGGAGCTTAAAGTTTCAGGGAAATTAAGGAAAACACTAATCCCAGCCCCCAAGCCCTGTGTCTTAAAAAAACAAAACAAAACAAAACAAAACAAAACAAAACTGAAGACTGGCTGAAAGTTTTTTCATTTGGTTTCACCCTGCTTCTAGAGTGACAAAAGCAGAGAAAGATTTCCAGCAAAAGCTCACTCAAAACATCAACTCTACCACATCTACCATATATTTATAAAAAGGCAAATATCAAAAGAAAAAATCAGTAAAAGATTAATAAGATTGCTCAGTCCATTAAGGGCTTTTTATTATTTGGGCCTAGAAATGTTAGACTTACCTAAACTCCAGGAAGCAAGAAGTCTGAAGTTATTTTCTCCTTTACGGAACAGTAAGGCATTAGAGCAGGTTCACCTCTAAGTACTGAATGTTTTAAACTCTGAATTCAGATTATAATTCTTGGAAATATTTTTATTGCATCTTTTCCCTTGGCCTCTATTATTTCTCAATCCCTCAATATAAACTCTATAGATGCTGAAACTCTGGTTCTACTTCATCTGCATAGGGAAGCTGAGTTAATTACTCTTCTGGGTCCCTTTCCAGCTCTAACATTCTAACAACTGGGCAGTCAAAAAGAATATCTACTAAAACACAGGAAAGAGAAAGAAAAAAAAAACTGGCACTATTTACTTTAGTAGGAAAATAGCATTAATTGTTCTTTGGACATGGTGGGTCTCCTCTTTGAAGACACATTTCATCCTTGAAGAACAAATACTAAACAGGCTCTTAACTACTGTATCCATGTGTAGAAATAGCAATCCCTCAATCCCTGCCTTTTGATTTCCCAACTTCAAACTTCTTTAAATTGAAAATTTCTTCTAACGTTGTAAAGCTGTATTTCATTGGCTCCCAGAGCAAGCTCAGGTTAGGAACACTTAACAGCAAAAATCATTCTCTGGTTATTTTCACAAATATTCTTGTTTCTTTCTTCCTATCTTAGAGGCATCAAACCTACTTACTTACCAGATCAGAGATGTTACATAAAGTCTAACTTCCGGCATCTGTGGCTTAGGTGAAACTGTAGTTTCACTATCAGAGGAAATTAGATTATTGTTTGTCTAGGATAAACTGAAGATATGCTTTCCTTTTCTAGACCTTGTCCTTCCATAAATAACAAAGTGATTCAGCTTGAAATAAAGGCTGGCTAGTTTGTTCAGAATGGAAAAGCATTGAGCTTGTAAATATAGCAAACCTTTGTCCCTAAAACTCAAGCCCCAAAGACTGCAGCTTTTCTTGGAGTCAGTCTACATTCTCAGTGTGCCAGAGAACAGAGTATATTATTTCCATTGCCTGAATCATTTAGTCATGCCCACATCCAACAGAGACAGCAGGGTGGCAAATTTATGTCAACTGATAATATTTTGGCACGTTCATGAAAATAACCAGAGAATGATTTGTGCTGCTAAGTGATCCTAACCTGAGCTTGCTCTGGGAGCCAGTGAAATAAAGCTTTATTTACAACACTGGAAGAATTTTTCAATTTAAAGATGTTTGAAGCTGGGAAATCAAAAGGCAGGGATTGCTATTTCTACCACTTGGCTATAGTAGTTACAGCCTGTTTAGTATTTGTTCTTTAAGTTACATTGCAAGAAAAAGCAATGTAAATTAGAAAGGAGGGTAAGAAGAAGGCTAGCTTTGGAGACAGAATGCAACACCAGCCAAGAGGATTTCACAGAGGTTTTCTGAAAGACAAGAGGGTCAGGACTTAATGGACTCTAATATGGCAACAAAGCAACAAGAAAGAAGATTAAGAGGACTGCTATGGATAAAACTAGTGATAAAGAAAGAATGCCTGAGCTGCCATTCCATCTGCCTTAGGCTCATTATCAAGTATTACTATGACACAATAGAGCACTCATATTAAATCCTAAACATAGTCAAGCTCTGGATACTAAACCTCAGCATACACAGTACTTACTCAGTAACACACAGAATGAACTCCTGTTTTTAAGGGGTAAACTTAGCTCCACTTAAAATTACTCTTATATTACAGGTCACTAAAAAAATAAGGAAGAGGTATACATGTTATAAAATTTAAACTAAAATCAATACTTATTCTGGGTTTAGTCATTATTGAGTCTTTCTCTAAGACTATTTATTTTTAAAAAATGTGAAAATAAATCCAAAAATAGTAGCAATTAAAAAAGAAAAATAAACTATAAATATACACAACTATTATGTACCCATAATTAAAAATAAAAAACCTTTTTTAAAAAATTCAAATTGGGTCAGGCGCAGTGGCTCACACTTGTAAATCCTAGCACTCTAGGAGGCCACAGAGGGAGGACTGGCAGATCACTTGAGGTCAGGAGTTCGAGAACAGCCCAAGAAAGAGTGAGATCCCGTCTCTACTAAAAATAGAAAAATTAGCTCAGTGTGGTGGTGCACGCCTGTAGTCCCAGCTACTGGGGAGGCTGAGGCAGGAGGACTGCTGGAGCCCAGGAGTTTCAGGTTGCAGTGAGCTATGATGATACCACTGCACTCTAGCCAGGGCAACAGAGTGAGACTCTGTCTCAAAAACAAACAAACAAAAAAATTCAAAATGGAAATGGGATCCAAAAATTTTAATAGCAACAAATTAAAATTTTAGGGAAATAGATATTTATAATAAATAGTGCTTGGAACAGACACTGGTTTAGAGACTATAAATCATTAAAAAAATAAGGAAGAGGTATACATGTTACCATAAAATTTAAGCCAAATCAATACTTATTCTGGGTTCAGTCATTTTGAGCCTTTCTCTAAGACTATTTTTTAAAAAGTAAAAATAAATCTAAATATAGTAGCAATTTTAAAAACATACTCTTATAGTCAACAACTAAAATGCAATGGATTTACAGGAAGCTTTGTTGAATTCTAAATATTTGAAAACCATACTTTCTTATAAAAACAAAACCAAAATTACTCAATTGGCAGCTTAAATTAAAAGGATAAGGAAAACCCACAAAGATCAGCAGCCTAATGCTGAAAATTATTCAAATGAATTATAAATTAGAGAAAGCTAAACAGTTAGAACTATTTATCCCTCAAATCTCCTTTCCCTTTAAGTGAAAATGCCTTCAAAAATGATTCATGAAATAATTCTTACCTTCCATTGCTCTCTCTTTTTCAATTTTAAAACTGTTACTACAGAGAATGCACTTTGTCTTTGACAAGGCAGACAAATAAAGAATGCCTAAAGGCACAGAGTAAAGACTGAGAAAAAGCTGATCAGCCTTTACCCTTCAGGGGCAATCCCCTCTTACCTCTCCAGCTCTGAGAATGGGATGCTGGGCTGAACTCTTCAGTGTACCTGTAGAGTGTGTTTTATATATATGGGGGCTGGGGAGGTCGGGATTGCTCAAAGGAGAGTATTAAAAAGCAAATGTAATTAGAACCTAAATCTCCCAACGCATAAATAAATAAATGGAAGTGAAATTCTCAAAATTAACCAAAATTTCCTAGATCAGCATGAAATCAGAGGCTCTAAGAGTTTCTTTACTTCCAGGAAAAAAAGGCATCACAATTTTATAAAACTATAAAATAAGGATGTATTGAAAGACTTAATATCGTTAAGATGTCAATACTACCCAAGGCAATCTACAGATTTAATGCTATCTCTACTAAAAACCAATGATTTTTTTTTGCAAAAAACGGAAAAATCCATCCTAAAATTCATATAAAATCTCAAGATCCCCAAATAGCCAAAACAATCTTGAAAAAGAACAGATTAGAGGTCTCATTCTTCCTGATTTCAAAACTTACTACAAAACTATAGTAATCAAAACTCGGTGGTACTGGCATAAGGACAAATGTATGTAGACTAATGGAATAGAATAGAGAGCCCCCAAAATAAATGCTTGTATATATGGTCAAGTGATTTCAACAAAGGTACCAAGACCATCCAATGGGGAAAGGACAGTCTTTTCAGCAAATGGTGTTGGAAGAATTGAATAGTCACATGCAAAAATGTGACACTGGACCCTTACACCATACACAAAAATTAACAAAGAACCAAAGACCTAAATGTAAGAGAGCTGAAACTATAAAACTCTTAGAAGAAAACTTAGGGGAAAAAGGCTACATGACTTGGATTTGGCAATGATTTCTTGCACATGACACTAAAAACACAAGCAAAACAAAAAGTAGACAAATTGGGCTTCACCAAAGTTAAAACCTTTATGTGTCAAACAACACTATCCAGAGGTGAAAAGACTCATAAAATGGGAGAAAATATTTGCAAATCATATATCTATTAATATCTAGAATATATAAAGAACTCCTACAACTCAACACGAAAAACCCAAATCAAAAAACGCACAAAACACAATGGTAAGTATTTGAAAGAAAAAAAAAACGCACAAAAGACCTGAATAGACACATTTCTCCA
The DNA here is from genome assembly GCA_028533085.1 of Varecia variegata. Taxonomy (NCBI): domain Eukaryota; kingdom Metazoa; phylum Chordata; class Mammalia; order Primates; family Lemuridae; genus Varecia; species Varecia variegata. Next base: position 8,043,388 of record CM052444.1, on the reverse strand, counting down.
AAGAAGATACATAAATGGCCAATAAGCACATAGAAAAAGGCTCTACATCCCTAATCATTAGAGAAACACAAATCAAAACCACAATGAGATACTACTTCACACCCATAAGAATGACTATTATTTTTTAAACAAGAAAAAATAACAAGTGTTAGAGAAAATGTAAAGAAACAGGAACCCTCGTGCACTACTGGTGGGAATGTAAAATGGTGCAGCCTCTGTGGGAAACAGTTTAGTGGTCCCTCAAAAAGTTAAACATAGAATTATCACATGACCCAGCAATTCCATTCCTAGCTATATATCCAAAAGAATTGAAAACAGGGTCTTAGGTACATGTATGCCAACGCTAATAGCAACATTATTCACAATAGCCAAAAAGTGATAGCAACCCAAGTGTTCATCAACAGATGAATAGATAAATAAAATGTGGCATATACATATAGTGAAATATTATTCAGCCATAAAAAGGAATGAAGATACACACTACAGTAGGGATTAACTTTAAAAACAGTATGCTAAATAAAATAAACCAGATTCAAAAGACAAATATATGATTCCACTTATATGCAGTATCTAGAATGGGCAAAGTCATAGAGACAGAAAGTCAAATAGAGGCTTACCAGGGGTAGGAAGAAGGAAGAATGGGGATTTATTGCATAATGGTTCAAGTTTCTGTTTTAGGTGATGAAAAAAATGTGGAAATAGAAAGTGGTGATGGTTACACAACACTGTGAATGTACTTAACACCACTGAATGGTACCAATGGGTTAAAATGGTAAACTTTGCATTACACAAATTATAACACAATTTTAAAAAAAGAGAAATACCTATAGATGGCATGTTCTCTGACTCTTTATATGGGTTAAAATATCCTTACATTATTTTCACAAAAAAAATTCTCAGTTCACAATTTTTATTTTCTCAAAATTTATTACAGGCATTCAGCATGTTGGACATACATACTTCCTTATAAACATTTTGTGGGTTATCTATTTTTTATTATTTCATTTTTTTCTTTCTTTGACCTCAATTTACTCATCTGTAATATTTCATTTCTTGATTGGATTCTTACATGATTTGCATTTAATGCATGACCATTAAAACTAAATATCAGATTCCTTAAAATAAATAACTAGATAAATAAATGAGATGCTGAGAAGTAAAAGCACATTTGAAAAGTGCTTTTAGACCAAGGTTAGATCAAGGCTTTTAAAATGTGCTTCTACTTCTCAGACAAGATTGTATATACCAGCTTTTTAGGACTGTCTCAATAATTATTATATATTAAAAAGGTAGTTATATTAAAAGTACCAATCTAAAAATATAAATCACTAAAGTGTTAAGGTACTTGGGTCAAAGCCATTCTAGGATGACCAAATAAGTTCAATGTATTATAGAGAATGTTAAAACAGGAAGAAAGAATATCAATCTTCTGATCTAATTCATGCTACTACAGAAGAAAGAAAACGTAAAAGACTAAAATGTTGCTAGAGTTAAACCTAGAGTTATTCCCAAGGCATTTTACCTGCCAAGATAAGAACTTGGAAAAAACAGCAGCATATGCTCAAATTCATTATAAGTAAGTAAGTATCCTTATATATTTAAAGACTCTTAAAATGGGAAAATTAGGTATAATGGTACTAAAGAAACAGATGCTAGCATAATTCAACTAATAACCTTTATAATCAGATTGAGTTAATTTTTCTAATGCTAAATAAAATTTCAGATATAAGATAATGTCATATATAGGAATGCCACACACACAGAATGAACTAACACATACTATCTTATTTCTAGCTTAGAATCTGTGAATAAATAAATTAATTACTATAAGTAGCCCTATGGAATATATGGTAAATATAAGAACAGATCTCTAGTCTAAGACATGCTTTTCAGCATTTGCCACTTGCCTGTAGTAACGTGACTGTAAGTAGGTTGAGCACACAGCTTTGGAAACGTGACTAGCAGAACCAAAGTCAATGACCTTCACTCGGTAGGGCTGACGAACTGGATCGACCAGCATTATGTTTTCAGGCTTAAGGTCAGCGTGAATCAGACCAAGACTCTTGAGCTTCATCAAGGCTGTGGCCACCTGCTGCAAGATTGGTCTAATGTACTTGAGTGGCAGTGGGCTAAACTTGTTTTGCTTTAGAAAATCATACAAGTTCTGCTCCAGCATCTCAAACACAAGGCAGGTGTGATTCTTATGCTGAAAGCATTCATAAGAACGGACAAAATTATACTCATCAGCATTTTCACTGCTTAGGCGGGAAAGGATGCTCACTTCAATCTGTCCTTGTCTGGCATAGGAGGGGTGGTTCTTCAAGATTTTAATAGCCACGATTTCCTTGGTGCTCCGCTTCCAGCACTTAGCCACCTGTCCAAATGTCCCCCGGCCTAGGAACTCCAAGACTTCATAGCTGTTGGTCATAGAGCAAAGGATCTCATGCTGGACCAGCTGGTAATCCCCTTCTCCGCTGGAACTGCTACTCTTTGTGGTCACAGTGGTGGTCGTGGCAGCAGCACCCACCACAGTCCTGTTTTGCAGCATGAGAGGGGGATGTTCTTCTATGATCTGCACGCTACCGTTGCTGTCAACTTCTTCACTTTTTCTTTTCAATCCACATTTTTGATATGGCTCAAGCAAAGAAACGTTGCTTCTGTGAGTCAGGGTCTGACTGCTTTGAAAAGTTGATGTAGCAGCACTGCCCGAGCTATCAGCGGCTGTTACAACAATATGCTCCACTGCAGGAGCTGGGAGGAGGAGGCTCTGGTCGTAAGCAGGGATGTTGAAATTTGCTACCTGGTGAGAGGAGTTAGCTTGCCCTTGTGTAGATGGGAGGGTTTTGCTGTGGGTATAATATTTGTCGTTGCTGCTCTGTCCTGAAACATCCCAACCAGAGGGCTCTATTTTCAGTTTCTTCGCACTACAGAAGGCACTCGACGACACTGATGGGGGGGAAAACACCTGCAGCTGTGATGCCATACCTACGTTGAGAGAAAGGAAGAATCAGACTACAAGGATGAGATACAAGGCATAACAGCAACATTTATGAAAAACACTTAGTGATAAAAGAAACATAATGTAACAATATTTCCCTCCTTACAAAAGCTAATTCAATCTTCACCTATATTCATAGAAACAGTGTCCAGAACATGCTGGACAAAATGAAGGCTATCTACTCCGCTCAGATCATACATAAAATATGTCCAGCTGTCTACATTTTAACAGGACCATTGAAAAACTGACCAGAACAAAGTAACCAGGATGATGAGAAAGCTAAAGAGTATCTTCTGAAGAACTCAGTAAAGCTACTCTTAGAAAAACATGGGGAAAGGGAGTGAGAAAAGTCGTTTTTTGTCCCTGAATATTCCATAGACACATTTATCTCAATAAGAACAAAGACTAAACTGAAAGCTATTTTTTCAGAATAAAGTCCAAACATTTGACACAGCATACAAGCCATTTCATATTTATCTTCTCCCTTCTCAACTATGTGATCCTCAGATGCCTTGGGACTCTATGGTAATCCCTTTCCTCTTGCTACACACTTTCCCCCTTTTCATTAATTACTCCCCAGGATTAGTGAAATCTCTATCTCTAACCCAGACTTCTTTCTCTCTTGAACTCCAAACCCTATATCCAAATGCTCACTTGATAGAACTTTGGACATCTTATGGACAACTTCATATTCAACATCTTCAAAATTAAACTTAAGAGCCTCCACTCCACCCTCAGTTTTCTATCTCAATTATGAGATGCCACCAAACACCCAATGCCTCAAGCTAAAAATCAGGGAGGCCATAAGCCTCTGTCCTCAACTATGTATGGTGATAGCAATACCTACCTTATGGGGTTGTTCTGAGAATTAAATGATTTAACATGTGTAAAGTGATAGTGCCTGACACACATTTAAATACTATTACTGTGAGTCATTCCTCGCCCTTATTCCTCCACACCTATCCTATACCTTATTCATTCTGTCTCCTAAGTATATTTCAAATCAGCCATTTTTCTCTACCTCTAGTGGCACCATTCTAGTTCAAATTGTCAGTAGCCTCCAAACTAAATCTCCTTAAATGCACTCAGGGGATCTTTGCTTTTAAACAATGCAAACCAGATAACTGCTCTCTCTTCTTAACCACCTCTATCCCCTTCCCCAGGGTTTTTCATTGTTTTGGGGATAAAGCCCCAAATCCTCAAACTGCCTTAAAAAAAAAAAAACACTCTCCAAAATCTGCTTGCTGCCTTTGAACACCTCCTTACTTTGATTCCTCCACTCTAGCCACACTGCCCTTCTTTCTTCAGTTCTTGGAAAGCCACTCCATATTCTCAACTCCAGGCCCATTAACATGTTGAAGACTTTCTGTGAAGAAAACTGTTCCTTGACACCTCCACCACCCATACAAACACTCCCCACAATCATCCCCCACCTGCCACCATGCATTCCCACAGCACCCTGTTCTTCCCTTATAACTTGAAAATATTTGTCTAATGCTACATTCCCAGCTCTAGTCTAAGTTCCATGAGGACATGTACCATCTCTGTCTTGTTCTTCACTTGTATCACAAGAGCTTACCATGGACTCTGGCAATATGTACATACTCAATATTTGCTGGATGAATGATTTGACCCCTGCCTATCAACTTCGTATCTACTACAACTCCTGACCACTCATATTAAACTGCAGTACTTTCAAATGCTTGGTTTTTGGTTCTGTTTTGTTTTGAATGTCCTTCCCTTTTATCTGAGTGGGGTCATTGAGATACGGGGGAAGTCTCCACTCCAATCCACATAGCATAATTTTATTATTCCTAAGAGAATAAACACATACATCCAGAAAGGAAGGAAACGTGACAAAGAATGTTACAGAACATCAAAAAGCAAAGTGTACATTTCTTTGTGCCTGAATACAACTAAAAACCATCTGCACTGGACTAGTCAGCTGGAAAGAACAACAAATCCTCAGCCTTCAATTTCTAAAATGCAGTTTAGATTTAGTTTAATCAAGAGTTTCCATAATTTATACGAACCTTGTAGAGAAAAAAAGTTTTCCCATGTGTTGAGCTGCTAAATTTAACAATCTATCAAAAAATATGAATACAACCTTTATGTAACTAAAAGTATTTAATGAAAATTTTGTATAAAAAATTTGCAGTTTGTAGCAACTAAAGTAACAATATTTAATTCATGAAATGTCATACCAATTTTTAAAATATATGTGCACAACTAGATACTCTACAAAAATAGACCATTTGCCAGAGTAATGTTATTGAAACATTTTACCCAATAAATAACAGATATTTATGATTTCAAATCTTTACATTGTGCAAAAAGCACAAGTTCTAGAACACTTTTCAGAGTGTTTGTAAGTATATAAATGAATATAATTCTTATTCAGAAAGACAAACAATCCACCCAAAAGGAAAGAACACTTCAGAATTTTACTGGCCTTCCCCACAGCAATGGCAAGATGTACTAAGGTCAGTATCAGACCACCAGGACTGACTAATACAATGTGGCTGAGACTCATCCTGACTGACCTCAACAAACATAAAATGAGAAGAAAACACAGAATCAAAATAGTCTAGAAAAATCAACAGACTCTTACTTATATTACACTCTGAAATTCAGCTAAAAGAAAAATTTCTAGACAGAAGATAAAGATATTATGTTCCACAAAATTTAAATTTGCAAATGGGGAGGCAATTCTCTTCCTAGGCAGAAAGCTACCAAACAAAAAAATGCAACAGATTAACACCTGTGGAAACTTTACTATGTATCAGACTCTGTTAAGGAAATTATAAATATTTTCAATTCACATGAGAATAGCTCCCCAATAGATTAAAAGGCTATTTCTGACTTCCTAAAAATGTTGCACCTCGATTCCAGCAATGAACGAAGTCTTTTCATTTCAAACTTAACTTTCCAAGGACTTAACCATGTCAATGTAATGACAAATTTGCCTACTGTATTAATCCCAAATTAGAGCTGATAGGCAAAAGTTTACTGGTACTTGTACTTATTGCTAAAAGAGAACTGATAATTGCTAAAGTCCCAGGCTTTCAAAAACAATCAAATTAATAGCTTCCCTACTCCTTGGCATGGTCACATCTCTTTAACATTTACTGGGTGCCCCATAATAAGCACTATAGTTAGATAATCTTACTACAAAAAAAAAAAATCCAAATATTATTACCCTGAATGGAAAGTTGGATATGGTAACCATTTTTTAGTGCTTTGTACTTTTTTAGTCCTCAGTAACTTTTACCTGCCCCACCAACACCAATAATAAATTCTTGTTGCTTTTCCTCAATGTCATCTTTGTCTCTTTGATACAATTTAACAATTGGTGACCTAAATAACCTAAAAACAGTACTATATATTGATTTCTTCCTCTAGCACTTACCCTTAGCTGTCATATACCACAGATGTACATATTCTCCAGCACACACACTGATATATAAAGTATCCTTATCATTAAAGTAGGTAAATAAGAGTACATACTCTATAAAAATAAGGCAATACAAGTTTGGGAAGAAAATTCTTTCACCAGAACACCTAAATCTCTCTCTACTCCACTAAGTTTTCTCTACAACTACCGCACAATTCTGTACTTAAACAGTCTAACTGGTCTCCCTCAAACTGTACTCTCAAACACCCTTTCCAAGCTCCTCTCTCCCAATTCATTCACCTTACAACTGAAGCTTTTAAAAACACACATCTGAAAAAAAAATCCATATCTGTCCCCCACTTAAAACCTTAAGATAAAGACTAAAATCTCTTTTGGATTACCAAGCCTTGTAAGATCTGGGTTATGCTTGGTTTTAAAGCCTTGTTTCACACATTCTTTTCCCCAGGCATGCTCTCTTCCAGTAGTTTCCAATACTAAGTTTCTCTGAGGTCCTAGAGTAGGCCTTGCTTTCCCCTGCCCTAGTTCCTTCACACATAATGTTCCCTATCTGAACTTCATTTTCCCCTCTTAGCCTTTTCTTTTCCTAACTTATACTTATCTTTCTAGTCTCTGCTTAAAGCTTACTTCTTCAGTATGGCAAAGGCTGTTGGTCTGTATCAAAATCAACTGTTCACTTAGGTTTATTTGAAATGGCCTATCTATAGCAACAGAACAAAAGAAAAGCGCTTTGTGTTTAGTAAAAAGGTACTATTAGTATATGCACAGAACAGTCTATAAAGTCTATAAAGCTTAAAGAAAACTTTACCTTTTAAAGGCAGGGGTACATTATAAATTAAAAACAAAAACAACAACAAAAAAAAACCACTATACTTTGAGAAGTTTCCACAAAGGAAAAGGTCATATTAACAAAGCAGAGATCAATATGAAACATGAATAACACTGAGAGAGGACCCTGTTTAGATCAGCCAGCAAAAGCTGAAGGAAAACAAGACTTAAGTAAGGTAACAACAGTGTGGCAGATGGAAGAAGGAAGCTCTTTCAGAAGAATGAGATGACTTTTCCCAGTATGCCAAAGGAGGTGGAAAAATGAAAAATTGTGTAAAGTAAGGAGATGTATTTGATTGGAGCAGAAGACAATGCCATTAAAGAACAGGGACTGACAGCTAAAACGGACCTTAAAAGATTATTTCTAACCACCCCCATCCCCCCCACCCAATTCCAAGATGAGAAAGAGGAGATCCAAGAAAGCCAAACAAGTTTTACACAGAGCTAATAAGTACCAACGGTGGCAAAGAATTCATGTCTTCTGGTTCTTTTTCATCAAGGACTTTGAGAAAGCACTCTACCAGGTGCCCTTAAATAATCCAAAAGAAATACAACTAAGTTTCTCTACCTTCAAAGAGCTTAGAATGCTGCCGAAATGATGAGGCACACAAAAAATCATGAGAAAAATATAAAAACGGGATGTAAAATTTTTAAGTGCCAAATTATGCACTACAGAAATACCATCAGGCATTTAGGAGCTAGGTTTCAACAACTAAAAGGAAGACCACAAACAAAAACAACAACAAAAAAGGAACCAAAAAGCAAATCAGTGATTGAAGTGGTACTTGAAAGAAAATGGTAACTTATGTTCAGAACAGCATGAAATTTAAGGGAAAAAACTGGGGAGAAATTAATAGTAAGTCAATAATAAAAAAAAATCTAAAAAAATATAGACTGCTGTTCTACAATCATGAAAATGAAAATAAAAGGACAGATGGCAGATCAAGCAGCTCATGTTTGCAAAATTACTTCAAATTACAAAAGGACCACTTAAAATATATAACTAACAAGCTGCACAAATTCCAAGTGTAAAAAGTTTACAAGGCAGGTTTGGCTCCTGATTTCTACCCACAAACCATTGATGGAGCTGCACTTATAAAAACAAAGGCACAGAATGAAAGAATTCTATTTTCCAGAGAATTGTGAATTTTCAAACAAATCTTTTCTTTTTTCTTTTAGGAGGGAGTTCTAGTTTAAGTCTCAAGTTACCAATCAACTTGCTCCAAAATCCATAAAACTGCAATGTCCAGGGATAGGATAAACTACTTAGGAAGATATCACCAGCAAAAGTCCTACTTGCCAAACAGAGTCAGTATATTTATAAGCTCTCATTCACCATTTTACTCTCAGATGCTTTACTGGCGTGGCTGCCTCCAGTTCCAACCACAAGTACTTTACCAAAATATCCTTCAAGCCAGGAGCAGTATCTTAAAGTGAATGACATTCTTCATCGTATCAGAATTATAACACAGAACCCTGAGATAATTACATGTAAAGATCCAAAATCACCAGCTAAATTACAACAATTAAGTAAAATGATGTTAGACTTTTAAATATTTTACAGAAAGCTTCAGGCTTTCTATGTGAAAAAAGCTGGTAATGGTTTGCATTCTCTACAATCTTATGAAAAAAAGAAGAAAAAAAACATTTTACAGACCAGGAATCAAAAATAGCTTTACACAAACAAGAGCAAAATTGTAGGTTTTGCTGAGAGCATCAGCCACTTAATTTAACCCCACTTCATCAGGAGCAGGAAGCCACAATGCTGTTTTCATCAGTTACTAAGAAACAAATAAGATAAAGGACAGATTGGGGCAGAAGAGTCTACATAGCTGAGACTATTATTTTAATGTGATTACTGAGAATTCCCAAAGTGTCACTAACAGACAAGAAAGAGATTCTAGGGCTGGCTCAAAATGAATCTATTTACAACAAGCAGTGGTTAAGTGAAGAAAAGATTTACTGGAGCTTTTCCCTATTCCCTACCCCCATCCTTCCTATCCCCATCCCCCCTTCTCAAACAGGAAAGAAAGCGCGCCCAGCATAAACACAGGCCATTGCTCACCGTTCGTCACCACAACAAACTGGAGGTTAGACCAACGCTTCTAGAGACTGAGCCCCAGGTCTTGGTTACTAGGCACAAAAAGGGACTCTTCCCCACAGCCCTGTGAACAGTGTGGATCTTAGCTACGAGTTTTGGTTGTTTCCCCCTCTTTTCCTTTTTTTTTTCTTTTTAATGAAAGCTTTGAAAGTGGCGACGGGCAGCAAAAGTTTCCCTTTGAACCAAACCTCTAGATTTGCCTTGCACAGATACACATTAGGAAGGCTGGTCCCACGTAGTCTACACCATCATTACAAATTACAAACCTAATGATTACAGAACATCAGCAGAGAGGAAAGAAAAGCTTCCACACCCACCCCACCACCTTCTTCCTCTCCCGACACTGCTTCCCGGTCCCAAACAGCACAAATAACCCCAATCCATGGTGCTAAGCAGAGCTGTGAAACACACACGCACAAGCCACACACTGGGAACCTGCCACGACAGCCGGGAAAAAAACCTGCAGGGTGAGGAGACGTAAGGCGGTCCCCTGTCACTTAAGGACAACACACCCAAGAGAGAAGTGGCAGGAGACAGGGGGAGTTGCCCCCCAAACAAGCCCCAGGCCTGCCCACTTTCCTGGGAACGCAAGCCCCTCCCGCGGCCGAGAGCAGTCGGGCCGCAGGACGCGGCGCCCAGTCCCGGGCTCAGAAAGGCGCCCCCAGCAGGCCGGGCGCCCAAGAAGAACCCGCGGCCAGCCCGGCCCCGCCTCGGGGAGCGGACAGAAGGTCGCTGCCTGCCAAGGCCCTTTCCCTCCCCTCCACACTCACCGCCGGTGTGTCTGGTTCTCAGCCGCGAGCTGGGGCTGCCGTGAGGAGGCGGCGGAGGAGACGAGATCCGGGGCCCCGCCGCCGGGTCATCATACCCCCCGCGCGAGCCGGCCCGGTCCCCGGCCCCCGCCCCCCGGAGCCGTCCCCGCGCCCGTCCCGCGGGGGGAGCCTCCTCAGCCTCCCGCCCGCTCCGCCACCCGGCCCCTTCCCGCCACCGCCGCCGCCGCCTCGGCCCCGCGCGCTCCCGCCTCGGCCTCCCGCTGCCGTCCGGGGCTGCCGCCGGGCCCCTTACTCCGCAGCCGCCGTTGTCGCCAGGCCCGATGAGCGGAGCGCCGAGCGGCCGCCCCTATCCGGCCGGCCCCGCCTCGCCGGAACTGTTCGCCCGCCCGGCGCCATGACACCTACTGAGGCGGAAGTGCCGAGGATCCGGAGCTGACTAGGACCACAGCATGGTACTGATGGCCGTGGGAGTGGGTGGGCCTCCGTGGGGAGCCAGCGTGGATCGAATGCGGGGGCCGGATTTCCCGCCCCTTCCTCACGGTAGACTCCGCGGTAATTTGAAGGTGCCTGGTGGCTGTAAGGGGGTCCAGCTGTAAAATGTCACCCCAGCCAGTGTGACATCACCACAGTGTGACAACCCCAGAAATTGGGCAGTGTGCGGGGGATGCAGTGCCTACCCGGGAAGTCCCCCTGCTGGTGAGGAATTACCTCAGCTTAGGCTTTCATGTTTTGTTGCCATCTAGAGACATTCTAGCGGTGTGACATACGTGTATGGGATCTGGAAGTCTCCCTGTACATCAGGAGACCCTTACAGAGCTCTCACATTGCTGCCTTGGGAACTTGTGTTTGCATTAGGAGGTGAGAAAGAATAGCTGTATTCCGAACCCAACACTTCAAAGCATGCAGTGAATGAATGCTAACATCATAAATTTCTTGCATCTACCAGAAGATAGTAAGGCTGACTATTCATGAAACAGAATGCGCTGGGCACAACATTCTAAGAAAATGGACACTGCATGAAAACTAGGTTATCCTAATAGAAAGACAGTTGCCATCTCCCAGAGTCAGGAGACTCAACAGGACTTCAGATATACCTCCTGCTGTGTAAAATGTTCAGATTCCTAAAGTAAGGGACATTTTTAGGGAGACTGTAGTATAATGTATTCATTTTTTTCCATCCCACAAGTGCTGGAGGCAGCAGTGATCTGAGCCCTAGAAAGTGTCTGTCCAGCATCATGGATATTTGCATATACTCTGTGAGGAGGGGTCAGATGTAGCTAAGACAAGATTTTGCTATCAAGTTCTATTTCTCAGATCACACTCATTAACATCCTTGACGTCCTAGGATTCCCCATCTCCTCGCAAAAAAAGACCAAATTTTTGTAAAGTGTGCTAAGTATCTTTTAAGGGAAGTCATTTGGGTTTCACCCTGCCTTAACAATACTGGGAGCAATGTCATTTTATTTGGAACAGGGAAGTTTATTTCCCTTGAGGACCAGGATTAGCAGAAGTGTTCAATCCCATGATTTTGTTTGCATATATTCACAGAAACTTCCTTCTTACTATTTAAATAACTTAAAGTTCTCACATTGGGCTGACCAGACAAACATCAAAACAGAGTTCTCTTCCTAATAAAGAAATGGGGGGGGGGGGGAAACAGAGTGTTTGGTGAGCCACAAAAAAGCAGAAACCTGTAGTCTAGGGCAGAGCAGATCCTGCTCAAAAAGTCAGCTTTGGCTGAGCATGGTGGCTCACACCTGTAATCCTAGCACTTTGGGAGGCTGAGGTGGGAGGGTTGCTTGAGGCCAGGAGTTCGAGACACCATCTCTACAAAAAATAGAAAAATTAGCCGGGCATGGTGGTGCACACCTGTAGTCCCAGCTACTTGGGAGGCTAGGGGAGGAGGATGGCTTGAGCCCAGGAGTTTGGGGTTGTAGTGAGCTATGATGACACCACTGCACTCTAGCTGGGGTAACAGAGTGAGACCCTGTCTCACCAAAAAAAAAAAAAAAAAGTACAGCTTTAAACACATTAATTATTTACCATGCCTTGATTCAACCCAACTGTATGCTATGCTCCTAATCTTCTATTCTCCCAAGTTATGTCCTTTCCTCTTTTCAAATGTATCTCAAATTTTACCTTTAGGGAGACTTTGCTGATTGACTCCCACTTTATTCTACTTCTGCATCATCATCTGACTACTTAGGTAATTTACTTATTTGTACCTTATGTATTTTTACTTTTTGATCTTTATTGTCATTGTTCTTAGGTCATTTCTTCAGTCTATCTCACTATACAAGAAGCTTCTTAAAGTCTAGTATTTTCTCCTCTCTAAAATCATTCATTCATTCATCCAGCAAACTGCTTGTGTGCCTGCTCTATTCTAGACACTATTCTAGACACTGAGTCAGACGTAAGATGAATAAAACATTGTATTTTCCCTCAGGGAGCTTACAGTCTAGTTAGGAAAAAAATGTACGCAGACATATGTAAGACTTGGATGAGGGAGTCAGAGAAGACTATCAGACAAGGTAATATTTGAGCGTGGTATGGTTAAAGAAGTTTCAAAGTTTTGTGTAGCTCGAGGTCATTTGTCCATTCAACAAATGTTTATAGAGCATCTTCTGTGTGCCAGACACTATGTTAGAAATGAAGGATACAAAGAAGAAAAGACATGGTCATGCCCTGAAGGAGCTTACAGTTCAGCAGAGAAGTGGCAGGATATGGAATTAGTAAGGTAAGTTGAGTCAGATTTTGAAAGGCAATGAAGAGCTTTTAGAGGTTTAATCAGACAGGTAATATGAGAGAACTAGTGATGGTGAGGAGGATGGCTGGCTAGAGTATAGAAAGGGAGGCTAAGTGGAAAATTAATGATAAAGGTTTGATCAAGCAGGGACTCTTAAGAGAAGGGAGCAGATAAGTGAAATATTTCCTCCCAGGCAAAGTCAGGGCAGCTGGAGAGGGAGATGGGGCTATGAGCAGTTGGAAGCATTGAAGTCTCATTCAGGGTATGATATCTCCCTGGGGCCTAGAGCCTAGATTCAATGTTGCAGGCAAGAAGTTTCTTGCTCAGGAGCTGCAGTGCTTAAGGCCAAATGAGAGAAGCTAACCAGAAGGCTGTGTCTTGGGAAACCTGAATCGAAAAGCTAGGCAAGCTATCCAAACAAGTATTGAATCCAATGGGCTAAGAAGAAAAAGAGAATTCAAATAGAAGTCAACAGGTTATAAAACTGGGAAAACCAGATGAAAGTGAAGGTCTGAAGTAAAGGACAAGAGGAAGAATCTGGAAAAATCCCTTGAACCAACAGAAGGAGAGCTCCTTGATTTTTTTTAAATCCAGACCCCAGAAAAAAACTTTTATTTGGAAATAATTTCAAACATATAGAAAAGTTACAAGAATAATAAAAAGAGCACCCATATACCCTTTATCTAGATTGACTTATTAACATTTTGCCTCTTTTGCTTTATCATTTGTACTCTTAAGAGAGAGAGAGATAAGATAGATAAAGATATATTATGCATACACATACATTTTTTTCTGACCATTTGAAAGTAAGTTGCATGCATCATGCCCTTTTACTCTTTAATATTTGCATATCCTAAGAATAAGTACATTCTCTTACATAAACACAATACATATAATTATCAACTCCAGGAAACTTAACATTGATATAATACTTTAATCTGCCATCTATATTCCAATTTTTGTCAATCGATCCAGTAACATCCTTAGCATTTTAAAAAACTTTTCCAGCACAAGAACGAGTTTAGGATCATATGTGGCATTTAGTTGTCATGTCTCTTTAGTCTCCTTTAATCTAGAACAGTTCCTTAGGCTTTCTTTGTCTTTGATAGCTCTGAAGTATACAGGCCTGTATTATTCTTAACTGATACCATAATTGATATCTTAACTGAAATCATTCTTGACTGATACAAGAGAAAACTAGGAGAAATTGTCTAGAAGAAGGAACTAATCTATCCATATAGTGTTCAAAGATTCTGAGAGGTAAAGGAGAATAAGGGCTGAAGAGTGTCAAGTGGATATGGCAATTAAAAGGTCACTGCTGGTCTTGGTGAGAGCAATTTTAGTGCCATAGTTGGGGTAGAAGCTCTGTGATTCCTACATGGGATTATCCATAGTATGAGTGGTGACTGGCAAACTGGGAAGAATGGTTTGGTCCAACTAGATGATAGAATCTGTTCTGGTCAGTACCTATGTTCACCTCAATATCCAAGGAAACTGCTTGGGTCTGTGCTGTCCACATCAGCTACATCTGGGAAGTCATGAACCAAATCGTTTTGACTACATTCTCTATCCTTTCTCTTCTCACAGGAACAAGCCAGGAAAAGTCCTGGCCCCTTAACTGGTTTCATGAAGGGCAAATCGAGCATGAGAATGATAGGGGTTAGAATAGGGCATATGGGGGACTGGGTCTCAGCAGAAATGATGGCTTAATGGAATAGAAGTTTGTATGAAAGGCATGCCAATGGGATTAAAGAGAAAGATTTGATACAAGTAATTAAAAGAAAGAGGAGGTGAACCTAGAGAGCAGTGCTCACTGCCCAACATTGTGAATGCACTAAATGCCACTGAGTTGTACACTTTAAAATGGTTAATTGTATATTATGTCAATTTACCTCAATAAAAAAAAGGTGGGGAGATGGAGGTTTTCAGGATCTAGAGACAATGTACAAGAGACTTTACCCCTAATTTTCCTAATTTTCAAAGGTCAAGCCAGAGACTATTCTGGGGGAAGAGCAAATGCCTTGAATTCTCACATAACCCATATTTAACTACTCCTCCGACCCTCCTCCATCATAATAATTTCTTTAATAAATCCTCCCTTTTCTACACATAACCATCTTACTCTCTTTCACTTTTGTCATAGACCAACCATTTATTCAACAAAAACAAGGAATAGTGCTTTTTTCTGCCTTTCCTTGGGTCATTCATCATTTTTCATTATTATGCCTCATCTGTTCTGTAGCTTCTCACCTTTTCTGTTACAACTGTTACACCAGCTTTTAGCATCTGCATTCTATATGTCTTTGCCTATCATCAATTTCAAGCAACATCCAAAACCAAAATAAATACTCTGGGAAGCCACACTGAGACCCACAAGGGAAAGGGCAATGAAGCAGAACAGGAACTTGAAACTTAATAATTGAGTATTATTTGTGCTAAGTCATTTTACACATCCTACAAACTCAGAAACCAAAAAGCCCTAATGAAATGTCCCTTGCCTAGCACAATTCCTGACATGTGGTTGGTACTAATAACTGTTTTGCTGAGTAAATTAATGAGTGCTTATTCACAGTGCTCAAAGCATCAGAATTCAGTAAACTACAGAATATGGTTTTAAAAGTCTCAAAATAACAATCTTCATCATTGGCTATGAATTTTAAGTTTTTTATTATTACTTTTGGAAACTCAATTTGATAAAACCGTAAGCAGTCAACAAGTGGTTATCAAATGGTTCTTTCCACTGGGGGTGGGAGAGGGGAAGGTGCTCTATCAAAACCCTAGAGCTGTGGTCCCCAAACCCTGGGCCGTAGGCTGGTACCAGTCCATGGCCTGTTAGGAACCGGGTCGCACAGCAGGAGGTGAGTGGCAGTGAGCAAGCAAAGCTTCATCTGTATTGACAGCTGCTCCCTGTCTCTCATATCACCACTTGAGCTCCGCCTCCTGTCAGATAAGTCACTGTCTCCCATCAGCCCCAGATGGGACTGTCTAGTTGCAGGAAAATAAGATCAGGGCTCCCACTGATTCTGCATTATGGTGAGTTGTATAATTATTTCATTATATATGATAATATAATAATAGAAATAAAGTACACAATAAATATAATGTGCTTGAATCATCCCAAAACCATCCCTCCCACCCGTGCTGCCCCAATCCATGGAAAAATTGTCTTCCTTGAAACCGGTCCCTTGTGCCAAAAAGGTTGGGGACCGTTGCCCTAGAGGTTAGATTCTCTAATATGAAATAGGCTTTTACCTGACCAACCTCACTGCACCTAGGATGTCCAGTATACACTTGATCTTAGCCAAAAGGCTGAGAAGCAATTTAGGATGTCCAGTATAAAAAAAATATGGTCTTTGTTGCCCAATGTGCATAGAAATCCTGACTCTATTAGTTACTAGGGTGGGATAGTGGGCGTGTTAATGAGCCTCACCTTCCTCATTCTTAAAATGGAGATGTTAATACCCTTTCCTTGCCTCCCTTATTCTATCCATCAGAAAATTTTTTCATTATTACTTCCAAAAGATATTCTGAATCCACTACTATTCATCTCTACTCACAGTGAGATGAACATGTGAAATCAGAAAGACTCTGACATGTGAAATATAGAATAACAACTATGGATATTTGAAAATTGCTAAGTAGATAAATGTTCATACCACATGTACACACATACCTGCACACACATACAACTATATATGAAGTGATGGATGTGTTAATTACTTGATTATGGCAATCATTCACAGTGTACACATATATAAAAATCCCATAGTACACTGTAAATCTAAACAATTTTTATTTGTCAATTATACTTCAATGAGTAAATAAGGATTTTTCAGTCCCAGTTGATTAAAAGGGAATGCAGGTTTTAATTACGTATAGACTAGGAGCCTTACAAAGAGAGGATGCAGTCTCATAAACCTAAAATTATATTTTTCATTTAGGTGCTCTTCTGTAAGGTTGTAGAATACCACAACTTGGTAAATTAAACAAAAAGGCCCAATTCAGACTGGATTTGACCATGCTCTGTTCTCCATTATATCTTAAAGATCTTTTTTTTTCCCCAAATGCCCATGCTCAAGCGATCCTCCTGCCTCAGTCTCCCAAGTAGCTAGGATTACAGGTGCATGGTACCACACTCAGCTAATTTTTGTATTTTTTATAGAGATAGGGTCTTGCTCTGTTCCTCAGGCTGGTCTCCAACTCCTGGCCTCAAGTGATCCTCCTGCCTCAGCCTCTCAAAGTACTCAGATTACAGGCATGAGCCACCACACCTGGCAATATGTTATAGATCTCTCCTCATAGAAGCAGATATTCAAAGATAAGGACTCATGTTATTCTCCATAAATTTTTGTGGTTAAAATTTCATGATAAATAAGTTAAAAATAAAAAGTAAGTACTCTGATTAATGAATTTTTTTGCTGAAGAGTCTTAGTCTCATAGGAAATGTAACCTTTAACCCAAAGGCTTGTGTTCACTGGAAAGCCAGTAAAACCCGTTTTTTTTTTTTCTTTTAAGAACATAGTTATGGGGGTGGGGTAAAAAAAAAGAAGCGTAAACACGTCTATTATAAGAAATAGTGTTAATTCATAAAATATCCTAATTATTTGCTTATAAATTAGCTCACTCATTTTTTTCCTCTTCTTTTTCTTATTCCCCCCAAATACATGTATTTATATATTATTTGTGTATACACATATGATTACATATATACTTTTTCTTTGTGAAAGCTTTGGTGGAGGAAAAGGTATTTCTTTCTTCCTGTAGCTATTAATACTTATACTAAAGAGGCGACTCTAAAAGATTCATATCCAAACACAGTGTAAAGCCCCTTTCTTCCATAACCTCAGTTCAGCTCACCAGTATCTCTTATTGCTGCAAGAACTTTCTAACTGGTGGTATCCTGCTTTCATTCTTGCCCCATTCTCCATCTGTTGCTTTAAAAAATATATATCAGATCATATTATTCCCCTGCTTTCAAGCACTCCAATAGCTTCTTACTACAGTTAAAATCAAATCCAAACTTCTTACTTTAAAAAATAAGTCACTTTCTGATCCAATTCCTGCCTCCCTCTCTGTTCTTCTCCCCCTCCAATACACGCTCTTCTTGATGCTTGTTAGGCACAAAGCTCATTCCCATCCCATGGTCTTGGTGCTGATGCTACCTGATCCCTCTACTCCTAGGTCTTTACCTGGCCAGTTCCTTTTCATCACTCAGGTCTCATCTTGTCAATCCCACAGAGATAACTTCTTGACCACTGTATGTAAACTGCTCCCTACCACTATTTGCTGGTTTTATTTTCTTCTTAGCCCCATCACTGTCTGATACTTGTTTGTATGTACTGCCTGTCTGTCTTTTAGGATGTATTAATAATCTCCATGTGGGCAGGATATTTTCTACTACTTAATATCCCCAATGTCTAGAACAGTGTCTGACACATAGTAGGTATTCAATAAATAATTGTTGAATGAACAAATAAATGAATGAATTTATGGACACTAGTTTTCCCACAAGATAGTTGCAAGATACAGAGATAATTTTTAAAACAATATGGAACACTTCACAAATTCATGTGTCATCCTCATGCAGGGGCCATGCTAATCTTCTTTGTATCGTTCCAATTTTAGTATATGTTCTGCCGAAGTGAGCACTAGAGATAGTATTTACAAAGTGTCTGCCAAACTAAGCATTCAATTGTTAGCTCCTTGAGGGCTAAGAACTCTGCTCTATTCCCTATTTACGACAAATAGTATTTATTATAGGAGGATTGCCTAAAGGATGTTCATTCATTCATTCTTCTAGACTGAATAAACAAATGTTTATTCATTCAACAAATGTTTATTATTAAGAACTTGCTCTGTATTCTAGACACTAGAGATGCAGCAGTAAAAAAAAAATAGACCAAAAACAAAAAAGCCCTGAAGTTTACATTCTAGTAGAATGATAGAATGAGACACACAATAAACTAAATAAGTAAATGATAGTAGTGTATTAGAAAGTGGTAAATGCTCTATGGAGAAAAGGCAAAAAAAAAAAAAGGAGGGCTAGGGAGTGGCAGGCAGGGTGGCTGCAATTTTGAATAAGGGGACCAAGAAAAGCCTTACGGAGAAAAAACTTGAAGAAGGTAAGGGAGCCAGGTGGGTATCTGGGTGGAAAACATTGTAGGGAGAGGGAACAAGTGAGGTGAATGCTTACCTGGCACATTGGAGTAATAGCAAGGAGGTCAGTGTGCCTGGAGCAGAGTAAGTGAAGGGTGGGGGAGTAGTAGGAGATGGGGCAGCAGATCTTGTGGGCTATGCAGACCACAGTAAAAATTTTTCTCCATCTCTGAGTAAGCTGGAAAGCCATTGGAAGATTTAAACAGAGAAGTAGCATGATCTGATTTATATCATACCTGCTGTGGAGACTAGACTGTATTTGGGGAGCTGAGAGGGCCAAGTTTGGAAGCAGGGAGAACATTTAAGTGGCTATCGTAATAGATAAGAGAAAGTGATAGATAAGAGAAAATGGTTGTTGGACAAGGGTGGTGGAGGTGAAGATGGTGAAAAGAAATAAGATTTGGGATATGTTTCAAGGTAGAGTAAACAGATTTGCTGACAGTAGTGTGGGTAGGAGGGGAAAGAAAAGAGAAAGGGAGAATAAGAAACAGCCTACTAGGGAAACATAATAGGATTGCTCAGCAGTATGGAAGGCCATTTTGATGTATGAAATCATGAATTTAAGATTGAAATCAGTTAGCCTGGTTGAGTGGTTTCTCCAACAACATCTAGCTGCTCCAGTGTAGGCAAAGAGTAGATACATAGGATGATTTACCCAGAATTGATGTTTATCAAGGCAAGCATGTAAGTGAGAGGGAACAAGAGAGTGATATTATATTGAGGGATATAGTCAAGTCAAGGTGGGAAGTGAAGCTCAGAGAAGGCTTATGAATAGTAAAACATTGGCAATGGAGGTACTTGAGCAAGTAAGCCAGAAGAAAAGAAGGTTTAAAACTGAGATTCAGATGTAGTACAATTTCTGGTAATGACAGGGTAGTTAGGTAGAGGGAGAATAAGGTCTTTGGAGATGAGGAGGTCAAGGAAACTGAATGGCCAGAGTGTTGAAATTATCCAGAATGATGACAGAGTTGTGAAGGAGAAGGCTGTGGGCCATTGATTCAAGTCTTGATAAATGCGGAGGGGAGAGGATGGTATAGCCAGATGGCATGCACTTCAAAGGAGAGAGATTTTCACAGGAAGGAATGGGAATAATGGTCAGGAGGCAGCACAGGGAGCAAGGAGGACATCAGTGTCACCTTCTTACCTGAAGGTGAGGGAGAGAAAAATGGCTTCTATTTGAGAGGGCTGGCCAGAAAGCAGTGTGCTCAGAGGAGAGCCAGTCTTCACTTTAGGCAAGAAGAGTGATGGAGACTTTCAGAAAAGATATTGGGGACATAGGAGAATTTGCTGATCACAGAGCAGGAGACCTGACAGCCTAGTAAAAGGAGGGTAGGAAAGGGTAAGAATTAGGCCTTAAAGACTTAGACTCTTGACAGTGACTTAGACTCCTAAACAGGGCTACAAGGTATAAAGGGATTAATTCTGCCATCTCTGGGATGAGGGCGGGTGACCAGACCTGTTTTTATGGTCCAGGGAGGTTGCCCCAGGGTACTGCAGCTTGGTAACCTTGATGCTCAAAGGTATCATCCTAAGGCTTGATATGTTGTAAGAGTTTGAGTCATAAAGCTTTGGAATAACCACTGAGGTACATGGGAGAGAAGGTGGATCAAAGACATAAGGAAATGAGAAGCAGCTTTGAAGATACCAGAGGCTGAAATTTGTAATAATACCAGTTATATGGTTCTTTTCTTCAGTGGTTCTGCCTTCTTTCCTTAGATAGGAATTGAAAAAGTGAATTCCAGGACTGATCTAAGGCTGATAGTTTATAGAGCTGGTATGGTAGAAGAACCTAGAACCAAATCAAGCATAATGTCTGGCCCTTTGTTTACCCACAATGTTCTGAAATGCTCAGCCCAGCCTTCTCTGCTCTGCATACCTCTTCTGACCTCCCTGAAGCCTTTTCTGACCTCTCTGGGCCTCTGAGGTACCACTTATACTTCTGTTGAGTTTTGGCCTTGCCTTAGGATTTTACAGTTAAACCTGCTCAGCATAGCATTTGAAACTTATGATTTCACCCTACTCTCTTTTTCCATCTGGACAAACAAATCCTTGGATGCTTCAGGTAATGGCCCTTTTGGCTAGACATGCGTGGCTCCAGGAATCTCCCTACTAGGAAGTACACCTTTCAGATTTTTCTGGGCCTGGAAGGTAGGATTAGCCAATGGCATTATGGACTGGGACATGGACTGGGAATGTTAGCCACTCCACTGTAACCAGAATTTAAGATGTGGGAAGGAGAATAAGGCAAAAAAAATTTTTTCATATATGGGATGCTTTATTGAAGTGCTTTGGTTGCTCTGTCCCATGTCATTCTCCTCCAAACCCTATGAGGTAGGCATTATTATTCCCACTCTACAAATAAGAAAGCTCATGTGCCAAAAAGCTAAGTAACTTGCTAGAGGTTAAATATACAACTAGTAAGTCACAGGATCTATTCCCAACCCAAGTCATCTAACTCAAAAATCCATGCCTTTACCGCTATGGCCTATTGTCTTACAGATAGAATCCTGGGAGACAAAGCAGGAAGGATAGGTTGGCCGTTGCATCATATGGCCCTAAAGTGTTCTGCTGAATAGTATGGGTTCTTGAAGGTTTATGAGTAGAGGAAATGTCTTCTTAGTAAGAGGTAATTAAAGAAGGATTTTTATCTCACCATTGAGAGGGAAATTAGAAAGCCTATGGTATGAGCCTGGAAGATGGGTGGGAATTTGAAGAAATTGAGCTGATAAAGGTTTTTTTTTCCTTCCTGAAGGCAGGTTTTCTCCAAACTTTATATCCCTGACTCATTAAACACCAGGAGTCTGGTTCCACCCTAATTCTTTGTCTCTACAGAGCCTGCTTAGTACGGTGAGTGAATTTAACCCAATTTTCTTAGCTCCTCAAAGGCACACCTTTCAGTGAGCACATTGAGGATGGTATGTAGCACTGGATAAACTCTTCATCCTCCACTCTCCAAAGTTGTTATAAATCGATGAGAGGAGCCAGGACTGGTAAGACAGCCCTAATACAATAGTGTAAATATTATAAGGGAAAGAATAACCCAAGGCTAACCAGAAGTTTTGTGTGATTGAAAGAGAATTCAATAAGCTATCTGTCCAGGAAAAGAACCAAGCTCAAGATTTTGGGAGTTTCTTGTAACCCAGTGGGTCAAGGATATGGTCAAAGAAGACAAAGCCTAGGAATGAGATTGTCAAGGTAGAATGGTATAGTTAAACAAAAGCATTGTAGTTAAAGTAAAACGAAGCTTAAATATTTTGAGAATCCCTCACAGGCAGATGTAGACTCAGATGATGATAAGGGAGAACAGTATCATTCTGTACAGGTATAGGTGGGATGTCCTGGGGAAGAGAAAGAGGAAAGCACCATGAGCCCAAACAAAACAGCTTGTGGTGGTGGTAGATGAGGGGAGTAGGCTGTGGGAGGAACTAACACAGCGACAGCTACTCCCTAGTGGTAGCAACAACAATATGTGCACATGGACCCCCACACAGAATTTCTTCTGCTTAAGAACTACTCTAAGAATGCAGAGAGAACTTCATCCCTATGATAGAGAACCCAACTCCAAATCCCTTTTCTTGAGGAAAGAACAAGCAGACTCACTTGTCTATTTCCTACCACAAAGGGCAACCTGGGTCAGGAGTGAGAGATGGCCCTCCAAAGGCAGCCAGGCAGATTTTTTTCAGTAAAGGGACTTAAGCCACTGTCAGTCTACTTGTGGAAAAGTACAAGTTCCCCCACAGATCATGAAACAAGTAACTAATGGCTCTCTAGGGAACCTCTTTTCTCCCAGCATGTTCAAGCCTAATTGCAAGATCTTCATACAACTATGGGGTCACCCATAGATGGGATTCTAAAAATAAATTAATTTTAATTGGCCATTTAAAAGATAGACCTGATGCAGCATTTTTATATGAGAAAATATTACAAAATCAAACAAATAAGGCAACTGCCAAGCTCTAGTATAAGAAGTCAGACATTTTTACTTTAGGAGAATAGTATGGAATTTTCTTGTTATTAAAACACAAACATGTCACCAACAAGTAAATTCCTCGAAGCCTTTTGCTTCTGCTCCCCCATCTGAATTCATATAGAATTAGCTTCAAGGAACAGGTGTGACTCAGCACAAGCCAAGAGTGGACAGGCTCTACTGTTGGTAGATGATAACACCAATACAGGGGACCCCTGTACTGAGAACTACCTAATCTCTCCCAGCCACCTTCGGCCCATACAGAAGTGAGACAGCTAGAGGCTCCTAAAGGATGTCAGGCTAAGCCCTGCCCACACAGTTTAGTAGTAAGTATTTATCAACTTAACACATGGGATGATTTTCTACATGTTAACATTGTAGCATTCTAGTCTTCAAGGTATTTTAATGCTATCCTCTTCTGCAGAAAAGATGGTAAGGAAACCTTTCTAGAGGGCATTTTGGCATAATTTACATCAAGAACTTAAAACTATAATCCCACTTCTAGTAATTTACTCTAAAGAAATAAAATGTAAAATATATGCATAAGAATGTTCATTGTAATATATAATTTAAAACACAGTACACAAAACGTTACATAATATGGGAATGGTTTAATTAAGGTATACTAATATGCTACAGTATTATACAAATATTAAAAATGACATTTTTAAATATTTAATGACAAAATGAAATGCTTAAGATATTAAGAAAGTAAAATTTAAGATATAAAATTATATACAGTATTATCTGTATATAAAACATATATTTAACACATTTACATGCACAGAAAAAAGACTAGAACAAAATATACCAATTGATCTACATGGGGGAATTAAAATTTTTTCTATTTTTAATGATTTCTAAAGTTTCTTATTTCATACACAGAATAATTTATTTGAAGAACCAGAGGCTAAGGAGAATGAACTTTTGCAATACCCATCATGTGGCAGACACTGAGCTAGAATTTTACCAATTATTTAATAATCTCCATAGCAATCACGAGAGTTAGGTATCTCAGTCCATTTTACAGGTGAGGAACTAGGCTCCCCTATTTATGCAACTGGCTCAGGGTGCCCTGGGTTCAAGGCCAGACAATGCCCATGTTTCCTGCTGCACCAAATGCCTTGCCTGCTATGGCTCTTAGTAGGCCCTTAGGAGACTTACAGTGAAGGTCACTGACAAAACAAGAGCTGTGTATGGCTTGCCCAAGAGCAAGGACTTATTTTGCTTTCTAAACTCTTCATTTCTTCCTCCAATAGTAGAAAACTCTTTTTCCCCCTAGACAAGAAACAGCCTTCTTCACTGCTAAGGCTTGGGGTTCCATTCTGAAGCAGTTTTTATCTACATGTCCAGCTCCCCATGTCTATGCCCTCTCAGGCCTATTCCCTCATGGCCCTGGTATTGGCTGTCCTGCTTACTGGTTTGGCATTTTGTCAGGTTATGAGCAGAAGGACAGGGCAGATTGCACACCCCCACCCCTTCCAGCCAGCTGGCTCCTTGGTCTCTTCCCTGGATACTAAAACAAAGAGACTGTGTGCTCTGGCTCCCTACTCAAATCAAGGCAGTGGGGGGAACAACAAATATGCCAGCTATGTGTACAATCAGAGGAATATCTGGCAGCACATTTGATCTTTTGTGACTTTATTTCAGCCAAATTGTCAGGGCCTCTACGCATGGGGAGTCTTGTCAGACCCTGAGCCTTAATGTTCAGCTGGGTTCCTGGTACTGTCTTGATGACAGGTGCCCAGGCACCCAGCTGGCTCTGTTTCAGATGGATCCCCAGTGACACTAACTGCACAGCCTCATGAAGGAGGCAGAAGTGGAATTTTTCGTCACTGTTCCAAAGTGCTTTTGTCCCTTCCTGTTACCTCCCCGAAGCAGAGACAGGAAGTTACTTGGATGGAGGTCACAGCAAGTCAGTGACATTCAGGATTGGAATGTGCTACTTGGACCACCACTTTATCCTCCAGCACCACAGTTCATAATTTAAAAAACAGAACAACCTAGTGACTTTTATCTGGGAAGAGGGAGGAGGGGACATGGGAAATGGCCCATGACACACAAAGTAACAATCAGAATAACTTGGTCCTTTTTGATTCAGACTCTTTATCTCTTTCTATACCCATAAGAATGCATGCTCACAAAAGTTTCAGAAATACTCAGTTAAACAAAATTAAACAGATTAAGTTACCATAGGACTCCTAAGAACATTTAATGTGCTCATGCATACTCCAAAGAATTTATAATAAAAACTATTTCTTAAACACAGTCAACTACAGGCCAGGCATGGTGGCTCACACTTGTGATCCTAGTACTCTGGGAGGTTGAGGTGGGAGGATCACTCAAGCCCAGTAGTTCGACCAGCCTGAGCAACATGGAGAGACTTCATCTCTACAAAAAATTAGAAAAAATTAGCCAGGCGTGGTGGTGTGCACCTGTAGTCCCACTACTTGGGAGGCTAAGCCAGGAGGATCGCTTGATCCCAGGAGTTTGAGGTTGCTGTGAGCTAGGCTGATGCCACTGCACTCTAGCCCAGGCAACAGAGTAAGACCCTGTTTCAAAAAAACAAAAAGTCAACTATAAAACTAAGGATTTCATAGGCACGAGAACTCCAGTGAACAAGCTTTGGGAAGTGCTGTTCCAGGGTAAGCCCATAAGTATTCTGTAAAGATAGAAAAGTGAGGCCCAAAACAAACTCTTCCCTACCAGCCATCAGCCACTATCTTCAAAACTGCAGTGTGAGATCAAACAAGGTTATCATTCTGTACTTTCCTGTCTGTACTTCAGCAAGGGTTTAAGGTATTTTTCCACTTGCTGGTCAAAGCTTCTGGAAGAATACCCTGCCTGGAAAAAGTTCACTGGAGTCAGAAGGTATTTTAGTGCCAGGGCCCTGGACTCAGTAGCTAGAAGAGGTGTGGCCTTGCTGTGAGACAGGGGAGAACCATGTCCCATCCAGGCACTTTGGTTCCCTGTGGTTGCTGGGCCATCTCCCCTGAGTACCAAGGAGGGCTCTAAACCAATGACCTCCCTGGTTTCTGGACAAATAAACTTCTCCTCTGTAGACCTTAAGTGCACTGGAAATCCCAAGGGGGCAGTCGGCACAGTCACCTTCTTCTGGGACTCACAGAAAGAGACTGCCCCATTCAATTCTTTGCTATGGAGGTCTGGGAACAACTGCTTCTTGATCTGCAAAGGATGGTAGTAGGGCTGTTTCTTAAGGTCCCCATGCCAGAGAGAAAGTTTCCTTTTCTTGGCCTTATTTGAGTTGCTGTCAGCTTGAGATCGATCAGCATTTTCTTCAGGGGATTCAAACACGACACCCCGGGTTCCCCGCCTTTTTAGCCTCCTTTCTAACAGCCAGAGAAAGCTCGGTTTTCTAGAGGAGGAACTCATGTATTGCTGCACAGAGTCTGGAATCAGGGGCATACAGAGCCTGGGGCTCAGGCTGTCCTGAAAGTAGGCTCCACAGGGCTGTCGACTGACAATGGGCACCACCTGGCAAGGCTTCAGTGCTGCAACAAAGGCACGAAGCTCAGAGTAGGAGGAATGGTCAGAGTAAGGGATGATGTGGATATCAGGGTGGGACCTGTGGATTTTCCGGCTTGTGGGAAGGATAGCGATGGTAGGGTGAGTCTGGTTCCAATGCAGCATGGTGGAATGGCAGATCTCCATATGGTCCACAGCATGGATGCGGCCAGCCTTCTCGTCTACCGTGAACACATCTGCCAGGCCCAGCAGCTGTACCAACTCCAGGCGCTGAGGACTCAATACTACCCAGGTCCGAAACTCCAGGGCCAGCTGCTCTAGCAGTGATTCCTTTCCCAGGCTATAGAGTCCTGAATAATGGTAAAGGGATTGAGGAAAGTAAGACAATGAAGCTATTGGGGGATCCTAATAAATCAACCAAATGTCTAACAAAAACATATAAAATTTATGGAGCAATCCAGGGAGTATATGAGGGAGGAGCTGGCATTTGGGCTGAGATATATGGAGAATGCGGGGGTCGGGGGACACACAGAATCCACCTTTATTCAGTTCAACAAAAGAAAGCACCTAACAAGTGTTAGGCACTATGAAAACTAACAAACAAAAAAAAGTCTCAGCCCTCAAGGAGTACAACCTACATGGAGACCCAGAAAAAATGGAGACCCAGAAAAAACACAGTTAAGGGCAACGTTAAAGATATGTATACAGTGTTATAAGGGCACAAAAGAAGAGTACCTAACAATTGATGCAGTTAGGAAACGTTTCCTGAAAATGACAACTGGGCTAAGTCTTTTTTTTTTTTTTGAGACAGAGTCTCACTCTGTTGCCCGGGCTACAGTGCCGTGGCGTCAGCCTAGCTCACAGCAACCTCAAACACCTGGGCTTAAGCGATCCTCCTGCCTCAGCCTCCCGAGTAGCTGGGACTACAGGCATGTGCCACCATGCCCGGCTAATTTTTTCTATATATATTTTAGTTGGCCAGATAATTTCTTTCTATTTTTAGTAGAGACGGGGTCTCGCTCTTGCTCAGGCTAGTCTCGATCTCCTGACCTTGAGCGATCCGCCCGCCTCGGCCTCCCAGAGTGCTAGGATTACAGGCGTGAGCCACGGCGCCTGGCCTGGGCTAAGTCTTAAAGGATGGGTCAGGGTTAACCTGGCAAGGAAAGTGTATGGTGGAAAACATTTTAGGAGGGGTTAGTTTCATATTACTAAAGTAAAAAAAGAATTGGTGAGAAATGACACTAGAGAGGTAAGCAAAGCCTATATATTAGAAGGCCTTATACGTACTGCTAAAGAGCTTGGACCTAATCATGTAAGTGAAGCAGAGCCACTGAGTCAGAAGCAGGAAAATATCTAATTCTAATCATAAGAATAATATCATCAGAGGAAGGCCTTAGAAAGAAAAATACAGCAGCAATATTATTTGACTGCCTAGATAAGAAGTTGGAAGTAGAAGTTCCAATTGAAAAGCCAAGTACTACTTATATAGAAAGAAATGGAGACATGAATTTGAGTAATGGCTATGGTAACAGATATGGGAAGTGTTATTTAATAGTTGTTCTCAGACCTTTTCTGAAGGTCTATTTCAAATACACAACCAGATTGTGAACTCCTTAAAAGAACTCACATTTCTTTTATACCTGCTTTATTCCTAATTATGATTCAAATCTCACTCTTTGGGCACAAATGTAGCTGATTTTTTTCTATGTATAGTCCCACCTTTTCTCCCTCTCTAGGTCCTTGCCTAATAGACTAACAGGCCCTCAAAGTTAGAGACCATATTTTATTCATCTTTATATCCCCACTGCCTATTGAATACTTGGCACAGGGGCTTATTATATACTTGCAGAGTTAATCAAGTCCTACCGCAGCACCATCCTAGCCAGCTGTACTTCTCTGGAAAAATTCTGCATTAAAACTTCAAGAATGGTTAGGGCCAATATTTCTTTATGATCGGTTAAACGATCCTGAGAGTAGGGATATTTCTCAATCAGTTTGGTAGTCACCCTGGGAGGTATATAATTTTTTCAATGCCTTTGTTTAATCTCACTTTGAAACTCCTTTCAGAGTTGGTACATCTCCTTTTAAAATATTTGTAATGGTGGCAAATCTTTTCCCTTTTGTGGATTTATAATTTTGGAAACAACCAAAAAAGTCATTTAGAACTAAATCTATTACTGTTTTTTTTTTGTAAGAGGGGGTCTTGCTCTGTTGCCCAGGCTAGAGTGCAGTGGTGTGATCACAGCTCACTGTAGCCTCAAACTCCTGGACTTGGTCAAGTGATCCTCCTGTCTCAGCCTCCAGAGTAGCTGGGACTATAGGCATGTGCTACCATGCCCAGCTAATTTTTTAAAAAGATTTTTTTAGGCCGGGTACAGTGGCTCATGCCTATAATCCTGGCACTTGGTAGGCCGAGGCGGGTGGATCGTTTGAGCTCAGGAGTTCGAGACCAGCCTGAGCAAGAGTGAGACCCCGTCTCTACTAAAAAAAAAATAGAAAGAAATTAGCTAGACAATTAAAAATATATATTAAAAATTAGCCGGGCATGGTGGCACATGCCTGTAGTCCCAGCTACTTGGGAGGCTGAGGCAGGAGGATTGCTTGAGCCCAGGAGTTTGAGATTGCTGTGAGCTAGGCTGACGCCACGGCACTCTAGCCTGGGCAATAGAGTAAGACTCTGTCGCAAAAAAAAAAAAAAAAAAAAGAAAAGAAAAAGATTTTTTTAGAGACAAAGTCTTGCTTTATTGCCCAGGCTGATCTCCAACTCCCGGCCTCAAGTGACCCTCCACCTCATCGTCCTGAGTAGCTGGGATTATAGGCATGCACCACCATACTCACCTATTATATTTCTTAAAATAAAAATTTCTTTTCATAAGCTATATCAAAAGGCAACTCCAAAAGAAGAGTCCCCAAAATATTTTGTCCACTGTGGAATCACCAGAACAATCATACAGCTGTTTTCTTTTTCAGCTGTTTTTACAATGTATCTGATTTAAAGCACACTATTCATTTAAATATCTATGTTCTGATAAATTTCATTCATTCATATAACAAATATTAATTGAATGCTTCTGTGTCAGGTATTAATGTAGGCATTTGGCATATATCCATAATAAAACAAAGAGCCCTGCCATCATGGAACTTACATTCTAGTAGGGTGAGACAGACAATAAAAACCAAATACGTGTTCTCTGAGAGATTTCCTTGAAAAAGAAAAAAAAAAAAACCAAATACAATAAATACGTAAATTATGGAATATATTCTAAGGTGATGAGTGCCATATTGTCTCTCTTCTACTTAAAATCCTTCAATAGCTCTTTGTTGGGTTTAGGATGAAGTCCAAAATGGCTTACCAGCACTCCAGCCTTTCTAGCCTCCTTGCCCACTTTTCTGCCTTTCTAGCCTCCTTGCCCACTGTCATACTGGAGAGTCACCAACTCTCTGTTCCACAAATGCACAAAGCTTATTCCCACTTCCATCCATGCTCTCAGAAGTTTACATCTGTGTGTGTGAGGGGTGGCAGGGGAAATGGGGAATAAACAATAAATAAGCAATATCATATTTAAAAACATATAAAGTATACTGGGAGGTGCTGAGTGCTATAAAAAAAGAAAACATTGAATTGGTATAAGGGATTAGGAGTTGGGAATGGGGATGGTGGGCAGGTTGCAATTTTAAATAAGGTGGTCAAGGTAGATTTCATAGAGAAGGTAAGAGCCATACAAAGATTTGAAAGATGTGAGAACCCTCAAAGAACCTAGATTCACTAGCTATGGGTGAGAGAAAAAGAAAAGGAAACAACTCACCAATCTTTATGTTATGTTGTGGGTGCTTTTGAATGAGCTGGACAATCTGCTGGGCAGCTTCTTGTCGGGAAGGAAGAACCAGGTCTGGGTTGCAATTGGTGTTATCTAGGTATAAAGTATGGATTTGTTTCCCCAATGTTAGGGCTGGCTCCTTTAGCATGGATGGTATATATCGAAAATCACCTGGAAGAATACATATATGGGGGCAGAAGGTCAGAGACAAAAAATAGAAAACAAGCCTCTCCTACCTCCAGCAACAGATTAGCATTTGCTTACTGGTCTGTGGAAAAGCTATCATGTGGCTTGGCACTGAACTAGGCAGTATAGCTGCATAGTTTCTTTGTAGAAATGTCTCCATTCTACTCATTTTTAAATTATTCCTAACAAGGTTTGGACTCCTAAAAGAGTGGAAAATCAGTTGAGAAGGGGTCACTGTACTCATATGGGATGAAGCTAGAAGGCCTTCAGACTTCTGAGTTAAGACTGTCCAAGAAAAGTAATATCTAGGCTGGGAAGGTAGGAGGGACCCCTCCAGACACCCACCTGTGTAGAGGATGGTTCCAAAATATCCTTCAAAGAGAAACATGACGGAGCCAGGGCAGTGATTGGCATCGATGAGGGTTACAGTCATGGTCTCTCTTCCAGTTTCATCTAGAGGCAATACATGGCTCTCACCAACCTCCAGGGCTCGGATCCACTGCTTAGATACCTGAGGAAACAGTTGGTCATCCCAGTGACCACAGACTCCCCTCCCTGACACCTCCCTGGAGCAGGGACTATCCCTGTTACACGAATCAAGGAAAGCTGACCAAATCCTCAGCCACCTGAAGCAGAAGCTGCAATGGAGATTCCCAAGCAATCCGCCCTTTCTCCTCTCACTCTCCACCTCACCCTTTGTACAACTTTATTATTTTATTTTTCTTAAAACCATTCCTTTTTTTTTTATTTCAGTATATTATGGAGGTACAAAGGTTTAGGTTACGCATATTGCCCTTACCCCCGCTTCCCCACCCCCGAATCAGAGCTTCAAGCGTGTCCATCCCCTAGACGGTGCGCATCACACTCATTATGTATGTATACACCCATCCCCTCCCCCCCTACATT
>CM052444.1:7979625-8011514 GCA_028533085.1 Varecia variegata | reverse complement strand
CTACAAGGCTGTGGTTATTAAATCAGCTTGGTATTGGCACAAGAACAGGGACACAGACCAGTGGAACAGAACTGAGAATCCAGATATAAAACCATCCTCATATGGCCATCTAATCTTTGACAAAGTAGACAAAAACATACACTGGGGAAAAGAATCCTTATTCAATAAATGGTGCTGGGAAAACTGGATAGCCACATGTAGAAGACTGAAACAGGACCCACACCTTTCACCTCTCACAAAAATCAAATCATGGTGGATAACAGACTTAAGGTGCAAAACTATTAGAATTCTAAAAGAAAATGTGGGGAAAACTCTTATAGACATTGGCTTAGCCAAAGAATTTATGAAGAAGACCCCAAAGGCAATCACAGCAACAACAAAAATAAACAAATGGGACCTGATTACATTAAAAACCTACTGCACAGCCAAAGAAACTGTCACAAGAGCAAACAGACAACCTACAGAATGGGAAAAAATTTTCACAGGCTACACATCCGTTAAAGGACTGATAACTAGAATCTATTTAGAACTCAGGAAAATCAACAAGAAAAAAAAATCAAACAACCCTATCAAAAAGTGGGCAAAGGACATGAACAGAAATTTTTCAAAAGAAGACAGAAGAATGGCCAAAAAACATATGAAAAATGCTCAACATCTCCAGTCATCAGGGAAATGTAAATCAAAACCACAATGAGATATCACTTAACTCCAGTGAGAATGGCCTTTATCAAAAAGTCCCAAAACAATAAATGTTGGCGTGGATGCGAAGAGACAGGAACACTCATACACTGCTGGTGGGACTGCAAACTAGTGCAACCTTTGTACAACTTTAAATTAAGAGTTCAGAAAACAGTTTAGGGTGGTCCGATGTTAATGAGTTATCTCACCTGATTGTCCATAGTCAGTTACAGATTTAACTCCTTATTCTACTCTTTCTCCCCTTCTCACTACTGCACTTGACTTGTCTTTTAAAAAAAAAGTCTAGTCAGCGATTCTCAAACTTTCTCCTGATCATAACTCTTTGGGTGCAATTGTTTAAAAAATTCCAGCCACACATCCAGGACCCACACCAGCCATATTTACTGAATCAAATAGGTTGGAGGTGAGGAAGAGGCTGGAGAACCTGTATTATTTACCCAGCACATTAGCTGGATTCTTTTTTTTTTTTTTGAGACAGTCTCGCTTTGTTGCACGGGCTAGAGTGAGTGCCATGGCGTCAGCCTAGCTCAGAGCAACCTCAAACTCCTGGGCTTAAGTGATCCTTCTGCCTCAGCCTCCTGAGTAGCTGGGACTACAGGCATGTGCCACCATGCTCGGCTAATTTTTTTTCTATATATATTTTTAGCTGTCCAAATCATTTCTATTTTTAGTAGAGACGGGGTCTCGCTGTTGCTCAGGCTGATCTCAAACTCCTGACCTCGAGCGATCCTCCCGCCTCGGCCTCCCAGAGTGCTAGGATTACAGGCGTGAGCCACCGCGCCTGGCCTAGCTGTATTCTTAATATGAGGCAAGTTTGGGAAACATTGGCCTAGTTTATGTATGTGAAAAGGTAGGAACAGATTCCTTGGCTACACTAAAACATCTGCTCAACTTAGAGCTAAAACATCTCACGTCAGTAGGTTGGAAGCCACGCTCCTATTCTGGCTAGAGATGCATTTCTAGATTCAAATAACTCCCGCAGTTGTACAAATCAGTTCTCCTGGACCCCATTCGAAAGACTCCAAGGCTGTGATAGATCGGGAGTCCTCCCTCAGATGCCTGGACTAGCTCATCAAGGCCGACTCCAATCCCTCATACCTGTAGTTGACGATGCAAGAGGTGGGCCGTGATTGGGGAGCAGTAGAGGGGCCGGGCCCAGGTGCTAGATAGGCCCACGGTGTGGTCCGAGTGCATGTGGGACAAGAAGAAGAGCCTCGCGGTACCAGCCCGGCGCAGGCTCCAAAAGTCTACTGCGATGGGCGTATGGGGGATCAAGACCCCGTTCATGGTGGCGGGGTTGGAGAGTCACCGGCGGGAACTTCACAGAGACAGGGCTCCTGTGTGAGGCTTCCATAACGGCCCCCCGAAAAAAGTCATGCTGGGGCGAGAACAAGGCCAGAAGCCCTAGGGGAAAGCCAGTTCAGTAGAGGAACAAATTACTACTGTGAACAGAAAGAAGGAAGTGACCATTCTCGTAGGAGTCTAGAGATTAGGAGTCCAAATGGCAGAAGGCGCTCGACACTCCAACCGGCGCGCGGGACCGGGGACCGGCCCAGGCACTCAAAGCGCGCGCTGCTGGGTGGAGACAGGCCGAAGTAGCTGATTTCCGATTGTGCGCCACAGCTCCACCAGAGGGAGCCGCGCGGCTGCGCCAGGAGGTGAGAGGTTGGGGGATGGGCATTCTAAAATCGGGGTCGGGATTACGCTCTGCGCTCGCAAGGAGAGTAGCAGCTGCTCCGTTTGGTCATTGGACGAGGGGGCGGGACTTCCGCAGAAAGCATGATTGGGCTTATCCGTGACGGCGACGGCGCGGAGGCGCAAGAAAGACTGGAACTGCAGAGAGAGAGTCTGAGGCCCGTCGGCCGCGGGGCTGGAAGTCGGGCGGAGGGCCTAGAGGTAGCGGGAGCGACCTGTCGGCGGAGCAAACAGCCTGCGGGTCTAGGATAGAGCCTTTGGTGGGGCTCGCCGGGGAGCGGAGGGCGTTGAAGTGTGTCAGCGGGCCTGAGTTTCGGCCCTAGGGCAGCCAAGCCCAGCCTGCGGTGAGATCACGCCTTTAGACTTTTCACTGACCAATATTTCCTTTACTCAGGCTCCCACATCACGACTAGGAGCTCAGGAGTTACGTAGGGATCTGTGGGAACTGCGCCGTGACTGTTAGAGAAGATGCCTTACCTTGGCTCTGAGGACGTGGTGAAGGAGTTGAAGAAGGCTCTGTGTAATCCTCACATTCAAGCTGATAGGCTGCGCTACCGGAATGTCATCCAACGAGTGATTAGGTATCACCCAACTCCCTTAGCGTCCTGACTGCCCCCACTCCAACCCCCGTCGCAATCCCCATCAGGGTCACCACCCCTGGCCGCTCTGAAAGAGTAAATGAACGTTCGTACGTGGCAGTTGTATGATTCGGTCTTAATCTCCCTTTCCGGAGTACCATCTCAGTCTCCCTTGTGGGATATCTTTTACTCAGCTGGGTGATTTTCTCCTATCACAGGCTTGAACAATTACTGCTGACTCCTGGATCTGTAATATATACTAGTACAGACCTCATTTTTTAGCCTTAGACCCACCTATCCCACTGCCACCTGGATAATTTATCAAAGGTATGTGCGAAATAGCACCAACATTCTTC
Source organism: Varecia variegata (assembly GCA_028533085.1). NCBI lineage: Eukaryota > Metazoa > Chordata > Mammalia > Primates > Lemuridae > Varecia > Varecia variegata. Next base: position 8,008,186 of record CM052444.1, on the reverse strand, counting down.
CCTTCTCCCCAGACCTGCTTTTCTGCTTATATTTGTGTTGGTGAATAGCACCAGCAAGCCAAGTCATCCTTGATGACACCTGATCCTTCACTTCTCATGTCAGATGGTATGAATTCATAATTCTAAATAGCCATCCTCTCTTCTTTATTGTCATGTTGTTCTGGCTACGGCCTTCACCAAAGCAATTGCAGAAGTTTGCTCGTAGGCCACCTTGCCTCATTTCAGTCAGAATTTTCCCATTTACAAATCTGAATATATAACTCTTGCCTACAGCTGTGGTTCACAAACTTTAGTATGTACAAAGTCTCCTCGGGTACTTTTTTTAAAAAATGCAGATTTTTTTCATCCAGTCCAGGGATTGATTCTGATTTCAGTAGGGTGGGATGGAACCCAGGAGAGTCTATGTTTTTAACAAATATCTCAGCTGATTCTAGTAGGAGACCTCAGTGAAACAATTATCTATAGAATAAAATCCAAACTTATCATAGCACCCCAAAACAACCTGTTAATCCAGTTACCTGCAGACACTCAAAAGAATGTGTTGTTCTTGTTCATATATATCTACATGCCTCATAGCATGTATTAATATCATTACCTTTCTGTCACATCTGCCTGGTGAGCTCCTGCTCATTCAACTAAAATATTACTTCCTCTGTGAAGAAACATTCTCTGGCTTCCTGCCAGCATCAGACCTCTGGATCCTTTCTGCTTCTTGTACATTACTTTTGTTTAAATACTTATCTACTGTACTGTAATTAGTGGTGTTCTTGTCTGGCTCCTTAATAGACTTTGAATTCCCAGAGGTCACACCTTCTTCAAGATTGTATACCCAGAGCATATCCCTGGATGTAAAAGCTGAATTTCACTGGAATGTACAAGGGATTCAATAAGTGTTTGTTGAATGAATAGAAGAACAATGTTTATTCTAGGCCCATGGTATGAAGTATTGTGTAGTATAATAGACAAGGTAGTCCTAGTTGCTTGCTTCTAAGAGATCATGATCTACTTGGATAACCAGGACATGTAAAGTAAACACCCTCCGTTATAAGTTGGAGATGTATATTTTACTTCTTCCTGCCATGTGTGTTGGTTTCAGGCACATGACTCAGGGCTTGGACATGTCTGGTGTTTTCATGGAAATGGTGAAGGCCAGTGCCACTGTAGATATTGTTCAGAAGAAGTTGGTTTATCTGTACATGTGCACATATGCCCCCCTGAAACCAGATCTGGCTCTCCTGGCCATTAATACACTGTGCAAAGACTGCTCGGACCCCAACCCGATGGTGCGAGGGCTGGCACTACGGAGCATGTGTAGCCTCAGGTGAGCACCCTCTTCCCGGTCCTCAGTGGCTGATGAATTCAGGAGATCATGGGGCAGGTTTTTAATGAGGACAATTTATTTGAGTTCCTTAACACTGGGGAAAATACTGTTGTACCCTGAATTCAGATTTTTAGCTAGTACTTTGACTTAATAAACAATATCATATGGTTTTATTAAAGGGAGTTTTCCATTCTCACTGTAGTAAGACAGTCCTCAGTTTTGGGTAAAGATTTCTAAACAATTATGAATATATCTGTATTTGCTGCCTGTGCAGCATTATTCCAAATGAAAAGTCAAATTATGGCTTTTTAAGTTTGGTGAAGGCTTTCTCCAGTTCTTTATGATGATACGCATTCAAACACTTCTCTGTTAAGTGAAGAGGGGCTGAATTATGTCAAAACTAGTATTTCAGGATCTGGCTAACTCCAGGATGTGTTGCTTAGGATGCCTGGTGTGCAAGAATATATCCAACAGCCTATTCTCAATGGCTTACGGGATAAGGCTTCGTATGTCAGGAGGGTAGCAGTCCTTGGTTGTGCCAAGATGCATAATCTTCATGGAGACTCTGAAGTGGGTAAGTTGAGTGTACTCCATCATGATCAATATTTGTTTGTGCCTCTATTATGTATGACTTTGTAAAAGATTATGTAGCTTCAGTAGAAAATAATAATGTGGCCCCACTTTTGCACATGTCTCTTTAAGTAGGCTGCAGGGCTTGGTATTTTCTGAGATTAGAGAAGTCCTTTCTTTGGGGCCCAAGTGAGATCCTTTGCATTAGCTACTTAAAACAGTCTGGAGATGGCAATTTTTTTGCCTTGAATTTGTAGCAGAGAAGTTCAGCTTTGTCTGCTGGGAGCCATTACTCTGGCTCTGTCCCTGTGACTCTGAAGTTTTTTTTTAATCTGAGATCTTTGTTCTTTTTCATAGATGGTGCCCTGGTAAATGAGTTATATAGTTTGCTGCGTGATCAGGATCCAATTGTGGTTGTGAACTGCCTGAGGTCTCTAGAGGAAATTCTGAAACAGGAAGGAGGAGTTGTCATCAATAAGCCCATTGCCCATCATCTCTTAAATCGGTTTGGATGCCTCCGTGCTTTTTTTATTATGAGATCTGCATCCTTGTGGGATCTTGTTGATGTGCTGAATTAAGAAGTCTTGGCAGGGCACGGTGGCTCATGCCTATAATCCTAGCTCTCTGGGAAGCCAAGGTGGGAGGATTGCTTGAGCTCAGGAGTGCTATACCAGCCTGAGCAACAGTGAGACCCTGTCTCTACCAAAAAGAAAAAGAAAAAAAAATACATAAAACAATAAAACCCAGCCAGGCATTGCAGTGTGTGCAACCCAGCTACCCAGGAGACTGAGGCAGAAAGATCGCTTACAACCCAGGAGTTGGAGCTTGCAGTGTGAGCTACAATGACATCACTGCACTCTATCCAGGGACATACAGTGAGACTCTGTCTCAACAACAACAAAAGTCTTGAACAACTTCTGTAGGGTGGACAAGAAAGTTAACCATAATTATTAACTTTATCACATTTCACTGAGAGAATTTCTTTCCTTGGTCTTAGTTTTTCTTGGTGATAGAGAGAGCAGAAATATCCTGAGGGGTTAGGTTCTCCCCTCCTCTAGTCATTGTGTTCTACTTAAGCTACTTACAGTGTCTTAAAATACAGAGAATCTGTGCCCAGTGTACACTGATCACCCACGTCTTTGGCCTTAAATGAATGCATTTATACTGTCGGCTCATCTTGGAATTTAAAGCCTATCTTGTGTAAACTTTATATAGTAGATAAGAATGATGCAATTATGGCATAGCCTATTTTTAAGAATTCTCCCCTTGTTATGATGAATAGCTGACTGGTCATGTGGCAGTAGCATGGTGCTAATTTTGTTGCTAAAATAGTGCTTTTGTTTTCTTTTTTGGATAGAATGTCAAAACTGGACCAATGGGGCCAGGCTGAAGTGTTGAACTTTCTGCTACGCTACCAACCCCGTAGTGAGGAGGAATTGTTCGACATTCTCAATCTGTTGGACAGCTTTCTCAAAAGCAGTAGCCCAGGTGTGGTGATGGGAGCCACAAAACTCTTTCTGATCTTGGCAAAAAAGTTTCCCCATGTACAAACTGATGTGCTTGTGCGAGTCAAGGGACCTTTGCTAGCTGCCTGTTCTTCAGAGAGCCGAGAACTCAGCTTTGCTGCTCTTTGTCACGTGCGCCAGATCTTGCATAGTTTGCCAGGTCACTTTAGCAGCCACTATAAAAAGTTTTTTTGCTCCTACTCGGAGCCCCACTATATCAAACTACAGAAGGTGGAAGTGCTGTGTGAGCTGGTGAATGATGAGAACGTGCAGCAGGTGCTAGAGGAGCTTCGAGGGTACTGCACGGATGTGTCTGCTGACTTTTCCCAGGCTGCCATCTTTGCCATAGGTAGGTGTCTGCCGCTTTTCCTTTTGAGAACCTAGACCAGCCAGCGAGAAAGCTATGGTCAGTGAAACCATAGAGAGCAAAAGGGTGTGAGTCTTGCTTCAGAGAAAAAATACCATGCACTGAAGAATTGGGTCAGTGACTGCAAACAAGGGGAAAGGGAGATTTTTTTTTTTGGTCCAGAATAGTGTTGCCATATCTTCCAGGATAGACAATACAGGCAAATCAAACTATAATATTTAAAATTTTTGTTGTCTTCTATTCAAAATGCTTTCCTATACATCATCTCACCACAGTCTTGTGAGGCAGTCAGGAAAAGTAGACAAGTGGTATTAACTTCATTTTAAAGATGAAGAAACCCAGGCACAAAAAAGGTTATCAAATTGCCTAAAGATCATATAGTTCCTAAACTGGGAGTATAATCCGCCTTTTCTGATCCAAAGTCCTATGTCAATTCATCAGTCATTTATTGAGCTTCTACTATAGGCTATGTATTGTGCTGAGTATAGAACAACACAGAATAATTCCTAATCTTCTAGACTTTTTCATACTACTTTGTCTAGGATTTAAAAGACTAGAGTGACTCAAAAACTGAAAGCAGGCCAGGCTCCATGGCTCATACCTATAATCCCAGTACTTTGGGAGGCCAAGAGTTGGAGATCAGCCTAAGCAACATAGCAGGACCCCATCTATACAAAAAATAAAAAATTATCTGGGTGTGGTGTCACATGCCTGTAGTCTCAGCTACGCAGAAGCCTGAGGCAGGAAGATCAAAGAGCCCAGGAGTTTGAGTTTGCAGTGAGCTATAAGTGATAGAGCAAGACCCTGTCTCTGGTAAAAAAAAAAAAAAAAAAAAAAAGAAAAGAAAAGAAAAGAAAGCAGCTGGGGAGCTAAGTTTTAGAGTCTTTCAAGTATAAGAGGAGAAGGAAGAACCCTCATATTTAGAATAAAGCATGGTTATTTTTAGGGGCAGAGAAAAGGGAGCAAAGAGCATAGAAATCCTTGTAGTCAGGAGACTGCTTTCAAGCATCCCCAGCAGGAGCATTCCTTTGTGGATATGCTGCTGCAAAATGGGGGCCTCATATTTCACTGCCGTGTAAATACCTTTGTTACTGTACGTTTTCAGCCTTGTTCAGTGAGAAATTCTTTTTTTATGAACTTTCAATTTTCCAGTAATCAATGAAAAATCGATTCATTTTTACAAAAGTTCCCTTTTTAGCAAACTTAGATTCTTTCTATTTCATCAAACAAGGAGTGATTTTTTTTTTTTTTTTTTGGTATCTCTGGTTCTTTTGTCTTTGGTGGGAAGTGATTTTAGAATGAGGCACTAATATTTGACTTAACAGTTTCCTCTGCTTTCTCTTACTCTGTAGGTGGCATTGCCAGGACTTACACAGATCAATGTGTGCAGATTCTAACAGAGTTACTGGGGCTTCAACAAGAGCACATTACTACAGGTAATGGATACCTTTCTAGGATTTTTCTGCCAAGTGCCTGGCCTATAGTAGTTGCTCAAAAAATATTTGTTGCTGAATGAGTAATACAGAGGTTTAAACTTTTCCTTACATCATCATCTGTTGCTGTTAGAGAAGCATGGAGTCTATAGATCTAATAGGGTATTGAGTCTTCAGGCTACCATGAGTCTACAAGGCTGTACTATAGATAATGAAGGGTACTAGGTTGACTTTGCTTGTTATTTCCCCATTTTTACCCCTCTTTTTGTTTTATGGCAGTATACTATAGGCAGTAGCTTCCAGGTATAGCACTAGGGTAAAGCGAGTAAGTTGCTTAGGATGCAAAATCTAAGAAAGCACTTACTTTCAGGTTCATGCAAGAGCCACCCCTGCATGTCTTCTTAAATGTTGCATCCTAGGTACACCTCACTTGCCTCACCTTAGTCCCAGTCATGGTGGCTTCATTTATACTGTCTTTAGAGTATCATTCAATAGTAACACTACCCCATTTGGCATATAGCTTTACGTTTTACAAAATGCTTTCCCATACATTATATCATTTATCCTCATGTCAATCTGATAAGAAATTCATTAAAGAAATTATTGCCCATGTGATTATATTATCTCAGATAATCATTGACCACCCCTCCAAAACCAGTTTTACAGAAATTCAGCTGGAAATCTAGTCTGAATACATGACTCTTCTTAAGATTCCTTCCTACACGGAGGCTTTAATCTTGTGCTCTTGTATCCTGGGATATGTTATAGTGGTGGTGCAGACTTTCCGAGACCTGGTTTGGTTGTGTCCTCAGTGTACCGAAGCTGTGTGTCAGGCCCTGCCCGGCTGTGAGGAGAACATTCAAGATAGCGAGGTAGACTGTAATTTTCCTTTACTTCTAGGTAGAAGGGGAATGCCTGGGACCCTGCCCTCTGAAATGGAATCTAATTATTCTTTCCACCCATGTCTGAAGTGGAAACTCTTAGAATTGATTGCCACCTCAGATTTTCTTTCAGACATAGATGGCATATAAATTATAAAAACAGTCCAGATACAGTGGCTCATGCCTGTAATCACAACACTTTGGGAGGCTGAGGTGGGAGGATTGCCTGAGGATGGGAGTTTGAGACCAGCTTGAGCAACACAGCAAGACCCCATCTCTAAAAAAATATAAAAAATTAACCGGGCATGGTGGTACGCACCTATACTCCTAGCTACTTAGGAGGCTGAGCCAGGAGGATCACTTCAGCCCAAGGGTTGGAGGTTGCAGTGAGCTGTGGTTATACAATTGCACTCCAGTCTGGATGACAGAGTGAGACCCTGTCTCAGAAAAATAATATGAAATAAATAAAAATAAAAACAGAATTTATCTATGGTTTTTATTACAAATACTTTGTGGTCCCATTGCTCTTTTGAATAGTTTTGAGTCACAGATTTATACCATGGGGTTTTTAACTGGACTGAGAGACAAAATCATTTGTGGAGTTTCTACAAAAGTTTGGACTTCATCCCAGGTCTGTTGGCTTAAATATTCAGGAGTAGGGGGCATAGACAGATACATTTTTAAGAAACTTCACAGATGACTGTGATGTGTACTCTAGGTTATTAATTTATTAACCGCTTTCATGAAACATTTAGAGAGACTCTTTGAGTAGCTTCCACTGAAACACTAAACCCCAAATTGGGCCAGAGGCCCCAAAGCAGAGAAAGCCTTATTTATTGCTTAATCAGCATAGGTTATGAAAATTTTGAGTTTTCTCTTGTGCATTAGAATTTTGTCTCCCTATTTGTTGTAGAGAGTGTAGTAGGGAGGGAATCAATAAAATGCAAGTTGAAGTAAATTAAAGATTATACCTTTTCTGCTAGCACTAGGGGAAAAGCAAACTGGTGATTGTTTACTATCTCCTGTGTTTTGGATAGCCAAGTATTGAGCACCTGTTCTAATTCTTTTATTCCACAGGGGAAGCAGGCACTTATTTGGCTACTTGGGGTCCATGGGGAAAGAATTCCCAATGCTCCTTATGTGTTAGAGGACTTTGTAGAGAATGTGAAGTCAGAGACATTTCCAGCTGTTAAGATGGAACTACTCACTGCCCTGCTGCGCCTTTTCCTCTCACGACCTGCTGAGTGCCAGGACATGCTGGGACGTTTGTTATATTACTGCATAGGTAAGTTTTTCAGAAGGAAATAGTGCTTGCTATAACCTATAGTAAAAATTCTCACAGCTTTCATTGTTTGGTGAGTCATATCTGGGACGCAAGAAGAAAATGTTAATGCTATCTAGGGTTTTCTCTCCTTCATTTTTTTCTCCTATTATGGTTGGCATGAGGGTAGGAGGAAGGCTTTTTTGTTTTTTTGTTTGTTTATTTTTGTTTTTGTTTAGTAGAGACAGGGTCTCATTCTTGCTCAGGCTGGTCTCGAACTCCTGACCTCAAGCTATCCTCCCGCCTTGGCCTCCCAGAATGCTAGGATTACAGGCGTGAGCCACCGCGCCCGGCCACGTTTTTGTTTTTAACTAACTCAATGTGTTTTCTTACCTCAGAGGAGGAGAAGGATATGGCTGTACGGGACCGAGGTCTCTTCTATTATCGCCTCCTCTTAGTTGGCATTGATGAAGTTAAGCGGATCTTGTGTAGCCCAAAATCTGACCCTTCTCTTGGACTTTTGGAGGATCCAGCAGAAAGGCCTGTGAACAGCTGGGCCTCAGATTTCAATACGCTGGTGCCAGTGTATGGCAGAGCCCACTGGGCAACTATTTCTAAATGCCAGGGGGCAAAGCATCATGGCCCAGAGCTTCCTAACACTGCATCTTTTGCCACATCAGGTAAAAATAATCCTTACCTTATATCTTATCGTGATAAATCTTTATCTTTTCAATGATTTGTAGAAAGTAGGGTATCCTAGTACTAAATCTTAGACTTTCCTGAATTTGAAGACTTTGTGAGCAAAAAAGAGGTTCATTATTGGTTATTTAAGCCATTTATCCAAATACAGAATACATATTGTATACTTTTGGGAATTTAGGTAAAAAATTTAGCTCTTACAGATTAAGAACATCTCTTACAGAAACTTTCTGACTCTTTTAGGATCCCTGATTCCTGAAGAGAACAAGGAGACAGCACAAGAACTCCCTGATTCTGGAGCCCTCATGCTAGTTCCCAATCTCCAGCTTACTGCTGAGTATTTTGAGAAAACTTGGCTTAGCCTCAAGGTTGCTCATCAGCAAGTATTGCCTTGGCAGGGAGCAGTCCATGCTGATACTCTTCAGATGGCTCTTCAAGTAGTGAACATCCAGACCATCGCAATGAGCAGGGCTGGGGCTCGGCCATGGAAAGCATATCTCAGTGCTCAGGATGATACTGGCTGTCTGTTCTTAACAGAACTGCTATTGGACCCTGAGAACTCAGAAATACAGATCTCTGTAAAACAAAACGAAGCAAGGATGGAGACACTGAACAGTTTTATTTCCGTATTAGAAACTGTGATTGGAACAATTGGAGACATAAAATCATAACAGATTCTTGTTGCTTGTCCTGAGTAAGATGAATAACTATCAGAGTTCCTTAGTTTTTCTTATTACAGCTGCTTGTAAGTCCAGATAATATCAGATGCAAAGGAGAATGGGAAATCTAAGAATCAGGATGCTTATGTCTTTGCCTAAAGACCATCAACTTATTCCTTTCATGCCTACTGCTGATTGACCCAGTTTTTCAGTGGTGATGTTGTAAGGGTTAATGTTGGTAAGGGAATGGGAATGGGGTGAGGATGGGATTTAGATTCTTTTCTAATCAATTTAAAGGATGGTATTACTAATTAAAGATGTCTGACATGTGTGGAAACTGACAGGGGTCATCGTTTGTGAGGGTCATTCTTTCTTCCCTGGATTATTGTAGTAAACTCTTGGTTGTTCTCCTATTTCAAATCATGCTTTTTAGGCCGGAGTCCAAAGTCCTTAGCATGGCATCTAAAGTACCTCTTCAGTATCATGTTTTGCCACTCCCAGCACACCCTCTCTTCTGGCAAAAGCAAACCATTTACAGTTCCCTGAATGCACCAGCCTCTCTCACCTCTGCGCCATAATATCTGCTTTTATTTCTTGCCTAGAACATTTCCTCACTTTCATATCTTTATTAATTAATACGTAGTCTGTCTTTTGGTGTTCAGCTCACTGCCTTCATTAGGAGCATTCTTTAAGCTGTCAAAGTAGCTAGTACATACATCTAGCAATACTATTGTAATTGTTTTCTTATCACTTGTCCTCACTTTTTATTCATACCTGACCACATTTTATACATTAATTGAGATAACTTATGGGAAGAACAGATCTAATAACATGATTGTAAAATAATAAATAAGACCAGAGAATCCAGAATAGGGAAAATGAAAATATGAATTAAGACCAGCTGGGTTAGGGATGGGAAATACACAAATGTTCAGGCAATAAGGGCCTCAGATTTGGCTCTTTAGGTGATTCAGTAGTCAGAGTGAAGGGGAACAGTTCTAAAATTATCAGAGAGGAAGAAATATTTTTTTTTCTTTTTTAAGAGACAAAATCTTTGTTGCTGAGGCTAGAGTACAGTGGTGTGATCACAGCTCACTGCAGCCTCAAACTCCTGGGCTCAAGTCCTCCTACCTCAGCCTTGTGAGTAGCTAGGAGTAGCCTCACAAGTAGCTACCATGCCTGGCTTGCTTTTTTTTTTTTTTTAAAGCTAGTGTCTCGCTATGTTGCCCAGGCTGGTCTTGAACTCCTGGCCTCAAGTGATTCTCCTGCCTTGGCCTTCCAAAGTACTGGGATTATGGGTGTGAACCACCAAGTCTGGCCCAGATAATTCTTTGTTGGTGGGGAGAGGGCTTCTCTGCACTGTAGAATGATTATTAGCAGTATCTCTGGGCTCTACCCACTGGATGCCAGTAGAACTCCTAATTGTGACAACTAAAAATGTCTCTAGACATTATCTAAGGTCCCCTGGGGAGTAGGGGGTAAAGAGCGAAATAGCCCCTAGTTGAGAATCACTGATTCGGACCATGGATCCCAGGGACTGGAAAGGAAGGATCAGAACAGCTTCAGATTTTTATTTGTTCAGTTAAACTGCGAATGTTTAATTAGGTACTAAAAGAAAACTGAAGTGCTGTTAATTCAAAGTATATAATTCAAAGGGAACAGAATGCAGGTGGTAGAAATTGAATAAATTCATTGATTAAAAATTAAACACTATAATTGAAATTATGACCTGAAGAAAAGTAGGTATGTCCCAGCAATTGAGTAAATAATGATACTAAAGTGATTCTGACCATTGGAGCTTTTAGAAGATTAAGTTGTAGTTGGTTACTTTTCTATAATGTAAGAGACATATATTAATATTAAATTGTTGCTTTTGGAAAGTGTACTTTTAAAATGATCTCAATGAAGAACTGATTTTTCCTGTATCCTGGTTTTACTAATTTATAAGCAAAATGACCAAAGGTCAACAAGTATACCATGTTCTTCTTTTTTTTTTTTTTTTTTTTGTGAGACAGGGTCTCACTCGTCAGCCAGGCTGGAGTGTAATGGTGAGATCATAGTTCACTGTAACCTCAAACTCCTGGGCTCAAGCAATCTTCCTGCCTTAGCCTCCCAAGTAGCTGGGACTACAGGTACATGCCACCATGCCTGGCTAGTTTTTTTTTTTTGTAGAACTTGAGTCTCGTTATGTTGCCCAGGCTAGTCTCAGACTGCTTCCCTCAAGCAATCTTCCCACCTTGGCCTCCTGAAGTGCTGGTATTACAGGTGTGAGCCACAGGCCCTAGACCTGACCATAATTTTATTGCTATGGACCAGTGACTGTTCTACGTCTCCATTCCCCCTCTTTTTGAACAGGAGTTCTGTTATAATTATTCTATCCCTTTAAGATATCAGGTGTTTGGAGGAGTGAGGACACATGACTTGTTTTCTTCTAGTCTGTTACAACTTGACAACCTTCCTTTAAATTATACCATATGCAGAACCTAACAGGAAGTATTCTTTAATGAAATCCAAGAGGCTCTTACTCAACTCTATTTCAGTTACAGATTGGCTAACTATAAAAGTTATTCAGTAATCCTATGTACTGGCTAGGGTGTGGTTCTGAGATGAGAAACTTAAAGTCTTCAACAAGTTTACCCAGTTCTGTGTAGGTAAGCTCTTCAGAGAAGTCTTACCTTTCTGAGCAGCTATTTTTGACAAAGCTGGTGGGAAAGGTTCCAGGACTACATGTCCAATTAGGAAACTTTATAAGAGGTAGACACATCTGCTGGTTTACCAGTGTTTCTAACTTCCTGCTGGGCTGAAAACTGCTTGTTTTGTGGAAGAGTAAAACTCAGCAGCAAACTCTAAAATGAAAAGCCTCCAAACTTTTGAGGAACAAACGGAATGCATCGTGAATGCTCTACTCACAGACTTCTTGGGTCCAACATTGCAGGTTGCTAACCGGAGCCTAACCTGTGTAGATGAACCAGATTCAGGTAAGGTTTCTGGCCTGAGGTGGTGATTACAGGCCAAAAAAGTATGCTTTATTTCCCCTTAAGTTTCAAAAGGCAAACTCTAAGCTTTTAGCAACACCTAAAGGAAAAAGAAATTCTCAATGAAGGGAGATTTTCTGACTATTGGTATTGACTGCATTGAAGTTCTTGGGAGAGAACAATAACAAAATTGTTTAAGACAAGAACTTTTTCTCATTGCTTAGATTCCTGGGACTTGCCGTCCCTTCAAGCATTGTGACAAATGTGACCAATATGTTCCTCTGTCTTAGGAGAGGCTTGCTCTTTTGACGTGGCTATCATCGTTGGTCGCCTCCGGATGTTGGGTGATGAGTTTAATGGAGAATTGGAAGCTGCCAAAAACATCATTGCAGGAACCACTCCAGGACAGGTCAAGTTTCTACTTTATGCTATTATTTGTTGGTTTTTTTTCCTATTTCAAACTTCCTTTTTTTTTTTTTTACTACTTTTATACTACCGTAACTAGGAATGTTCTGTGCAAGTTTTGGGTGCTTATATTCATCCAAGGACATACAGCAGGAATTCTCCAATTGCTAACTCTTTAGGAGTTAATGAAAACCTAAGCGGTATAGAGATGGAAAGCTCCTGGCATAGGCTGAACAACCTTCAGCTTGTCTCCACTTGGTTTTCCTCAGAGCTGTGTTTAGTGTACAATAGTAATAGCAATTTGCTCTTGACAAAGTATCTTTTATGCATGTTTTAAAACTTAATTTTGTTGGGGCTAGGTGTCTTTTCCTCCCCAGGGTTCAGCAGTGACGTATGTAAAAGAATGACAGACAGTTTACAAGTCTGATGCAATGAGGGATAAGCCCTTACAGCAGCCCACTGGCTTTTCATCAGAATGCTGACTACTTACAGTAACACTTGGACTTTGTATTAGATATAAAGACCGTAAGGCTGTGTTCTAGGAGATGTTGCTGATTAAGATCAACAATGACAGCTAATATTAACTTATTACTAACTATGTGCTATTATCTCATTTAATCATTATACCCCTGTATGAGTTATCATGGAAACTGGTTTTGTTTTTGTTTTTGTTTTTTTTTTGAGAGAGAGTCTCGCTCTGTTGCCCGGGCTAGAGTGAGTGCCGTGGCATCAGCCTAGCTCACAGCAACCTCAAACTCCTGGGCTCAAGCAATCCTCCTGCCTCAGCCTCCCAAGTAGCTGGGACTACAGGCATGGGCCACCATGCCCGGCTAATTTTTCTATATATATTTTTAGTTGGCCAGATAATTTCTTTCTATTTTTAGTAGAGACGGGGTCTCACTCTTGCTCAGGTTGGTCTCGAACTCCTGACCTCGAGCGATCCACCCGCCTCGGCCTCCCAGAGTGCTAGGATTACAGGCGTGAGCCAACGCGCCCGGCCCATAGAAACTGTTATCACTAGAATCACCGCTCCTCATCTGCTATAACACCATGAGTGCAAACATCTAAACTGTTTTGTTCACTGCTATATTCACACAACCTAGAATAGTGCCTGATATATAAAAGGACCTCAATAAGTATTTCCTGACTTGATACCATTTAAGCAGATAAGGCAACTGAGGCATAGGGAAACAAGTAATTAGGTCACTCAGTAAGTACTGAAGGTAAGATTTATTGTGTGTATGTGTATATATATACACATACGGTCTCGCTCTGTTGTCCAGGCTGGAGTGCAGTAACTCCTGGGCTCAAGTAATCCTCCTGCCTCAGCCTCCTGAATAGCTGGAGCTACAGGCATGCACCATAACACCTGGCTAACTTTTCTTATTTTTTGTAGAAACAGGGTCTTGCTATGTCATCTAGGCTGGTGTTGAACTTCTGGTTTCAAGTGATCTTCCTCGGCCTCCCAACATACTGGGATTATAGGTGTGAGCCACTGCACCTGGCTTGAAGCGAAGATTTGAACCCAGACTGATTCCAGAACCACGATCTTAACCATTATGCTTTATTCTTCCTATTGTACCCAACTTGGATAATGTGCCTACATTACATTCAGGCAGAACTGGACCTGTTACTCCCAATTGCTTGCCCTGAGGCTGTCCTATGTAGCTTCTAGCTAAGTCTACTTTTTCTTCTTCATTTAAAACAATTTTGAAACAGCCTCAAACTCATACGAAAGTTGCAAGTATAGTACAAAGAATTTCTCTCTTGAAATCATTTGAGAGTAAGCAGGTGATACATTCAATCACCCCCTAACACTTTTATATTTCCTTCAAACAAGGACATTCTTGTAGAGAGAGAACCAAAATCTAACCATGAAAATTAGGAAATTAACATTGATACATTATCATCTAATGTATAGATCCCATTCAAGTTTTGCCAGTTGTCCCAATAATGTAAGTTATAGTAAAAAAGATCCAGTCAGGATCATATATTGAATTTAGTTGTCATGCCTCTTTAGTCTCCTTCAATCTGGAATAGTTCTGCAGGCTTTCCTTGATTTTCATGATCTTCACACTTGAAGATTATGGGCTAGTTATTTTGTTGAATGTTCCTTAACTTGGGTTGGTTTGTTTCCTCTTGAATAGATTAAGGATATGCACCTTTGGTAGGGATATCACAGAAGTGTTGCTGTTTTCTTCTCACTGCATCCTATCAATTGACATAAAATTTCATTTTGTCCCATTACTGGTATTGTTAATTTTAATCACTTAAGATAGCGTTGGTAAGGCTTCTCCACTGTAAAGTTACTCTTTTCCCCTCTCTAATTAATAAGTGTTTTATAGAAAGATACTTTAAAACTATGTAAGTATCCCATATCTCATCAAAATTTCAATGAACTTATTTCTATATCAGCATGGACCCTTAAATTCCTATTTTACTCAATAGATTATAATCTGTTACTATCATTATTTATTTAGGTGTTCATATTGTCCCAGATTTAGCTAGTGGGAGTCCTTTCAATCCAGTTTACATCTTTTTGATGTGTCTCTTATCATTCTTTGAGTACTTCCTTAATTTCTAACAGAAGAACCTGAACTTTCCAAGCCCCAAACTGGAATCAACTGTTCTCCAGGGACCTCTGGTTTCTTTTAATGGAGAATGCTATTTAGAAACCAAGATCTAGGTACCTTCCCATGTGGATGCCCTTCTAAGCTCATCTGGGCTCTGATATCCTGCTCTGTCTGCTGTTGGCTCCCCTATACCCCAAAAGATCTTACTTGGCCCCACCTAATGGCTTGTGGATCACACTGTTTGGGAAAGAAGAAGAGCTAATTATTTTTTTTTTTAACTTTAGAGTTTCCTATACATTTCCTTGTCACTGAAGCAATACCTTTACAGTTTGACCTGTTGGACTATCATGTACTTAATATTTTTCACTCAAATCATTTTATTTTTCTTTCATTTTGTTCATCCTAAGCAGTGATATCTGAAATCATAGGTTTGATGGACTACTTATATATTTTCTAGTACCCATTAACAAAATATTAAAATGAGAAAAGTTATCTGATTACCTCAGATATACCACCAATGGTACATTTGCCACTCTTTAAGAAACACTTGTGGCCGGGCGCAGTGGCTCATGCCTGTAATCCTAGCACGCTGGGAGGCCAAGGAAGGAGAATTGCTTGAGGTCAGGAGTTTGAAACCAGCCTGAGCAAGAGTGAGACCCTGTCTCTACTAAAAAATAGAAAGAAATTAGCCGGACAACTAAAAATATATGGAAAAAATTAGCCGGGCATGGTGGCGCATGCCTGTAGTCTCAGCTACTCGGGAGGCTGAGGCAGAAGGATTGCTTGAACCCAGGAGTTTGAGATTTCTGTGAGCTAGGCTGACACCATGGCACTCTAGCCCAGGCAACAGAGTGAGACTCTGTCTCAAAAAAAAAAAAAGAAAGAAAAGAAACACTTGCTTTACTGGATTCCTGCTGTACCTGCAGCCTCCTGTACTTTTTGAGTGATACTGATAGGTCCTGTATCTCTCCTCAGATAGGACCTATACTCCAGGATACAGTGAAATCTCTCAGCCAGGCATGGTGTGCTCAAGATTCCAGCTTAGCTTATGAGAGAGCTTTTCTGTCAGTTTCAGTGAAACTTCTTGGGTATGTGGTCAGTGTGACAAAACAGCAGGCAAGACTTGAAATGGCAAGACAGATGGCTAGCTCCGTGATAGATATGATCAATGGGAACAGAGCCATCCGGGAATTCATCGAAGGCCAAGGAGGTTGGGTAAGTATGTTGGGGCTCCTGGCTTTGCTAGGCATTTATTTGCACTGTTTTTGTACTAATACATTGTATTCCAATTCATGACGCTTTCTGAAAGTCAGAAAGCAAGCAGGAAAACAGGCCTCCCTACTTTGCTGAAAATACCCAGATTTTCTTGCCATAGAAAAGGGGAGCAGACTAAGAAGCTCAGCCTGTGGGGATTGGACTCCAGAGTCATGCTACCCAAAATGTTGACTGCTGACTCTCATAAAGCTAATCTTCACGACCTACACAGAATCATCTATAAAATGTATTGATGGTAGAGTTCCAATCTTAGCCTGACTTGACTTTGCTGCCTGGTAAATTTCTGGGTCTTCATTCCCTAACATCTTTAGGTGTGTGCTGAGGAAGTTCAGGATCATCTAAATATTATCTAACAACAGTCTTGTCTGCTGTAGTGATAACTGTAGGAGGCATTCTAAGCCCATGACTTCTGCTGTCAAGGAGCACTCCCCTCCATTTCCAGGATCAGCAGAAACCTTAGTAGGAGCTGTATTCCCCAGAAGTATCTGCAGATCATACCCTGGTTTCTTATAAAGTTCCTGAACACCATTCCTTTGACTGTAGGATTTTCACTGTCTTTCCTAGGAAAATTTGGAGAGCTGAAGAAGAGGTGGAGCTGTTCCCCAGAGTGAACATCACTTCTTCAACTGATTTTGTGATTGATTTCTTCATTTGGTCAGAACTGAACTTAGCTGAATAAATTATTTTCTACTGATTGTTAAAGTTGGGAGCAGCTCCCAGAGGCCTACAGAAATTTTCTACTTTCTGTTTTTACATTAGTTTTAATGAAGTTCTGTTGAAACAAAGACCTCTAGACACAAAATAATGACTTGTTAGTAGAGGAATTCCAGGCAACAGGGCGGGCCTTTGCTGGATATATTTTGGGGGAAACGGAGAACAATGGAAACTATTCATTTTCTCTTTGACTAATGATGTACTTTTTATGAAATAAAATTCTTCTGTCTGTGCATCTGAACTAAGTTTCAGCAAGTACAACCTAAAGTGAATAAATACCAGCTCCCTGCTTTATCCTGTGTTGCTCATAAAACATCAGACTGTGGATTTAGTTCCAAGTATACTGCATTGTCTTGAGATTTGAAGATGTGGTGCTCATTGGGATTACACCAGGCAAATGGTAGAGCGGTTCTGGCCTGGGTGTTGTGTATCTGAGGAGACCCTATCTTAGGAAAGCTTAAGATTGGGCTGCAGAAAGAAGACATTGTAGCCCAGAGATTAAGAATGGATTCATATTGCCTGATTTTTTTTAACAATTTGATTTCACCATGGACTAATTATGTGACATTGGACAAGTAACGTCATTCCTCTGTGCCTTAGTTTCCACATTTGTAAAATGGAGATGACCTGGTATATACTTCATAAGATTGTTATGAGGGGTGAGTGAAACAATACACTTTGTAAAGGGCTTAGGTAGTGCCTGGGTTATTTTAAACAATGTGCCACAAGCAATTTGGAACCCCTGTGATTTGGAATTCATAGGGTTCATAAAGTGAAAAGCTTGACTTTTGCACTCTCCATGAACTCTGTCTCTCACAGATGCAAACCACTCTTATGGCTTTACCTTTCACTTCGATGTGAGTGATTCCTAGATATGATTATGATTGTTTCGCTTCTTCTCAAATTTATATCCATGAACTCTAATTTCTTATCCCCATCCTCTCCCAAATGCCATATAACTAGCCCCAAAACCTCAGTCATTTTTACCATCACCCTTTCTCCAGTCCAACTTACCCAATTAGTCTTTCTTTCTTTCTTTTTTTTTTTTTTTTTAAGACAGCATCTCAGTATATTTATTGCCCAGGCTGATCTCAAATTCCTGGGCTCAATAATCCTACCACCCTAGTCTCCTGAGTAGCTGGGATTACAGGTGCATGCCACCATGCCTGGCTTAGTCTTTCTCATTTATTCCTTCCTTTTTGTCATGATTCTTCCCACCAGATTTTATTATTAATAATCTGGACTATTGGCAAAACCCCCTAGTTAGGCTTTCAGTTGATTGTCCTGTTCCAGTCCTGTCCTGCCCCATTCCAGTCTGTCCTATGTACTGCCCCCAGACTGACCAAAGCTGTGGTTTCTTTGTCCATTGTTTCAATTTGTTTTTAGATATGGTATCATTTGTTTTTAAAAAGTTTAACATACCACTGAAGGAGATTACAAGATAAAAAATTTATCAGAGAAAGGCATTTATTTCTTTAAAGAATTTTTAAAGTATCTTTATCTTCTTGTTTTACCCAATGTCAGCAGAAAAGTATATATTCTTTTTAAATCAGGAAACACTTTCCAAAAGCATTGCTTTGATTGAATCTTTCAGTGGGTGATTGGGTGTATTCATTATCTTGATTGTGTTGATAGTTTCATGGGTATATATACATGCAAACTTATCAAAGTGTATACTTTGAAATGTGTATTATATGTCAGTACTACCTCAATAAAGTTGTTGTTTTTTATTTATTTATTTATTTATTTTGAGACAGAGTCTCACTCTCTTGCCTGGGCTAGAGTGCCATGGCGTCAGCCTAGCACACAGCAACCTCAAACTCCTGGGCTCAAGCAATCCTCCTGCCTCAGCCTCCTGGGTAGCTGGGACTACAGGCACACACCACCATGCCCAGCTAATTTTTTCTCTTTTTAGTTGTTTGGCCAATTTCTTTCCGTTTTTAGTAGAGATGGAGTCTTGCTCTTGCTAAGGCTAGTCTCGAACTCCTGAGCTCAAGCAATCCACCCGCCTCGGCCTCCCAGAGTGCTAGGATTACAGGCGTGAGCCACCGCGCCCGGCCAATAGAGTTGTTTTTTAAAAAAAACCTTCAGTGGCTCCCCAATGTCCATCACATAAAGCCTGACCTTCACCCTGGTATTGAAGTTCCCCCAGAATCTGGCCCCAACTACCCTTTCTAGCCTTATCAATCATGATTCTCCTCTACAAACCCAATGCTTTTGTAAAACTAAGCTACTCACCAAAGCTACCCCACTCCTATTGTTCTCAATGTTTCATATTGCTTTTTCTCAGGCTCTACATATACACATCTTCAAGACCCAACCCAATTGTCACTTCCTCCATGAAGGCTATCCAGATAACCTGAACAAGAAGTGATCTTTTCCTCTTCAATCTTTTGTTTGTACCACTTTTATGGTTCTTACCACAAATAGCCTTAAATTACAGTTATTTGTATACTTGTCTTCCCTACTAGAATAAATGATCCTTGAATGATACAATTTGTTGTGTACCTCTGTAGTACCCCTCCTCCCCATTCTCTTGCATGTATATGAATATTATAAATATTCATTAAAGAATAAATAAATGATTGACTCAGATGAAACTTCAAATTTGATTATATTTTAAACAGGATCCTAAGCCTTACCAAGAGTCCTGACATTCTCTTTATTAAAAAAAAAAAAAATTATTTCAACTGCAAGTTATTGGTTGACTTTTGCCTCTTGAAGATTCTGAAACCAAAGGCAGAGTGTGATTCCCTGTGTGGTATGTGGGAAGCTGACTATGAGTCCTGTAGCAGGTGAACTGAAGGGCTTGGTGAAGTCTCAGAATGTTGCAATGACGAGAAGCAGATTGCAAGATGGGTAGGGGAGTTTCCTACTGTGGATGATGTGAAAACATGAGGAAATCAGACAAGCTTCATTAAAGGTATGTTATAAGCATCTTCTGTGTCGATTTATAAAAGGGGAAACAAGTCTATTCTGGAGATAAAGGAATTAATTTCTTTCTGGCCATTGCAGTCCTTCAGAGTTGGACTCTGAACCTCAGAACCTCAGTAGCAACACCATTCCTTTCGTAACAACAGCCCCATTGCTTGGGCAGCAGCATTGGAAAGTACCTTTTGCCAGGTTCCCGCACCTCCTGTAGGGAAGGCCCATCTGCTCCTGGCATAGTAGAATAGCCTAGCTAGAGACAAGAAACATAGACTATGCCAGGCAAGAGACTTGGAATAACTGAGTAAACAAGTCAGAGTAGATCTCTCACCAAAGCCTAACCACATACAGCATACTTCATTACAACAGACTTATTTTAGATATACTCAAGACCGTGTTAACCACTGTGAGGTTACACAAATGCGTAAAAGACACTATCACTGCCGTTAATAAACCTAAAACTGCAGAGGGCATCTTATGTGTCCTCTTTTGAATAAACTCTTTAAAATAAACTTATGAGAGACAAGGAATGTGTGAATAAATGAAGAAAAGTTATACAGCTGAATATAAAGATTTATACTGAAGGGATGCAGACTAAGGATCATGGTGAGATGGAATTAGGGGCAAAATTTTTGAAGAAAAAAAGTAACTGGGCTTTATGGCTTTATTTTCATCTTGGTGAAAATAAGGGATAAAGATGAGAAGTAGAAAAAGATGGTAAATGTGGTTGGATAGGTTGGGTGGTGATGGTTGGTGGGGAATGGGTTGGTGACAAGCTGAGGAAACTGGACTTATCCTGTAGACTATCAGTAAATACTTTGGTTCATTAGTATTCGAGTGCAGTTTTAAGAACTGTCATCAAGCCTTCGTTACCAGGAGATACTAGACTGGAAGATATATATATAGGCAGGTCATCTAAGAGCTTAATTGCTGCAGGAATCCGGATGTGAAAACGGGAATGGCAGTTAAGTGGGAATGGAAAAGACAGGTTGAATCTAAAAGACATTGAGGAGAAATGACCAATAGGCCTTGGTGACCAGGAGAATGCTTACAAAAGACTCAGCGTTTCACAGACAATACACATAGCCCATATCAAATTACTGACCCCCGGGCGTAGTGAAAGCCAAGAGTAGTGAAAGTCAAGCTAAGATTGGATAAGTGGCTTTCCTGGGGTAAAATATATGTCTCCTCAAAGAAACAGGATGTTCAGAGAAACCTGAGTGTTTTTCCTGTTGACCAGTTTATTTTGCCCTAATAATCTCCCCTAAAATTCTCTTCGATTAAAATTTTTCATGTCATTCCTGACCTCCATCACACTGATGTTTCTCCTTAAATTGGCATACTCCCCTCTTGTTGGAGCAGGCGACATTGTGACTGGCACTCTTCTCTATTGTATTCTTCCCTCTGACCAAACACTACTATAGCCACATGAGGCAGCAGTGAGATGTAGCGTCTTCACTCCTCTTCAGGTGCTCACCCACAATTTATTAATACTTCCTACAAGAGCTGACCCTTGATGGTTTTGGCAAAGTGTTTGTGAGTCTTTTATTGCATGATATTGTTGTGTTCACTTATGCCAGATTTGCTTAAATGTTTCATTGTAAGGTCTTAAATTCTTTTAGGTATTTGCCAACCTTTGCTATATGACTTGTTTCACCTCTCCAGCTCTTGATCTTCCCACAGGATACAAATGAGTCAACACAGCCTTCATTGAAAAGGATTATGCTCCTATTGTCCTCCAGTAACTGTAGAAGGATAAATTAAGTAGTAGCTTATATTTGTTAAAAATAAAACCAAAATTTTTTTGTTTTCTCCTTCACAGTTTGTTTTTTTCTTTGCCTGAGTGGTCTGCTCAGGAAATGGCCTTGTAGCTAAGTGGGTTTTTGAGGTTTGGTTATTTCACATTGTTTCTATACCTTTTGGTTTTACAGTAAAACAGACTCCTAAAAATTGCTGCTTGTTTTTTTTTTAAAGTCTGCAGTTCTGCCAGGACACTATTTACAGATCCTCAGTTCTTGGGTAAAAGGTCTGTGGAGGTATCTCAGCAAATTTTTCTTTCTTATGTTTATTTCTATTTCTTCCCTAAGAAGAGACGAGAAAGTTAGTGAATGTTCTACAATATGGGCTCGAGAAAAATAGATATAAATTTTATTTTATTAGGTATCTTTTTGCCTAATTAATAAAAAATTAATAAAGTTCTGGTTTTGATGGAAGTGAGGACATTCTAAAGGTACAGAAAGATTGCAAAATTCTCTATTTGTCCAAACATAGAAAATCATTTTCCTTTTAGGATTATGCTTTGCTACTCTGCAATTAAACAAGTTAGTTTGGGCCGGGCATGGTGGCTCACACCTGTAATCCCAGCACTCTGGGAGGCCAAGGCGGGAAGATTGCTTGAGCTCAGGAGTTTGAGACTAGCCTGAGCAAGAGCGAGACCCAGTCTCTACTAAAAAAAAAAAAAAAAAAGGAAAGAAAAGAAAAAAGAAAAAAAATTAGCCAGGCAAGTAAAAATAGAAAAAATTAGCTGGGCGTGGTGGTGCACACCTGTAGTCCCACCTATTGGGGAGGCTGAGGCAGGAGAATTGCTTGAGCCCAAGAGTTTGAGGTTGCTGTGAGCTAGCCTGACACCACGGCACTCTAGCCTGGGCAACAGAGTGAGACTCTGTCTCAAAAAAAAAAAAAAGTTTGGAATGTTTTTATTTTTATCAATAATCAAGTCCACATCTTCAATTCTGAGATGCTTTGTTAGTTGGTTTAGGGTGTTTTTCACCATATCCTGGTTTTCTCACTACTGTATATTCAGCTCCCTAACACAGTGCTTAGCATCTAGTGCGTACTCAATAAGTTTGTTGAACAAATTAATGGACTTTTTGTCTTTATTTCTAACTTTAAAAAATGGTATAATAATTTTAAAAAGGATACATAATCCCATCACACGCATACAACTGATTCTTTTTTGCATCTTTTAGCCTTCGTTTATGTACATATTTTTACATGGTTTTAGTTGTACATTTGAAATTTTGTATTTTTCTAAGTGTAAGTCTTTCCCATGCTTTATGTTTTAAAATGGCAAAAGTAAATATTGTATTATTTAGAGCAGCAAGAAATTCTCCTTTAATGCTAAATGGGGATAATTTGAGAAATACCCTATTTCCCAAAAATATTGCTGAAGAATTTATGTGGACCGGGATTGAAATTCTTTATTTGGGATATTGTCTTTAGGCTGTCCATAACCAAGATACCTCAATGACTTTTCCTTTCTTATTGTAGTGCTCAATAAAGAGGGTGCAACCTCTTCAGTGTTCAGGATAAACAGTGTTCAGAATCATGATTTCCCGAATCTCCCAAACTCCTGATGGGAATTTGAATAATGTTGCAAAACAGAAAGGATTGCTAATATCTTAAATAGAGGAAGTGCTAACAGCGTATTTCCTAGTTTTCTTCAGGATTACTTAAGACTAATTTTGTTAACACATAATTTACTGAACGTCTGCCCTCAAACAAAAATGATATGCTGATTTTGGGATGTTCTCACACTGAATTAGACATTTGGGTAGATTTGTAACCCTTGAGGAGAGAACTTATGCAAGCTGAGGAATCTTTTTCTAGAAGAGCCTGCCTCTCAGGGGCAAAATGTAGCATGCACAGCATAGCTTCCTTAAACAATGTCTTTTCCAAGACGTTGGTTGCAGAGTAGAGATCTTCTCTAAAAACAGTTCTTCAGGATTTCTGCCTTAAAAATTACACTGTTGACAGCAAGGTGATTGATTTTTCTTTTTGTTTCTTCATAGTTTACCAACATTACACATAGGGATATTGTGCTACCTGCCTGGTCAGGTGCTCTTTGAGGGGGCCACTTGCTCCTGATCCTATATAAACCAACACTTTCATTCTTTATATCCAGAACCCAAGTGAAACTCCAAAAGCTACTGGTGGGTTGAAGAGGTGCAGAAATCAACACTTCCCTTAATGTAGGTCAGCACTTCCCCAGCCCTGGGAAAGACACAGACTGTCAGAAGCAGCTGACTTTGCTTCATCCAAAGAGAATTTGAGGTCCATATGGCAGACTTTAAAGTTCTGAATAAATATGTCTCCTCTGATGAACAGAAGTTTGTCATTAATCATACCGACAAGAAACCTTTAGGTGAACAGTCTAGGTAGAAGATATGTAACTCCAAACAGTTATCTATCCTCCTTTTCTGGGCCTAACTGAACTTTGCAGAGTTCATTTAGGACATGAGAAAACCGAAAGTATCAACTGGGCCTTTGTGCTCATTAGGAAAATGAGGAGAGGCAGAACTCATCTATGAGAGCTATAATTCTGCCTTTTTTTCTGGGAAGCAAGAAGAAAGGTGAATTTTGCTTAAGGGTGATGAAGTAGAAGTCTCAGAACTAAGCAGACCACATTTTTTGTTTTGGTTAGCCTCTTACTTGTTAAAAACTTGAATTATAACCAGGTTTCTTTGTTAAGAAGGAAGGCACTAGGGCCCTGAAGTGAGATGATGGCTTTGTTGTGTGACCACAGAGGCTGGTTGCATACTAATTTCCTCTAGGGCTTGTGATGAAGTCAGTTAACCACAGCCTTCAGCATGCTCCGCTTAGGCGGCAGCAGTGGCTTCTCGGTAGTGTCTCGGCCATGACACACATTTGACATACCCTCTCTCAACCCACTGATAGACTATTTCTCTTGTTCTGCAGCATGGACCAAAGAGAAATCCTGCAGAAGTTCCTGGATGAGGCCCAAAACAAGAAAATTAACAAAGAGGAGCTTTCCAATGAATTTTTGGTAAGTCCTGTGTGTGACACTCTCAGGGTAGTTACATACAGTATTTAACTGACTATGGTGGTCCAACTTTCCTAGACCAAATTGCTCTTCGGATAGAGTAAATATCAGATCTTGGAAGGGAAGAAGGGAAGAAGGCAACCTAAAAGTATGACTTCTTTGGTTTGTGTGTATTTTAGGAATTCTCTTAAAAATATTGGTTTTAATATTTTGTTTGCTAATTCTAATTCTTCGGAGTTTGGCTAGGAATCCTACAGAAGACATATACCACTAGTATTAATTGCACACCCTGAGTTCTCCAGGTATCTGACTTGTGGTTTATGCTTCAAATCACTAATTTTAATTAATATTAAAAAGAGACCAAAATTAACTTTTCATGGAATATTACGTTTTTTAGCCTCCCCATGGGATTCTATTTGGATGACAAAGGTTTTTGAAGGGCACTAAAACTACTCACTGCCACATTTCTCTCTTCTTTCTTTTCCTTTTTCCTATAAAAATATTAGAACGTGTGTTTTTACAGTAAAAGGATTACCCTAACTTCTTTTGCTTGGAGAAGTGGAATGGCTAGGGTGGGGAGTAGAGACAGACAGGGTCATGGTGAGAAACGTGCGTACAAGGTAGTCTTGTGTCAAGTAGATTTGATTACCCAGAAGAACAAAGCATCTCCTTGAAGGGAACTGTGGTTATTGATGCAATGGCAGCTGGGTAGGCCTCATTCACCTTATAAGCTGGCACATCAGATAACATAGGGTGTTTGACAGTACCTATCCTGTATTTTAGAATACTTCCAGCTGGTGTTTCAGAGCTATAATCACTTTGAACTCTAGCTTTTCAGTTGTGAAAAAGTGGAAAAGCAAGGGAATTGAAGGTCAAAACCTGAAATTAAATCATGATTCTGTCACCAAATTATCAACTATTTGGCATGTTCCCTAATCTCCTTAAGTCTCTGTTTTTTATTTTTTGTTTGTTTTTTTAGAGACAGAATCTCACTATGTTGCCCAGGCTGGTCTTGAGCTCCTGGGCTCAAGGGACCCTCCCTCCTCTGTCTCCTAAGTAGCCGGGATTACAGGAGTGAGCCACTGTGCCCAGCTTGTTTTCTAACTTACAAAATGGAGATAATTTATGTTCTACCTATGCTCACAGTATTGTTGTGATGATTAAATATCAACAACAATCATTAAATATGGTCGCCTATTCAGTACTATTTATTGAGCACCTACTATGTACCAAGTTCCATTCAAAGCACTGAAGATATAGTAGTGAACAAAAAGAACAAAAACCTTTGCCGTCATGGAGCTAACATTCTGGTACCAGGCAGTAGATATGAAAATACTATGAAAGTCTTGAGTGATTAAATGTTATGATTCAGTGATTAGATATTATGACAAGAACCCCTATGTCAGCTCAACTTGGATAATATTGTGGCATCATGAAAAATGTGCTATCGCTGGCACTAGCCAGGCAGTCTGAGCCCCTCTGGATAGAGTCACCAGTGAGAAGGGAGGGAGGAAGTCCTAGACCATGGATCTGTTTAGACACATGCCTTCCCCCGGACTATAATTCCTAAGCCAAAGTCACCCAAGGCATAGAGGTAAGAAGTGAGCTGAGGGGCAGTGCCAGCCTATGTTTTATTTTGGTTGTTTTTAAAAATAATGTATACTACATCCCTAATATTTTACCTTTTCTTACCTCAGGTCATTACTCTCACCAAAATATAGCAGCTACCTCCTAACTGGTTTCTCTGCCTCTAGCATTGCTCCACCTTCAGTCAATTTTCAGTTCAACACCCAAGTGATCTTTTAATAATAAAAATCTGGTCATTTTTTTCTCTGCCTAAAAACTTTTTATATTTTGTATTTTTTAAGCTGTTTCAAATTGTCAGATATGTTACACATTTAGAAAAGTACATAAAACATGTAAGTGTAATTATAAAGCAACCACAGAAACAACAGAACACTGTCAGACCTCAGAAGACCCTTTCCCCATCAAGCCCCAGCCCCACCTCTATGCCCTGTCCTGCCCTGAGTGATAATCACTATCCTGATTTTTATATTAATCACTTCCTTGCTTTTCTAGCTCTTGATCGCAAGGACCTTGTTTTTTGGGTGGTGATTAAGTGGAACCTCACTATTCACTGATTCACATCCTCCAGTGGAAAAACAGAGTCTTGCCTCAGCCCCGCCTAAAGGTTCAGATGAAACACCAGAGAGAGCGAGCTTTGGGGGGGTAGGGGAACGGAGAATGGTGCCAGATCGCTTGCTTGGATAAGGTAAATAATGCTATTAAATCGGAGGGCTAGAAAACAAGAGAGTTAGAAAATTGGAGAGTTAGAAAACAAGGTGGGTTTTCTACCCACTCCTGTAATCCCAGCTACTTAGGACGCAGAGGTGGGAGGATCCCTTGAGCCCAGGAGATCAAAACCAGCCTTAGCAACATAGTGAGGCTCTGTCTCTAAAAAAAACAAACAAAAAATAAAAAACAGAGACTTATGGAGATTAAGGAACATGCCAAATAGTTGATAATTTGGTGACAGAATCAATCATCTGGTTCTATTCTACATCCCACCATAAGCCCTTAATGTATTCTCCCAGGAATTGATGTTTCTGAGGTTTGAGGACTGATTCTGTCACACAAAGCCTCTGTTAGCTTACATGGTGGTGCCTTTGTGGGAATTACCAAAAGGCATTTCTCCTTCCAGGTAGATACCCTGTGCATCTTAACCTCCATCCTCCACCCCCAGGTCCGTGGCTCAGATTTCAGTCCTCACTTCCCTTTTGGCCAGGTATTTTTATACAGAGCACAATACAGATGGCCCTCCATATCCCCCAGTTCCACATCCTCAGATTGAATCAACTGTGAATTGAAATATTTGGAAAAACAAAGAAACAAAATTACAAATAAAAAATACACTATAACAACTATTTACCTAACATTTACATTGTATTAGGTATGATAAATAATCTAGAGATGATTTAAGGCATACAGGAGGATGTATGTAGGATGTGTAAATACTATACCATTTTAGACAAGGGACTTGAGCATCCGCAGATTTTGGTATCTCTGGGGGTCCTGGAACCAATGCCCTACAGATACTGAGGGACGACTGTATTCATAATTAGACGTGGCAGTCCTGCTGTGACAGCTGAAGCCAATGCCATGCTGCTTAGGCCTTTTCCCCATGCCAGGACTAAATTCAAAAACCTTTCTGTAATTGAAGCTGCTGCTGACTACCCATATAAGATTTTTATACGTTCACTCAAGTATTTATTGAGTGCTTACTGTGTGCAAAGCAACATGCTAGATGCTGGGAATGCAATGTTATGCTCCATGCGTTAGTGGAGCTTGTTTTCAAAGACATTAGAGATTGTCTTAGAAAAGCAGACATTAAAAATTACTCTATTAAATATTTAATTATAATTGTGATAGTCTGGGTGGGGTGTCAAGGAAGTATCAACATTCATTATCTTATTTACTTCTCATTAAAAAAAAAAACCTATGAGGTAGCTACATCTATGATCCGTGACTTACAGATGAGGAAACTGAAGCTCTGGGAGGTTAAGTAATTGGCCTAAATTCACTCAGCTGTTGAGCCATAGAGATGAAATTTAACCCAGATCTGGCAGAGGCAGTGGCTCATGCCTGTAAAACTACTACTTTTGGAGGCCAAGGCGGGAGGATCCCTTGAGGCCAGGAGTTCAAGATTATAGTGAACTGTGATTGTGCCACTGCACTCCAACCTGGGTGACAAAGCGAGATCCTGTCTCAAAAAACAAACAAACAAAACCCCCCAGAAATTTAATGCAGATCTGTCTTATTTCAGAGCCTATGAAATTAATTTTTATGCAATAGTGTCTTGCTTCAGTCAATGACACTGAGTCTCTCAAAGGGCCTAGCTTGACAGTAAGTGCCCAGTTAGTATACAGTTTTTATACAACAGGAAACAGCAGAATGCAACCACACTATTGAAAATTTCTTAAAGGTACTTAAAAAAAATCCCTTATTGTTATTCTTATAAAACAGTATTATTGCAAGTTAAAAGAAAACAAATTAGACCGGGGCAAGGTGGCTCACGCCTGTAATCCTAGCACTCTGGGAGGCCAAAGCGGGAGAATCGCTTGAGGTCAGGAGTTTGAGACCAGCCTGAGCAAGAGTGAGACCCCCATCTCTACTAAAAATAGAAAAAATTAGCCGGGCGTGGTGGCAAGCACC
>CM052444.1:7899123-7979525 GCA_028533085.1 Varecia variegata | reverse complement strand
AAAATAAATTCACCAAAGTGAATTTCCAATAACCAATAACCAGAACTTTCAGTGGATCTTCTAATTCTTGTCCATTTATATGTTTTTATATTATTATAATCATAGCACAGATACAATTTTGTATTCTCATATTTTCACTTAACATTATACCAAAATTTATCATGCTGATTAAAATGTACATAATTTTTAATAGTTGATGATGCAGCATGGTATAATGAAACAATAATCATAATAATAGTGAATATTTCTATACCTCTTATAGCTACTATTCTAAACACTCTTATATATCAACACATTTACTCCATTGAGGAAGGTGCTGTTATTATTTCCATTTTATAGATGAGACACAGAGAAGTTAATTGACTTGCTCAGGGTCACATGGCTAGTAAGAGGTGGAAATGAATGTCAGGTGAAAGCAGTCTTCCTTTATCATCTGAAGTTGTAACAACTGTGGAGTCATATAAATCTTGGTTTGAATTTAGGTTCTGCCTATTAGCTATGTGACCTTGAATGAAGACACTAAAAAGTGGGAACAAATAATATTCACTTTGCAGAATTGCTGTGAAGATAATATGTCTATAAACTGTGTAATGCATAGTAGGCACCAAATTATTTAATTATTTCTCTAATGTTAGACATTTAGGTTACTTCTAATTTTTCATGATTATTGATAACACTGTAATTAATGTTTGTCTATGTGGTTTTCCCCCCCTTCTTTTGGCTTAATCCTGAGAATAGATCCTCAAAAGTGTTATTACTGTGTCAAAGAATATTAGCTCTAATTGGTTAAGTATTGCCAAATGTATTTCCAAAAGAGTTTTTCTATTTGCCATATGTGAATTTATCATCTTCTCTACTACCTTGCTAGTGTTAATTTAGTTACTACAAAAGATAATAATAGATATATTTTTTTGCCTGCTTACCATGTACTAGGCAATTTGCTAAGTGTTTTACTATATATGATCTCAATCACTATAACAACCCTAAGAGGAAAGTATTATCTTTATTTTACTCATGAGATAGCAAAGCCAGGATTTGAAACTTTGGTCTGTTTGATTCCAAAGCCTCTTAACCTCCATACTTAAACTTTATCAGGTGAAATCAAAACATGGTTTTTTAAATAATTTAATTAGTGCAAAATAAGTACTTTGTTAATTTCATCTGTTTGATTTCTCAGCCTGAAAAAGTCCCATGATTATTTTCAATCTGCATTTCTTCATATAAATTTTCTTTTCGCTTTCTACAATCACAGTGGCTAAACCATAAAACTGTGCTCCAGACTGTGCTAAAAGTACTTCACAAATGAGAACCTCATTGACTTCCCAAATAACCCTTTAAAATGACCAACAAAGTCCTGCATAGTCTAGCCCTCAAGTGCCTCTCTACTTCTTACAGCACGTTCATTTTCTTGTCCTTGCTGTGCTTCCTCTGCCACAGGGTCTTGCACACATGCTGTTACCCCTGCCTTGACCAGTCCTGACACTCCTCTTTACCTAGTTAACATTAATAATTCTTGCGATCTAATAGTTCTTTAGATCTCAGTTTGGTGGTCACTTCCTCAGAGAAGCCTTTCTTGACCTCCCTGAAAAAAATCAAATCTCCTACTATAAATTCTCATTAGCACCATCTGTTATTTTCATAGCATTTACCACAATTTCAATTTTACATTTATTTGAATGCTTATTTGATTAATGTCCACTTCCCCATCAGACTTAAGCTTTGCAAAGGCAAGGCTCATATTTAGTTCTGCTTATCTTTGGTATCTTTAGTGAATAGCGCAGAGTTTGCCACGTAGTAGACACTGAGGCACAGAGAGGTTAAACGATTTACCTAAGGTCACATAGTTCATAAGCTGTAGAACTAGGATTTTAAATAAAGCTATCTAATTTTTCAGCCTGTCCTCTACCTTCCACCCTTGCTCTACTGCCTTCAACTTATCCATTGGCCTTAATTTTTTAAATTTCACTTATTTTCTTTTTAACTATAAATTTGTTTTCTATGTCTTGACACTTTTTTTTATCCCACTGCACATTTGAAGATAGGCTTTAATTTTTTAAACTTTTGAAAATTGTGAAACATGTATACAGAAAATGCTTTAAACACAGATATACATACAATAAAGCAATAAAGCAGGCACCCATACAAGTACCACTCAGGTCAAGAAATGGAACATTGAGGGTGTGGTGGCTCACACCTGTAATCCCAGCAACTCAGCAGGCTAAGGCAGGAGGATCACTTGAAGCCAGGAGTTTGAGACCAGCCTGGGCAATATAGCAAGACCCCATCTCAAAAAAAAAAAAAAAAGAACATTGCCCCCACATCCCTTGAGTGTCCTTCCAGATCACAACACTCTCTAGCCCCTGCAAGATCAGAGGTAAACCCTAGCCTGACACTTTTTTCCTTTGTTTTTCTGCATAGCTTTAATATTTATATATTACTAAACAAGAGATTAACTTTTACATTTTTAAACTATGTGTAAATGAAATCATTAAATGTTTTATGTCTTGCTTCTTTCACTCTACATTCATCAATTTTGTGGCATGTAGCTGGACCTTAATTTTTTCTAATCATTTTTATAAATTCTGTAAGGCTCAATAGATACAATTACTGTTGTGATCACAGAGTGCATTGAGAGAGGTCATGTAGTCACTTAGGGTGGTATTATTCATTTTGGATCACCATAGTCTCGTGTCTAGGCTTTAGCTATGCTAGTCTAGAAATTCAATTTTGTTAGTATATGCAGAGTTGATGAGGATCAGGTAACTGACTCATGATAACCAAATGCATAAGAAATTCACCAGAAGCCAGAATACCAATTTATTAATTTTTCAGGGAGAAAAATAACTGTCAAACAGAGTAGAACTTTGCATTGACTGGCCAGCATAGTCTCTACTTTGGAGGAAAGGATGAGAAGCCAGCTATAATTAGAAAGTGCTTGATGAGCATGGTGATTTTAGTAGCCTCAACTGTGATGGTATAATGTCTACATCTCCTTGTTTGAACTCTCACAGGCTGGTGGCCAGCATTCTCTAGACAGCAGTAGGCACACTGACAAGTGTTTGTGTCTTACTTTCCTTCCTGTAAGCTTAATGAAGACCATCCTCTCCCCTTAGTATATTCTTTATCAGATAGATTACAATTTACAAATAGGTATCCTCTTTGACTAGTTACTGCAGCTGATTGTGGTTTTATGATGTGTATATTTCAGCTATTATATAAGGGTTAAGTCTTGGTTGTGTTATGTGCTGGCCAATTTTGTTGCACATGTTTATGTTAAAACTCTTTAGATGTATTTTTTTTCTTTTCTACACTGGAGGCAGTTGAAGGATCTTCATTTAGAAAGCATGTGTAAAAGTATGAATTGTGTATAAAAAATGAGAGCTTAGCAAATGTCGGGTATTGGGCTAAACTATGCATATATCAGCTCATTGGATGTTTATATGTATTTGTACAATAACTAGATGAGAA
Source organism: Varecia variegata (assembly GCA_028533085.1). Lineage (NCBI taxonomy): Eukaryota > Metazoa > Chordata > Mammalia > Primates > Lemuridae > Varecia > Varecia variegata. The sequence continues at coordinate 7,976,057 of CM052444.1, read as the reverse complement.
TACAGAAATATGAACACAGCTTTGATTACAGTGTATCTTCTTCCTTTAAAAATATTTTGAAGTGAAGATATTGCAAATAAAAGTACAATTAACAGAAATTCAAATAAAAATAGTATTTAATACCACTTTACTTGTCAAAAGGACCTATGTTTAAAACATTATAATCCCAGAGTTGGTCAGAATTCAAATATATGCAGTCTCATATGCTGCTAGTATAACCTTTTTGGAGGCAAAATTTATATACTGTTTCAGATATATATTTGGTAATATGTATCAAAAGCCTTAAAAATAGGCAAATTCTTTGAACACTCTTAAGAATTCATTGAAGGAAATAATGAAAGATGCTTATATTTTGTTCATACACTATAGTATTGCTTAGAATTATGAAAGGTCAAGTGGGGTGGCTCACACCTGTAATCCTAGCACTTTGGGAGGCTGAGGTGGGAGGATTGCTTGAGGTCAAGAGTTCAAGACCAGCCTGGGCAAGAGTGAGACCCCTGTCTCTACACAAAATAGAAAAAAATAGCCAGTGTGGTGGTCTGCACCTATAGTCCCAGCTACTCGGGAGGCTGAGGCAGGAGGAGTTTGAGGCTGCTGGCAAGGTACTCTAAGCCTGGGTGACAGAGCGAGACTGTCTCAAAAAAAAAAAAAAAAATTGGAAGCAAATGTCCCAAAATATTAAGGAACAGGTTTAGTAACTTATGTTACACCCCATGCAACAGAATACTCTGCCACCATTAAAATGTAGAACACAAATTGATAAGTTAAAAGAGCAAGTTTCAAAACCCCATATACAGTGTGATCCCATCTTTATACACATATACATAAAATATTGGAAGGTAATATTACAAAATATTAAGGATGGTTAACTCTGGGTAGTGGGATTACAGGTGATTTTATCATCTTATTTTTGTTTATATAATTTTCTTCAATGAATATGTATTACTTTTATATTTTAAAAATTTATATTTAAAACTTTCCTTTAGTCTTGTTAAATTTCCATTTAGAAAATAATAAGCAAAAAAAAAAGGTGAATTTTATGTTTCTTGGGGGTAGGGCATTTTTGTAGAAAAGATACATTACATTTATTAAATATGAAGACATATTTATTAAACATGAAGGATTCATCAAGCCCCTAATAGAAGATACCCAGTTCTGAAGGCCAGGTTTACATGCTAATGTTGGTTTAAAATATACTGATACTAGACATCAGGTTGGGTGCGGTGGCTCACACCTGTAATCCTAGCACTCTGGGAGGCTCAGGAAAGAGGATTGCTTGACATGAAGAGTTTGAGACCAGCCTGGGCAAGAGCTAGACCCCATCTCTACACAAAATAGAAAAATTAGCCTGGTATGGTAGTACATGCCTGTAGTCCTAGCTACTCAGGAGGCTGAGGCAGGAGGATCACTTGAGCCCAGGAGTTTGAGGTTTCAGTGAGCTATGATGACGCCATTGCACTCTAGCTTGGGTGACAGAGTGAGACTCTGTCTCAAAAAAACCAAAACAAAACAAAAATACCCCCCGAAAATCATATATATATATATGGTAGAAGTCAGACTGGTATTGAAGCAACTTCTGGAGACTCATCAGAAGACCTGAGACAGACCAGAGACCTTGATACATCTTGGTAGTATAAAGAAGATATAAATACAACCTAGTTCTATATGTATTTAGAGTAACAATACTAACACACAGTTATGAACACAATACCTCCTGCAGAGCAAGTACACAGATATCTGTTGAATGGAAACAACTCATTTGTGTGAATAAACCTATCCCTTGAGCATATTTACTGGCATTTTTTGACTTTTGTGCACACTAAGGTGAATTTTTTTCTTTTTGCTACCGCCACGAGAATAAACATACCACCTCTAAAGCTGATTTTTTCCAACTCCATCTCCAGCCTCTCACTACGGACCATCTAGTCCTACATTTTCAGTTACTCACAAGATATTTTAAATATATTTCTTGCCATTTCTTCACATTTTATGTATCTAAGGCTGAACTTCTTGGTTTGCTCACCCCAGTTTAGTTATTGCCTATCCACCTACCCACTTACCCTACTATTGCACTGCAATCCAACCTCCATAAGTTTGCCTGTCTTGTTGGAAATGACTGTGTGCACACTTAGGAGCAGTTCAGTTTTGTCCTTTGTTCCTACTGGTAGTACTCGTATTTACTGGATTTAGAGGCCAGAGATCCTAATTCCATTCTTGGGCACTCCTGCTTTTTGTGCCCTGTTGGAGGCTTGGAACAATACTGACCTGCAGTTGTAAAGCATTGAGGAACTACCTTGAGTAGTTCTGCAGACACCTAAACTTTAATTCTCCTTTCTCACCTTTCACAGGAGGGACAAATTTTATTTTCCTCTCTCTAAAATGTAACTTATGTCTTCTATGCAATAACACAGTCCTTCAAGGCAAAGATATGGTCTTCAGTTGTCTCGATGATGTTGTGGGTTCAAGCTGCTGCCTCACTCCAAGGCCCAGGAGACCAGGGTGACGTGTTTGACCCGGAAGCTAAGGAGTCTCTCCTGGTGCAGAGGGAATGGCAGAGTCACATGCAGACAGTGAAAGTAAACGTGGGTGGAGGGTGCGCGGGGTACTCTTAGGTGTGCCGGGTTTAGGGAAGGGAGGCGCGGAGGTGTGAAGAAGCTGGGTTCTAAGTGGTCCCAGCTTGGTCCCGCGCTGTCCTCCTTTACCCCTTGCTACCCAGGCCGGCCCACGTCTTGCTAGGATTTCCCAACGGGTTACTGAAAGCGCGCTAAACAACAGGGCCCGTTCTTGGGGCACCTGCGCCTGCGGTGTGTGTTAGAAGCTGGGGACCAACCAAAATAAACCGTGTCCAGACTTTGGGGAACAAAAAAAAATAGATATCGTGGTCTTGTGCTTTCCTTTTTCTTTCTGTTCTCTTTTGGGAGTGATCTTAACTGATTTATAAGCAAAGCGTGCAAAAGACTCAGTCCTGATTTCCAGAGTCTTATGGCCAGGGCCCCAGTTCTCCTCTCCTTGCTTGAAAGGAAAGGGGTGGTGTAGTCTTCAAAACAAATGGACTTACTATTAGCTTAACAAGCCCACACAGAATCTGGTTTCTTACACATTCCACCCTAGCAGAAAGAGAAGGAGAGGCCTTCACAGTGGTCTGACATTAAGATAAGATGTCTGGGGAAAAAATCAAATGTTTCACAGTTTACAAGCTAAAAATTCTGTAGGCATTTCCTGTGTCATGTTTTGCCAGAAGAGTTGTCTCCCTTTGTCATCCAGCCAAATGACTCCAGGAAGAGGAAAAGAGTAGGGGAAAAAAAAGCCATTCTGCCCCATTGTTGAAGGTGGCAGTGAAGGCAAACAAGTATCAGTTACACACACACACACACACACACACACACACAGAATCTTTATCTGTGACACTCTGCCAAATTAATTGAAGCATATTTTATAAAAAGGCATTTGTGTATAGCATTCTCCCTAGAAAGCATTCCACAAGCAAAACAAAACAAACAAATAAAAACCAGTACATCAAGGAGTATGAGGTGGACTCAGTTCTGGAGATTTATAGAAGGAGCTATTCTGGGACTCAAGATCTTTTCAGCAGCCCTGGGCTCAATAACAACCTGAAAGTGATCATTCTGAAGTTGCATAAAAGCAGAGAGGGCTGGAAAATTGGCATAACTTCAGCAGAAATACTTTGTAGGCTGTCACGTGTCTGTGTCATGCCCTTAGTTTAATTCCCAAACTAGCCCACTTGTATACATACATCTTGGTGTAAAAATATGCTGTACAGATACCACTTCAGCACCTCTCCTCCCAAATCCAATTCTGAAAATGTACAAGAATTCGAACTATAGGAGTCACCCTTTATCTGTGGGGGATATTTTCCAAGACCCCCAGTGGATGCCTGAAACTGCGGATGGTACTGAACCCTATATATACTATGTTGTTTTTTCCTATACATACATATCTATGATAAAGTTTAATATATAAATTAGGCACAGTAAGATATTAGCAACAATAGCTAATAATAAAATAAAACAATTATAATATACTGTAATAAAAATTATGTGAATGTGGTCTCTCTCAAAATACTGTAATATTTTTGGACTGCAGTTGACCACAGATAACTGAAACCATGGAAAGTAAAACTGCGGATAAGAGGGGACTACTGTGTGGTAAAAAAAAGTAAGATTTAAGAACTGATTATACACCTGCTTTTCAAGGTTGCCTGTGTCTGACTGACCTCTAGAAACAGAAAAAAATGGTCACTGTAACAATACATGTTGGCATTTGTGGTCCAGCAAATAAGCAAGCATTGGCCGTCTGTTCCATTTGGCATCCTTAGTTGGAAAAAGTTTACATTCCTATACACTAATAATTTAATGAGCTATTTATTATTTGGAAAGTATCATTTAATTAGATTCTCTATATTTGATAATGTTTGTGTTATGAACTCCCAGCTAACAAACATATTATGATCTCAACATTTTTCCTCTCCTTGTAAAATCATTGACATATTTAACAAGGTATCCTGAGCCAATTTTGAAACCTAATGATGGATTTGGATGATTTGAGTTTTTTTTGTTTTTGTTTTGTATAGCTCACATTTTAATGTTTAATATTAGAAGCGTTTTGATGTTTATTTAGAAGTTTTTGTGACCAGAAATATGATGTAGGAACCGAAATCTAGTTTATATCAATTAGCCTATAGTAAAATTGGTTTTGTCACACATCATTACACTTAAAATCGCAGTTTTCTGGATGAGTTATTAGATCAAATTTTTTTCTCTACTATTTCTTTTCTTGGTATCTATCTCCTTAGTGTTATTTTTTTTTTTTTTTTTTTTGAGACAGAGTCTCACTCTGTTGCCCGGGCTAGAGTGAGTGCCGTGGCGTCCTCCTAGTTCACAGCAACCTCAAACTCCTGGGCTCAAGCAATCCTACTGCCTCAGCCTCCCGAGTAGCTGGGACTACAGGCATGCGCCACCATACCCGGCTAATTTTTTTCTATATATTTTTAGTTGGCCAGATAATTTCTTTCTATTTTTAGTAGAGGCGGGGGTCTCGCTCTTGCTCAGGCTGGTCTCGAACTCCTGAGCTCAAACGATCCGCCCGCCTCGGCCTCCCAAGTGCTAGGATTACAGGCGTGAGCCACCGCACCTGGCCCTCCTCAGTGTTATTGTATCTTTATTTTAGGATCCCCTTTCCACACCCCTTTTTTTAAAAACTACTTAGTTAAATCTCCTTACGTAAACTCCTACAGATAGATGCACATCCTAATAAATTACATGAAAACACTATACGAAATATAAGCAACTAAGTTATAGTAATTAACAATCCCCTTCTTTTAAAATTTTTCCTTGTTGCTAGTCACTTGAGAAAATGTCTTTCTCGATTTCCGTACTTCTCTTGATTAGTTCTCCCTGTGGAACAAAATAGACCATAATCATGGCTTTGAAATGCAAAAGCAGTACTGGGAGTATATTTATGAGAAAGAAAAGGAAAGTGCTAGTTTTAAAGACATCATATTATATAACGCATAGTTGTCAGTGATATCAATTTGTACAATCTTGAACCTAGAAGTCATCTTTAGAGACCTCATAGTTGGAGGCAATGGGAAGTATATGAAAGTTAGCTTGGGGTCTAACTGGGGAGAGCCTTAAGTACCTGGCTAAGGAGTTTGGATTTTTTTTCCCCTAGAGGCAAAAGGGATTCACTGAAGTTGTTTTAAGTACAAGAAAGATAAGGAAACAGTATTTTAGTAAAATTAATTTGGCATAATTTTGTACAATGGATTTGAATGGAGAAAAGAAATATGTGAAGATGAATTAAAAAGCAACTGTGGTAGTTCAAGCTTTAGGGGAAAAGGCCTAACGTAAGATATCTGTTCGTGGGCATGGAAAGGAAGGCTAATGCAAGATAGTGCATGGGAAGAATCAATTAAACTTGCTAACTGAATTGGAGGTTGGAATTGTGGGAAGGGGAACCAAAAGTCTGGGATAAAGATAGTGCCACTAGCATTTACAGTGGGGACAATGATGATGTTAGTTTTAAATGTGCTGAGCCTGAAGGTGTAATAACATACTTAAGTGGAAATGTTCAGGACATGGTTAGGAATTCAGGATCAGAATTTAGTAATCAAATCTCAATATAAACATTTGAAACTGATCTAGTGGGAGCTGGAAATATAATTCCATTTGAATCAGTTAAATAAGTCAACAAATATTTGTATGCTTTCTATAAGACCATGTGATATCTCTGAGCAAATGCATATAATAATAGAAGAGCAGAAAGTTGAGGATTTAACTTTAGAACTTTGGGTAATTCTCAATTAGAAGATAGAAAAAAAAAAAAAAACAGAGAGCCAATAAGAAAGAGTGGGAAGTGGGAAGGAGAACCAAGATAACATAAACTAATAAAGGCCAAAGTAGGAGGAAATTTCAAGAAGGAAGTTAAAGAGAATGAAGACTGAGTAGATGCTGAGGGATCTAGCCCATTGGAGGTAAATAATGTTCCTCATGTGACCATTCACCATTAAATGGTGGGAAAATAATGAAAATTATTTTCTTCAATTTAATTCAACAAATAAATTTATTATCACAGATGTCACCTCCTTCCATCTTTTGCAAATTGAGTAAGGGTTCACAAAAGCCAGGTCTAGTAAATGTGGTTTCTTGGAATGATAAACAAAATTTGGAACAGGACTGATTCCTAAGAAAGAGCCAAAGAGTCATTTCCTCTGACCTTAAGTTTTGGTCTACAGTATAATATTAGAAAATGGGAATAATTGTAAGGAGTTACTTCACTATTTTGAGGAATCTTGCTCAACCACATTAAGCTAGCTTCTTCCTGGCACAGATCATATTCTACCAATAGAATATGATGCTTTTTAAAGATTATTTTTTGGTTGAGGGGTGGGCTTAAAGTTTGGGTCATATAAAAAAATGACCATTTTGGGGACTGAAATCTTTGAAATTAAAATATAGATTTTATTCACTTAAGCTCCATTTCCACTTAGGGAAAAAAAGTGATCTGAAGTAAAAAGACTAATGTAACTTAATAACTTTCCTGTTGACCATTAAACTAAATATAAATAGCAACTATAAAGAAAGTAAATCAAACTTTTAATATCTGCCCATTGGGCGGAACATAGAGCTTCCTTTCAGAAGATATTTAGTTATTACAATATTCAGCAGTTTCACCTCTAAGTTTTAGCTATATGTGGCTGAGCTGCAGTAAGTGTGATCTTTTCACTTCTCCAAATGTCACTGAACTCTGCTGTCCTTATGTCCTGTAGCTCTGTTCTGAATGGAGTCAGCCCCACAGGATGCTAAAAGACTTGAGATAGAATGTTTGGGCAGTGAAGAAGAGAAGTTCTCTAGAGACAGATTCTTACCTCCTTTCTCTAGGAGATTAATTATTCTTGGAATTTTATTACAGAAGCTGAAAAGGGAATCTACCAAGTACAAGGCAGACAAAACCTATCCTACAACTGTGGCTGAGAGGCCCAAGAATATCAAGAAAAACAGATATAAAGATATTTTGCCCTGTAAGTTCCATTTCTCCCCATAAGCTCATACTTTCTCCCAAATTCAATTACTACTATCTCTTTTTACCCATCGCTTGCTGTTCCTAATCTTAGAAGAGGGCATTGGTTACAGAAACTCAGGTGTGGTAAAAAAAAATAAAGAAAAAAAGAAAAAAAAAAAAAAGAAAAACAGAAGAGGGCATTGGCAAATGAGTTTGCATTATTTATGACTGCAAAAAAGCATTCATTCAATTGCTCACTCATGAGCATCCATTATTCACAGTGTTAGGCCCCTGATTTACAATAACCCCCCTGACTAAGCCCTCTTAATTATACTATGCCTTTCTTTTGTATTATAGATGATTATAGCCGGGTAGCACTGTCCCTGATAACCTCTGATGAGGATTCCAGCTACATCAACGCCAACTTCATTAAGGTACATTGAAAGGAAATAAAAGCATTCTATATTTCTCTAGGTACCTAAAAAAAGGTGTGGGTTCGGCGGGGGGGGGGGGGAGGAAACAGGTGAGAAGAAGAGGGTATTATCTGTAGTTACCCCATGTAATTTCTATTCCCTTTTAGGGAGTTTATGGACCCAAGGCTTATATTGCCACCCAGGGTCCTTTATCTTCAACTCTCCTGGACTTCTGGAGGATGATTTGGGAATACAGTGTCCTGGTAAATGTAGAGTTGCTTTTGTTACTACTTTATTCTTTAGTTCTTAGGATTAGAGGGGGTAGAGTGTCAGGATGTGTGACTGAGACTTCCTATCTATTAAAACTAATGCTTTTTTTGTTAATTGGTCGATAGAATTTCAGGGTTCAGGTGTCAAAACCATAATGTCATTCTTTTTCAAGGAAATAGAAGTTCTCACCTTGACAGGATCATTTGGTAACAAGAATTTACTGATTTGAGTAGAGAAACGGGATGTGGGGACAGAAAGAAGGAAGAATAAGAGCAACATTTTATAAGTTACCAGGATTTCTTTTTTGGTTAAAAAACAAACAGAACAGGCCAGGTGCAGTGGCTCACTCCTGTAATCCTAGCACTTTGGGAGGCTGAGGCAGGAGAATTGCTTGAGGCCAGGAGTTCGAGACCAGCCTGAGCAAGAGCAAGACCTTGTCCTACAAAATATAGAAAAATTAGTCAGGTGTAGTGGCACATGTCTGTAGTCCCAGCTACTCAGGAGACTGAGGCAGAAGAATTGCTTGAACCCAGAAATATGAGGTTGCAGTGAGCTATGATGATGCCACTGCACTCTGGCCAGGGTGACAGAGCGAGACTCTGTCTCAAAAAACAAACAAACAAACAAAACAGAAAAAGAATGATTAACAATTTCTGACTCTGGAACTCATGTATTAACTGCTCTAACTATATAGATGTTTAAGTTTCTATTTCATCCCCCCAGATCATTGTTATGGCATGCATGGAGTTTGAAATGGGAAAGGTGAGTTACTTTCTAGTACCTGCTGACCTAAAGGTAAGGAAAAAAGGCAAAGGAGGGAAAAACTGGCAGCAGAACTTACCTTAAGTGTGCCTAGGTAAAAATTATGTTATCTTCCTAGTTTTCAGTTTGGGAATGCCACATGACTCTTGGGTTGGTTTTCTTTTTTACCCCTAAACACCCCTATTATCCATTTTCCCAGTAGACTCTATGTTTTAAAGTAAAAAAAAAAGATATGCTTTTTAAAGTAACAATTACTTTCCCATTTCTAATAATCAGACATCTTTAACTGCCAGTCAGAGCTTCTAATCCTGTGCTGTCCAACATGGCATCTACCAGCCACATATAGCTATTGAGCACTTAAAATATGGCTATTGTGACTGAGAAACTCAATTATTTTGTTTAATTCTAAGTAATTTAAATTTAAAAACTGGTACTCAGGCCGGGCGCAGTGGCTCACGCCTGTAATCCTAGCACTTGGGAGGCCGAGGCGGGTGGATTGTTTGAGCTCAGGAGTTCGAGACCAGCCTGAGCAAGAGCGAGACCCCGTCTCTACTAAAAATAGAAAGAAATGATCTGGCCAACGAAAAATATATATAGAAAAAATTAGCCGGGCATGGTGGCGCATGCCTGTAGTCCCAGCTACTCGGGAGGCTGAGGCAGGAGGATTGCTTAAGCCCAGGAGTTTGAGGTTGCTGTGAGCTAGGCTGACGCCATGGCACTCACTCTAGCCCAGGCAACAGAGTGAGACTCTGTCTCAAAAAAAAAAACAAAAAAAAAAAACTGATACTGAATTCAGTTACTGGAAAACGTGGAACAGTTAATGAAACAACTTGGGTATGTGAAAAATTTTCATATATAAATTCTATGAAATCTAAATGAAAATAAAATATTTTCAGTGAAATATTAGCATCTTCGTTGAGATTAGCTATAAATATAAAATACACACTGGGTTTTGAAGACTTAGTAAAAAAAGTCAAATATCTAATAACTATTTTATATTGATTATACATTGAAACTGTTGCATATTGGGCTAAGATGTTATTAAAATTAATTTCATCTGTTTTTATTTCTTAATGTGACTTTTAGAAAATTTTAAATTACCTATGTGGTTCACATTTTATTTTTACTGGACATCATTGTTCTAACCTACTGTTGCCATCCTCAGTTGATAATTCTAATCAAAACCAAGGAAATTTGGTATTTCACTTAATCTTGTGCAGTTGTTTTAATAGACATATAATTTCTGTTGGTCCTTTTGAAATCCTGAAAATAGGTCAAACATCCCTATTTCCACTCTTTCAGACTTCCAGGAAGTCTCTAAGTTGTATCCTTTAATATTTGTTCTCCCACTCTTGGAGATTCCAATGATACAGGAGTTGAAGCCCAAGGGGGTTAGAAGTACCTAACCTAAGATGAAGGACATAGAGCTGAAGTTGCTTCTGAATGAGGGAGTGGGTTTTATTTCCCAGAAGAGACTAGAGTGGATGGAGGGAAATCACTACATTTTACTTTGTGCAACAGAAAAAATGTGAGCGCTACTGGGCTGACCCAGGAGAGACGCAGCTGCAATTTGGCCCTTTCTCTATATCCTGTGTAAGTATAAGGTCTGTTCCCATTATGACTGAGCAAAGGCTCCCAGATCTAGTTTATAGAGAGCTTGCTTGCCTTTGAAATTACTGATACTTTAATCTTCTTCTTAGGAAGCTGAAAAAAGGAAATCCGATTATGTTATCAGGACTCTAAAAGCCAAGTTCAATAGTGTAAGTATAAAACAAGAGTGATAAACTCAAAAGCCTATGGAAATTAGGTACATAAATATATATGTGTGTGGGACTCAGGATGGGCATAAGAAAATGGGGAGTGGTGGAGCCTTTGATGTCCTGAATAAGTCTTCGTATTCAAGCTACCTTTGCTGTAATCTGTGCTCCCCAATCAATTCCACACCACAGCATACATATAAAATGATAATATTTGTAGGGTGAATAGAGGCTAAATAGTGAATAGAGACTGGGGACCAACATGTGAGCTCAGGCTGTCCTAGGCCCTACTTAGCCTTTCTAAGGCAAAGGGATTTAATATATCAGCATGCCTGTGACCCATTTGAAGCATGCCAGTTGGGAAGCTTTGGTTTGAACTATTTTCAGATCTACCTCCTCTTGTGAATAGGGCAGATGGGGACAAGCTAATAGTAAGTGACCTGAAGTCACTTTTAATTGTTCTCAGAAAGCACCTGGGCACCAGAGTTCTATAGAGAAGAAAGTAGAATAAATTGCAAAAGGAATATAGATATAACTTAGTAAGTCAGACTAAGGTTAGGTAGAGTCCTAACCTTGAAATCTCTTTGTATTTTGACTATTTTTTATAGGAAACTCGAACGATCTACCAGTTTCATTACAAGAATTGGCCAGACCATGATGTGCCCTCATCTATAGACCCTATTCTTGAGCTCATCTGGGATGTGCGTTGTTACCAAGAGGATGACAGTGTTCCCATATGCATTCACTGCAGGTATGATGCTGTGTATGAGCCTTCTAGAACAAACCAAATGTCAAATTCTGGCTAGGACTCTGTAATTAAAAGGGAAAGGTCAATAGCAGAAACAAACTATAAAGATTCAACCTGAGCATAAAATTCATATTTTTCTGATAAGTTACTTGTGAGCAGTACAGCTCTAGATACTCATGCCCTGAGAAGTTGCTTAGGACCTGTCATGAGGTTCACGGTGGCATGACAAATGTGCTTTGGGAGATGGTAGGGTTTGAAAAGTTTCATTGCCTCTAGGCTTCTTCTTCCTCAAATCTGGTGGTGAAATTTTCCAGCGATTGTCAATGATCCACTCTCTACAAGGATACATGCTACTGTGATCTTTCATTTCAGTGCCGGCTGTGGAAGGACTGGTGTTATTTGTGCTATTGATTACACGTGGATGTTGCTGAAAGATGGGGTGAGTTTCTCTCAACAGGTACTTCCCATTTGGTTACTCTACCTGCTTTCAGACTTGGGAATTGTTTGGCTTTTCAAAATATCTATCTTCGTGATTCATCTTTTCTAGAATATATTCACCTAAAGACTCACCCTATCAGATGATTAAATTAGTTCCTAAGTAGGTGGTTCTTAAAGTGTGGTCCCCAGACAAGAAGCCTCAGTATCACCTGAGTATCACCTGAGAACTTGTTAAAAATGCAAATTGTTTGGCCCCACCCCAATGGATTGAGTTAGAAACTCTGGAGGTAGGGCCCAGCAAACTTCAGGTGAATCTGATGCATGCTCAAGTTTGAGAACCACTGCTCCAAATTACATAGTTACCCTTCCTTTATGCAAACTGCTCTAGTAGATGGATTCAACTAACCATAATCAAACTTTGTGTTCCAATCTATCAATCACTTTTAATGTCTAATAGGAAATGGGAAGTTTACAATATGGGCTTTAGACTTATCTGTCAACTTCTTTTATTTCATAGAACTCTCATGCTTGCTCATCTACTGAGCCCTTGTCCTTCATTATTTCTTTAGTTTGAGACATTTGATTACACCATGTGAAATCATTCTGATGAGTTTTTTCACTCTTTTCTAGGGAAAACACCAGGCTCTAAAAATCATTTTGCAAGTGATAAGAAACCTCATTTGTTTTAAAAATGCATTCTTTTTCTGATATTATCCCATGTTAGGAGAGCAGATGTCATGGAAGTACGAGACTATGAAAAAGTAGCAATAACTTTAACAGAGGATCAAAAAGAATAAAATATTTTTCCCTTTTATTTGATAGATAATTCCTGAGAACTTCAGTGTTTTTAGTTTGATCCAGGAAATGCGAACACAGAGGCCTTCATTAGTTCAAACTCAGGTATGGACTATGGTGAATGGATCAGAACATGTGTCTGAACCTTGTTCCATCTCTGTTTAATGGTAAGGCATTGAAAAACAGCTGAGGAGAAGAGGAGGCAGCCGTGTGAAGGGAAAAGCAGAGATGGGAATTGTGCAGCTATAAGCCAAGGAATGCCAAGGATTGCCAGCAACCAACAGATATTGGCGAGAGGCATAGAATGTGTTTTCCCTCCGAGCCTCTGGAAGGAGTCAACCCTGCTGACACCTTGCTTTCAAGCTTCTGGCCTGCAGAACCGTGACAGAATAAATTTCTGTTGTTTGAAACCAAAAAAAAAAAAAAAAAGGCCAGGTGCGGTTGGCTCACGCTTGTAATTCTAGCACTCTGAGGCAGGAGGATTGCTTGAGCTCAGCAGTTCGAGACCAGCCTGAGCAAGAGTGAGGCCCGCCCCGTCTCTGTTAATTTTAAAAAAAGAACCAAACAGCTGACTGCTCAGAAATAACACTAATTTACTTTTTTTTTTTTTTTTGAGACAGAGTCTCACTCTGTTACCCAGGCTAGAGTGCCCTGGCGTCAGCCTAGCTCACAGCAATGTCAAACTCCTAGGCTCAAGCAATCCTCCTGCCTCAGCCTCCCGAGTAGCTGGGACTACAGGCATGTACCACCATGCCCGGCTAAGTTTTTATATATATATTTTTAGTTGTCCATATAATTTCTTTGTATTTTTAGTAGAGACGGGGTCTCGCTCTTGCTCAGGCTGGTCTCGAACTCCTGAGCTCAAACGATCCGCCCGCCTCAGCCTCCCAGAGTGCTAGGATTACAGGCGTAAGCCACTGCGCCCAGCCACTAATTTAAGTGGTTTAAAGTCCATTGCCATTTCCTCTAACTCTGAATATCCCAGCATTTTGTGTGCATCCCTTGTCCTGGAACAAATTCCTTTCATTCCTTAAATTTTACTGTTTGTTCATAAAATATTAAGAAACCAATATAATATTTCTTACAAAAGATGTCAAAAACAATTCAACAAGCTGTTTGATTTATTAGAAATAGCTGGATCATGTTAACTAGAAATTTTGTAGTAATAAAATTCATCTCTGAAACTACAGAAAATCAGGAATTTATAATTTCTACTGCAGGAAGTGGTAACAGAATCTGTAGAATGCAGTCCATATGCTCATCTTAGGAAACACTGAAAAAAATAAAATCAACCATATACCTATTACCTAGGGAGAGCCATTGTTACTATTTTTCTATAGTTTCTCCTACTCCTTATTGTATGCATACTTTAAAAAAACACAATTACAATCATACTATATTTACATATGAAAATCTTTTAACCCATCCAAGATTGCTCATGCTTGTTCACTCCATTAAGGAATGCTCTTCCCTTCTCTTCTTAGCCCAAATCTCTTACTGTCTACTATATTAATTTCATCCATATTTCTATAGCAATAATTTTACCCACACTGCTAATTGTTCTTCATCTTTAATATAGAATTAAGCATTTACCCATTCATTCATTCATCAAATATTTATTTACGTTTATATGTAACAGGCAATTTGCATAATTTGTAAGAACTACTTTTTAATACTTAAACAGCAAGACCCTAAAGTGTTTAAAACACTTACAAGTGAACCTGCAAATAAGTTTAGAGATAAAACAATTGACAATGGCAGTTCAGATATTTCAATTTGGAAGTTGTGAAATGAAGGGAAAAAATAAAGAGCTGTTATAATATAAACCTGTCTGTTTGGCCTACACAGGTTTTCCACTAATAGCTGGTGGAAAAAAATAATTTTTTTTCCTGTGTGACTGTAGGTGTTTTCTATATTCAACCTGTGAGGGGGAAAGTTTCTGTGAAATGACAGCATTAGCTAGTTTAGTGCTGTCAGACTTGAAAGAAGGCTGTTCCATGCAAATGCATAAAGACTCCAGGAAGTATGCAACCTAGTTATATAAACTGTAATACTCAATTCATAAAACCATACCCTATTTCAAAAAAATTCCATTTCAGGCCTACTTTTAAGAGTTGGAAGGTAGTTGAAAAAGCCTTCACATTTTGGCATTATCAACGACAAATAATCTTAACAGTTGTAGCTGCCTTTTCTGACACTACTCTAACCAGGAAATGGCACTGTAACCAGATGAATGCTTCCTGTCTGATTTTTCTCTCTTAAAAAAATTAAAGAGTATACCAATGGCTGTGTTGGGTGATAGAAACTCTGCATTGTTTCTTGCTAAATTATCTTTGAAAAAAATTGTTCTTTATTTGTATAAGATTGTTTACAAAGTATCAAGGAAAACCCTGAGTAGATCCATTCAGATGAAAAATAGATCCAAAATCAAGTGTTTGAGCAGGTACAGAAGCAAAAATGGAGTGGTAATAAGCCATAAACTGTGTAATAGAGGTCTCATTTCTCTATGGTGAAATCCTTTTATAACCACAAAATTCCAAACCTTATTCAGTGGTTTACTTTTCTTTGGCATCTTTATTATGATGAAATTTCAGCAATTTGATCTAAGTACACTAAAGTAAGAGTCAGAAGATTCTTTTTCTAAACCAAGTCCTGTAAGTTACTTCCGAATGACCTTGGACAAACTGTCTGTAAACAGCGCTAAAAACCTACCTAATTTATAGAGCAACTGTGGGGGTCAAGGTAAAGAATACATGTTAGGCTGGGTGCGGTGGCTCATGCCTGTAATCTTAGCACTCTCGATAGCCGAGGTGGGAGGATAGCTTCTGGTCAGGAGTTCGAGACCAGCCTGCACAAGAGTGAGACCCCGTCTTTACTAAAAATAGATAAATTAGCCGGGTGTGGTGGCGCATGCCTGTAGTCCCATCTACTTGGGAGGCTGAGGCAGGACGATCGCTTGAGCCTAGGCGTTTGAGGTTGCTGTGAGCTAGGCTGACACTATGGCACTCTAGCCTGGGTGACAGAGTGAGACTCTGTCTCAGAAAAAAAATAAAAATAAAAGAATACATGTTGAAGCTATCTATATATACACCAACCACTATGTACCTTTTTCCAGGAAAGATGTAGGTGGCTTACCAAAAATGCATCCAGGATGAAATAAATTTTTTTTATTTCAATGTGAGCAAGGAAAACAGAATTAAAGGGACGATGGTGGAGGAAAAGATAAGTAAGAAAGTGGGGTTATTAATAGAACATAAAGACACATTTCTTAAGATCCTTGTACATTAGCTAGAAGCATATCAAATATTTAGCTATTTCTAGTAAACTAAAAGTGCTTGAAATTTGAATTGGGCTATACAAATGTAAGGCATTGTTACTAAGTTTAATAACTTAAGTTGATCATCCTTTTGGGTCTGTTATATTAGGATTTGATTGGTGTTCCTGTCTTGAAATCTGGTTCTTCAGTTCACCATGGTTTTTTTTGTTTGTTCCTGTTTGTGATGCTCTTCAGGAACAGTATGAACTGGTCTACAATGCCGTATTAGAACTATTTAAGAGACAGATGGATATTATCAGCGATAAATACTCTGGAACAGAGGTAAAGTTTCAAATAGATATTATGTCAAAAATTTTTTTCATACTTGCTTTTGTTCAAGGAATCTCAGATTAGTTGCAGGACTTATCACTTGGGGTGTCAGGTGTGCATAGGGCTACATTGAAAATCTCCTGAGGAGAAGGACAAATTAATTTGATGTAATTTAACTTAAAAAATTAATATCTTGGTTAACCTATTAGGTACACTTTTCAGCTAAATTTAGAAACAACAGCAATAAAAGGGCGAGCATATATTCTGTTCCCATGTTTTAGACAGTTGTGTGAGGAGTTAGAAGTGAGAGTGATAAATATAAAGTTAGTCATAGCTGAGTGATTTTTCAGGTTATACCAGCCTTATTTTGATTGTAAATGTCTCACTGAATTTTTTTTAATTTAAAAAAATGGCAGCCGGGCGCGGTGGCTCACGCCTGTAATCCTAGCACTCTGGGAGGCCGAGGCGGGTGGATCGCTCAAGGTCAGGAGTTCGAGACCAGCCTGAGCAAGAGCGAGACCCCATCTCTACTAAAAATAGAAAGAAATTATCTGGCCAACTAAAAACATACATAGAAGAAATTAGCCAGGCATGGTGGCGCATGCCTGTAGTCCCAGCTACTCGGGAGGCTGAGGCAGGAGGATGGCTCAAGCCCAGGAGTTTGAGGTTGCTGTGAGCTAGGCTGACGCCACGGCACTCACTCTAGCCCGGGCAACAGAGCGAGACTCTGTCTCAAAAAAAAAAAAAAAGGTAAATAAAAATTGTATGTATTTATGGCATATAACATGTTTAGATATATGTATACATTGTGGAATGACTAAATTGAACTAATTAACATAACCATTGTCTCACATACTTATTATTTTTTGTGGTGAAAACATTTAAAATCTACTCTCTCAGTAATTTTCAAGTATACAATATATTGTTAATAACTATAGTCACCATGTTGTACAATAGATCTCTTGAACTTATTCCTCCTAATTGAAATTTTATATCCTTTAACCAACATTTCTCCAACCCCACCGCCCCTACTCCTCGCCTAACCTCTGGTAACCACTATTTTACTCTCTGCTTCTATGAATTGGACTTTTTTAGATTCCACATATAAGTGAGATCATGCAGTATTTGTTTTTCTGTCTGGATTATTTCATTTAGCATAATGTCCTCTAGGTTCATCCATGTTGTCACAAAGGACAGGATTTCCTTCTTTTTTTTTTTTAAGGCCGTATGGTATTCCATTGTGTATATGTATCACGTTTTCTTTATCCATTCATCCATTTATGAACACTAAAATTGATTCTGTATCTTGGCTACTGTAATGGTGCCATGAACATGGGAGTGCAGATAGCTCTTTGACGTAGTGATTTCATTTCTTTTAGATATATACCCAGAAGTTGAATTGCTGGATCATATGGTAGTTCTACTTTTAATTTTTTGAGGAATCTCCATATTGTTTTTCATAATGGCTATACTAATTTACATTCCCACCAACAGTGTACAAGTGTTCCCTTTTCTCCAATATTTGTTATATCTTGGTCTTTTGATAGTAGCCATTCTAACAAGTATGAAATGATACCTCATTGTGGTTTTAATTTGCATTACTCTGATGATTAGTGATACTGAACATTTTTTCATATACTGTTGGCCATTTGTATATCTTCTTTTGAGAAATCTTTTCAGGTCTTTTGTCCATTTTTTTTTTTTTTTTGAGAGTCTCACTCTGTTGCCCAGGCTAGAGTGCAGTGGCGTCAGCCTAGCTCACAGCAACCTCAAACTCCTGGGGCTCAAGCAATCCTCTTGCCTCAGCCTCCCAGAGTACTGGGGTTATAGACGTGAACCACCATGCCCAGCCTTTTGTCCATTTTTAAATAGGTTTATTTTTTTCTTGATATTGAGTTCCTTATATATTAATATAACCCCTTATTGAATATATGGTTTACAAATATTTTCTTCCATTCCATAGGATGTCTCCTTTTTTTAATAATTGAAATTTTATTAGTTGAGGATCAGTACACAGGCATTTCAATTTGTAAACCATTTTTAACATACACACTGAAAATCCAAAAAGCCATGTATTGTAATTGTTTTTTAATAGTTATTCCAGTGTCTTTCCAGCTTAAAATTGGAGGCAAATTCTCCTTAAGAGGATATCAAGTACCACTATCTTCATATGTTGATAAGCTGTTACATAAGTTTGACCAATGCACAACTTACATACATTACACGCTACACGCACAAATTTTCAATGTTCCCAGCACATTAACAAAGTTATTAGGAAAACAAAACTACCAGGACCAAAGACGTTACAGAGTATCCACAGTTCTGACAGGGAGAGCCATGATCAAGGAGTGGTTTTCTTTAGGAAACAATTCTACTAAAAAACAAAATGGGGCTGGATGCAGTGGCTCATACCTGTAATCCTAGCACTGTAGGAGGCTGAGGTGGTGGGATCACTTGAGATCAGGAGTTCGAGACCAGCCTGAGCAAGAGCGAGACCCCATCTCTACTAAAAATAGAAAAAATTAGCTGGGCATGGTGGCGCATGCCTGTAGTCCCAGCTACTGGGGAGGCTGAGGCAGAAGAATTGCCTAAGCCCAGGAGTTTGAGGTTGCTGTGAGCTAGGCTGACGCCACTGCACTCTAGCCGGGGCAACAGGGTGAGACCCTGTCTCAAAAAAAAAAAAAAAAAAAAAGTTTCTAGAGCTACTAAAAGAACTTGCATTTACAAAATAGTTGATAAACATATTACTCCTCTGGATTGTACAAGAAGGGAAACAGGGACCACTGGTAAGACATGGTATATGATATTAATCAGACTTGGCTTCTTTCTCTCCTGCTTCATCAGAAGCTAGACTTTTGGTTGTAGTTTCTCTGGTTTCAGCAGGTAAATCTTTAGTTTCTTCGTTAGCCACTTCTGCCTGTTTTCCCTTTGCTCCCCTTTTCACTTTTGTTTGCATTTTTTTTGTCTGAAGATTTATCCTTTCCTGCTGCCTTTTTTGGCTTCGTTTCTACTTCTGCAGGAACAGGTTTAGCTGACAACCATGCTGATCTCCTCTTGGGCTCTTCCTTCACTGCCCCTTTGGCTGAGCTGACCTTCTTCCCGAGCATGTTGGCCTTGGAGAGGATGCGTGCCAGGTGCCAGAGAGCTGAGAGCCTTCGTAAAGCTGGGCTGCCTGGCCACTTGGCTGTCTCTTTACCCTGCATTATTGAATTCTGAGAATATTTTGGAATATCCAAAGGATTTTTAGCTGAAGGTCTAAGACTTAAAAACTATTATCATTTGGCCAAATGCATGCCAATTTCAAAATATCGAGAGTTCTAGAACATGATATTTTGATCTATCACAAAAACCGATGTTAAATACTGCACAATCACAGAAGTACTAGGTTCTGAACAAACCTTGACAAGACAAAATTGCTGATTTACCTTCATGTAACATATACATTTCAATTTTTAATATCACATTTTTTTATTATTAATCTGAAAATATTCACTGAGATTCTACTATTTTCTTGGCATTAGGAATACAAAGTGTGTAAGACATGACCCTGGGCCAGGCGCGGTGGCTCACGCCTGTAATCCTAGCACTCTGGGAGGCTGAGGCGGGTGGATCGCTCGAGGTCAGGAGTTCGAGACCAGCCTGAGCAAGAGCGAGACCCCCGTCTCTGCTAAAAAAATAGAAAGAAATTATCTGGCCAACTAAAATATACATAGAAAAAATTAGCCGGGCATGGTGGCACATGCCTGTAGTCCCAGCTAGTCGGGAGGCTGAGGCAGAAGGATCGCTTAAGCCCAGGAGTTTGAGGTTGCTGTGAGCTAGGCTGATGCCACGGCACTCACTCTAGCCCGGGCAACAGAGTGAGACTCTGTCTCAAAAAAAAAAAAAAAAAAAAAGAAATGACCCTGATCATAAATCCCATCAACTGAATGCTGAGACCTCAGCAAGATGGGTGGGTGAAGAAAGGAAGCAAGCCAGAAAAACTATTGGGGCAAGGGAGCTAATTAAGCAATCTTACAGTTAATGTTAACTCCAAAGAGAAACAATATAGTGAAGGGGAGTATAATTGCTAGGAATTGTTACTTATTTTATATTCATGGCTATTTCATTGGCTAGCAGTCCCAGAATAATATTAAATAATAAGGGAGGTTAAAATTAAAATTAAATGAAATTAAAATCTAATTCTAATAGGAAAATAGGAATGATTCTGGTGTTCCACTACTAAGCATGATGCTGAAGATTGGAGATCCTGATTTTTTAATTGCTTGAAGAAAGAATTCATTGATTTCTATTTTCTTAAGAATTTTTTCAGAAAGAATGTTGAATTCTATCAGTTGCATATATTTGCACTTATGGAATGATCATGGATTTTCTCCTTTGGCTTATTAATGCAGTCGTATTATACGACTTGGGTTCTTTTTTTCCTTCTTTTTTCTTTAGAGACAGACTTTTTTCTTGCTCTGTTGTCCAGGCTGGAGTGTAGTGGTACAACACAGCTCACTGCAGCCTCAATCTCCTGGGCTCAAGTGATCCTTCTTCATTAGACTCCCAAGTAGCTGGGACTACAGGCTCATGTCACCACACAGCTAATTTTCATTTTTTGTAGATATGAGGTCTCGCTATGTTGCCTAGGATGGTCTCAAACTCCTGGGCTTAAATAATCCTCCTGCCTCAGACTCCTAAAGTGCTGAGATTAAAGGTGTGAGCTACCACACCCAGCCAGGATGTTCTTTTAATGTGCTCCTGGAGTAAGTGTGCCAATATTTTATTTTGGTTCCAGCAAATGTCAATACTCAAATTTAGCCCAGTAGCAGTGCCATGGTTCCAGACAGCTGGGTTGTTTGGAGTGGGTCCTCAACCAGTAAATGAGAACATACGAACATGGCTCAACCCCTCACAGGGGAAACTAGTGAAAGCTAGTCATGGGGGACTTCTACTTCCAAGAAGATCTAGTATACATACTTTGCCCTATTTCTCCCATAAAGTGCAGCTAGAAATCCTGGACATTGCATATAAAAAAAAAAGAAAACTCTGAAGAGTGGAGAGAAGAAGGCAGACCAGTTAGGGCACTTGGGACCTGAGGAACACCATTGTGGCGAGTTCCCTGGGTTTTCTTTTGCCTCACGTATCCCAAACTTGGTACTGAAAATACCAACCACCTAGAAATGCCAACAGTGTAGACAAAAAAGGCCCAACAAAAGCCTGCTCTCTCTAGCCAAAGAACCAGGAAAGGGGTAACCTATCAAGACAAAATAAGACAATAATTGCCCCAACCCCACCCATGCCAGCAAAAGCTGAGTGGGCAGCCTAGACTTCCACTCTCACAAGGCTGTAATAAGTTACCCCAATACCCCTGCTGGGGTGGTATTAGAGAAGGGCAAGTAGAGAGCTGGGACTATTATCTCCATTGGTCTGGAGGGAGGTTTCCTACCCTGCAATATCAGTGGAGACCATGTAGGGTAGCCTGGTCTTCCACCTGGCATTAACATGACACCCTAATGCCTCCCCATTGAAGTAATATCAGAAGAGAATAAGGAGTTTACCACCATCCAGTGGTAATGAGGCCACCCCTACCACAGTGTCACTGGAGACCACATGGGGAGCTTCCTTCCCAGTGTCTTCCCTTGAATGTCAACAGAGGCAAAGTGAGGAACCTGGTGGAGGTAGAGTCTACCCTGGTAGTAATGAGGCAGCACCCCCAACGCCTTTCCCTGCCAGAGCAGTATCAAAAAGCCCCAGTAAAAAAGAGAAGCTTTAACTGAGATCCAAAGTCTCAGAAAAATGTGAAAATATCAGGTTTCAGTTGAAAATCACTTCCCACACCAAGAACCAGGAAGATCTCAAACTGAATTTAAGAAAAAGACAATAGGTGACAATGATGAGATGACAGATATCAGAATTATCTGATAAGGATTTTAAAAGCAGCCATGATAAAAATGCTTCAATGAGTAATTAAAAACATGCTTAAAACAATTGAAAAAATAGAAAATCAATTTTCCACACATGTGAAGGTTTATTTCTAGGCTCTTAATTTTATTCCATTGGTCTGTAGTCTATACCATGCCAATACCACACTGTTTTGATCACTGTAGCTGTTTAGTAATTTTTGAAATCAGGAAGTGTTAGTCCTCCAACTTTGCTCTTCTTTCTCAAGACTTTTGGCTATTCAGTGTCCCTTGGGATTTCATGAATTTTTTAGGATGGATTTTTCTATTTCCGTAAAAATGCCATTGAGCTTTTGGTAAGGATTGCATTGAACCTATGGTCACTTTGGATAGTATTGTTATCTTACCAATATATCTTCCAGTCCTTAGATGTGGAATGTCTATTTATGTCTTGTTTAATTTCTTTTAGCAATGCTTAATAGTTTTTAGTATATAAGACTTTTGCTTCCTTGGTTAAATTTATTCCTAAGTATCCTATTTTTTTTTGATGCCATTATAGATTGAATTGCTTCCTTAATGTTCTTTACAGATTGTTCATTGCTAGTGTGTAGAAATGCATCTGGATTTTGTGTTTTGATTTTATATCTTGCAACTTTGTTGACTTATTAGCTCCAGGAGGTTTTTTTCATTTTTTGTTTGTTTGTTTGTTTTGTTTGTGGAATCCTTCCATATATCATGTCATTTGAATATCTGAATATAGAGATAATTTTACTTCCTCTTTTCCAATTTGGATGCCTTTTTCCCCCACTTTCCTAATCACTTGGGCTAGAACTTCAGTACTATGTTGAATAGAAAATGTCCATGTTGGCATCCTTGTCTTGTTCCCGATCTTAGGGGAAAAACTAAGTCTTTCACCACTAAATATGACATTAGATGTGGGTTTTCATATATACCCTTTATCATGTTGAGAAAGTTTCCTTACATTCCTAGTTTATTAAGTGTTTTTATCATGAATTTCATTAAATGCTTTTTCTACATCTGAGATGATCATGTGGAATTTTTTCCCTTCATTTTATTAATGTGGTGAATTGTATTGGTTTTTGGATAGTGAACTATCCTTGCATTCTAGGAGTAAATCTCAGTTGGTCATGGTGTATAATCCTTATTATAATATGCATCCCAATTCAGTTTGCTAAGCATTTTGTTGAGGATTTTTACATCAATATTCATAAAGGATACTGGTTTGTAGCTTTCTTATAGTGTCTTTGTCTGGTTTTGGTATCAGGGTAATGCTGGTCTCAATAGAATGAATTAGAAGGTGTTCCCTCCTCCTATTCAATTTTTTGAAAGAATTGTGGAGGACTGGTGTCAATTCTTCTTTAAATGTTTGGTAGAATTCACCAGAGAGGGCATCTGTTCCTGGGTTTTTCTTTCTTGGGAGGTTTTTGATTACTGATTCAATAGTCTTATCAGTTAAAGGTCTATTCAGATTTTCTGTTTCTTCCTGCATCGGTTTTAGTAGACTGTGTGTCTCTAGGAATTTGTCCATTTCATCTAATTTGTTGGCATATAATTGCTCATAGTGTTCTCTTATAATTATTATTTTATTTCATTTTTTGAGACCAGTTCTCACTGTGGCTCCCAGGCTAGAGTGCAGTGGTGTCATCATATTTATTGGCTCACTGCATTCTCAAACTCCTTGGCTCAAGTGATCCTCCTGCCTCAGCTTTCTGAGTAGCTGGGACTACAGGTGTGCACCACCATGCCTGGCTAATTTTTCTATTTTTTTGTAGAGACAGGGTCTCACTCTTGCTCAACCTGGTTTTGAACTCCTAGCCTCAAGCAATCCTCCTGTCTTGGCCTCCCAAAGTGCTAGGATTACAGGCATAAGCCACCATGCCCAGCCTCTTATATTTTTATATCTGTAAAATTGGTAGTAATGTCCACACTTTCATCTCTGATATTGGTAATTTCAGTCTTCCTTTTTTCCTTAGTCAATCTAGCTAAAGTTTTGTCAGTTTTGTTGATCTTTTCAAAGAACAAACTTTTAGTTTTGTAGAGTTTCTTTATTTTTTTCTAGTCTATTTCATTTATATCCATGCTAATCTTTCATATTTCCTTCCTTCTGCTAGCTTTGGGATTGGTTTTTTTTTTTTCCAGTTGCTTAATGTGTAAAGGTAGGTTATTGATTTGGGATCTTTCTTCTTTCTTAATGTATGCATTTACAGCTGTAAATTTTCCTCAGTACTGTTTTCATTGTTATCTCATAAGTTTTGTTTCGTTGAGTCTTAGTTTTCATTTGTTTCAGGTATTTTCTAATTTCCCTTGTAATTTTTCTCTTTGACCCACTGGGTATTTAAGAGTGTGTTGTTTAATTTCCACATATTTGTTTATTTTCAAGTTTTCTTTATGTTACTGATTTCTAGTTTTATTCCACTGTAATTTGGAAAGGTATTTTGTATGACTTCAATCTTTTAAAGTTTATTAATACTTGTTTGCGGCCTAACATACAGTCTATCCTGAAGAATGTTCCATGTGTACTTGAGAAGAATGTGTATTCTGCTATTGTTAGGTGGAGTGTTCTATATATGTCTGTTAGGTCTACTTGGTTTACCTAAGTGTTTTTCAAGTGCTCTACTTCCTTATTGATCTTCTGTCTTGTTTTCTATCCATTATTGAAAGTGAGATATGAAAGTCTCTGTATTAGTTTTCTAGGGCTGCTGTAACAAGTACTACAACCTGGTGTATCTTAAAACAACAGAAAATTATTTTCTTACAGTTCTGGAGGCTAGAAGTCTGAAGTCAAAGTTTCAGCACAGCCATGCTGACAACTCTAGGAGAAGAATCTTCCTTGCCTTTTCCTTGTTTCTATGTTTGTTGGCAATCCTTGGCATTCATTGGCTTGTAGATACATTACTCCAGTCTCTACCTCTGTCAACACGTGGTGTTCTTCCTATGAATCTCTTTTCTTTTGCGGTCATAGATTATTGTATTAGGGCCCACTTAATCCATAATGACATCTTAACTAATTATATCCACAAGGACCCTATTTTCCAAATAAGGTCACATTCACGGATATCAGTGGTTATATTTCAACATACCTTTTAGACAAAATTAAACTCCTAATAGGTGGTATCTTAAAATTGAAATGATTTTTTTTGGTTGCATTTCAACTTATCTGAAATCGGGATATATCTTACAATATGGTATCTTAAGATTCCATGAACCAGACTGGGCACAGTGGCTCATGCCTATAATCCTAGCACTTTAGGAAGCTGAGACAGGAGGATTTCTTGAGGCCAGGAGTTCAAGACCAGCCTGGGCAACATAAGCAAGACCCCATCTTTACAAAAAACTTTAAAAAAAAAATTAGCTGGGAATGGTGGTATGTTTCTGTAGTCCTAGCTACTCTGGAGGCTGAGGCAGAAGGATGCTTGAGCCTAGGAGTTTGAGGCCATAGTGAGCTAAGATCATGCCACTGCACTCTAGCCCAGGTGACAGAGTAAGACCCTGTCTCAGAAAAGATTCCATCAACTACAGTAACAAGTTGTGATAATTGCTGTAAAAAAAAAATAAAGATTGAGAGTAGCTGGGCAGGGACTGAAGTGTGATTGTAGGTTGCAGGGTCAGGGAAGGTTTTCTTATGCTGATGACAGTTAAGCAGAGATCTAATTACTTAGAGAGAGCCAGCCATGCAAAATCGGGAACAAAAGTAAATCAATTGGAGGGAATAGTAAGTATAAAAGCCTTGAATTGGAAATGAGTTTGGCATGCTAAAAGAATGGCAAGAAAACCAATGTGCCTAGACTGGGAAGAAAAAAGTAGAAAAAGTAGAACAAGATGAGACAGGTACAGGGACGTAATAAGCACCTATTAACTTTAGGGTTGAGAAGGCAGAGTGTTCTTGAGACTGAAGTTACTCCCCAAGAACATTTAAAAACTCTCATATTTGAAAAGATGAAGCTATAAGCAAACCCTTTCTAGTTTTTATAACACTATTGGTCTTTTTTTTTTTTTTGAGACAGAGTCTCCCTGTGGCCCGGGCTAGAGTGCAGTGGCATTGTCATAGCTCACTGCAACCCCGAACTCCTGGGCTCAAGAGATCCTCCTGCCTCAGCTTCCTGAGTAGCTGAGACTACAGGTGCACACCACCACACCCGGCTAATTTTTCTATTTTTTATAGAGACAGGGTCTTGTTTTTGCTCAGGCTGTTCTTGAACTCCTGGCCTCAAGGAATCCTCCTGCCTTGGCCTCCTGGAGTGCTAAGATTAGTGAGCCACCTCGCCTGGCCACTATTAATCTTTTATTCTGGTCTTTTGATATCAGTATATGAACAAGTCTTGCTGGGTTCAATATTTTGGAAGCTCATCTAACCCTTTCATGAATTATTTTTATTAATAAACTTTGTTTTGTTTTTATCATTTTTTCCCACTACTTGTATAATTGTTTAACTTTCATGAATTATTTAAAATTTTTTATGTTTTCTGAAAAATTACTTCCTGGCCTTCTAAATATTAAAATATCTCATTGACATTGTTTCACTAAAAATCAATCTCTGACTTATTTCTCTTGAAGAGTCAAGCAAAGCATTCAGTTTCTGAGCAAAATCACACCCTACAAGCAGACTCTTATTCTCCTAATTTACCAAAAAGGTGAGTACATATTTACATATCTAAATGTTGACTAATTATGTCTGTGAAAGGAATGTCAGGTTTACACTTCATTGTGATGCTGGGAAGAGGACTTTTGGGGGTATGGTATCATCATTACTCTTTCTTTTTGTTTTAGTGCCATAAAAGAAGCAAAAATGATGAACCAACAGAGCAAGAAAAGGACAAAGGTGGAAAATACAGAAGTTTCTTCCTTTGACGTTAGGACTTCTGAAATAAGTACAAAGGAAGGGTTACATTTGCACCCTGCTAAATTGAGCACTTCTTTTGACTTTCTGGAGCTAAATTATGGTTGTAACAAAAATGTTGACACAACCATGAAATGCCAGACAAAGGCATTTCCAACAGTTGGGGAACCTCTTAAGAAGCATCAAAGTTTGGACTTGAGCTCTATTTTGTCCGGGGCATGTCCTAATTCTAAACCTGTAAATGCAGGAGGAAGATATTTTAATACGAAGGAACCAATAATACGGACCAAATCAACTCCCTTTGAATTGATACAACAGGGAGAAACCAAGGAGTTGGACATCAAGGAAAATTTTTCTTATTTGGAATCTCAACCACATGATTCTTGTCTTGTGAAACTGCAGGCTCAAAAAGTGAGGCATGTTTCTTCAGCAGAACTGAGTTATTCACTGCCATATGACTCTAAGAACCAAATGGGTAATGCCTCTAATGTAAAGCAGAATGAGTCTAGTGATTTTAGTGTATGTTCTTACATGGATTTAGCAGAAGATCCTTATTTTTCATCATTGCCTCCAAGTAGTGCTAGTTCTAAGATGTCTCTTGATTTAGCTGAGAAGCAAGATGGAACTGTTTTTCCTTGTTCTTTGTTGCCAACATCTTCTACAACCCTCTTTTCTTATTACAATTCACATGATTCTTTAGCACGGAATCCTCCATCCAATTTTCCCTCCCTACTGAACCAAGGGACAGCTGTAGTGGGTAAGTTAATTTTTTAAAGTTTATATAGAATTTTAGATTTCACTTTGTTCCTATATTTGGCTTCGTCTTACTCTTCCCTTCTCCTCTGCTTCTTTCTTTCTTTTCCTTCTCATCCTCAAAGAAGTAAATCCCAGGAGTGTTTTAATGATGTATTAAGTTGAAAATAGCAACATCAAACATGTAATATTCCATGAAACAGGTAGCAGTGGAGGCAGTCAGATCTGGTACAGGATCCGTGCTACCGAGAGTGCTTCTAAAGAAGGCAATCCTCACTTCTAGAAACGTATATCAAAGGCCCATGATTTACCCTTAACATATAGAAGCAGCTTCCAAAAGAACAGCAGAAAAAACTTGATCAATAGCACCACATGGTCACTCACAATTTTTGTTGTGCAACCATGTGACTATAATGAGTTGAACATATTGCTAAAAACTGAATCCTCTTCCTGCAGGAGTAAGAAGGGGAAGACCTGATTTCCTGCCCTTTTATAATAATTTAGATGAGAATATTTGTTTGGTATTTTATGTAAAATTTTTATCTTATATACAGGTTTACTTTCCAATTGTATCTATTTTATAATTCTATATTTTTTCATATTATGTATATTGTTTTGTTTTACTGAGTAGTTTGAAAGTAGAAGTAAATATCCTGTTACAGATGATTATAATAATTTGATATGGAAGAAGATGAGAGAAAGCAACGAGCAAGTTTAACTCTCTTATGCATATCATCAAATAATTTATAAAGCACACTTTACCTAGAGAGGCAGTAGAGAAAACTTTGTTCTACAACATTATTTATTGTACAGGGTTTCCTAATAGATGTATATATCATATATAGCTTTGTAGCAAAAATATTTTATCTGGATCTAGGGAGTTCCTTCTCAATTAGATTATTTTATGCATTTTAATCTTGTTTTGAACTTAAAAGTATTTTCTTTTTCTAGATACCAAGACTACCTCAGACTCCTCTGAGCATCAACATCAAAAAACAAATCATTTTCAGGGATTGTAGCAACATTGACATGTGTGCCCTCTGGTGGCAGTTTCTTAAAATAACTCTTCAAATTTTCTATACAACTTCTCCATGTTTGTATAGAAATATAGAAAACTGTTATACCATTGTATTGTAAAAAGGAAAAACACCCATATTCTTGGATTCTGTGTGAAATTAAGAAGAGATACTAAAATCTTTGTGATTTTACCTACTATATAACTGAATCTTTGGCATGTCAAAAGTGTTTTATAATACTTCATTATATATTCTATGTGAAACAAAAGGAAAGAATTCTGTAGAAAACAGCCCAAGCTTCTTAAATTTATATTGTTTTATGTTAACTAATACTCAGTTGCTCAATCAAAATACTATTGGGCTTTTAACACATTGTCACACTAGAAAAAAATTTTTTTCCTTGGGGCCATGGTGTTTTATAATGAAAATAGAATAAAAACTTCGAAAACAAATGATCCTTTCTAATTTAATGAAAAAATTGTAATTTTTTATTGTTTTTTGTGCATGAGTTATATGCAACTTGAAACATACTTCATGTGGCTCCCAAGGTGAAGAGATATGTAAGTTACATATGCTTCACGAGGTCTAGGGGTCAAAACTAGTGTGAGTTAAATACAACTCACATGGCAGTTAATGCGTTAAAACAAATAATTAAGATTGAAGAATAAGCAACCACTTCCTGGGTCTGTACCTTAAGACAAGATAATTTACTTTGCCTTTTCCTTGAGTGAACAAATACCATACCAATTTAATGGTGCTTTAATGAAATTTAAATATAAATTCTGGGCCAGGCATGGTGGCTCACACCTGTAAGCCTAGCACCCTGGGAGGCTGAGGCAGGAGGATCCCTTGAGTCTAGGAGTTTGAGGCTACTGTGAGCTAGGTTGACGCCATGGCACTCTAGCCCAGGCAACAGAGCGAGACTCTGTCTCAAAAAAAAGAAAAAAAAATATGAATTCTGTTACATTTATATTTAATATTAGATTAGAATACAAGAATTTCCTTTGGATTGTTCTAATTAACAACTGTGATCATATTTCTGACATTTTGGATAGCAACTCCTCTAAGGATAGATGATGAAATTCCCCCTCCACTTCCTGAACGGACACCTGAATCATTTATTGTGGTAGAGGAAGCTGGTGAGTATAGTTTAAGTATAATATAAGGTGTGGATTAACTAGACTACTTCTCAGGTTCTTTCAATGTTTTATGTGCTATTTGCTGAGCAACATTTGATTTCTAAAAGAATACCACTCCTAAGAATTAGACCATATTCACTTTCTTCCAGGAGAATTCTCACCAAATGTTCCCAAATCCTCATCCTCGGCTGTCAAGGTAAAAATTGGAACATCACTAGAATGGAGTGGAACACCTGAACCAAAGATATTTGATGACTCTGTGAGACTTAGACCAAGCAAGGTCAATAACTTTTTTTCTGACTCTACTCATTTGGATTCAACAAAGTTCTACTCTTTGCATTTTTAACACCTATCATTCAATAAATATTAAGCAAATACTAAACATAAAACAATGTGCTAGAGGATGTGGGGGATAAGAAAGATGTATAAGACACAATTCTTGTCCATAAGAAACTTTAGTAGTGGAGATAAAGGATGTGTACCTAAGTCTTTTTTGCCTATATTTATTATAACAAGGCAAATATGATCAATGCCATATGAGGGATAAAGAAATTCAGAAGTGTGGGAGATCACAGGTTGGAAGTGATCAAGGAAGATTTAGTGAAACAGAAAACATTTGAGCTGATTCTTGAAGGATAGTTAAGGCAAAAATAAATGTTTCATATGTTTGGTAGGCTTTATATCATGTTAGCTGTGATAAAATTACAGAGTAATTTTTTGAACGGCAGATGTGCATATTATTTAAGATAAATCTTTTGGAATAATGTTTCCTGCTTCTGGTAGAAAAATCTACATTTCAAACAATGTTATGTATTTCTATATGTTCTGTGAACCAATTATCTTAAAATTTCAGATATCAGCAAAGCAGTTAAAAAACATTTAAAAGTTCCTACAATTGCAATGCTGGTAGGCAAATATTATCTACCTTTTAAATTACAATTTTAATGTACTAGTAATTATTATTATTGTTAATAATATGCATACATATAATGGTCTTTATTTATTTATTTATTTTGAGATAGGGTCTTGCTCTGTTGCCCAGGCTAGAGTACAGTGGTATTATCATAGCTCACAGCAACCTCAAACTCCTGGGCTCAAGTGATCCCCCTGTCTCAGCCTCCTACGTAGCTAGGATGACAGGCACAGGCCACCACACCTGCCTATTTTTTCCTCTTTTTTCTTGTAGAGACAAGAGTCTCGTTATGTTGCCCAACTGGTCTTGAACTCATGGGCTCAAGCGATCCTCTGGCCTCAGACTCCCAAAGTGTTAGGATTACAGGCATGAGCCTAATGGTCTTTATCTGAACAACTCCAAGAGCGAAAAACAACCACTCTTTTTCCGATGTCATGAAATAACTTCAATTTCAACAACTTATCTCTAATTAAATTTTCAGGAAAATGTTTTACGTAGGAAAGAAATAAGTCAGAACGGGAACAATTTAGGACTAATTACCATGGGATATAAAAACCACTGTAAGAGTTAAGGATGCCTTTTATAATTCAGCACACTTATGAATTAGGAAAAATAGAGTTTACATTTTATAACTACCTCTATAGGAATATGAAATATAATTTCAAAAGTGCCATTTTCTGCTTTGAATTTGTATAATTTGTATATATATTCTTTCACTTTCCTTTTCTTTTTTCTTTTAGAGTGTAAAATTCCGGAGTTCCAAATCAGGTAAAAATTTCTCTTGGCCTTAGATGACATTCAGTCCTTAAAATTTATGCTCTAAGAATGGCTAATTAAATTTAGAGTAATTCACCTCAGGAGGGTCCTTGGTTCTCACAATAGTTTCCGCTATTTATTTGATTTACTTCCAGTTTTCCCAGACTAGGAATTTTGTTTTGTGAAAGGCAAGGAGAAGACAGATTTTAGAATTCTGCTCCTTAATATATAACTATTTAAAAATTATTTCAGATAGGATCTTTTAAAATTTTGCATCATTTCCGTTATATAGGTTTTACCATTGTTAACAGTGAGATTCTAGAAAATCATCTCTGGCCACTTAGTTCTTTAATTTGCCATTGCTTCTTCAGTACTTTCCTGAGATTTGTTTGTTTTATACTTTGAATAACAGCTAACATGTATTGGGCATTTATTAGGTACTTTGCATACATTATCACAGGTGGTAGTTGCCCTTAACATATTTATTCATATTGTATTATTCAAACATATAAATAGGTAATATAACCTAGAGGTTAAGAAACATGGGCTTTGGGGTTAGATAGGCTTTAATTTCAAATCCCCAGTCTACTAAGCATTATCAAAATACATAACCTTTAGATTTAATGCAGTATTATGTATTGTGGGTTATTATCAGGGGAGTACTAAGATGAAATGTTATTTTAGGAAGATATCTGCCAGGATATCATTAACTAACAGCTTTAATTCTCAGAATATCTCCTAACACCAAACTGGAAGATGATAAACTATTAATACTTAAGAGTAGTTATCAAATATTTATTAAATGCTTACTGTCTGCCAGTTATTGAATTAGGTGCTAGAAATAAGTACTGTACTTTTGTACACTGCCCAGCATATAAGAAATAAACAAGAAAACTTATTTATAGACAAATTCTAAGGCCTACAAAACCACAATGACCAATGATAGGTGAGACTTTAGTACTTAGCTGCATTTTTGTTTTTAAAAGGCCTTAATATAATATATAATAATACTCCACACTGTATGAGACATTTATGTCCTTAGATCACCATGTGTATCTTTAGAAGTTTACATTGTGGGAAAATTGCTCTGTTAATTAAGATTCTTTATTATGAAAAATTTCAAACATACATTTTAAATCTACCATAATAGCATTATCATACCAATAAAATTAATAATAATTCCTTAATAGCATCTAATATTGAAACTGTGTTCAATTTCCTCCAATTGTCTCAAAAATGTTTTTTAACAGTTGGTTTACTTGAATCTAGATTCACTGTCTACACATTGCATTTGGTTTATATGTTTCTTTAAGTATTTTTAAATCTGTCTTTTAAAATCTGTAACAGTTCTCCTTTTTTATATATTCTCATGCCATTTATTTGTTGAAGAGAGTGGATCATTTGTCTTACAGACTGCTTAACATTCTGGATTTGGCTAATTGTAACCTCATGGTTTCATTTAACATGTTCCTCTATCCCCAGGATTTCATGTAAAATGGTAGATAGATCTAGAAGCTTGACTAAATTCAGTTTCAGTGTCTTTGGAAGAACACTTCTGAAGTGAGCTATAAGTTTTGGATGAATCATACACTCATTTGCTAAAGAGATAGTAGAATGAAGTTCTAAAGGGTCTAGTCACCATTCAGATAATTTTTTATTTGGTGGTTAAGATTGATTAATTGAAAAAATTACAGAAAGCCAAAAAGGATCATGACTTATGACTTTTTAATTGATGGATTTCTTTGCTTTGTTTTATACTTTTTTTAAAATCACAGATCTACATCAAGATCGTTCTTCTTCTCCCCCACCTCCACTCCCAGAAAGAACTCTGGAGTCCTTCTTTCTTGCTGATGAAGATTGTAAGTAGCAGTATTTTCTCTCCAAAAAAAAGTTACAAAAATGAGGAGGTTAAAAGATTAACATTAGGAGCTAAATGGAAAAGGCACAAAGAATGATCAAATAAAAGAGTACATTTTAAAAGCCCATCATGTTCCCCAGAAATAATAAGCAATTAAAAAATTAAAAATAAAAGCCCAGAATATGTAGTAAAAAATAATGCCTAAAAAAGTCAAGCTAATACCAGGCATGGTAGCTCATGCCTGTAATCCCAGCACTTTAGGAGGCTGAGGTGGGAGGATTACCTGAGGCCAGGAGATCATGATCAATCTAGGCAACATAGTGAGACCCCATCTCTACAAAAAATTTTTAAAAATTAGCTTGAGCCCAGGAGTTCCAGGTTACAGGGAGCTATGATTACACCACTGCATTCCAGCCTGGGCAACAGAGTGAGACCCTGTCTTCAAAACAAAGAAAGAAAGAAAAAAAAAAGCCAAGCATTACGGAATATACATCTGTATATAACCTGGAGGCTTAAGAAGCTATGCCACAAAATTCTTTTTCTCCTTTTTTTTTTTTTTTTAAAGGTATCCAGGCCAAATCTATAGAAACTTATTCTACTAGTTGTCCTGACACCATGGAAAATTCAACATCTTCAAAACAGACATTGAAGACTCCTGGAAAAAGTTTCACAAGGAGTAAGGTAAAGAAGATAGCTGGGTTCATTCACATGGTAACAGAAAACAAAACAAAATAACACAAGAAGATGGGAGTTTTAGAAAACAAGCCAGGGATTTTCCATTTCTGCAGGTTTCCTCTTCCCTAGGATTAAGAAGAAAAATTACATTAAATATCTTTACTAAAACTGTTAATCTCACAGCAATCAAAATTAATGGAAGGAAACCACAAAGGAGAAAAAATACAACTTAGTTAAGAACTTATTTTTCCCTAAGGTTAATTTATAAATTTGAAAGATGCCCAATAAAACTATCAACTTGTTTATTGGTGGAACTAGACAGTCTTGATTCCAAAATTTATATGAGGTAAGGGAGGAGAAAGAATAACCAGAGAACTGCAAATAAATGAATAAATAGATAAAAGTAAAAGCAATGGAAGGAGGTTAGCCTTACCAGATACTAAAATATTGTAAAGCCTCAATAATTAAAATGGTATGATACCGGTGTATGAAAAGAAAAGTATACCAACAGAATAAAAGGGAAAGTCTGGAAATATTTCCAAATATATGTAGGAATTTAGTGTACGATGAAGGTGGTATCTCAAATCAGTGGAAAAAGACGGATGATTTCATAATTGTTGCTAGATCAAATAGATAACCACCTGAGAAAAAAGCAGGGTCTATACCTCACATCTACACCAGGATAAATTCTATAATGGCTAAAATATTGAAATGTTAACAAACAGACAAACAGCCCTAACCCATAGAAGTACTAAAAAAACTTGGAAAGATTCTTTTATAACCTGGGAGTATGAATGACCTTTATAACAATGACTCAAAATTCAGAAGCCATAAGAAAAGAGACATATAAATTCAACTAAATAAAAGCAAAAATTTCTGCATGGTGAAAAAAGAAAAATTACATTAAAAATCAAAATACAGGCCAGGTGCTGTGGCTCACCCCAATAATCCCAGCACTTTGAGAAGCGAAGGCAAGAGGACTGCTTGAGGCCAGGAGTTCGAGACTAGCCTGAGCAAGAGTGAGACCCCTGTCTCTACAAAAAAATAGAAAAATTAGTCAGGTGTGGTGGTGTGCTATAATACCAGCTACTCATGGGGCTGAGGAAGGAGGATCGCTTGAGTCCAGGAGTTGGAGGTTGCAGTGAGCTGCACTCTAGCCTGAGTGACAGAGAGAGACCCTGTCTCAAAAAAAAAAAAAAAAAAAAAAAAGAAAGAAAGAAAGAAAAAACCCCCAAAATACAAAAAACAAATTGGAAAAGAAATCTGCAACTAACATTATAGAAAAGAGGTTATTTCTTTAACATACAAAGAGCTCTTAGAAATTCATAGAAAATAATAACCTTAAAATAAAAATGGGCAAAAATATATGATCAGAGTTCATGTATTTCAAAGAGTTCATGATCATGTAGTTCAAAGAAAATAAATGAGTGTGGTCTGCCCTTTAAACATTTGATATGTTCAACTTCATTCATAATAAGAGAAATACAAATTAAAACCGCAATGACATATTGTTTTTCATCTACCAGAATGGCAAATTCTAAAAGTTTGAGTATGCTCTCTGTTAGGGAGACTATGGGGAAATAACACTCCTATGTTGTTGGTGGGAATGTCAAATGGTACAACTTCTATGGAGGGCAATTTGGCAATGTCAAAATTACAAATGTAGGCCGGGCATGGTGGCTCACGCCTGTAATCCTAGCACTCTGGGAGGCCGAGGTGGGAGGATCGCTCGAAGTCAGGAGTTCGAGACCAGCCTGAGCAAGAGCGAGACCCCGTCTCTACTAAAAATAGAAAGAAATTATATGGACAGCTGAAAATATACAGAGAAAAATTAGCCGGGCATGGTGGCACATGCCTGTAGTCCCAGCTACTCGGGAGGCTGAGACAGAAGGATCGCTTGAGCCCAGGAGTTGGAGGTTGGTGTGAGCTAGGCTGACGCCATGGCACTCTAGCCTGGGCAACAGAGTGAGACTGTCTCAAAAAAAAACATATATACAAATGTATATATCCTTTGATGCAACCATTTCACTAGAAGTGAAATTTATCCTACAAATATACTTGTACACATATGAAATGACATGTCTACCAGATATTCACTGCAGCATTATTTATAAGAGCTTATGACTAGAAACAACATGAATGTTTATCATCAGGGGAACTGACTAAATAAGTCATAAACCATGGTATAGCCATACAATAGAATACCATGCAGCTAAAAAAACAATGAGGACTCTCTCAATATATTTATATATAGTTTATTAACTTTTGCTTAAAAGGGGAAAATATGATCTATATTTACTTATACATTCATAAGTAACTCAGGAAGGATACATAAGAAACTAACAGGGGTTAACTACAGGGGACGGGCTCTAAACTGGGTAGAGGAAGACAAGGATATGAGTATTTTTGCTAGGATTTTAAAAATTGTAAATAAATTTTTTTTTTTATTTTTTTATTTTGCAACTGCAGCTGTCTCAGTATAAATTATTTTTTTAAAAACCTAAAAATGTATTAAATATCTATTTATATAAGAGTACATTTCTGTTAGGTGTTACGAAAATAGAAATGTCATCAAGGACATCTGTCTGCTCTTGAAAAGAGTATAGTTAATCTGTTGGAACAGTACACCTCTTTGAGAAACAACAGAAAAATTATCAAGAAGAATAAAATGCCATGAAGCAGATTAAAAACAAGTATGCCGAGCAAGTGTGGAGTAAAGAAGAAATTTGTGTAGGTTCCTTGAAGAAATAAGTTAGAGATACCACCATAAAGAAGGCAGAGGACATGGGTTTGCTGAGAGAAGGGAGAAGTATCATGGAGAACACTATGGAAATGGGTCTTAGTAAATTCAGTACAGAATACAGTCAGCAAGAATACGAATGGTTATGTATCACAGCTATACTCTGAAGCCATTGTGGGTTCTGAAATGGTCCTAATAAAGGAAAAAAGTAGGAACTTCATATTTCTCCCTTGATTTTCTAATAGCATTATTTCTAAATATACGGTGTGATACTTATATGGGTGGTAAAAATAGCAAGATAAAATCAAGTGGAGATTTTGCACTGAATTAAAAATGGCAAGATGGAAAAATAACTGCATTTTCATGTCTACTTTTAAAGAAATTAACCCTTTTGACTTAAGTCTATGCTTTTACTTGATTAAAGTATTTTGGATTTCACAGGAAAAAACTAACATTTTCCCTTTCTTCATGTTTGTAGAGTTTGAAAATTTTGCAAAACATGAAAAAGAGTAAGTTTCTTTGTAATATGTTTCTTATATTACTTTCACTATTATGTAATTTTTCTTTATATATACACTCTGTAAAAAATTAACAACATTTTTCCTAAACAGAGCCTCTCTAGTATCCTATGAGTCAGAAAAATCACCCCTGAGCCTTGTACATTGTGCTAGGCTGCACAATGCTAATATTGGGCAGGGATTAGGGGGATGGAAAGTTTTCTGTTTAACAGACAGAAATAATAATTAGTACAATGTTCCTACCCATCCTAAGATGCTGCCATACATGTGTGTTATTTAAAATTCCCAGCAGTCTAACCTCAGATGTATTTTCTTTGAAAATAGTCACAGCAAAGCATATTGTGAAACAAATGTGTTGACTTCATGAAATAAGCAAAGCATTGACACATTTCCATTTTTACCAAGTATTATTAGCAGTAAGTCTGTTGCTTACTATTTTTGCTATATTATAATGAAAATAAAGCCCATAGACTCCTGAAACTGTGAGAAATTTTCTTAGAAATCCTTATTTACAAATATAAAATATATAAAACATGGTGCTACACTTTTTAAAATTTTGATTCATTTGGTCAATCACGAAGGACCAAATAGTTACTTGAAGTAATATTGGTGCTATAGGGAGGGACAAAGAGCATTGAGAAAATCTGATTTAAAGTATAGTCTAAGTAAGAAGGTTTATAGTGGAATCTTACTTTCTCCTTTTGTGTTTTCACTCTATCTCCCTAGCCATAAACTCTAGATTCTTGAGCTAGTTTTCTGTCATTGCCATCTTAGTTGATCTCTGAAATGAACTGATTTCTCATTCACGATGGCTGAAGTATGGTTGGAAAATATGCCCTTTCTCCTAAATTTATTCAAAAGAGAATTTAAACATTTCAAAAGGAAATTATGGTGGGAAATAGGGTCAATAAAATAGCCAAAAAGCAAAGAAATGAGTGATTTGAATAGCCAGCCAAAGATTGGTTTGATCAGTTTAGCTTATGAAACACTGTTCTTTCTCTAGCTCCAACTATGTCTGAAGATATCAAACAAAGAAATAGAAACTTCAGGTAGATTTAGATTGGCATAGTTTTGAGATATGGTAGGGCTCTCAGAGACAGTCTTATTCTAAGTAAATGCTTCCAGGCCATTCTTTGGATCTAAGCTGTGCTGTATTTCTATTTTTCAGTTACCTTGATCCTCTGGTCTTTTTCCCTTAAATGAAGGACATCTGCCCCCCAAAATTGATCCTGAAGCTTTAGACTTATCTATCTGCCTGTACTTCATATGTGTCCTCTGCCTCTTACAGATGGTTTACAACTCCAGAATTCCCTTTCTTCTCCCTGTAGACTGAATCTCTTGTTGATCTATAGTTAAAGCTGGTCCTACTTTTAATGAAATTAGGATTCTTCATCTGTTATTTTAAGCTAGCATCTAATCCTAGTGTCTTTCATTCATTCAGTTAATCAATCAATATTTGGTTAGTGCCTCCTGTGTGCCAGGCAAAGTGTGGGGAGAGTACTCCAGAGAGTGGGAAAAAAAATCTCTGCAGTGTGAGAATTGGGCATGTTGTAGGAACTCAAAAGGAAGCCATCAGAGCTGCAGGGTAGTAAGTAAAGAGGAGACAAGAGTAAGGTGAGGCTGGAAAGATGAGGGAGGAGTAGTCAGATTCTTGTGGGTCATGTTAAATAGTTTAGAGTTTATTCTAAGTGCAATGGGAAGCTATAAAAGGGTTTTAGGCAGAGATGTTACACGCTCCATCTTTTTTTTTTTTTAAAAGATCATTCTGGCTGCTGTATGAAGAATGAATTATAGGGTGGTAAGAGTGGAAACTGTCAACTCTGATGCCTGGTGCCAACTTTTGGTGGGAAACTTTGGAATTGCTCAGAAATCCTTTAGTTGCAAGTGACAGAAAACCCAACTTAAGCTGACTTAAGCAGAAAAGGAGAATTTATTGGCTTGTAACCAAGGGTTCAGATGATGGAATCAGAACCTAATCTCTCATTCCATCTCTCTCAGGTTTGTTTCACTCTGTGTTAGCTCACTTGTAGGCAAGCTTTTACCCTGTGAGTTGAGGCTTATGATGGAAAAAACCAGCTCTTTCCTGGTTGCTCAATCAACAGACTATTGTTGATTGGGCCTGATTATCTTGGCTTGGTTCACTTGCCAATCCCTGAACCAATTATTGCCAGTATATTTAAAGTTCCGATTAGGCAGGATAATGTCATATCTAATATTTAACACTTGTTATATGTAGACACTGACCAGTCAGGAATGAAGTAGAATCAGCTCCACTGGAAGTATGGGAACTGAAAATTGAGCAGGGATGGTTTCCTAAAGGAAAATTCAAGTTCTATTATCAGAAGAGGGAATGAATGCTAGGCAGGCAGCATAAAAATATCTATGACAAGCCAATATGCAACATAGCAGCTCCTTTTGATATATATGTGCAGAATCTTTGCCTCTTTTATAAAAAAAAAATGTCTTTTTGGGACAATTGTTTTCTTTTTGAGGCATGTATACAACTCTCAGCTCAGTACAGAGATTACTGGTATCTCCTTAACTTCCTTACCTTCACCCACTTCACATTCATGTTTCTGTCTCCAGTGCCTAGCTCAATGCTTGGCACATAGTGGGTATTCAATAAATATGTATTTTAATTGGATTTGATTGAAATTCACTATGTAGTCTAGTGATTCATACTCAAGTACCTCCTGGAAGAGAAAGGTGTTTCTTGAACCCTAGTATTAGGTGTGTATGTGCAAACACATGTACATAGTTCTCACACTGCATTCTGAAAACAGCATCAAAAAGAATATTTACTAATTTCTCCCCATTTACATGCTGTTTATTAGAAAGTTTATACAAATTTGGAATTATCTTTTCATTGCAACAGAGTACATTTAAAAAATGTGGAATTTCACTGGATTGTTTTCAAAACTGGGCAGAAATTGATACATGACTATATCAAAGTAGCTACCTGTAAATAACTAAAGTAGCAAAACAAAGCAATATGACAATGCTTTTGGGAGATTATGGGTCTAAATTAGAATCATCTATAATGCGGAAAAAAAAGTAGGCTGGAAAGTGGAATGAAGAAAGATTGTAAGAGGAGAGGAGAGTGTAAGAAAAAATCACAAACTTGCCATGGATAAATTAATGTGGAGAACAAATGATTTAAAAATGTACTAAGATGGCCAGGCGCAGTGGTTCACGCCTGTAATCCTAGCACTCTGGGAGGCCAAGGCAGGTGGATCGCTCAAGGTCAGGAGTTCGAGACCAGCCTGAGCAAGAGCGAGACCTCGTCTCTACTAAAAAATAGAAACAAATTATCTGGCCAACTAAAAATATATATAGAAAAAATTAGCCGGGCATGGTGGCGCATGCCTGTAGTCCCAGCTACTGGGGAGGCTGAGGCAGAAGGATTGCTTGAGCCCAGGAGTGTGAGGTTGCTGTGAGCTAGGCTGATGCCACGGCACTCTAGCCTGGACGACAGAGCAAGATTCTGTCTCAAAAAAAAAAAAAAAATGTACTAAGAATGATCAGAGGGCAAATGAGATGAAGTCCAAAGCCAAAATGTGAATCCCCCCAAAAGCTGATTCATAATATATATTTGATCTATCTTATTCCTTTGGCAATTTTCTTTAGTGTTGGGCTTTACTATACAATCTATATGCAAAGAAAAGAAACCTTTAAGAAAACCACACATACATACAAATGAGAAGACTATAGTGTCAGCTCATTTATAAGCACTTATATTTTGTTACTATTTGACAGTGATACATTTATTTGGGAGTATTAATTACTGTGGAGGAAATGTTTAAGCTCAACAAGTATGCAATCTCACAAACAGTAATCTGAGTTTGTCTTTAGTCTCTCCCTTACATTTTTTCTTTTGATTCCAGATATCTGTAATTCTTCCCCACCAAGCAAGCATGCAGAATCTGTTCAGTCAAATAACTCCAGCTCCTTTCTTAATTTTGGTATGTGTGTTATTTTACAGCAGAGTTTTGAAAAATTATCTAAATTATTCATTTACAATATAACAGATACAAATGTAAATATGATTATGGTTGTATGCATCAGTCCTTATATTTATATTCTTTTTCATGCAATTTGTCTTTTTAATTTTAACCTCAGCTACCTTTTAACATCACACATAGAACTAAATTATCTAGCATATGCAAAAAATAAAGCTAGGTAACCAAATTATTATGTTGGCATGTAGTAAATAAATATGACTAGCCAAATGAAGAAATTGAGATGCTGTGATATTCTGATTCGTATCTAAAGCAAAGTTATAAAAAACATACAAGTGTGATAAAAAGAATAGCAGCTGCTGCTGTCTAATCTTATGTAACTCATTCAACAGTAGGGGATGAAGTACAATTCTGACAGCTTAAAGGAATTGCTCACTCAATTACTCCTAACTCTAAGCTATAAACTTAAAATGATGATATTATTTTAAGCATTCTATTATTCTATGTGATATACATTCATGGTACTATTTAAAACAGTATCACATACAATGTAATTTTTTGTAGGAAGTACAGCAATTAGTAGTAGGATATTACTACTAAAAATTATTATTAACCAAAAAGCAGACTCTCTGACAGGGTCTGGGGGACCCCCAGGAGTTAGTCCCTGGACCACACTTTTGAGAATTGCTGCTTAATAGTATTGTGCCTATTTGTATTGTCAAAATTAGGTTGCTGCCACATTCAGATTGCAGGTGGCAAGAGAAGAGAAAAACATGGAGAGGTATGGCCTCTTCTTCTGGTCTTAAGGCAATGGCCTGGAAGTGGCAACATCACTGTCAGCTCACATTCTCTTGAAAAGAACTTAGATATGTGCTCTAACTAAATTGCAAGACAGACTGGGAAATGTAATATTGCTGGGCAGACAGATATAATTGCCTAGATACATTTCTATTTGAGGAAGAAGCAAAGAAAGATTTTGGTGGATAGGTAGCAATCTCTGTCTCACCTGGGTTATGGTCCCCATGCCACCTTCACAAAATGTTTCACTAGAATCTTTGGATCTGTTTCTCTAGCCATAAAATTTTCTTTGGCTTTCATTAAGGTTTACAATGTTATAATTAAGAAAAAGAAGTTATAATTTGTATGAAATCATTTAGCTAAAGACATTTACATAGAATATTATACAAACTGGAAAAAACTATTTTTTCATAGTTTTCTTGGAACACAAATGTTCTCTGCCTCCTTCTTTTCTCTCAGTGATACCACTTGAGTAATTCAAGGCCCACCCAGTTTTACAATAGTCTGTGATATAATATGAGGATAAAATATTAGAGAGCTGCCTCCATGTTGCTTTCTCTCAAATATGCCTAGATCTGAACATTTTATCTACTTAAAAAGCAACACATTTTTTTTCATTGGCTCCTTTTAATAAAGAAGGCTCCTTTTAAAATATAAATTGTAAGGTCATATTATTCAAAAAAGTATTATTAAAATAATAATAATTTTTTTCATTCATATTCATTGAATGAAAAAAAATTATGGTTCAGGTTTATTTTCCCTGAGTTGGCCCACATGTAAAAAAAGGTAGCTCACAATTGTTCTAAACTATTGAGAATTGACTAATACAAGAGACAATATAGGTATTCCTAAAATTTTAGATACTCAGTACCTACATGTGTCCTTACATTCTATTCCCAGTCCACTTGGGTTATAATCAAGCTATCTGTACTGATGGGATGATTTTGACTATTTTGTGAGACCATTTAACCTGAAGTATTCCTTCTATCTTCTTTCTCACCACTCAGAGGAGTAAAATGTACATGAACTAAGCTGTACCACCCCTCCCTCAATTTTTTTTATCACCACCATTAATAAATTTAATTTTAGTGGTTTTTATAAAAAAATCTTCTTTTCCCCTTCCTACCATCCTCTTCAGTTCTGGTACAGTTTTTTTAGGTTCAGATTTAAGCAACATTTGAGTAGTTACTATGTGTCAGGCATTGTACTGGATACTTTTAAAACAAGTATCTCATTTGCTCCTTATATCAGTTCTTTAAGGTAGATAATATATTT
The DNA here is from genome assembly GCA_028533085.1 of Varecia variegata. Classification (NCBI taxonomy): domain Eukaryota; kingdom Metazoa; phylum Chordata; class Mammalia; order Primates; family Lemuridae; genus Varecia; species Varecia variegata. The sequence continues at coordinate 7,932,627 of CM052444.1, read as the reverse complement.
TGTAAGATGAATGAAATTAAAGGTTTAGGAATATCTTTGAGTTTCCCATTCTCTGGTCTTCCTCTGTATTTCAAACCTTTCATTTCTTTATTTAAGCCCCTAAAGTTGCTAAGTGTAAGATACTGTGAAAATATACTGCCATCAAAGAAAAGTCCTATGTTGCTCAAGTCTGCAGTCCCCAATCCCCGGGGCCATGGACCAGTATCTGGACCAGGTCTGTGGCCTGTTAGGGACTGGACTGCAGAGCTCCACCCACCCCAACCCGGGGATCCGTGGAAAAACTGTCTTCCATGAAACCAGTCCCTGGTGCCAAAAAGGTTGGAGACTGCTGGCTTAAGTGATTAAAACAAAAATAAAAACAAACAAACAAAAAACCCCACCAGTGTCATCAATCTGTAAATCTTTTGACAGCATCCAGAAATAGCCTTCATTAATTGTGAAAAATTTCCTCAACCTCCTTCTTTGGGGTGAGTGTGGAGGTTCAAGTTTGAGGAAGAAAGATAAATAAAAATGATTACTTAATTACTTAATTACTTTTTTCCAGGATTGCTCATTATTTTTTCTAAGCTTTTCAAATATAATCTCTTAGTAAATTGATGGCTTTCTGGGCTGAAGTAGAGGTATAACTGAATTTAATATAGTAATTTTGCAAGTAATAGTGCTTATTTTTGTGAAATTGAAATTTCCCAGCTTTGCTTTTTTGATGGATAGGTGATAAGTAAAGAAAACCATAAATAAATGATATTATATATTGAATTATCAAAGGCTATCATAACCAGGGTTCTTCATCTTATTATTACCATTATTAAATTTTTAAATGCTCTACAAACTTAAAATGTATCATTTAAGCTTTAAATTACTATAATGCATTTATAATTTATTACTACATTGATCAAAGATGCTGGCTAACCTTTTAAAAAATCCATATATTTGCATATATTAAAATATACTCTAAAATCCAAGTATTCATTTCTATATAAAAAAACTTTCTCTTTTCATTCAAATTTCTTTTTGTTCCCAGGTTTTGCGAATCGTTTTTCAAAACCCAAAGGACCAAGAAATCCACCACCAACTTGGAATATTTAATATAACTCTGGATTTATGATATAGGCTGCAAGTGCATCTGCAAATAAAACTACTAGAATACTGCTAGTTAAAATAAGTATTCTATATTCATAATATCAGTAATGAAGATATGCTAATGTGTTAATAGCTTTTGAAAGAAAAGTAATATGCAAGTACATGTCAGCAGTTTTGTATTTCATATTATTTACATTGGGTTGGAAACTACAAATAAAAGTTTGTCACTTGAGCTTATGTAAAGAATGCTGTATGAGAAACACTATTTTTTTTAACTTTCAAAGGTTTGTAAGATTTGGATCTCAATTAAATTTCTACATTGTCAGAATTTACTATAAAAAGTTTAAAAAAAATCTTATCTTGTGGTTGCAGTACAAAATTCCTGCTTGTGACAATGACTATTCCCTGGTAGCTATTTTTGACTAAATGGAGTATAACTTGCACATCTTGCCAAATGTAGGGGGAAACTAGAGCAGTAAGAAAAGGAGAAATTATATTTAAGAGAATAAAATGTGCAAATCATGGCAGTAATCATTTTTAAATCTAATCCAACTAACGAGATGTTCAACTACATTCCTGATAAGTTTTAACCTACCTTACTCAATTATCAATTCTAGAAAAATAATCAACTAAATACAGCAGCTATCTTTTGGTAGCATTTCTTTCATTTAAAAATTTATATTCAACCAATCTGAGATAATTCTAGTTTAAAATGAAGTTTTATGTGAATATGGATCTGCCTTTAAAAAATCTATTTCAAATCTAATTTTATGTAGCAAATAAGTTAGTGGGTAATTATTATTACAAAGAATTCACCCAACTTCCTCTAAATGATTTAACATCTTTTTATTGAAAAAAACCAATACTTTATTTCTAACTTTTAGATACATGTAATATTACTTAAACATCATTTGCTCTGCAATATTTTTCATTCGGAAGCCTAATGATGGGACAAATAGAATGAAATATTCTTAACCTGTCTATTGTAGTACAATTTACCCAATAGATGATCAATAAACTTTTTTGTTTTTAAACTAACTTGATTGCAGTAGTGTTAGTTTAGGTAATACTTCTCCAGGAACTAGTAGTATCAAATAACTAATTTTTTTCTATTTAAAAAAATTTTTAATTCTTTTCTTACCCTGGTCTCCCGCATGAAAATCACAGTAATTTTATCTGCTGAGTATATCACTGAATCAATTATTTCCAAATATCTTTATCAAGGACCAAATATATTAAACGAATCCGAGGTAAGGTCCTGTGCATGGCGCACACCTATATATAGTCTCAGCTACACCAGAGCCTGGGGCAGGAGGATCCCTTCAGTACAGGAGCCCCAGGCCAGCCTGGGCAATACAGTGAGACCCCATCTCTAAAAAAGAAAAATAAATAATAATGATGATGATAAAAAATCCTAGGTAAAAGCTAACTAAAGTGAGCAGTCAGGATAAAATTCTAAATGAACTTCAGAGGAGCAAGCATCCCTTAGTGAACAGTGACAATTTTTGAAGTGTTCTCTGGTAGACACGCTTTTCAAATTTAGAAAATCTTACACGTATGATTTGAAAAAATCTTATTGAAAAAATCTTAAACATGGTTTTCCATGTAGGAATATATTCACAATAAATGCCGGACTCTACCTTCCCAGGCATTATAAGGGATGTGGCTTGATGGCGAGGTGAGGCCGTGCTTACCAGGCTCCCAGGCAGTTCTTGCACCTGACTTGTTACGCCTGTAGTTGTAACCATAGCAATGCCCATCAAAATGCTTCAAAGATTTTCTGAATTGCGGCCCTATTATATTTTACAGCAAAATTGCCCTCATTTTACATATTAACTCCTTTTTGCCCTTCATTTCATCGCTTGTCAAAGGTTAAAGGTGGAGATTCTTTTACCTCATAAAGGTTATGAGAGAAATATGAAATTTAAAAGTCACTATGGAGACCACCTACTCCGTGTAAAATGACGAAGGGGCACAGGAAGATGAAAATGGGAGCGCGCCACCAGGCTCTGAAAGCCACAAACATTGTTTCGGCCGTTAAGGCGGTTGGCTGCCAGTCACCGCCCAGCGGCGGTTGCGTCGCAGCCCGAAGCGTGACTCGGCGCACGCTCCCTTTCCGCTCCTCCACTCACAGAGCCGTGGACGCGGCGGACTACCACTCCCACGAGGCTTTGCGCGGCCGAGTGCTTTACAATAGAAGCTCGGTTGGAGAGTCCTGCGGAGAAGCGCTGGGAACCGCCGCTTCCGGCATGTTGGGCTCAGGACGAAGAACGGCCGACAAGTACAGGGCGCAGGAGAGACTCCATTGCCCAGCGGGCCGTGCGCGGGTGGCGCTTGCGCGATGCGCGGACGGGGGGGCGGTCGGGCCATTTAAATGTGTGTTTGTGGGTGAAATGGCTGCGCAGGTCGGAGCGGTGCGCGTAGTACGGGCGGTGGCGGCGCAGGAGGAGCCGGACAAAGAAGGGAAGGAGAAACCCCATGCTGGGGTCTCGCCGCGGGGAGTGAAGCGGCAGCGCCGAGCTAGCAGTGGGGGGTCTCAGGAGAAGCGGGGGCGGCCGAGCCAGGATCCCCCTCTCGCTCCCCCTCACCGGCGGCGTCGCAGCCGCCAACATCCCGGGCCGCTGCAGCCAACGAATGCAGCCCCAACCGTCTCAGGCCCTGTTGAGCCTCTTCTCCTGCCGCCTCCTCCGCCACCTTCGCTGGCACCCGCCGGGCCCGCTGTCGCTGCCCCGCTCCCGGCCCCAGGCACCTCGGCCCTCTTCACCTTCTCGCCCCTGACGGTGAGCGCGGCCGGGCCCAAGCATAAGGGCCACAAGGAGCGGCACAAGCACCATCATCACCGTGGCTCCGATGGTGACCCCAGCTCCTGCGTTCCGGGCGATCTTAAGCACAAGGACAAGCAGGAAAACGGCGAGAGGGCCGGAGGGGTGCCTCTGATCAAAGCCCCCAAGAGAGGTGAGAGCAGGCGAACTGCCCTGGCTTGGGCTGTATGTCTTTCTCAGTTCCGACATTCCACACCTTTAGTACTGAAAGACGCCAAACCCTTGCTTACCTGCTGCTGCTTTACTCTCCAGAGCCCACTGGGGTGGACTCTGGATTTCAGACCGTTGACACTGTTTGACCTACTTGAGGTTTCTCGCTCCGAGACCGAGCTGTCACTTACTAACCCCCTTCCCAGTCTCCGGGAGCCTTGCTAGGTTTGTTTTCAAATTCGGCAGGCTTTCCGCGCCGCGCGGTTCTGGGCGTTAGATTAGTAGGTGGGGTATTAAAAACTGCTTTCTGAAGTAAAGGCTTGTCTAAAATTCCTTCTCCCTGTTTTCCCTGCCGGAAAGCTTCAGTATTTGCTCCCTTCTCTTCCAGAATATTCATGGGTATCGTTCAGGAATTTAATGAGGGAATTCTTACAGAGGTTACACCACTCACGGGTTGACTTAGCTTCTGTAAGGTAAAATATCAAACGCAGTTTATCTTGGTTCTTTTTCATCTAGAGTAAAAATCATTCCTATATTTTCATATTAGTTATTTTAATTCTTAGAATAGGGATGGGGAAAATTTTCTGTCCCTTTTGATCCTAGGAAATAGGACCAACAGTGCCTCTGAAAAGTGGAAAGTGTACAATAGATGACAGAGGCAGGAATTCCAGTTGCATTTTATTCTGTCTAGCACTATTTGTGAATCTATTTAATCCAATAACCCTCAAGAATATTTAACCTAGAAAATACAGGACTGATCGTGTGGGTTCTAAAGAAATTCAGTTGGCCAAAATCGGTGTTTTCCCATTTCCAAGTACCTGTAACATTTATTTATATTATTTGTGGAAGAAAGGGGTATGCTTTTGATTATGCCATATGTTTGTACTTTGTATATTATTTTATATAATTTGTTAGTTGTTTCTTCTCAAGAAACTTTTAAGATACTTCCAGGTTCCTTAGTACTGAGCCAGTTATTACATGCTAATGAACCAGTCTTTCTTTCAGCCTAAAGTTTTGTGGGTCTTGCATTCTTTCCACATATTTGGCTTTAACTTAGGGCTAGTCAGTTTTTTGTGGTGCTGTTTCCTTTTTTTTTAACCTGTTCCTTACAAGGTGAATTTTGTGGTGTTATTGCCAAATAATGTAGTTAGTTGCAAATAATTGCTTAGTATTTATTGAATAGAATTAAATTTTTCTTCTTTTGATGGTATCCAAATCTTATCCTCAGGAATAGAGCTTGTGGCAAGCTGACAGGAGTGCCAGTTTCCACCACCAACAGGCAATGATCTTGCTGTCTTTTATTTTTACCTTTATTCCCCACCTTCTCATTTCTTTTGTGTGTGTATTTCAACTGTACAGAACTAGAGGGAATCTTAGTGATCATCTGGTTTAAATTTGTATTGTAGAAGAGGAAACGAAGGCCCAAAGTAGTGAAGGGACTTGTCTAATCAAGTCACAGTTAATTAGGACGAAGTACAAAATTAAAAAATTTTTTTTTTTAAATGAATCATTGGCATAACAAGGAGTGTAACCCAGACTACTGAATCTCCAAGGTGCATGTTGTTGCTTTCTCTTCTTGCTCTTCATTTTTTTCCACTCCTTTGTTTACATTTTCCCTGTGCTTTGACGTTACAGGGGCAGTAGATGATCTTAGATCATCAAAGATCTTTGACCCAGCGCCCTTTTATAGGAGGATAGTGGCAACGGCATGTGTAATAATTCAGTGTGCTTCTCTGAAGATTACACAGGTCCCATGTTCTTTAAAAAGAAAACAAACAAAAACAAGCCTCTAACCCAGTGCTGACTGAGAGAACTTTCTCAGATGATGGAAATGTTGTGTATCAGTGCTGTCCAATATGGTAGCCATATATGGCTCTTTGAACAGACCTGAAGGGTGGTTAGTGTGACTAAGGAACTGAATTTTTTATTTTATTTAATTCTAATTAATTTATAATTAGTCACATATGGCTAGCGGCTACCACATTGAACAGTGCAGCTCTAAACATTTGTAGTTTGCCAATATGTGAAGAAGAGAAGTGATTTAAGATCAGGCTGTTTACACATTTTAACTTTTGGCTGAAAAATTGTTAGATTATATACCCAAACTATACTTTGGTGGAAAAGGGCTACCTAGTCAAAAATACATTTGGGAGAAAGATGGTTGACATGCACTGATATTTAAAAAGTTCTGAAAACCCTACAGAAAATAAACAGGTTTGAATTTATTTAATCCAGGCTTTTGCACAGTTTAACTGATGCTTTTTTTGTTCTCTGAACATCTTTATACTTGATAGTGATATGTAGGAGGCATGCCTCTCATATTAATCTGAGTTTAAATCATGGCTCCACCACTTACTGTGTGACTGTGAGCAAATTGCTGTAACGTCTCTCAACCTCAGTTTTCCTGTCTGTAAAATGGGGTTATGGTATTTCATTTATAAAGTAGTTAATGTGGATTAAATGGGGCAATGTGTGGGAGGCACTTAAAACAGTTCCTGGCTCATTGTAGGCACTTGGTTAAAACTGCCTTTTATTATTTTGTTGTATTTGGTCCTTGAAACAACTAATAAGGAGAGTGGGTAGTCTCTTTTTATTTATAGAGCTAGGTCTTCCCTTTGCTTATCCTCAGACTTTCAGAAACTATTTTAACTTTCTGAGATAATTATAGATTCACAGGAAATTTCAAAAAAAGTACAGAGAAGTCCTACCTTACCTTTCACCAGTTTCCCCTAGCTCTTCCCCTAGTGGTTACGTCTTACATAACAATTTTATGATACCAACACCAGGAAATTGACATTGATACAGTGTGTGTGTAATTATGTGCCATTTTATCACATGTAGATTAGTGTAACCACCACTACAATTGAGATACAGAACTATTCCATCACCACAAAGCTCTTCCTTGTGCTATCCATTTACAGCCTTAGGCACTCCTTCTGTTTCTCTACCCTCCCTAACTCCTGGCAGCCACTAATCTGTTCTTCATCTCTATAATTTTGTCATTTTGGGAGTGTTACATAAATGGAATCATGCAGTATGTAATCTTTTGAAATTGGCTTTTTTCGCTCAGTATGATGTCCCTGAGGGATGTATCAGTAGCTCACTCCTTTTCATTGCTGAATAGTGTTCTGTGGCATGGATGTACTGTGGTTCACCTATTGAAGGACATTTGTGTTGTTTCTAGTTTTTGGCTGTTACGGAGAACGCTTCTGCAAACATTCATGTTCAGGTTTTTGTGTGTATATAATTTTTCATTTTTCTGGAGAATGCAACTGCTGGGTCATATAGTAAGTAGTCAGCCCTCTGTATCTGTGGGTTCCACATCCATGGATTCAACCAACCTCGGATCAAAAATATTTGGAAAAAAATATTTGGGGAAAAAAATTGTGTCTATACTGTACATGTACAGACTTTTTTCTTGTCACTATTCCCTAAGCCTGCAGTCCCCAACCCCCAGGCTGTGGACCAATACTGGTCTGTGGCCTGATAGGAACGGGTCGCACAGCAGGAGGTGAGTGGCAGCAAGCAAAGCTTCATCTGTATTTATAGCTGCTCCCCATTGCTCGCATCACTGTCTGAGCTCTGTCTGATTAGTCACTGTCTCCCGTCACTCCCAGATGGGACCGTCTAGTTGCAGGAAAATAAGCTCAGGACTCTCACTGATTCTGCATTATGGTGGGTTGTATGATTTTTTCATTATATATTACAATGTAATAATAATAAAGTGCACAATAAATGTAATGTGCTTGAATCATCCCCACCCCCATCTGTGGAAAAATTGTCTTCCATGCAACTGGTCCCAAAAAGATTGGGGACTGCTGCCCTAAGCGATACAGTATAACAACTAAAAATATTATAAGTAATCTAGAGATGATTTAAAGTATAGGGGAGGATGTATATAGGTTATATGCAGGGACTTGATCATCCTTGGATTTTGGTATTCCTGGGAGGTCCTGGAACCAGTCCCTCATGGATACAAAGGAATGACTGTGTATGTGTGGGCTTTTTAAAATTAATTAATTTATTTAAGATATTGCCAAATTATTTTCTGGAGTGTCTGTACCATTTTATATTACTACCAACGATGTATAAGAGATCCAGTTTCCTGATATTCTTGCCAGTATCTGGTATTGTCACTCTTTTTATTTTAGATATTTTAATAGATGTGTGGTGATATCTCATAATGGCCTTAATTTACATTTCCCTAATTCCTAGTTGATATTAAACAGCTTTTCATGTTATCATTTGCCATCTGTATATCGTTGTCAGTTAAATGTCTAAAGTCTCTTTATGTTTCTTGCCCATTTTTTAATTGAATCGTTTGGGTTTTTTAATTGAATTTTGAGAATTTTTTTGTAGATTACAGGTACAAGTTCTTTGTCAACTATATAGTTTGCAAATATTTTGTCCCAGTCTGTTTCTTGTCTTTCCATTGTCTTAGGTCTTTCACAGAGCAAAACTTTAAAATTTTGTTTAAGTCCAATTTACTGAATTCTTTTTTTTTTAATGGATCATGTTTTTAGTGTCACATCTGAGATCCCAAGTCCTAGGTCCCAAAGATTTTCTCCTATGTTTTCTTTCTAAAAGTTCTATAATTTTAACTCTCACATCTGTGGTCCATTTAAGTTAATTTTTTATAGGTCGAGGGTTTTTGTTTTGCCTAAGGATATCCAGTTGCTTCAGCATCTTTTGTTGAAAAGATTATTCTTCTTCCATTGAATTACTTTTGTTCCTTTGTCAAAAATTGGTACAACCTATCAGGTAAGAACGGTTTTTACATTTTAAATAGTTGGAAAAAACCCCATAACATGGGAAAACCATGCAAAATTCAAATGCAGTGTCCAGAAATAAAGTTTTATTGGAGCATAGCTCCATTCATTCATACATATTGTCTATGGCAGTCTTTGCATTACAGTAGCTGAGTAGAGTAGTCGAGACAGAGAGCAAAGCCTACTTTCTATCTCTGTACAGAAAAAGTTTGCCAACCTCTGAATTCAGTTGAGACATGTTCAGCACACCAGCCCAACAGCACTCAATCCAAATTCATGTGTAGGCTAATTACAAATTATTACAATCCCAGACATTTTGAGTTGCTCATAAATAGTTGAAAAAAAATTTAATATGTAAATGCTAGAGTGGTAAACTTGCTTCATCTGTAAAACAGAAAGTAAAGTGATTTTAAAAGAGGTGACGTGAAATGCTTAAAATTTTTTAGTTATTGATAGAATTGAATATAGACCTTAGTCTTTTCGACTTATGGCCAGTTGGCTTTTCTCTTTCCACTATGCCTATTGGGAATTATAAGTTAATAAAGAGATATTTAAGTTATTTCATGTAAATAACAGGCTTGAGTCTAACTAAAGCGAAGAAAAAAGTTTGAAATCTTTTTTCTCTCCCTCTTACTGCTCATAAAAACATAGGACAAAATACTTCCTCAAACTATCAAAATTATTCTTGGTTAGTAAATTTATGATTTTAATAATATTTTAATGTATTTTTAAAAATGAAAGAAAGGGGGGACAATCCCTATAGCTTTTTTCTCCAGTGTCATTAAATGACAGCATTGCTCTTATGTATGCACTAGTGAGTCATCCTTCTTTTCTCATATTGTTTCACTTTTGACCACCTGCCTAACTGTTATCACAGGGAAAGTGTTCCTAAGCCAGACAGTTAATGGATATTTTCTGTGATGTCAAAAAGCTTTTGGCAGGAATGTTTTTTTTTTTAGACAGGGTCTCGCTGTGTTGCCTGGGCTGGAGTGCAGTGGCATCATCATAGCTCACTGCATTCTCAGGCTCTTGGGTTCAAGTTATCCTCCTGCTGCAGCCTTCTGAGTAGCTGGAACTAGGGGCACATACGACCACGCCTGGCCTATTTTTCTATTTTTTTTGTAGAGACTGAGTCTTGCTCAGGTTGGTCTCAAACTCCTGACCCTAAGCAATTCTGCCACCTCGGCCTCCCAAAGTGCTAGGATTACAGGTGTGAGCCACCATACCCAGCTTGGCAGGAATTTTAAGTCCAGAAGCACTTCGTTTTTGGTGATAGGAATGGAGAATTATTGGGATTATTAAGAGAATTGAAAATAGATACTCTCACTTATCAGAGCAACAACTCAGGGACTAATATTTTTCCCTACCCGCTCAGAAAGAGGCAAAAACATCTTTAAGAGCATGAAAACTTTTGCATAACATAAATAATGCCATCTTTTGGATTTTGAAGAATTTTGTAATGGGCTCCACGTAAAATATTTGTTGAATGAAATAATACTCTCTTTATTGGAAGTTCTTCCAAGCCACCTCAAGTCCATTAATTATAACTAGATAATCTTAGTTGATTATCTAATGGAAATGTTGTAGGGAGGGGTCTGATAGAGAAGGCAGAAAGGAAGAGAGTATATATAATGTAGTGTATTGGAAGAGTTTGAATTTTGGAGTTAGGTGAGAGTTTGAATCTTGGCTGTTGCCTAATAGCTTTATCACCTAATATAAATTACATATCTTTGTGTCAGGCTCTGTTTCCTTTTCTGGTTTGAGGATTAAAATGAGATAACATATATGGTTCCTATTAGACACTTGGTAAATAATAGTTTTCTTTCTTCTTTCAGAGATTTTTTTTTTCCTTTTTTTGTGTCTCTCTTTTGATATACTCCATTGTACTGTAGGCCAGTAATCTCTAGCTCTGGTTTTGGTATTCCAGAGTTGTTACCAGTTATTTCAAGGAATGTTATCAAATACTATTAATATTATTATGATTATGATAATCAAGATGATAAGGACTTGTGTGTCAGATACTGTGACAAGGGTCTTATATTGATTGTCTCATTTAATCCTTACAATAACTCTGTGAGAGAGATACTAGTATTTTTTTTTTTGAGACAGAGTCTCGCTCTGTTGCCTGGGCTACAGTGCCGTGGCATCAACCTAGCTCACAGCAACCTCAAACTCCTGGGCTCAAGCGATCCTTCTGCCTCAGCCTCCCGAGTAGCTGGGACTACAGGCATGCACCACCACTCCTGGCTAATTTTTTCTATATATTTTTAGCTGTCCAGATCATTTCTTTCTATTTTTAGTAGAGACGGGGTCTCGCTCTTGCTCAGGCTGGTGAGACGCTAGTATTAGTAGCATTTTAAGATGAGAAAGTTGATATTTAAAGAAATTTATGAACTTACCTAGAGACCTTAGTAAGCAGTAGAGCTGGGACATTAACCTAGGTCTAACTGTAAAGCACCTGTTCTCATCTTAAATAGCGCACTCTGTTGTGTGTAGAATTAAGCTGTTTTTTGGTAATAATAGTAGTTAACATGTATTAAGTATTTGTTCTAGGATGATTCTAAGTACTTTACATGCATTTTTCATTTAATTTGTACACTAATTTTATGAGGAGATCCTGTTTTTCCCTTCATTTTACCAATGAGAAACAAGGTACAAAGAAATTAACTTAGAAGAGGTTATGCTGCCTCATTCATTATTGGTAAGAATGCAAAATGATACAGCTACTTTGGAAGACAGTTTGGCAGTTTTTTACAAAACTAAACATACTCTTACCATATGATCCAGTAGTCATACTCCTTGGTACTTATGTACACTCAAAAACCATGGATGTTTATAACAACTGTATTCATATGCCAAAACTTGGATGCAACCAGGATATCCTTCAGTGGGTGAATAGATAAACAAACTGTTGTACATCCAGACAATGGAATATTATTCAGGTAAAAAATGTTCAAAAAGAAATGAGCTATCAAGCCATAAAAAGACATGAAGGAACCTTAGATACATACTACTAAGTGAAAGAAGCCACTCTGAAAGGCTATATACTGTATGATCCCAATTATATGACACTCTGGAAAAGGCAAAACTATGGAGACAGTAAAAAGATCAGTGGTTGCCCGGGGTTAGGGGATAGAGAGGGATGAATCGGCAGAGCACAGAGCATTTTTAGGGCAGTGAAACTACTCTGTATGGTACTATAATGGTAGATACATGTCATTATACATTTGTCCAAAACTATAGAATGTACAACACCAAGAATAAACCCTAATATAAATTATGGACTCTGGGTGATTATGTGTCAGTATAGATTCATCAATTGTAACAAACATACCACTCTGGTGGGGGGGTGTTGACAATGGGGGAGGCTATGCATATGTAGTGACAGGGTATATGGGAAAGCTCTGTATCTTCTTTCAATTTTGCTATGACCCTAAAACTGCTTTAAAAAAAATAGGGTCTTAGGAAAAAAAAGGTTGTACTTCTAGGAAGTGGTAGAACAGGGATTCAGCTTTTTTTTTTTGAGACAAGATCTTGCTCTGTTGCCAGGGCTGGAGTGCAGTAGCATCATCATAGCACACTGCAACCTCAAACTCTGGGCTCAAATGATCCTCCTGCCTCAGCCTCCTAAGTAGGTCTGACTACCGGTGTGGGTCATCATGCCTGGATAATTTTTCTATTTTTTGTAGAGATGGGGGTCTTACTATGTTGCTTACTTAACTGCTCTGGAACGCCCGGGCTCAAGCGATCTTCCCTTCTCGGCCTCCCAAAGTGCTGGGATTACAGGGGTGAGCCACCGTGCCTGACCACAAACCTAGCCAACCACTCTTAAACACCATAATATAGAGGCATGGGGTAAAGTGAGGCAGTATTATGTTTATACAATGATTCACAAGAATTTGGCCTTCAAAATAAGCAGTTTTTTGTTTTTCCTTTGTAGTCAGGTTTTTATGTAGAACTGGAAGAACTCTCAAGAACACTGAAAATAATTTATTTTCGGAAAATAACTTTAGCCCTTTTAAAAAGTATGATTAATAAGATGTAAGCAATTGTAATTGTTTTTCTGTTGCTTATCTACCATTATTTTTGGAAATTATTACTTTTTTCAGTTTTAAGCTATAATTCAAGTGTAAAAATGGTATTATGAATTTAAGTTTTATAATGTGGAAAGCAAATTTTTTTGCATTAGTGAAATTGTGATGTCTAATAAATGATGCTATTTGATAACTGAAAATATTAGCATATATTATCAAATGAGGATTTATTGATAGTGTCCTATATTAATAATGACCTTTTTAAAGACTGCCAGCAGTTTGTTTCTCAGATGAATGTTTGTATCTTCCTCTGTAGAATTACATATTTCTTTTTGTATTTAATCTCAGTTCAATATGTGAAAGCTTTCTTTAATCACAGGTATAGTGTAGCTTGGCTCTTTTTCTACATAGAAGTGTAGTCAATAAATTTTTTCTTTTGCACTATGGGGAAATACTCAAAATGCAACTTCCTGAATATATTAATTCTCTGTTGGAAAGCTAAAACTAGAAATGGAAAGATGCAAAGACCTGACTGATTTTTAAATAACGTCTTAAATTCAAGGCAAGGCAATTGGTACTTTTCTCATAAAGCAACGGTGGCCAATTTATAGTAATAACCTCTAATGACTTATGTATATGTATGCCATTCTCAATTAGTTGCCACCACAAGAATAAATTTTGTTTATCCTTCGGAATTTGTTAGCTCATATGAGATGGGTAGTCTCAAATTTCTTTATAAACAAAGTTGAGCTTTCTATATCTCAGCCTTAGATAAGAGTCAAAATTTGAAAAAGAGGATTAGTGAGGAGATAGGTTGAAATTTATTTCATATTTTAAACTTATGTTGGCAAATGAAATTACAAGTTAAGGTCTTTTTCATTTCTTTGTACAGTGGTTTTTTTTATTTTTTGTTTTTTTGAGATGGGTCATGTTGGACTAATTGAATGGTTTTCATATAAATGAGTTTTGGAATAAAACCCACAGAGACTTGGCCATGTTAGAAATAACCACTGGTAAGCTGATAGTAATATAGAAAATGTGTTACAATCAAGGCAGTTCCTTTTTGGTGTTAATTTCAGTGGCAGATCTAGGTCGCAATCCATCTTCTGCATACCAAATACCTCTTCTGAAGCTTAGAATAACAAGTTCTATTCAGAGACATTTTCTTTTCTTGTTTTCTTGTGAAACTGCTAAAACATTTAGCAGAGGGTAATTAGATGACTATTTTAAAATTGGTCTAGCCTTTATATTTAATGGCATTAACATTTAGTAGCTTGGGTGAATTGCCTAAATTACCAATTTGATGTTGGGGAAAGTATTTAGATTAATTTTATTTGGTAAGAAATATAAATGACTGTTGCTAAGTGTTTTAAATAATTCTCAAAGATTTAGTTGTATATACAATAAGAGATTGCTTTATCCCTTGCCAGTTTAAGCAATCTGATTACATGTATATTTTAGTATATGATCTCAGTTTAAGTACAAGTGATGTTTGCAAACAAAAGGTTTTCATTTTGTTGTTCTTAAAGGCAAATATAAACAATGAAAGTTATTTGGTATTTTGTACATTTTAAAGTCTTTGACTTATACTTTTAAATATTTTCTTCAGGTTTCATAACTGTTGTAATATCTGATTGATTTGGAGTGATTTTATATAGAGTATTGCAACTATCATACTTTACATATTATACCAAGTAAATTCTTCACTGTAAAATTTGTTGAACTTGTTCTTCCCAAATGTAATAATAGGATTACTTGGGAGTATTTGTCTTAACACTGGTTTACTTGAATCATGTCAGAAATACTATTGTTTGGTGGACAAATTCTATACAGTAAATACTAGATGAAATTTGAAGGTTGGTCAGGACTGTACCTGATATTTAAACCTCAAGTTTTCTTGTTAGTTATATTTTATAACTAGTAAATAAAAGATGTCATTCTGTCTTGGGCTTGTTAATTCATGATAATCCTTTAAAATTAAAAATAAATTTTTAATTATAAAAATAATATGTTTATTGTAGAAAATTAGAAAATACAGATAAGCAGAAAAGAGGCTAGACATTTATAATATACTACCACCCATAGATAACTATGATTAATACCTTGGTATATGTTTCTCCAGATAGTTTTCTGTTATATAACAAGCATAGATCAACCAGACTTTTTCCTTTCTTTGGGTCCTTTGTTTCTTTCTGCAGTATTTTCCTTTAGATCTTTATGTGCTTGTCTTGTCTTATTATTTAGAACTCAGTCTAAATGTCACCTCCTAAAAAGAGCTTCCCCAACATCTATAGTAGCCTACTTATCACTACCTGATACTTTCTTTTTCTTGTCTAACTAGATCGTAAGGTCTAAGAGAGTAGGGATTGTATCTGTCTTAGCACCTATCCCTAGTGCCCAGAAGTGTACCTGGCACATAGTAGGTACTTAACAAATACTTAAATGAATAAATGTTTAATATTATAAAAATGGGATCAGAATATCCATGTGTTAAGTGCTCTGGAAAGAAAGGTAAGATACACATCCCTGAGCTTAGATTGCTTACGGTCTAGGGAAGAGGTGGAAAATTAAATATGTAATAACACAGAGTGTGATAAGTGCGGAGACAGGGAAAGTACAATTAAGGGACTTCATATCAGCAGTAGCCATCCAAATTAGGTGGGGAAGAGTTGTTAGAGAAGGCTTTCTGGAAGAGTGACAGTGTAAGCATTTTCTAACCTTGTAAATTTGTATGTCAGTTTTTTTCATCTGTAATCTGTAATGGCTGGGTAGTATTTTATAGTATGTAATACCAGAATTTAATCAGTCCCCTGTTAATAAATATTTAAAGAATTCCTTGTTTTTGTTGTTTTAAATAATACTGTAATAAATATCTTTATATATCTTTAATTATTTTCTTAGGTAACTTTTACTTGGAAGTGGGATTTCTGGGTCTGAGGATTATAAATATTTTTAAGACTTTTGACATGTATCACTAAATTGCCCTCCAGAAAATTGTACCAGATTATACTTCTAGGAGTAGAATATGAGAATGACAAAAAACCAAAAAACTTTGCCAATTTGGTAATCAAAAATAGTGTATTATCGCTTAATTTGCCTTTGTTTGATTTGCCTGTATGTACCATAGTAATTTATAGACTATCACAAAATATGACCAGCTTCGATTTAGATTTTACGGTGGTTACTGAACAAGTATTTCATACAGTATGGCACATGTGAAATTACTTGGATATTTCCTTTAGTTTTGTTTGCAAGTCATATTAAATTATTATTTAATCTTGCATTATCTGCTTTTTAACATAATCTTCAAGCCAGAATATTGTATTTTAAGATCTCCCATTTTCTTCATTTTCTAAACATTTAAGTAGTAATGGCAAATTCAGAGAAATTGAGAATAGGTTATTTGAGATCAAGTACCTTAAGAAGCTTGTATGTTGACACTAATACTAGCAACTAACTTCTTTTTAATTATTGTGGCCAGAAACATCAGATGAAAATGGTAAAACCCAGAGAGCTGATGATTTTGTCTTGAAGAAAATAAAGAAGAAAAAGAAAAAGAAACACCGAGAAGACATGCGAGGAAGACGCCTTAAAATGTACAATAAGGAAGTACAAACCGTCTGTGCTGGCCTGACCCGCATCAGTAAAGAAATTCTCACCCAAGGACAAATAAATAGCACTTCAGGAGTTAATAAAGAGTCCTTCAGGTATCTGAAAGATGAACAGCTATGCCGATTAAATTTGGGCATGCAAGAATATCGGGTACCCCAGGGAGTACAAACACCATTTATGACTCACCAGGAACATTCTATTCGTAGAAATTTCTTAAAAACAGGTACTAAATTTAGCAACTTTATTCATGAGGAACACCAGTCCAATGGTGGTGCTCTTGTCCTTCATGCTTACATGGATGAACTCTCATTTTTGTCTCCAATGGAGATGGAGAGATTTTCTGAGGAGTTTCTTGCTTTGACATTCAGTGAAAATGAGAAAAATGCTGCTTACTATGCTTTAGCAATAGTGCATGGAGCAGCTGCTTATCTCCCAGACTTCTTGGACTACTTTGCTTTTAACTTCCCCAACACTCCAGTGAAAATGGAAATTCTGGGCAAGAAAGATATTGAAACAACAACCATTTCAAATTTCCACACTCAGGTAAGGTAAAATCATTATTAAATTATTCAGTAAATACAGTATCTCAATAGTATTAACCTCATTCTGTTCCATAGCACTTACCAGCACACTTTTGATAAAAATTCACAGTGATAAAGGTGCTTCAGATTGTTTGTTCCTCTAATTGAAAAATCTTAATTGCTGAGTTCTTTGGGGTGAGGGTTGTTACTTACTTAAAGAAATGGTTTATACATGTTATGCATCATTAGAGATCTTGATGGAAAACCAGTTTGAAAACTAATCTGGTCTTTTACAAATCAGGTGATGTTAGTATGGAGTATGCGATTTAGATCTGGTAGCTTCAAGGTAACTTTAGTTAAGACTTACTTTTGTGTCATAATAAAACATATGAGGGTGTTGGCCTATTTATTTGCCAGGTTTTTGCAATTTTTGTTTTTCTTCTTTCAGTAACTTGTTGGCAGTCTATCCCAGAAATATACCCCATTCATGTGACTTGGAAGTGTCACTAGGAAGACCGCCATAGCTTCTGCTCCTTCTGCCTATGCACTGTTGTAGGTGAAGACATTTTCCGAAGCCTTGCTTGGGCAGCTAGGCTTAAGTCAGCAGGGAAACGTTTCCTTCCTAACCAGTGGTTTTAACCGAACATTTTTTTCAGTGACATTATTTTAGGGCATAAGAAGAAGTTAATAATGTGTCCTAGGTTTTTTTTTTTTTTTTTGCTTGCTTTTCTCATACAGATTATGAATATGAATGGTCAGCTATAAGTTTGTACTATACGTATTGTAAATTCAAGTTTAGTGAAGATTATTCCACTTTTTAAAGATTTATGATTATATATCCCATTTTTTTTAGATTATCTAGTAATTTGCTGCCATTCATTTACCTTAAGATATATATATTTTTAGATAAATAGACTGTTGCATAATAAGACTCTCAGCTGCCTGCATTATAGTGGTTTCAAGCCACTTAAATTTATTTGAAACCTCCTTTAACTGGAATCTTTTTAGTGAGTCTTACCATCTTTGCCTCCAATGAGGGGAGTATCCAGTTTAGATTTATGAGCTTCAGAATTTCTCTAATTGAAGTTCTCTCTGCAGTAGAGAGAGCAGGAGCAGCCAATCTGGAGAGGTCGCAAGATGGGGCTGCCCAAGATGTTGGAACACGATGTGCAATAAAGGGCTTCGTCTTGGATTTTGGCCTTGTTACCACAATCAGGTACCGAAGTGCTGACTTTTGTAGTAGATTTTCTTTTTTCTTTTTCCTTTTTTTTTTTTTTAAGAGTTTTGCCCTTTGAAGGTTAAGGAATCCTATTTTTATAATATTGCAGAAGACACTGAAAACAGTTCTAATATGGTCCATAATCCCCATAAGTCCTTACTTGACAAGGAAGGATATTGCTGAGAGCAGAGTTAAACATGCTTTATTACTTTAAAAAAGTGGCTTTTTTAAAACTAAAAGTTTGAAAAAATGCAGCAAATTTTCTCTTCTGATTGATAGACCAGCAAGCACATCTGAGAAATAAGCCAGAAATTTTGGGGAAAAAAGTCCTGGTTTTGTAAGAGTGACTTTTTCACTTTCATATAAGTCTGTAGTGGATCAAATTAGTATTTCAACAGACAGTATCCAGTCTAAATAGTTAATAAAAAGAATATATCTCAAAATATTCCCTGCTGATTTTTGTCCTCCAATTAATTTTTAAAAATGGAGCTGAAAATTAAATGACTGTACCAACAACTTACCTTGAGATTTACTTTGAGATTTATAAAATAACCACTTTTAAAGAACATATCAGATTATTATTATTAAATACTTTGCCACATAAGAATATTGGAGACTATAGTGAATCTCGTGCTCTGGTGATCCTAGAACTTAATTTTATTTATGAATTAGTCGTTGGAGAGAGGGGTATGGGGTGAATATGGGAACTACAATTAGCCTGTGAAACTTTGATTTAAATTTGCACCTGTTAAATCTTTGACAGATGTTGGGATGGAAGCTAACACAGTAGTTCAGATTTATTTAGTACTTCATGGTTTTGTAGAAATGCATTCACATTCCTATCTGAACATTTGAAACTACCTAGGGAGTGGGTAAGCAATTTTATCTGTTTTCCATTGAAGAAACTGAGGCTTGGAGATGTTCATTGTTTGTTATCCAAGGTCATATAATTAGTAAGTAGAAGAGTCCAGATGTAAACTTAGGCCACCTGAATAATGTCCACATAATTTTACCATATTCTGTCCTTACTTCAGCCATTGGAGAAGAGATTAGTGCTTTTATTTGTCTGACAGTGAAATTAAAGTATCTCAGTTTAAAACAATACTGAGTTAAAACAAAACAAAAGGCTTTTGTTTCTAGGTTTTTGTTTTTTTTTGCTTTTGAGACAGAGTCTTGCTCTGTCACCCTGGCTAGAGTACAGTGGTGTGAATCATAGCTCACTGCAACCTCAAACTCCTGGGCTCAAGCGATCCTCTGCCTCAGCATCACAGGTAGCTGGGACTACAGGTGTGCACCACCACTCCTGGCTAAGTTTTCTATTTTTTGTAGAGATGGGGTCTCGCTCTTGATCAGCTGGTCTCGAACTCCTGAGATCAAGCAGTCCTCCCATCTCAGTCTCCCAGAGTGCTAAGATTACACCACAGCATCGAATTAAGTGAATACCTGGGGTATTTTGGACTTCTGTGTTTTATGAAATCTTACGAAGTTCTGTTAAACCTATAAATAAAGTCAAATAAATTTTTTATTACTTAGAGACAGTTATTGGAAGTCATTTATAGCTTAAATATGTAGCCATAATAATTATTCATGACTATATTTCAAGATAGTTTACTTAGCAAACATGTATTGAGACTCTGCCATGTACTGAGCACTCTAATATTCTTAAAAGGACTAATTGCTGAGTTCAGTCTAGTGGGGGAGATGAATAAACCAGGCGGTTATAATACAATGTAAGTACTAGAGTAGAGGTATGCATGCATAGGGAAAACCCTATCATAGAGGGAACATAGTCTGTAATGTTATGTAACTCAGACTTGAGGGGTTTAGAAAAGGCATTTTAAGGCATGTTATGCTTAGGTAAAGTCTTTTGATGTTGTTGAAGTAGAGTCTTGCTGTGTTGCCGAGGCTAGAGTGCAGTGGCATCATCGTAGCTCACTGCAACCTTGAACTGGGCTCAGGTAATCTTACCTCACCCCACCGAGTAGCTGGGACTACAGGCACCTGCCTCCATGCCTGGCTAATTTTTTTTATTTTGTGTAGAGACGGGATCTCACTATGTTTCCCAGGCTGGTCTTGAACTCCTGGGCTCAAGGGATCCTTCTGCCTCAGCCTCTCAAAGTGCTGGGATTACAGGAGTGAGCAACCATGCCGGGCCCTTGAGTACCGTCTTGAAAGCAGATTAATACTTAACTTGAGTAAGGACATTTTAAGGAAATAACAGCCTATGCAAATGCGCAAGGGCATTTGAGAATGTGGTACTTTCAGGGAGCTGCAAATAGCTTGACGTGGCAAGAGTATACGCTGACTATGAAGGGATGGGAGGAGTTGAGACCAGAGGCAGAGAGACATAATCAAGATTGTGAACAGCCTTTTATGATATGCTTTTACAAAAATTAGTACTTTTTCCTGAAGGTAATGGAGAGTCATTGGTGAATTTTAATAGGGGAGTGTTGTCAATTTGTAAAGATTATATGGCAGTGTGGAGGATGGGACTGAGGGGGGCGGATATGAGGAGAAACAAGAAGACTGGTTACCATAATGATCAGATCAGAACTTATCCATGTCCAAACTGGTATGGACACTAAAGAGAAAAGAATGAAATTTGAAAAATAATTAGAAGATGGAGATTAACTGGACTTGGTGAGGTAGAGGACAGAGTCTTAAGATGTGGTTTGGATAAATGGGTGGATGGTGGTACTGGTCAAAGTCAATACAGGGTTGAAAAAGCTGGTTTTAAGTGTTCAAGTGGGTGATGAGTGCACTTTGAGATATTTTGAGTTGGAGTTACCTCTGGGGATTTATGGGTAAAAATGTCTATTAGGTCGTTGAATATATGGATGAAAGATTAAGAGACATGTCTGGGCTTGAGATGTAGAGGTTGGATTCATTAACGTATTGGTGATCCAGGCATAGCATTAGAATGGAAAAGAGATGAAACTAAGGGTGGAATCCTTTGATGCATCCACATTTAAGTATGAGGAACATGGAAAGGGATCAGAAAGAAAGACAGGTGGAAAGAAAACTAGGATACAAGTTTTTTAGATTTTAACAGTGATAGAGTGATTAAGTATTTCATCCATATGAAGGATCAAGTTAAATAAGTATGGAAAAGTGGTAGGGTGATCAATTAGGAATTTAATTGGAGACATTATCAAGACCAGTGCTTTGCAAACCATGGACATCTAAATACTACTGTAAATTGTGCCTTTTCTTTAGAACTTTGCCACTCAAAGTGTGCTCTACCTATGAATTTGGCACTACCAGGGAACTTGTTAGGAATGTAGACGTTCTGGCTCTTACCCAGATTTTCTGAATCAGAATCTGCATTTTAAAAGATCTCCAGGTGATTCATATGCCCATTAAGGTTTATGAAGCTTTAGAACTCATCTAGCAGGAGGAATTGAAATTTCGGTTTGTTTTGCTCAAGAAAAATTGTAACTTCTGTTATTTTTCCGTTTTTAAATTATTGTGGTGGCTAAAACTAGGACTCACATGTAGGTGTTTTTTTCTTTTAATATTCTGTAAAACTCAAATGTTTTAACACCAAAGGAGATAAATTTATGATATTAATCGAAACACTAAGATGATCCATGTTTGATTACTTAACTGTCAGCACTTGATACAGGATAACTTTGTAAAGTTAAGTTTCTAATCTAAAGGGCTACATATGTATTGACACAATATGGTATCTTTATAATTCTGTAGGATTATTCAGGTCTGAGTAAGTTTTAAATAGTCACTGGCTAAGTAAAAGTTTTGATCAAAAAGTTTGAATGTTTGTAGATTCTTTAGGTTAGATAATGGAGAAAAATTAGTGTTCACTTAGAAATGTATTTCTCAAAAAAATCTATCCATCTATGCATATACACACACACTTTAGGAGTAAATGTAATCTATCATATTTTTGCTTAGGTCTTATTTTACAATTGGCTACACGAAAACTTTTTAAATGGTTTTAACCTTTGAATTGTGATAGCTTTGCAATAAGTATGCAATCCTTTGCTCCCCCTGCTTTATGAAAATCCTATGGCAGCAGATTAATTAAAAATTCAAATCTTCTAGTCATTTTATGGGCCAACAGGATTTTAGAACAGAGAGGAGCCATTTCCAAACTCTTGTTTTATAGGTAAAGAAGGTCACATTTTGGTTATGACCTTCCCCAAGTTTAAATAGTGGCAGATCTTCAAAGAGGAATTGCCTGTCCCTGAATGGTATTACATTCTATAGGTTAGAGATTATTGTAAATTATATTGTGCATATAATTCACCCGGGAATCTTGTTAAAATGTAGATTTTGATTTTGTAGGTCTGAGGTGGGGCTTTATAGTCTGCATTTCTGACAGACTTCCAGGTGATGCTGATGTTGCTATTCAATGGGCCAGCAAGGCTATATAGGTCTCAAAATCTATATATTAATTACAAATACAAACAATAACAAACACTAAGAATATAGTAAAGTTAAAAGGGAATTGTTTTAAATATCACTGTCTGAGACTCTTCACCTTAGCAACTAAGTAATTGAAGGGTGTACAGGGAGAAGGGCATGCGTGCATACCCATGTGTGTGCACGGGGGGAAGAGGAGATTGGCAAATCTGTATATTTTAAGTTATTATAAAAAAATTTCTGTATATAATATTGAGGGTCACTCACTGAGGATCATAGCTTTTAAACTTTATTTGAGCAGTAGTAGTTCTTATAAATGTTACTTTTATTACTCTATAAAATGATAATGTTATATACAATTGGAGTGTTTAATTTTAATGTCTACTGTTCCAGAGAAAAACAAAAAATGTTATTTGCTCATAGTGTGTTGGGACAAAGGTCTTAAATGGGCTTACTATATGTTCTCTGATCTTTGATTAATATAATTAATATTTTATAGTGAATTGATAGTGCTAATAAAGAGTGGTATGTATCTTGGGAATAACTGAGAAATCCTTAAGGAACTCTATATATCAATGTGTTATATAAAAGGAAAAATAAATATTTTAAGTAGCATGCTTTATAAAATAAAACAGCATAAATAAAAATAGTAGGTTTGATTCTTTTTTTCTCTCATTCTAAGTATAGCTTATAATAAACTCACTTTGACCCACTCAAACTGGCTGCGTGTTTTAAAATGGAAATGCCTTTTGATTCACAGGTCGTAAGGTTAGGAAGATTGGTGGCTATCTTTTTCATTTCTGTTTTTTAAATAATAAGCTTGAATAGACTTCTTCCTGAAACATGAGTTCTGTGGGATAATCTACCCCCTCCCCCGCACACTCCCATATACAGGGTTTTCCATATAGTGCATTTCTAGTTTGGTGTTCTCCTGAGTTATGACTGTCTTTTTTGTATATGTATTGGGAACACAGCTGAGCTTACTTAACTCTTCAGAAATTCCTACAAGATAATTTTGTAAAGTTGAGTTTCTAATCTAAAGGACTATATGTGTATTGATATAGAGCAATGTGCATATTCAAAGTAATTGTTTAAGATTTTATAGACATTACAAATATATTATGCAAAGCTAACTACTATTTTCTCATAGGCATATTTCTGTTTGATCCCACATCCTTCTCCCCTCTCCACTTTGCCTTCTAATTTTACTAAAGGCTGAGTTTTTCCTATTGACGTAATGTCTCCTTCTATGGCAGCCTTATTTTTTACTGTTCTTTGGTCTCCACTTACCTCCCTCCAGTCTTCCTAACACTTGTTTCTTACTCCACTGAGCCCCAATACATACATTTTGGAAAGGGTAGAACTCAATTTGTTCTTTGCTTTCAGGTGCCATTTCCAGACCAGATTTTTTCCAAACTTGCCAGATCCAAAGAATAATCTGGGGTTGCTAGTGCAGGATACGCATTAGAATCTCAGGTTCTTTTCCTGGAAATTCTGATTCATTAGGTCTAGAGTGAGGCCTGAGATAAGTACCTCAAGTGATTTGATTCCTATAATCAGGCAAGTTTAAGAAACACTATTTTAAACCATATACCTCATCTACCATTACTCTAATTCTCTTAATTTGACCTGTAGATACCATCTTCTTAAAATTTGATAGCATCATAGACTAAGAGATAATCATCTAATCTCTACAAAGTGCAAATTAAAGAAAAAAATATTTGGATTGGTAATCATTTGGGACTTTGTCTTTCCGTAAGTTTTCATAAGGCTCCCATTGGTCCCTCAACATTGCCTAGGAAGCCTACTTCTTTTCTTTGTTCAGCTTCCTTGCCTATTCTCCATAATTACTATTTAAATGTTTTTATCTGTATATATCTTTTCCCCATTCCCTCCTGTTAGAGAAGATATCCCGTATCCTCCTCAAAGGCTAATCTGAAGAAAAATGACCTCCAGCCTAGAATTCCCTACCTTTCTAGAGGTATCTCACTGGAGGAAAAAAAAAAAAATCTACACACACACACACACACACACACACACACACACACGTATACTTCAGTAATAAATAAAATTTATGATAGTTTTGCTTAGGGGTTATAGTTTATAATTATTCTGTTCTGGATTCCATCTGTTAGTCTGCTAAGGTTTTTAAAAAATTGTTGTAAAATATACATAACATAAAATTTACCATTTTAACCATTTTTAACTGTTAATGTAATTCTGTGGCATTAAGTACATTCACAACATTGTACAACCATCACTGCCATCCATTTCCAGAACTTTTCCATCTTACCAAACAGAAACTGTACCCATTTACTTACAATCTTTAATGTCAATTACCTGCCCCGACCCCTCCAACCTTTGCCTCCTCCATTCCCACAGGAGGAAGAGTATAAATTATATTAAATGAATTTCTGCTTTGTATGTGTATTCCTTTCTCTACATAAGTGAATCTTTTTTTTTTTTTTTTTTGAGACAGAGTCTCGCTTTGTTGCCCGGGCTAGAGTGAGTGCCGTGGCGTCAGCTTAGCTCACAGCAACCTCAAACTCCTGGGCTTAAGCAATCCTTCTGCCTCAGCCTCCCGAGTAGCTGGGACTACAGGCATGCGCCACCATGCCCAGCTAATTCTTTCTATATATATTTAGTTGGCCAGATCATTTCTTTCTATTTTTAGTAGAGACGGGGTCTCGCTCTTGCTTAGGCTGGTCTCGAACTCCTGACTTTGAGCGATCCACCCGCCTTGGCCTCCCAGAGTGCTAGGATTACAGGCGTGAGCCACCGTGCCCAGCCTACATAAGTAAATCTTTATCCTGAATTTTTGGTTTATTATTTCCATGTATCTTTTAATATTTTACTACTATGTATGAACAGAAAAACAATATATTACTGTGCATTTAAAACTTTATAAATAATATATTGCATGTATCCTTCTGCAGATTGTTTTGGTTCAACATTGTTTTTGAGAATTATTTTGATACATGTAACTCTAGTTCATTTATTTTAACCATTGTGTTTAGTATTTCATTGGGTTACTATATCCCAATTTATTTATTCTTGGACATTTAGCTTCTTTGCAGTTTTGTAATATTATTGTGTTATAGCAAACATTTGTGTATCTGTTTATCCGCATGTATATCCTGGTTTCTCTATTTGCCTTTTCTCCTGTCTGGCATGTCATGACTGTTGCCTGGTGTCAGTGACTCAAATAAGGTCTCCCATGTTTGCAAAGTCTTTCTTCTACTATTACATTTTGATTGGTAGTGTAGACAGGTGTGGAATTCTAGGTGGGAGGTCGTTTTTCTTCAGATTTATAAAGGCATTGCTCCAACGTTTAAACTTCTAGTGTTGCCATTGAGAAATCCAATGCCGTAAATGATTCCTGATTCTTTTTGGGTGTTCTGTTTTTTTCTTTATGGAAGCTTTCAAAATCTCTTTACTATAGAATTTCAGAATACCAAGGATAATGTGCTTTGAGATAGGTCTGTTTTCTTAAAAAATTACTATGAAATATTTCAGACATACAAAGAGATATAAAGAATAATAACAAATAGCTGTGTTCCTACCACCTGGCCTAAAAAATAAAACATAACCAGTGCAATTGAACTGTGTTCTCTCCCCCACCTTTTTAATATGGAAGCACATGTCCTGTTAGAGAAATTTTTCTTGTATTCTTTCTTAATTTCCTTCTCTCAGTTTTCAGTGTTTGTTTTTTCTCAAACTTTTTTGGGGGCAGGGGAACAGGGTCTTGCTCTGTTGCCCAGGCTAGAGTGCAATGGTGTCATCATAGCTCAGTGCAGCCTCCAACTCCAGGGCTCAAGCAATCCTCCTGCCTCAGCCTCCTGCATAGCTGGAACTACAGGTGTGCATTACCACAATTGGCTACTTTTTAAAATTTTTTTGTAGAGATGGGCTCTTGCTATTGGCCAGGTTGGTCTCAAACTCCTGGGCTCAAGTGATCCTCCTGCCTCGTCCTCCCAAAGTTCTAGGATTACAGGCGTGAGCCACCTCGCCTGCCCTGAAACTTTTTTTTTTACTACTTTTATGTTAGGGCTCCTAACTGAACCTCTAATTTTTTCATCTTTCTTTTCTTATTATATTTTTGTCTTTTTTTCCTCTACTTTCTGGGGGGATTTAACTGTCTTCTTAATATTGATTAATTTCAGCTATAATCTTTTCAATTTGAGAGCTTGTTCTTGGTTCCTTTTTTAAAAATAACTTCCTGTTGTTGTTTCATGGATATAATATCTTCTTTCATCTATCTGATATTAATACTTGTTTTGAAATTTTCTTTTATGCTCTAAGTTGTCTCTGTTTTCAAGTTTTTTTTGTTTTAGTCTTCTGTTTATGGTAGATGTTTTCATCAAACATCTGGTGATCTGTTCATATTTAAATGTGAGTCAGTATAAAACTGATTAGAAACTCTGTGCATACATAGGGTAGGGCTTATCATTTGATGACTGGGTAGGGAATCTGGTTATATCATTATGAGAAAAACCTCAGATATCAATGTTTAGAGATCTTTTATTTCTGGGGCTTTTAATTTCTGTAGCTAAGAATCCACCACATTTTTGCCAGGGGGTAGAGTAGGTTATGTACCTGTCTGCTTGAATTCTTGGAGCTGAGCTATAGAAGGAGGTAGGTGATTGCACTGTTAAATGAATGGAGTTTTACTTAATCCCTTGCTTTCATTTAATGGTTTTCTCTCATACTTGTGCCTTGTATCGTTATGTCTGTAATCATTTTGGTTCATTTTCTACACAAATAGATAAGGAAAGGAGTATGGAGTTAAGGAGGTGAAAACTAAGTAAATAGAGGTGTCTAACAAGCCCTTAAGCAGATTTTAAACCCATCTCCTTTGTTTTTCAGTTCCATACTTTTTTCCCTACCTTCTAGAAAACTTAGCCTTTTCATGGTTCTATAGCATAAACTGGCTTTTTGGGTATTCTCTGTATAGGTACTTAGTACTCAAAGGTTCTCAGTCTCCTAATTCTATAAACTTTTCATCTTCCAAAAATGTTTTCATAGCTTGTATCTACAGTTTTTACTTCTGCTCTCTCTTACTTTCTGGGATTCATACCCTTTCCATTATACTGTCATTTGAGTGGGGTTTTAATAAGGAATAGAAATAAATCATGTGCTTAGTCTACCATGTTTAAACAGTAGTCCTCTTCACCTTTTCATCTTTACCAGATTCTTCCTTTTAATGTTGAAGCATGATCACACAAAAGAAGACTTAAATGGAAAAATATACTACTATGTTCTTGGGTAAGAAGAATCAACATCAATCAATATGAGAATTTTTCCTGAATATAATTTTCTTATAATAGAACACAATGCCAATAAAATGTAAATAGTTTTTTTCTGGGACAAACAAGCAGATTTTGAAGTTTATGTGAAAAAATAAATAGGCAAGAATATCCAGAAAAGAAAAGTAATGATGGCGGAGTGCCCTACCAGGTACCAATACATTCTAAAGATTTAATTATTAAATCATGATATACTAGTTTATAAACACTGGTGATACAGAAAGGTCCAGAAATAAACCCAGTACATATAGGCATTTGATACATAAAGATGGTAGCATCTCAGATCATTTGTGGCAGAGAGAAGATAGTGTTGGGACATCTGGGTACATATTTAGAATTTATCTTTGTATTTGTATTACTGTATACCCAGGTATATCTTAAATATGATCAAAGATGTAAATGTGTAAAATGACATTAAAGTAATAGACAAAAACATGGAAGGATTCTTTTATAACTTTGAAATGGGAAAATACTTTCTAATGACCCCTAAAAAAGCAAAAACCACTGTAAACAAAGTCAGAGGACAAATTATGAAAATTAGTGCTTGCTTCGGCAGCACATATACTAAAATTGGAACGATACAGAGAAGATTAGCATGGCCCCTGTGCAAGGATGACACGCGAATTCTTGAAGCGTTCCATATTTAAAAACAAAAAAAAGAGAAAATTATTTACAGCTCATATCACTGACAAAGGATTAACCTCCCTAAATTATAAAGAGCTCTAGAAATAAACAAGAGAAATACCAACAACCCAATGTAAAAATAAACAAGCAGTGTGAATGGACAGTTCACAGAAAAAGAAATGCAAATGGCCCTTTCACTTCTGAAAAGAGAGAAGAAAATGAAAAATTAATTTTTTTCCTTTTTTTAAGAGACCAGGTCTCGCTGTCACCCAGGTGGAGTGCAGTGGCACGATCATAGCTCACTGCAGCCTCAAACTCCTGGGCTCAAATCATCCTCCTGCCTCAGCCTCCTGAATAGCTGGGATTACAGGTGTGTGCCACCACGCCTGGCTAATTTTTCTATGTTTTATGGAGACAGAGTCTCGCTGTGTTGAACTCCTGGGCTAAGGTGATCTTCCTGCCTCAGCCTCCTAAAGTGCTGGGATTACAGGTGTGAGCCACCATGCCTGGCCAGAAAAATGAAATTAAAACTACCAAGATGCCAGTGCTTGCCCCCCACTAACCTCCTGAGGTGCTCCCCCCTCAACCCCCTATTCCTAAGTTTCACATAAGACAATTTTTCCACGGACGATGGGAGTGGGGTGGCAAGGATAGCGGAGCTCTGGAGTCCAGTCCCTAACAGGCCCAAGACCAGTACTGGTCCGTGGCCCTGGGGGTTGGGGACTGCAGCAATAGAGCATTGCTCGATCTTTCCATCTTAAACATCTTCCCTTGATCCGATTTCCCTTTCTGTCAATCTTATTTTCACAGCCAAACTTGAAAGAATTGTTTACACCTGCTATCCTCGTTTCTTCATCTTTTCTCAAATTTGGTTTTAGCCCCCATAATTTCTCTGAAACATCTCTGGTATTACCAATGGGCATTTTTCATCTTCTTACTAGAAACCTCAGCAACATTTTGACCAAGCTCTTAAAATGTTTATTTCCTTGATGTTCAGGATATCGTGCTCTCTTGGTTTTCTTCTTAACCTCTCTGAGCACTTAACCACTCCTTTGCATTCCCTTTTTTTTGCTAGTTTTTATTACCCTCTCGGGTTTTTTAATTGAAGTTTCTAAGAACTGCCCCCCCCAACTCTGTGTATTTTCTCTAGTCAGGTTAAGTCTAAAGTTTCAATTATTGCCGATCACTAGGATTTATAATCTTAGTCTAGACCTCTTCTGATTCCAGACCCAGCTGCCTTCTTGATTCACCTTTGGGTACACAAAGTACCGAGTTTCCATTGCTGCTATAATGAATTACCACAAACATAGTGGTTTAAAACAACACAAATTTAGTCTTTTACAGTTCTGAAGGATCTGAGGGAAAATTTTTTTGCCTTTTTTAGATTCTAGTGTCCAACTGTATTTCCTGGCTTGCGTTCTCTTCCTCCATCTTCAAAGTATATCACTCCAATTTCTGTTTCCATCATCACACCACATTCTGCTAATCAAATCTCCTTCTGCCTCAGTCTTATAAGGACAGCTATGATTACATTTAGGGTCTACCTGGATAATGCAGGATAATCTCTTCATCTCAAGAAACATAATTTATTCACATCTGCAAAGTCCCTTTTGCCATAAAGTAACATTCACAGATTCCAGGGATTAGAGCCTGGATATTTTTGGGAGCCATTTTTCAACCTGTCACATATTTCAAGCTCATCATGTCCAAAACAGAAGATATCATCTCCCCATTCAAACCTGCTCCTCCTCCAGAAGACAGAGTAATTTCTCCATCCAGTTGCAAAGTGCAGAACCTGATAGTCATCCTTGATACTCCTTTCTCTTACCTATCATATCCAGTTTTTGTCCAAATCTTGATAATTTTATCTCCTGAATACTTTTCAAATCTGTCTTTTTTTTTCTTCCTTTTAAAAATCAAAGCCAGGCATGGTGGCTCACGCCTCTATTCCTAGCCTACTCAGCAGGCCAAGGTGGGAGGATAACTTGAGGCCAGGAGTTTGAGACCAACACAGCAAGACCTACTCTCCCTAAAAAAAATAAATAAATAAAGCAGGTTATTAGCTTAGCCTATCATTTATTTGGAATAGTAAAAAAAAAGCCTGTTAACTGATCTCTTTTCTTTCTGTGCCCCTCTGAGAAAACTAAATGAACAAAGAAAAAGGGCAAATTGGGTAATTTTCCTTCTCTTCGGACCCTTTAGTGGCTTTCCCAAATCCTAAATGTGATCTTCAAGTCTCTCCATAATCTAGCCACAGTTCATTTCTCTAGTCTCTAGAATCTTTATTTTTCTCTTTTATTTTCTGTGTTTAATATCATTAGCTTTCTTTTAGACCTTGGAAAGGGCAATGCTTAAGAGATTTTGTTTCCCTCTGAACTTGTTTTTCAGATTTTAGCTCAATGTTATTTCTAAGAACACTTTATGCCTTGGATCAGGATCCCATGTTTTCTTTCAAGTGTCACATGCCTTTCATTCTGAGGACATTGCAGTTTATAGTTAAACATTTATTTAGATTAGGGTCTTCCTCTCTCTACTAGACTGTGAGCCTCAAGTGCCGGGGAACAAGTTTGTTCTGTATCTTTGAGAACAGTGCCTGGCATATAATATATAGTCATATGCTGTGTAAGAATGTTTTCTGTCACTGAAGGACCCCATATATGATGCTGGTCCCATAAGATGTGAGGGAGCTGAAAAACTCCTATCACCTAGTATTTACTGTACTTTTTATTGCTATTTTAGAGTGTACTCCTTCTACTAAAAAAAAGTTAACTATAAACAGGCTCAGGCACGTCCTTCAGGAGGTATTCCAAAAGATATTGTTATCATAGAAAATAACGGCTCTACTTTCCAGTGGGACAAGATGTGGAGATGGAAGATAGTGGTATTGATGATCCTGACCGTGTGTAGGCTTAGGCTAATGTGCACGTTTGTGTCTTAGTTTTTAACAAAGTTTAAAAAGTAAAACAAAAGAGATTTTAATAGGAAAAAGCTTATAGAATAAAGATATAGAGAAAATATTTTTGTACAGCTGTGCAGCGTGTTTGTGTTTTAAGCCAAGTGTTTTTACAAAAGATTTAAAAAGTTAAAAAAATTAAAAAGTTATACAGTTACTTTAAGATAAGGTAAATTTATTATTGAAGAAAGAAAATCCTTTTTTATAGATGTAGTATAGCCTAAGTGTACAGTGCTTATAAAGTCTGCAGTAGTGTGCGATAATGTCCTAGGCCTTCATATTCACTCATTACTCACTCACGGACTCACCCAGAGCAACATTCAGGCCTGGAAGCATCATTCATGGTAAGTACCCTTTACAGGTATACTAGTTTTTATTTTTTATACTGTATTTTTACTGTTCCTTTTCTGTTTAGAAACACAAATACTTACCATTGTGTTCCAGTTGCCTACAGTATTCAGTACAGTAATATGCTTTATAGGTTTGTAGCCTAGGACATAAAAGCTATACTGTATAGCCTAGGTGTATAGTAGGCTATACCATCTAGATTTGTGTAAGTACTCTATGTTGTTTGCACAAGGACAAAATCACCTAATGACATTTCTCAGAACATATCCCCATTGTTAAGCAACACGTGACTGTATGATAAATTTGTATTAAATGAATGATATCTGCATTTCTGTGACTCCTAGTCTTTAAGGTTATGTAGATCCACTCTTCTATGATAAGCCTCCAAGTATTTGAAGACTATTATGTCCCCCTCCTTTAATCTTTTCTAAAGTTCAGCACTTTTGAAATACTTTAAATTTCTTACACTCTTCCTCCAATTTGAGTTACTCACAAGTCTCTTATCATCTTAATTGTTCTCTTTTGTGTGTGCTCTAGTTATAGATATTTTCTAGCCCAGATAAGGAGCTAATATTCCAGATGTCATCATGCAATGCAAAGTTAATTGCCTTCCTTAGTACAAAGTATACAAGATATAGACAAAACCACCATAATAAAGAGACCCGATATACAGTAGCTAGAACAAAAAGTTTCTTGTGTAGCAGTCCAGAGGTAGCCAGTGATGTCATTTAGGATCCTAGTTTCCTTCTGTCTTCAAGTTTTGCCATTCCTTCTGGTGTTATGTGTATGGTTGAGCCTCTCCACCACTCTGTTTCAGCCTTCAAAAGAGAGAAAGAGGAAGTGGAGGGCAAATCACTTTCTTATAAAGGCATGCTCTGGAAATTGCATATGTAACTTATGCCGATGTCCTATTGGCCAGAATGTAGGCACAGGCCACATTTGGCTGTCAAGGAGCCCAGCTCATTGGCCTTATGCCCAGGAAGTTCCCTTACTTAAAGGAAGAAGTAGTTTGCTTGTTTGGCATCAGTTTCACGCAGTTGGTGTATGTTGAGTTTGTGGTCACAAACGCTGTTCATCTTCTAACTTGTGCTGTTAATTAAATGTATCAAAACATTTGCATTTATTTAATTTAATGCAGGTGATAGACACTGTTAATCAGCAGCTCTTCCTCTTTTTTTTTTTTTTTTGCCAGAGTTTAATGGTTGATTACTTCATTTCTGGCATATATAAATTCAACAAATATTTGTTTCTACTTACCACGCACTTTTGTATTACACATACATACTATTCAATAATACAGATTATTCTCTTTCACAAAGTTTACATTCAAACACATTCCCTGATTTCTTAATCTTTTTTTTTTTTTTGAGACAGAGTCTTGCTTTGCCTGGGCTAGAATGAGTGCTGTGGCGTCAGCCTAGCTCACAGCAACCTCAAACTCCTGGGTTCAAGCGATCCTACTGCCTCAGCCTCCCGGGTAGCTGGGACTACAGGCATGCGCCACCATGCCTGGCTAATTTTTTCTATATATATTTTAGTTGGCCAGATAATTTCTTTCTATTTTTAGTAGAGACGGGGTCTCGCTCTTGCTCAGGCTGGTCTCGAACTCCTGAGCTCAAACAATCCGCCCGCCTCGGCCTCCCAAGTGCTAGGATTACAGGCGTGAGCCACCGCGCCCGGCCT
>CM052444.1:7867585-7898623 GCA_028533085.1 Varecia variegata | reverse complement strand
TTTGAGACAGAGTCTCACTCTGTTGCCCGGGCTAGAGTGAGTGCCGTGGCGTCAGCCTAGCTCACAGCAACCTCAAACTCCTGGGCTTAAGCGATCCTACTGCCTCAGCCTCCCAAGTAGCTGGGACTACAGGCATGCGCCACCATGCCTGGCTAATTTTTTCTATATATATTTTAGTTGTCCAGCTAATTTCTTTCTATTTTTCAGTAGAGACGGGGTCTCGCTCATTGCTCAGGCTGGTCTCGAACTCCTGACCTTGAGCGATCCACCCGCCTCGGCCTCCCAGAGTGCTAGGATTACAGGCGTGAGCCACCGCGCCCGGCCCTTCGCCATTTTTTGAAATGTTATTCTTGTATTACTTTAGTTGTCTTACTTTCTTCATCCTTTCACAGTTTCTTTAACTAACTCTTCCTTCTGTGTCTCAGATAGCCTTTTCCCTTCAGAGCAGTTCTTGGTTTTCTGTTTCTTTTCTTTCTCTTGATTGAGTCTTATTCACTTTAAAAATTGTACTTTGTAGATAATTTCTAAGTCTATGCACCTGTTTCTTACTTTTGTGATTTACTTATAACTCCAAATCCAACTTGTCTAAAACCTATAAATTTTATGTACCTCATTTCTTTGAGCTTGAGACCTTATTTTGAGTCTTTCCTTCTCTTGGGTCTACTTTTAGCCATTTTTAAGGATATTTTGAGTGTTTCCTTCTCTTGGGTCTACTTTTAGCCATCTTCAAGTATAAACAGAAGTTAGAAAAGTGGACAATAACGTGAAAAGTTGTGAAGACAGCACAGATTATTTAGAATTTGGAAAATGTGTATGTATTTATTTATTTTAGAGACAAAGTCTCAGTCTATCACCCAGACTGGAGTGCAGTGGCATGATCATAGCTCACTATAATCTTGAACTCCTGGGCTCAAGCAATCCTCCTGCTTTAGCTTTCCTAGTAGCTAGGATTACAGGGAGGAGCCTCCATGCCCAGCTGAAAATGTGTATATAGAATGTGGCAAATGTGGTGGTTCTTTTGGAATAATAGATCAGGAGGGGTTTTGTCTGCACTGAAAAGGATTTTGAGCTAGATGCTATAGGTTATGTAGAGCTAAAGGATTTAAAACGGGAAGTTTGGATGGTAAGATGTTTTTTCCTTAAGAGATTATTTGTAGCAGTATGTAGGATGGCTCATGTGGATGGGAATCCTAAAGCAAGGATTATGGTTAAGAGGGTTTTGCAATTAGGTGGGAAATGATTATTTCCTGAATTAAGGCAGTGGTACTGTGGATTTAGAAGGGTAGATTTTGAGATGTAAGGGATGGGGAAGAGGAACTTGTTAATTCCTGGTTTGGGAACTGAGAGTGAAAACCATTAACTGGTGCAGCAAATAAAGAAGGGGAAAAAAGCAGGTTGGAGGTGGAAGGGAACCTTATAAGAAAATGAGCCCAGTTTTGTAGGTATTGCCTTTGAGGGTGTCTATGGGCTGTCCAGGAGGCAATTGTATGTAAAGGTCTGAGTCTGAGGAATAATTTTAAGTTAGAGATGTAGCTATGGAACTTAGTAGGGGTACAGGTGGTAGTTAAATCTGTAGTATAATTGAAACCACCCACAGATAATATGTTGAATGAGAACGGGGCCAACTCTGCAACAACCGAGTTTTGGAGAGGAGGAAGCCTGAAAGGGAAGTCAAGAAAGCAGATGACTGAAAAACATTCCTTGAATTTGGCGATGAGGAGGTCATTAGTAATTTGTTTCAGGTGAGTGGTGTGGGCAGAAGCCTGATTGCAATCATATGAAATGTGAATAAAAGGTGAGGTGAGGCAGTAGAGACAGGAAATACTGACGAATATCACAGGAGTAGGATTCTGATGTGGAAAAGGTATACCTAGGTGCTTTTGATGGCAAGTTGCAGAATATTCAATTTTAAAATGGGCTTAAATGATAAAAGGGTTTTATTGGCTGATGAATTGGAAAAGTCCAGAGGTAGGACTTGATGGTTAGAATTGTTTTAGGCTTTGGGGTTGCAGGCAGTGCTGGTGGAAGGACTTGGATAGGATATGAGAGTGTGTTTATGAGAGAGGGATAAATCTTGAGGTCTAGGCTAGATATGGAAGGAAGTAAAAGCAGGGCTGATGTTGAGAAAAGAATCTAGGTAAAGGAAAACCAAAGGTCTAATTTCTTGTAAGTAAAGGAATGAAAACAGGAAGGTTGTGGTTTACTAATCAGGGCTTTCTCTAGCTGGGGAAATTTAGCAACAGTTTTCCAAATAGGCCTTAATACATTGCAGGTTTCAAAATCCAGTCTTGGTATATTGTAACATACTTATTTACTTGATGGCTCTTCTGCTGCTAAATAAAAATTGAACATTGTTAATTCTTTGGCACTCACACAATGGTATGACCCTGAAGATCCTCATAAGAAGAGGAACTTTCTTTGTGTGTAGATGAAAATAAACATGTTGGCCTTGACAAAATTATGAGATCATAAAAGTTTGCTGTGTTTTGTGATCATACCCTCTCATTTTCTTATGTTGTTCCCTCTCTCCCCTCGTTCAGATTTACTTTGTTTCTCTTTCCAAATAGGAAAAGATCCTTTATGTTTATTCATTCACATAATGATCATCTTAGGTGTTTGCATTTTTTCTTCCTTTTTTTTTCTTGTGTAGAGACTGGATCTTGCTATGTTGCCCAGGCTGGTCTTGAACTCCTGGCTCAAGTGATCCTCCTGCCTTGGCCTCCCAAAAGTGTTGGAATTATAGGCATGAGCAACTGCACTCGGCCAGTGTTTTCATTTCTTAGTTGTATTCAAGTTCAATGTTGTTGAATTTAATGATATTTGAATTAGGTAAACTTGGAGTGGTGTGATATAAAAATACTCTCTCACTTTGTGTGTGAGATTTAATGTGTATTCCTTCAAATTAGTAATGCATTATGAGTTGCATAATCTCAAAGCTAGTAGACATGACAGTGTATTTCTTCAGAATTGATTTTGAGTTTCAGGAGCTTTGAATTCTGATAGGTCTTTTGGATATTCCTCCTATAAAATGCCACTACCCTGTATAGATTAGTAAAGGAATTTTTGACAATTGGGAATAGTTGGGGGAAGTATTTGAACAAGACTGATATTTCTTAGTACCCCCGAAAGTAAATGATTTCTAGAACTGTTGTTGAAGGTTAAATCTACTTTAGTTATTTTAGGATGATTGGCTTAAAAAGGTTAAAATAGTGATTTTAAAAAGCTTCCTTTCTTTCCCTTCCTTATCTCTGTGATGATGCTCTTTTCCATGCTGTCTCTGGCTTTTTAATAGCACAACAATCACACAAAACTTATGGAAGATAATTCATACAAATATATGCAAGGTACTTCTGACCTGGGTAGTTGCTGCTTAAGGATCACCTACAGTGATCTTGGGGGAAGGATTTCTAAGGAATTAAGAAATCCCCCTGCTATTTGAGAACAAGATCGAAGACCTTTTATTCTGTATATATGTATATATGTGTGGGTGATGTTAAATTGTCTATGGGGAAAAAAAATGAGTTGATTCTAAAAATGGTGCCATGGGACTGCAAACTAGTACAACCTCTACGGAAAGTAATATGGAGATACCTCAAAGAGCTAAAAGTAGAACTACCATTTGATCCAGCAATCCCATTACTGGGCATCTACCCAAAAGAACAAAAGACATTCTATAAAAAAGACATCTGCATTAGAATGTTTATAGCAGCACAATTCACAATTGCAAAGATGTGGAAACAACCCAAGTGCCCATCAATACATGAGTGGATTAATAAAATGTCGTATGTATATACCATGGAGTTCTACTCAGCCACAAAAAACAATGGTGATATACACCTCTTGTATTATCTTGGATAGAGCTGAAACCTATTCTACTAAGTGAAGTAGCCCAAGAATGGAAAAACAAGCACCACATGTGCTCACCATTAAATTGGTATTAACTGGTAACACTTAAGTGCACATATAGTAATTACATTCACTGAGTGTCTGGCAGGTGGGAGGTGAGGAGGGGATGGGTATATACACACCTAATGGGCATGGTGCGCACCGTCTGGGGGATGGACATGCTGGAAGCTCTGACTTGGGTAGGGCAAAGGCAATATATATAACCTAAACATTTGTACCCCTGTAATATGTTGAAATAAAAAAATAAATAAAAATACTGCTAAAGAACTAATAGTGAGGAATTGTGTAGTAGGTGGTCATTTCACTAATTATGAAATATTCGATGGTCATTTATGTAGACTTTCCTATTAAGGCAAAATAGGTGGCATTTGAAACAGTAACATTTGATCTTTTAAAGTTTTTTTTTTTGAATCTTCAATAGAGGCCCACCTTACAAAGATACAGTTCTGTATGTGAGGCTTTTCAATTTAATCTGCATCTTTTTTATTTTTTTTGTTTTGTTTATTTATTTATTTATTTATTTATTTATTTATTTTTTTTTTTTTTTGAGACAGAGTCTCACTCTGTTGCCCGGGCTAGAGTGCTGTGGCATCTGCCTAGCTCACAGCAACCTCAAACTCCTGGGCTCAAGCAATCCTACTGCCTCAGCCTCCCGAGTAGCTAGGACTACAAGCATGTGCCACCATGCCTGGCTAATTTTTTCTATATATATATTTTTTAGCTGTCCATATCATTTCTTTCTATTTTCAGTAGAGACGGGGGTCTCGCTCTTGCTCAGGCAGGTCTCGAACTCCTGACCTTGAGCGATCCTCCTGCCTCGGCCTCCCAGAGTGCTAGGATTACAGGCATGAGCCACCACGCCCGGCCTAATCTGCATCTTAACTAAGGTAGAAAATGCTAGGTAACTGAGCTGAGGTGGAAATTCTGATTAGAATCCATTATGTCTAGGTTAGTCCATCTGTATGCATAGGATCTCTCTATCCTTGAGAAACATTTATCCAAATTGAAGGTAGGATAAGAACATAAATTAACTAATAGTTTGTATGGAATTCATAGATTGCATTTAAATGCTAGATAGGATGCTCTAGGCTGCAAATTTATCTAGTGTATGCCCTAAATTCACTAGAGAGTTGATATAGAGAAAATGTATATGTGCTCATAGATAACATTAGACTTCAGAAAAGGGAAAGATCATGGAGGGTGACCAGGAAGACCTCTGGAAAAAAAGAACTCTCGAACTGATCTTTGAAAAATGGATAAGATTTGGGTTGACAGAAAAGAGGACATTGCCAGTTGAGCAGATTCAAGAGAAAAATCAATGGAGGTAGAAATAAATTTGGCATAAGTTGAGTAGGGAAAAAGATCAGCCTGCCTAAAGCGAAGGCTCTGATATGGAAGTTATGGGAGATTGGATTTGATAATGGTCAGCTTTGGTAACTGGTTTGAAGACTTTAAAGCTAGGGAGTACAAAATGAATATAGATATCTGACCATGGTCTTTTTTATTTCCTGCCCTACCGATTTCACTAATGTTTATTCTGGTTTTTCTTGTTAAATAAAGATCACATTTTGAAGTGTTTACAAAGTTCAAAAATCATCATTCTTAGAGAAGTTTAAGTAATCTTAATGTCTTCAATATTTCTTTGAGATGTTGGGACAATAGGCTAACTTGCACATTGAAATTTCCATTTGTGGCAAATGTATCAGTGTATTTGTTAGTGTGCTTTGGTGCCTGTAACTATTGACTTTATTATCCAAGGTACAGACCATTGAGTTCTTAGTATGTAGAAGAAATAGCAACATTGGAAACAGTATCCTATTCCAATTCTTTATATTGCAGTGTACCTCATTCCATTTTCTCCCCTTTTGTTTTATCCCAGGTCAACAGGACATACTGCTGTGGCACCTACCGAGCAGGTCCTATGCGGCAGATAAGTCTTGTTGGAGCAGTAGATGAAGAAGTTGGTGATTATTTCCCAGAGTTCCTTGATATGTTAGAAGAATCACCATTTCTGAAAGTGAGTGGTAATTCAGATTATTAAAGTTTTGATCATTTTTAAGTGAGCATAGAGTATTAAGTTAACATTGCCTATTAGAATTAAATTTTATCCAATATTTTGAATAGAAATGTTTAGAAAAATATTGCTACAAAGTACTTAACTCCAATTATTTTTTATTAATAAATTACTGTATGAATAGCATTTATTTCTTTGTATACACTTACAAAAAATGCTTCTTAGAACTTTTATAATATTTGAGTGGGTGGGGTTAATTTGTAAATAGTCTAAAAATTTTTTAATGTGACTCATTCATCTGATTTCTAGATGACTTTGCCCTGGGGTACACTTTCCAGCCTCCGACTCCAGTGTAGGTCCCAAAGTGATGATGGGCCTATAATGTGGGTAAGGCCAGGAGAGCAGATGATCCCTACAGCAGATATGCCAAAGTCACCCTTCAAGAGACGACGGTAAACATTTATTTTTCTCAAATAAGCAAAACAACTTTTTTTTCAGTTGGTTGCTTATAAAAATGTTTGAGACCTGAGCATAGTTTGAAAACCATTTGTCTGTATTTGAAGAAGTTTCTTAAATAAATCTTCTAGTTGTAAGTTCCTTAGTCCAATCCATGTTCATTACATAGTCATCAGGGTGAGGAATCATTCTAAAAAACAAATTTAATTTTTATATTTTTTTCTTAAAACCTTGGCCTTAAATGTCTGCAGGATAAAAGATCAAACTCTCCTTAGTATAGTCTACAAGGATCTTTCATAATCTGACCCCAACAGTACCTCTTCTCATCTACTGCAGCCGTAATAAATTCAGTTTCCAAACCATGGTCTTTCATAACTCTTTGCTTTTGCTTTTTACATGGAATGGTATCCCCCATCTTCCTTTCTACCTAGCAGACTTTTAATAAATTTTCCAAAACTTAACTTGGATGGCACCTCCTTTGTGAAGCTTTTCTTTGTTCCTTTAACGTAATTAATTGTTCCCCTTTCTGTGCCACAACATTCTATTCATTAATGATCTCTTTACATGTTTTTATTATTTACTAATATTTAAGGTAAGCTCCTGGAGGACATGGACTGTTTTATTCATCTCTGTCCTCGTGACACATAGTGGGTGACCAGTAATTGCTGAATGAAGCAGTAATATAGTCTAGTACAGAGCTTCAGTAATTTATATTGTGCTAACATATTTTGTGTTTCAGACACTTAAAACAAATGTAGATTAACTCACTCTGGTACTTTGAAAAATCTTAGACTATGGAAATAACAACTTGAAATAAGTGCCCAGAAGTGAGTTCTAATGGACTAGTCTAGACCTTAACTTAAAGCTCATAGGGGAATGATTCTTGAGCTAAGTATGGAATAATCTTAGGTACTTGAGATGATGCATGAAAATACATTGTAAAAATTGTTGTTAGGCAACAGATTTTGTACAAGATAATGATGAATCTTGAAATTCTACTAAATTCTTAAGTACTATATGTGTTTTTAATTCTATCTTGCCCAAAAATAACCATTGTTTCCTGATTATTATAAACTTAAAAAATATAGTAGAGTAAAAAGAAGGCAAGAAGTCAGCCATTATCTCATCCATTTAGGCGTATTAACCTTTCAAATTTTAGTCCATATATACTCACAGTATAAATTTTGTTTATTCAAAAATATACACATTCTTTACATGATGATGTTTACTTTAAAACTTGGGAATTTTTTCCTTTAGATTTAGGTGTTTTATTAAGATGCAGCTATATCATTTCTAAATGACTATGTAGTTCACTGTATGGTTGTATAAAGATTTATCTAACCAATTCTTTATTATAGTGTAAATTATTTCCAGTTTTTCACCATAAACAGTATTTTGACAAACATGACAATGGTGTGCTGGAGGCAGTTTGTATCTGCTCACAAGGGCCGTTATTAGCCTCACCTTCCAATTCTGCATTGAGTGATGTCACATTAGTAGCTGGAAATTAGCCATGTGGGGAGTATTTATACCACAGAAATCAGCTACAAATCTGCCACCTCTCCCCACCTCCCCTAAGCCAGGTGTTAAACATGTACAACATACCACTGATTGTAGATGGATACATGTTTGGTAGATATATATCTTTGTGCATATGGGTGTTTATTTTCTTAGTAGAAAATACTAAAGGCTCAAAGTATACACATTTCTAATGGACCTCTAGAAATGTACCAATTAATACCCCCAGCCATATATTAATAGTAAGATAGTGCCCTTTTCCTCAAACTCTCCATTAATATTCTCTTTAACTTTGTTGATCTGATTGGATGAAAATGTTTCATTTTAATTTATTCTTCTTTAAGGGGTTTGTTATTTCTTCTTTGGTGATTTCCTTTAATTTCCTTTACCCACATTTCTATTGGAGTGTTTTTCCTTTGTAAAAATTCTGTATGTATTATGGTTATTAACCTTTTGTTTTTCTTCTGTTGTGGTTTTTTTCTTTTTGCTTCAGTGGGGATTTTTTTTTTTTTTTTTTTTTTTACTCAGAAGTTTTTGTTTATTTGTAGTCAGATGTCTGTATCTTTTCCTTTGAGGTTTCTCCTTTAGTAGTAGGCTTAGAAAGGCCTTTTCCCATTCAGTATTAAAAATATTCACCTACACTTTTTCTTAGTATTTCTGTGATTTCAGTATTTACTTATTTAATCTACCTGGAATTGGTTTCATTATAGAGGAAGAGATTTAACATTTTCCCCCAAGTAGTTAGGCAGCTGTACCAACATCATTTATTTAATCATCTGTTATTTCTCCAGTAATCTGAGGTGCCATCAAATTTTATTTCTATTTGTATTAAATGTTCTTAAGTGAAGCATTCAAAAACACTTTGAATTAGAGTGAATGAATCAAAAACGTAAATACCAATGTCATCTTTTTGTGTTAATGAGAACTTCTTGTTGCTGAGAATGGTGGAATCAAATATGAGAAGTTGTCCACTTATCAAGGGACTGCTACTGAAGCTGATCTTTGGATTTCTGAATTCCAGAGTTAAAGAAATACATGTACACAGTTTTAAAAAAAATCCAATAGTATGGCAGAGCTTATAATGAAAAATCCTGTCCTCTTTTCTTTCCCAGAGGCAAACTAATTTTTACTAGAGGCAAAAACATTTGTTTATAATGCCTTTTTTTCCCCCACAAAGTTTTTTTTTTTTTTTTTTTGAGACAGAGTCTTACTCTCTTGCTTGGGCTAGAGTGCTGTGGCGTCAGCCTAGCTCACAGCAACCTCAAACTCCTGGGCTCAAGC
This sequence comes from Varecia variegata, assembly GCA_028533085.1. NCBI lineage: Eukaryota > Metazoa > Chordata > Mammalia > Primates > Lemuridae > Varecia > Varecia variegata. The sequence goes on along the minus strand of CM052444.1, from coordinate 7,889,448 downwards.
GATCCTCCTGCCTCTCAGCCTCCTGGGTAGCTGGGACTATAAGCATGCACCACCATGCCCAGCTAATTTTTTTTTTTCCTATATATTTTTAGTTGTCCAGCTAATTTCTTTCTATTTTTTTTAGTAGAGATGGGGTCTCCCTCTTGCTCAGGCTGGTCTTGAACTCCTGAGCTCAAGCAATCCTCCCGCCTTGGCCTCCCAGAGTGTTAGAATCACAGGCGTGAGCCACCGCACCCAGCCGCCCACAAAGTTTTTGACAGGGTTTTGACTTCTTGGTGTGATAGATATTCCTTCCTCTTGTTCTCTGAATAGATGACCCCTATTTTTATCCTCCTCTTCTCCACTTCTTTATGTCAGCTGTTACTTATACATTGTTGAGGTTAATTCATATTCTGCTTTAAAACCATAATTATGTCTCACATGCTTTGTCAATAGGTGGATTCTAAAATTTGAAAGCCATTAAATGGCATTTATAATATTATAAGTAGCTATGTTTACTGCAGATGCAGCTAGTGGGCTAAAAATTCTTATTCTAAGTTTCCCATATTATGTTGTCACTCAAAGGATGCATATACAAAAGGATCTTTCTTTCCTATATTTCATCTAGATACTCCAAACCATGCCACATTTTTAAAAGTTTTATATTTGGATCATGTTTTAGAAAAAAGTTCTGTTTTTCTTGCAGTTTCCGATTGCTCTTTTTTTGAGGTGGGGGGCATAAACTTTTCTTGACTGTATCCTAAATATCTTCTATTGTCTTTATTCCTTAAGATACACATTACTTTCTTCTAGAACCACACTGCCTTTCTCAACTACTTGACTGTGGCTTTCTTATATAACCTCTTTTTTTTGAGGGTGATGGTAGTTACCATGCATTCTGTCATTTTATCATATCCTCAAGTCTTTTCCAGAATTTTGTTCATACAGTTTGCTCTAACACATCAGTCTTTTACATGGTAATCTTGTTTAAAAATTTTTTATTTATTTAGTTTTTTAGAGACAGGGTCATGCTCTGTCACCCAGACTGGGGTACAGTGGCATGATCATAGCTTTACTGCAACTTCAAACTCCTGGGCTTAAGCAGTCCTCCCACCTCAGCCTCCCAAGTAGCTGGGATTACAGGCGTAAGTCACCATACCTAGCCCATGGAAATCTTTTGAAGCTCTGTATTCTGCCTCAATGTGGAAGGCTTATTTCACGGTTATCATCCTAGGACTTCCCATTTAATGCTTTTCTGTGTTATTCTATGGTTGTCGTCTTCCTAGGTTTATTTCCTTCTCTTGCTTGAGCACATTCTCAAGTAACATTCTAAGAAAAGGAAAGTATGTTGAGTCATTATATGTCTGAAAATTTCTTTTTCTGTCACTAAATATGATTAATAGTTTAGCTGAAGTCCAGAAGTTGTATTTTCCCTTAGGATTTTTAGCATTGCTCTAGATTCATGTCTCCTTTCCTTTCTGAGAATTTTTCTAGCTTAATTGGTTTGGTAATTTCTTCTCCATTTCTTTCTTTCTTTTTTTTTTTTTTGAGACAGGATCTTACTCTGTTGCCCTGAGTAGAGTGCCATGGCGTCAGCCTAGCTCACAGCAACCTGGAACTCCTGGGCTCAAGTGATCCTCCTGCCTCAGCCTCCCGAGTAGCTGGGACTATAGGCGCACACCACGACACCCGGCTAATTTTTCTCTTTTTAGTAGAGACTGGGTCTTGCTCTTGCTCAGGCTGGTCTCGAACTCCTGAGCTCAAGCGATCCTCCCTCCTCAGCCTCCCAGAGTATTAGGATTACAGGCATGAGCCACCATGCCTGGCCCTCCATTGCTTTCTGAATCTATTACTAGTTGATCTACACTAGTAGATAATACTAGTATTATTACTAGTTGATCTATATTTACTACTAGTTGAATAATAGATCTGATATGATTATCCTCATATTTCCTGTTATTTATCTTTTTGCTTTTGATTAAGACATTTACTTGAATTTTGTCTTCTAACCTTTCTTTTGAATTTTTAAATTTTAGCGTTGTTTATTTTGGTCTTTCTCTGTCAGTCTGCTAACTTCAAATATATCTAGTGATTCTTAGTTGACCGATTCATATTTTGGAATAAAGCATTGGCCTTATTGGGAGTTCTTTTTATATCTTGGTGGGGCTTGTCAACAGATAGGTTTGAATTTAGAGTGAACAGGCATGGAAGTGGATATTTAATGATGTGTCCAAATGTCAGAGGATTATGTTCTATTTATATAGCAAGTACAGTGTGTTTAGAGAAACATGCAGTTTTTTTGGCTGAAAGTTTATCAGGATGTTTTTGTATAAGCAATTTTGACTCAAACTGATTCATAAAATGTTTGTTATATTCTGTATCAGGAAGTCCAGAGAAGTTGGCTCCAGGCACTATATGGACAGTGGCTCAATGCTATTATCAAGGAACCAGGTCCTTTCCTTTTCTCTGCTTTATCCTTCTCTTTGCCTAGGCTAGATGCAAAGGCCCTAGGCTTTGTATTCACACTTGGCTATCCTGTTGTGGTTGCTGGAACTGCTATAGCAGTTCTAGGCATCACATCTGGATCTGATTATATCTAACAGAAGAGGAGACTATCTTTTCTTGTATTTCTTTCTTAGGAGCTATGAAACTTTCCAGAATTCTCCTCAGCAGATTTTCTTTCATTACTGTTAGCCAGAATCAGTTCATGTCTATTCTGAAATCAGTCACTGGCAGGGAAATGAGCTTACTATAATTTGCTAGAACTCATCAAGATCTACCTCTGGAGCTTGTGAATTAGGTCACATCAAGGGTAGGATCAGATGCCTAATGAAAATCAAGGTAAGGAACGGATGTTGGTTGGGTAGCCATTGTCTACTCCATGGGGTAAATGCTTCACTGTCTGCATTTCTGCCTGCAGGTGTGGTGAATGACTGATGTATTTGCAGAATTTCACCTTAATTCCTCTTTTCTCAGCATCACTTCATTTCTGTCTTATTGTTATTTTGCCTGGCTGTTTTGGTTGTGTGTGGATTTTTTTTTTTTTTTTTTTTTTTTGAGACAGAATCACTCTGTTTCCCTAGCTAGAGCGCAGTGGCATCATCATAGCTCACTGCAACCTCAAACTCCTGGGCTCAAGTGATCCTCCTGCCTCAGCCTCCTGAGTAACTGGGACTACAGGCATGCACCACCATGCCCGGCTAATTTTTTTCTCTTTTTAGTAGAGACAGGGTCTCGCTGTTGCTCATGTTGGTCTCAAACTCTTGATCTCAAAGGATCCTCCTGCCTCAGTCTCCTAGAGTGCTAGCTAGCTGTTTTTTTGGAGTCAGCCTTGTCCAGAGTCTGTTGGGCATGTCTTCCCTTTTGGCTGCTGATCCCTTCTTGTGTATTCTAAGCCTGTGGCTTTCTCTGCTCAGTTTTATTAGTCCAAGACTCTGGTCATTTTCTATGTTGCAGGGGTTTGTTGATATTGCTTATTCACTAATTCCTTTCCTTTGCTGCTGCTTATTCCTTTACTATCACCTTTAGATTATTATATTTAGAAATTTTTGAGCATATAAAAATGCAGAAGGTAATATAATAAACTCCGATGTATTTAATACCAACAGCTTTCAACTCCTGGCCAATTCTGTTTCAGTTATATACTCATCCATTCCCCCATCTAATCCTCTCTCCCTCCATTATTAGTTTGAAGCCTTTTACTTTCATTTTAATGTTGAAGGAGATCACATGGATGTTTATTTGGCCATCGTGAATCAGATCTCTAGTAGAATGTTTTAAGAGTTAGATATGAAAATGACTGAGGGTAAAGAAGCATACAGCCTTAAACTTTGAGTTGCATTTTCTGTTGCTAGACAGCAATACGACTTTGAGCCTAATCTAAGATATAGCTTCTACTTTATTATGGCCTACAGGAAAAGGAAGGTAATCACAGTAAGCATTATAAATAGTGTGTTAAATGCTAATGATCAAAATCATTGAACCGTTCTCAGCCCTCATCTTATTTAAATCTGGTATTGCTTCTGTGCCTTATTGTTATTGATAATTTTTTGGGGGGTTCTTTCTTCCTTGCTTTCCCTTTGCTTCACAACCAAATCAACTCCAGATCAATGAATGAAATTAAAAATCTCCAGTACCTACCTCGGACCAGTGAACCCCGTGAAGTCCTCTTTGAAGATAGGACAAGAGCTCATGCTGATCATGTAGGTCAGGGGTTTGACTGGCAGAGTACGGCTGCTGTTGGGGTTTTGAAAGCTGTACAGTTTGGTGAATGGTAAGTAACTCAACTGCAAGGTTGTTAACATTGTCTAAGAAAATGTGGGCTCTATTTAAAGGGTTGGGGACCAATTTTTAAATTGTGGTAAAATACACATAGTTTTCCATCTTTATCATTTTTAAACTGAAGAGTAAAGTATAATCACATTGTTGTGAAACAGATCTCCAGAACTTTTTCATCTTGCAAAGCTGAAACTGTACCCCTTGAACAACAGCTCCTCTTTTTCCCGTCACCCCCAGGCTCTGGTAACCGTCATTCTACTTTCTGTTTCTATGAATTTTGGTACTTCATATACCTCATATAAATTGAGCCATACAGTATTTGTCTTTTTGTGACTGGCTTATTTCTTGTAGCATAATGTCTTCATGGTTCATCCATGTTGTAACAAGTGTCAGAATCTCCTTCTTTTCTTTTCCCCCTGAACCTCTCCTTTTCATATCTCCTTCCTTTTTAAGGTTGAGTAGTAATCCATTGTATGTATATACCACGTTTTGTGGTATAATCCATTTATCCATCAGTGGACACGTGGGTTGCTTCCACCTTTTGGCTATTGTGATTAATGCTGCTATGAACATGGGTGTACAAATATCTTTGTGTCCCTGCTTTTAACTCTTTTGGGTATATACCTGGAAATGGAGTTGCTGGATCGTATGGTAACTCTATTTTTAATTTTTTGAGGAACTGGTAGACTGTTTTCCATAGTGGCTGTACCATTTTACATTCAGTTGGGGCCCAATTTTAACAAAGCTCAGGACATAGAGATGCAAAGTAGAGAACGGCAAATACAACTAATTTAGAATAAAACTATTCTTTTTAGCCATTGTTGTTTTAATTTTGCAATAACCTGATTTTCATGGGTTTTTTTGTTTTACTAGTTTTTAATTTTAATTTTTTGAAAATTGTATACTTAAGTCCTTAGAAGCCTGTGCAGCTATTTCTTTGCTAGTAGTAGCATTTCCAAGAATAAAAAAAATTTGCCATCATTTTTCATTATGACATGCTTGTTTCTAAAACTTAGTTTGTTAATTTTAGGAGTGACCAACCTCGCATAACCAAAGATGTGATTTGTTTTCATGCTGAGGATTTTACTGACGTTGTACAGAGACTTCAGTTAGACCTTCATGAACCCCCAGTTTCCCAGGTAATAACTCTTGCTTTTTTATTACCCTTTGAGTAAGATATTAGAAATAATTGTCTACACCTATTTTATTTTGCATAGTGAGTTTAATTGTATTACTATTAAAGGCTAGGGGGAGGGGTGCCAAAAATCATTGAAATCATCAAAGAGCTTCCCACCACATGTACTCACCATCAAATTGGTTTCACTGATCATCACCTAAGAGCACATTTAGGAATAACATTAATTGGGTGTCGGGCAGATGTGGTGGGGGAGCGGGGATAGGTGTATACATACATAATGAGTGTGATGCACACCGTCTAGGGGATGGACACGCTTGAAGCTCTGATTTGGGGCAGGGGGCAAGGGCAATATATGTAATCTAAACTTTTGTACCCCCATAATATGCTGAAATAAAAAAAAAAAAGAAACAGCTTCCCAAGCAGAATGCTTGAGATCTCTTCAATCTTTGGGAGCCAGGTGGGCCTGGGCTGCTCAGTTCTAGGCAGTCTTCACTTGTTAACCCCATTGTACTTTGTGTCCTCAACTGCAAATGGATGAATGACACTGAAAGGGAAGATAAAATGTTGCCCTTATATGTGGCAAAGAATATTCATATTTAGCTGCATTTTGAGATACTTATTTAAATGATTCCCTAGGCCATCCTGACTTTAATATGAGGAAAAATATTTCTCAAGCATTACAGGAATATTTAGAAAGTTATGTATCATTTAGTGTTATTTAACTTTGTTATTATAACACCTTTTGTCTCTACTGTTTTCCTGTGCTAATTATGTTTTATGTGACTAAATTATTCTATATTTTAAAGTCTCATGCAACTTTTTTTCCTTTCTTTAGTGTGTACAGTGGGTGGATGAAGCTAAACTAAACCAAATGAGGCGGGAAGGCATTCGTTATGCTAGAATTCAGCTTTGTGACAATGATATCTACTTCATCCCTAGAAATGTCATTCATCAGTTCAAAACAGTGTCAGCAGTGTGCAGCTTAGCCTGGCATATAAGGCTTAAACAGTACCACCCTGTTGTGGAAGCCACTCAAAACACAGAAAGCAATTCTAACATGGACTGTGGTTTAACTGGAAAGCAAGAATTAGAAGTTGACTCCCAATGTGTGAGGATAAAAACTGAATCTGAAGAAACATGTACAGAGATGCAGCTTTTGACAACTGCTTCATCATCCTTCCCACCTTCATCAGAACTTAATCTACAGCAAGATCAGAAGACTCAGCCTATCCCAGTTTTAAAAGTAGAAAGTAGACTGGACTCTGACCAGCAACACAATCTGCAAGAACATTCAAGCACTCCTGTGTGATATGTACATATTCAAACACATTTTTTAACTTTTTTAAATTTTGATGTGAAGTTATAGTTTTATAACTGGCTTAAGTTAAGTTTTATTGGAGAAATCTTGCCTATAATTCTATAAAGAGAAATGACATTCCACAAATGTCAAGCATATCTTTTTTACACAGATTATGCAAAGTTAAGAGTTGTATCTTATCCCGTTAGTACAGTATGTAATAGTGGGTCTGCTGCTACTTTCTGTTTTAAGGTGTGAGGTAATACTTCAATCTCTTCTTCAAATCAAAATGAGAATTCTCTGGAATAACAGATTCTTATTTGGTGAATAATTCACTTTCCTTAATTTTATCTTGCCTTTTCTCTTGCCATAGTTGCTGTTTTTATGATACATCAGATTTATGGTATAGGACTTGTGTCTTTATGGCACAGATTCAATTTCTACAGTAAAAATGGCATAGGTTGCGGGAAAGACTTCCTGCATCTGGTATATGGGCAAGTAAGTTATTTAGTTCTAACCACAAAGAACAAGTAGTTTCTAAGGAAAATTCAGTGGCTCTCTGGTTTCTTAACAAAAGAGAAAGCACAGCACTTTCTGATCCAAACTGTCTTTTTTGTATCTGTTATTTAAAGCCCAGTGGATATTTCAATTAAAAAAATCTAAAGATGAATAGTCCTTGGTCATTCATTATCCATGGTTCATTAATCTCTTCTAGAATATATGGTAACTATGGAAGATATTTTGGGTAAAAGAGACATGATACTCTATTGTTGATACGATACTCTATTGTTCTGCTTCCTAGAATCCTCACATTTCGTGTGGATACTTTTGCTTCCTAAACTGATTACAAATATCAAACTTAGAGAATTATAGCAATCTTTCTGATGAGGCTGCCATATTTTGAGCATCAAACTTAGGATAATCTATTCTTGTCACTTGGCATCAACTTCTTCATGATGAATATCTACTATTGAGACACTCCACAGTTTTAACTGGCGAATACCTGGGTTTATTTACTATTACTCTGTGTTGCTATTTTCTAATAAGGAACACAGCACTAGACTTCATCCTAGTGTTTCAGGTAGCCTAATGCTTAGTGCCTGAGTATTTCAATTTATTTTTCAAACAGGCACAGTTCATATAGCTAATGTGGTCCTAACTTTCTGTTATTTTAGAATGTTAATGCTATACATATTATACTTTCTCTTAGTTAATAATACAGTAGGCCTTTTGTTTATTAAAGGAAGAGTACTCCCCACACCTAAGACCAGATTTTTGTATCTACCTGGTTACAGTGCAATTTGGAGATTTTGTTTTCCTGGATGGTGAGATTTGAAATATTTACATTAACATAGGCAAAAAAGATGCTGCTTTATTATGTCTGTCACCATGAAAACTTAGCTGCATCTTTTGAAATATCAAATATGAATTATTTCTAAAATATTCTGAAATAGGTTAAATCTTATATAAATATTACTTTGTGCAATATTGTTGTGTAGTTAAAAGCATATTAGCAAAGTATAGAGGTCACTGTGTAAACCGATAGAAAAGTAACCATCAGCAAATACTGCAGTGATTAGTTAGAATCTGTATTATTCCTTATATATATGTATATGTATGTATTCTCTGTTACAAAGGATGAAGACAAATAGGGAAACATTTCAGTGTAAACCATTTATGAATTGGAAGTGATGTTGGCTTTAGTTATCTTTGTAAATAAGGTAATTAGAATGGTATGAAAGGTAATGTGATTATTGCAGGGGTGTTTTTAAATCTTAGGTATAAATTCTAGGGTAAATTCTAGTTTATCAAGACTAGTTTTTAAGGGACCTGCCTTTGAGGGTGTTTTTTGTTATTTTTTGGGGGAGGGTGTTAAACACAAAGTGTGTGGGTGTGCGTTATTTCTTGTTATTATTTTTCTGTCCAGAAGAATTTCATAGAGCTTTACCAGGCTGTGCAAAGTAAAATTCTTCTCAGGCAACATTTGCTTTTTAAAATAATCATGAAGAGCAAGGTTGTTAAAGCAAAAAGTTTTTTTATTTTTCTTGTCTTCCAAGATCCGATTTCCCCATCTCCCACTTGCCATCCAGCAGATGCCATCTGTCATCTAAGCTGGTCATTGCTAATAAACAAGGAGACTGTCTCCTGACAGCCAGCACTGTGTATAATTACTCAGGAACCAGCGGATCTGCAAAGACCTACAATCAAAAGCAAATCCCCATTTTCCTTTTATAAAACATTCTACCCTCACCTCCAGTATAAACACATTAAAAGAGTATTAAAAATGTTTAAAATCATGTACTAATAAATTCATTGTATGTTAGAATTGCAATAGAATGGAGAGAAACATTTAGCTAGTAATGTATCTGGAAACCTTGAATGTCCTATGTGAGTATTAGATTTTAATAGCATGCTTTAAAGACTGATGAATATAAAAGCAGAAGTTTTGAGTTTTTTACTGCTTTCGAAGCTGTATCCTAGTTTAGTGATACAAATGATCACAACTTTTCTAAATCATAAAATTACTTGGTTTAGTGGAGTGAGGCATGGAGCAATCTGGCGTCTTCTGATTTGTAAAGTAGTGATGGCAGTGAAGTTGTAACTGGAATTTAAGCTGATCTTCCTTTTTGGTATATTATCCATTGTGCCAACTCTTGAGATTACTTGCAGAATGTGGCTATAAGTTTTAGTATTTTGTGGAGCAGAAGGATATTTTTAAAACATGCTTATGGAAAGGACAGAATAAATGAATATTCCTAACTTAGTTAAGTAGAATGATTTTACGGTATCCATTAAAAAGGATTAAAGTCTTCCCCCTGCCCCAGAAGTCATTTTCTAATTACCAAGATATGCCCTGAGTAGGATTATGATACAAAGAGGTAGTCCAAATTCACGAAGCAATAATAAAAACCTGCATATTATTAATAGTTCCCCTTAAACTTTTAACTCTTTAAAAATGAATTCCTAGGCTTAATTGTACTTTTAATTTGCTTATTTAATACTTAGAATTTTTAAACTGGCACTTCATAGTTTTTAATTAAATACTTTTGAAAAGTGTCCATTCCCCTTAGAGACAGTTGGAATATAAGTTGACTAATATTACAAACTCTTGTAGGGGGGAAAAAGGAGCTTATTAAATAAAGTTCTTTACTAAACCTTAGGAAAAGATGTCTTGCATCAGTCTTAACAGGCATAAAAGACACACTTAATGACTGGGGAAACTTTTGCTTCTTGCCTTTCCCTATATAAATGTTATTGTCTAGAGTGAAAGCTAATATAGGAAAATCCATGAAAACCCTTAGTGAATATATATTCTTAATCATTAATATTAGCCCATTATATTTTCATTCGTATTTGCCATTAAAAATTTATTTGCATTTTTACCTTTAGGATAATTGAGTTTGTGTCTTTCTAATCTTTTATCATTGCTACAGGTTTTTAAAAAAGAACCTTTCATTAGCACATGCCAGATGTTAACATTTGTGCTAAGTTTTGTTTTTAAAACAGGTTGTAGCTGTATTTATTGGCCATGCAAGTAGAAGAAATGCACAATACATATGTTTTTCTTTAGCACGTAAGGGACCTATCCTTATCTTGAAAGTTTGTTGCTTTAAAAGCAAATGTCTCTCCATAAATATTATGGCCTTCCATTTTCTTCATACATTTTTAGGATCCACTTGTGCATGTAGTTGAGACCACTGTCTCTTAAAATATAGCACTTTTCAATTCTCTCTAAAGAAATACTTATGTACTACTTACTATCACATGTTGTAAATTTTCATGTAATAGTGTTTTCTGTGACTAAACTTCATTTTGATTGGCAGCTATGACTTTTTTTCCTGTGGCTTTAATTTATCTAAGAGGTCTTTGCATATAGATGAAATGTATAATTTGCCTGGCGGACTATTTGCGTTGTGTGGCCTTAGTTTGTTTATTGACATTAACGAGTGTTTTAAAAAGGTATTTTAATGAATAGTCTTAAATCTAAATTTGTGTGAATAATAATCCTTTTAACACAGTGCTTTTTTGTAGCTGTCTAAGTGTGTTAAATTGTTAAGCTATTTCTTTGTAAAATAGGACAATGGAATGCATAGAGATTTTTTTTTTTCCTGTAAAGTATTTTTTTAATAAACAAAGTCTGATTTGTCCTTTACTGGTGTTTCATCACAAAATGAATAGCACATGTGAATTCTAGATACCTGGAACCTGTTGTTAGAGTACTGATCCCTCCCCTTCAGTATCCCCTGTTATTTAAAAAAAATTTAAAAAGAAATTCCATCCATATTGAGAATGCAGTTAGTTTTAGGGAAGAAGAAAAATTACTCTTGACATTTGTGGCAGTTATGCCTCTTGTTATTTAAATTGGCTTATATGAGAGGACCATTTAAAATTTTTATTCTGGTGATGTACATATTCTTGAAGGTGCATGGAGTATTAATGCAGATGGTATATAGACTTTTCAGATGTCATTGATGTATTATGTGATACAAGAAAATGGATTTTCCTCATCAGTTTTTGTTTGTGTGAACTTCTCTTTAATTGAGGCACCTGTCCAAAGCAGATAGCCCTTGGTTCTGATGAAGAATAGAAAAGCAAGGCAACATTTTTTTAGTAACTGCTATGGGCCAGGCACTGTATATGAGGGACTCTCATTTAATCCTCACAGCCGTTAGTAGGAGGGTAATTATCTCCATAATTCAGGTGAGAAAACAAGCTTGTTAGGTTGCATAAAGTGCTTATGATCACATAGTTCATTAGTGGGAACAGGGATTTGAATGCAGTTCTGGGTTCAAAGCCCATGCCTTGTTCAATGGCAGCCTTAGGAAGCACTGAAAGGTTTCTAACAGGGCTCCTGAAAAATGGTTTGCTACTTACCACTATTCTCTCATAGGACTTTTTTGAAAATTAAAACAATGTAATTACAAATCTCTCATAGGACTTTAAGTGACTCAATTCCTACACACACACACACACACACACACACACACAAACCTCTTTTGTGTGCTACACAATGAAGTAAAACAATTTTACTGTTAATGTAATTTAGGTTTTAAAGCAAATATTTAGATGTGCAATAAATGACTTTCATTTGTCATTTATTTTTTAAGGTGGCCAATTTCTCTTGAAGCCCAACAAAACTAATGTTTAGCTCTAAGACGAAAAGCTGTCAAAGAGCAAAAGCAGAAGGAATATAAGATATAAGTCTGAGTGAAACAATTTTAAAAAATTAGTCCCGTGGGAGTTACTTTTCTCTTAGTCAATTTTCCTTATCGGTAAAAAGGGAATAACTTCCACCTGGCGCTTATTTAATGCATTATAAGAAATAATGTATGTAGAACATTTAGTGCCGCACCTTTTAGGCTTTCTCAAGTGGAAGCTATTATCTGGTCATTGGCTTTTCCTGACCCAAGTGCTACATGCCGTGGGCAAGCAAGAACATTGCTTCAAATAAGGTGAGGAGAATGACCTTTAGGGGTCAGTGCTCCATTAATAACAAAAATAAAAGAGGAGGAAAGTGGCTCAAAAACCCTATTAACTATCCTTGAATACTCACTTTAGGGCTCAGCTATTCCTTTCTCCTGACCTCTGTCAGCCTACTTGAATTCTTAACACATTAACTGCCACACTAGAAAAAAAATTTTTTCCTTGAAGTCAGGGTGTTTTATTACGAAAATAGAATAAAAACTTTGAAAACAAAACGATCCTTTCTAATTTAATGAAAAATTTGTTTTTTGTTTTCTGTGCATGAGTTAATTGCAACTTGAAAAATAGTTGACACGGCTCCCAAGGTGGAGACCTTTAAGTTACAAATGCTTCACGAGGCCCCGGGCTCAAAACTAGCATGAGTTAAATACAACTCACATGGCAGTTAATGTGTTAATCTAGAAACAGTTCCCACCGCCACCTTCCCGTGACCTAGTTTGGGAAAAGTCTCCTGTGACTCCCCCAAGCCTTGTCCCTGCTCTTTATCCTTGTGCACCAGAAAGCTCAAGTCCGAGAGGTGAGAGGCAGGGAGTCGCTAAGCCGCAGCCTGTTAGGCTCTTAGTCTCAGGGCAGCGTAAACGCCCGCAAACATTCGTTCATTCAACAAATACTGAGAACCTGTGCGCCAGGCTTGGGCAAGGCCCCAATCTCTTAGCTCGTGGAGTCCACAGCCCACCGGGGAAAACCGATATTAGGCAATCAAACGCAAACATAAGTGCTACAGAGACATGAACCCGGAGCTATTAGAATATCAGGACTGACCTCCTTTAGACTACTGGATGGGAAAGTCGTTTCTGAGAAAGTGACTTTCAAGTTGAGACATGAAGAGTGACCTGATTAAGGTTGCTCTTGGCCAGGGGTCGCTGTGCGGCCCCCCAGCCCCTCCATCCCGGAGCCGGGACGCAGGCTGGGCGGGAAGGCCCGGCCCAGGGGCGGAGCCACCTCCGCACAGAAAGCCGGAAAGCGGAAGCCGAGGGTGGCTGCGCTGTGGTCTGCCGAGCTGTCTTCGCCTGGCTCTGCGCTGGCTGAGTCACGGCCCGGCTCGGCGCGGCCCGAGCCAGGGAGGACGAACCCCGCCGCCCCGCCGCCCCGCCGCCCCGCCGCCGCTGCCTCCAGGGCCCTGGGGCCTTTGCACCCGTCTTTTCCAGCCTGGCACAAAGCCTTTAGCAGTCGCCCTAGCGAAGACTCCGTAGCTTTTTATCCCCTTCATTTTCCAGTTCATTCTGTGCTTATTTTATGGTCCGTCTGGTGACCCTGTAGGTTGCGCTTGGAGGGGCCGCGTCTGCGGCAATAGACTGCAGTGGTCTGGGCGTTGGGCGGCCGGCTGACTCCGAGGCTGGGGCGGCCTCCGCGGTCTCCATGGTAACGGCCCCGCCGGCGTCTCCGCCTCCAGGGGAAGATGCGGCCTGCAGGGCCCGCAGCCTCGCTCAGGGCGGGACGGGGGCCGCTGAAGACAGAGGCCCAGGCCGCTGGCCTGCGGGGCAGCGGGCACCAGGTGAGAGCCGGACGCTGGGGTGCGGAGGAGGGGGGTGCAGGTCAACTCCAGCGGCCTCCCCTCCCCTGCGTCCACGAACACACTCGCACAAAATATTGCAGAGGCTTCTCTGGTCGCCACTGCGCCAGTTTTTTTGTTTTTTCTGTTTATCCTGGCAAACAGCCGGAGAAAGAGACTGCAGCTCATGGAGAGGCTGAAAGAAGCGATTTTCGAGCCCTACCCAAACTCGAAGAGTTAACTTCAGCAACTGGACTCACCGACTGGTTTTCCTTCATTTTCAGTGAAATCCCATTCTCTGGCTGGAGACACAGATGGCCTCAAATGAGAGAGATGCTATATCGTGGTACCAAAAGAAGGTAATGCCAGTATCTTTTATTTGTCAAGAATTCTTCCTGCAAGAAGCTCCCACAAAGAATATCACGTTACTTTTCCCTGAGTTTGGTAATGCCAGGTATTATTTTGTGATATCTGAACATAAACGAAAAATTTGATGTACAAGGTCATTATGTCTTTTAAACCCCGTTCTAGGTCCCAGAATAAGATTTTTGAGTCACTTCCCTTCTCCAGGCTGCAAACACAATGCCACGACGATGCTTTGAAAGTTTTCTTCTGATCAAACTGCCTTAAAAAGAAAAAAAAATAAAAAAGAAACCCTAATCTGCTCAGATTAGTACTCTGAACAATCTTATTGAGCTCCCCCTTACCTTTTATTCCTTTCTAGTTTTCCTATTGATGTTTTCTTTAAGAAGTGGAAATATCTTTTAAGGTAATATTTAATTTGAAATATTTTGGGCATTGTTTTTTAACTTAGTTTTAGGTCCACCTATTTTAGATTTCTGAAAGAAACGGTCCCTTGGAAGTACTAATTTATTCTAACTCTGAGAAGCACATACATTTTTCAGATAATAAATTCATGACTTTTGTGAGGCTTGACTTAAATATAAGGATTTTTGCATCATTTCAATAGCCTGCTCCCTATTTCAGATTGGAGCGTATGATCAGCAGATATGGGAAAAATCAATCGAACAGACTCAGATTAAGGTAAATTGATTTCTTTGATTCAATTTCTTTGGTTAAGGTCAATTGATAACTTTGTTTTACTGCATCAATGTGAAGAGCGGATTGTACTTTTTAAAAAATCTGCACTTGTCTACCAAGTATGACATGCTTTACTCTTTGAAGTTTATTAGAAAAACAACAGTGCAAGCATGATGATAAGTGACAGTTCACATTGGGCTCAGTATCAAGGAAATAGGAATAGGAGTAGTTGATCTATGACGAATTAGCGAGCTAATAGCGAGCTTTATCCTATATAAATGGGGCTATGGTTACTTTGCTCTGGCCAGTTTTTACCACATGGCAATCGGGTCCAGTGTTGCAAGTTTCAGATTTTTCAAGATAACCTGGAAATAATGCATTTTTATGTGAAATATCCAGAGTTTTAAGAGAGTTGCCATACCTTCTCAAGCCAAATAAAATCCATTTGCAACCTGAATCCAGCCTGTGAGCTCCGATTTTTTCAGTCACTGGTTTA
Organism: Varecia variegata; assembly: GCA_028533085.1. NCBI lineage: Eukaryota > Metazoa > Chordata > Mammalia > Primates > Lemuridae > Varecia > Varecia variegata. The sequence continues at coordinate 7,874,243 of CM052444.1, read as the reverse complement.
GAGCCTGGTCTTAAGTTTTTCAGGTTCTTAAGACCTGAGCATATTATTAGGTTATTTCATGCTAACCAGGCAACCAAAACCTGTTGTTTATAATTCAGAATGCCAGTTTATTAATTTATAATAGGGAAGGAGAAGGTTAAATAATCTTCTAATATTCCAAAGTCAGGGTTGTGGGGTCAAGGTGTATGGGGGATACTAGTGCAAATTAGTCATGGAATGGTTGCTTGGTAGTCAGATGTAATTGGATAGTTTTGAGAGATGTGGAAAAACCTAAAGAACCATCCCTTGCCCTAAAAAGAATGTTATTTCTCTGACTTTAATATTAGGTCTACAGATTCATGGTTTCACTTCCTTAGAAAGTGCTGATAAATGCTGGCAGATTCTTGTTTTGGGACTCTTTTCAAGAGATTTTTTTATGGTTGCTCTATGAACACTTTTAAAAAAATGGGTGACTACAACTTAATAGTTTTTTGTTAAATAGGTCAATAAACTAGAAAGTTATTTGAACTACAAGGTATTTGGCTAACTTTTCATAATCTTGTACAGTCCTTGATTATTAATGGGAGATGGAGTTAGGACGAATAAATCCCCAGATTTTATTTTATAACTCTCTAAATTCTGTCCTATTCTTTCATGAGCTGCTACACAGTATTGATAGTAAGTATGAAGTTAGATCTTGTTTTGTGATCTCTAGCTTTGTGATCTTGAACAAGTACTGTAGTTTGTCTGGGTTTTGGTTTCCTTAAAAGGATTTTACTTTCTGGTATAGAGTTTCCTTACCTCCTTCCCCTAGACAATTTAAGGATTTCCTCAATTCTTATTTCCACATGATTTAATACATTCCTTTTAGTGTACCATATCAAAGTTATTTGTTAACCTGTGTGTGTTCATAGGCCTTGAGGGCAGGAATTCTGTTTGTATTCCACTCTTAGAACATCTTGATTCCTACTAGGAACTCAGTGTCTGTTGTTATATTTAATTGAACCCCATCCATGATGCATATTTTTAATCATTGTTCTCTGGTCCGATAATCTACCTAACAACTCCTTAATGTATGCTTTTTAATTTAGCAGGAGTAGGAAGAATGAAATTTAAAACAGCTATAAAAACCTAGTGAGCTAATGTGCCACACATGTATGAGGTGTTAAGAATACAGTGAAAAAGACAGGGTTCTAACCTTCGTGGGTTTCCTGGTCTAATAGTGATGGGAGAAAAGCCAAGATATCTTTTTAATATGTTTAATATGTTTAGTTAGGTCTTAGACAAAAATTGATGAAAGAATAAAGTAATATAATTTAAATATAGATTGATACAAATACAAATATTTTTGAAAACAAATAGAAAAATAAGGAAAGAAAAAACAGAAAAAGAAAAAACTTAAAACAAAATACATTAACATCAGATTATAGTAGTTAATTAAAAATTATATATGTAAAAGTATAATTCAAAATTATAAAAGGCATAAATTTTAAAAATCTTGGATTATGAAAAGTGGTATGCATTCTTCCACAAACATTTATTGAGCTACTGTGTTTAAGGCACTTTGCTAGGTGCTGAGCACAAGAGGAAAAGTATTAACAAACAGAAGTGTAGGACTTGGTTAAGGGAAGAGCAAGTAGCTTAATATGATTGGAGGATAAGGTATATAGATGGAGCGATTGGCCATAAATCCATTTGGTGTTTACTTGACTGCTTTACTAAGAACTTCAGATAGTATTCTGTACAAATGGAAAAACTTTGATGGTTTTTTAGTAGAGGGGCCACATCATATCTGTGTTTTTGAAAGATAGAAATAAAAATACAGACATTATAATGGAATCTATGGAATGTTTCCAGAGTAATACTTGATGAAATTATATTACTCTAAATGTCTATGTTAACAAATGTCTAGATTGACTAGGAAGAAAGTTACAGTGAATCATATTAATATTGAAGAATCTAGAGAGAAAATAGTAATAAGCCAATGTAAAGCAGGGAAGTAAATACCAAACATAAAATTAAAGCAGCCATTATGTATTCTTTATTTAACAAGTATTTGTTGAGTACCTACCTACCATGTATCAGGTAGTAGCTATGTCTACATAATGGTGAGCAAAAACATTCAGGATTTTTCTTTTCATGCAGTTTATGGTAAAGTGGGAGAGAAACAATAATAAAAATAATCCTGATGAGTAAAAATTACTTTGTGATAAATTTACTAAGAAGAAGAGCTATTATTTACAAGCTACTACACCTAAAATGAGGGAAATAAGTGAACCTAGTCAAGGAGGTGAGATAACTTTCTCTAAGGAATTGATGCTTAAAATGTAATCTGAAGGATCTGTAGAAGTTAATTAAGTAAAGAACAAATATACTAATACTGCACAGATTTCTTCAGAAAACAGAGGAGGAAATGCACCTCCCTGCTTGTTCTGTGAAACTAGTATTACCCTGATACCAAAGCTAGACAAAGACAGCATAAGAAAAGTCGTTGTGAACATAGGTGTGGAAATCTTTAACAAAATACTAACAAACCAAATTTAACAACATATAAAATGGATCATCTACTGTGATCAAGTGGGATTTATCCCAGGAATGCAACTTTGGTTTAACATTTGAAAAGAAATTAATGTAATATACCATATTAATAGAATCAAGGACAAAATTACATGATCTCAATAGACAAACAGAAAAAGCATTTGATAAAATTCAATGCCCATTAACAATAGACTAGGAATAGAAGGTAACTTCCTCAATCTGTTAAAGGTTGTCTAGGAAAAATCTACAGCAGACATTCCACTTGATGGTTAAAGACTGTTTTCCCCTAAAATCAGGAACAAAGCTAGGATATCTGCTCTTGCCACTTTTATTTAACATTATACCAGGGGTCTTAGCCAATGCTGTAACGCAAGGACAAGAAATAAAAGGCATCAAGATAGAAAGGAAAATGAAAATTGCCTTTATTCTTGATGACATATTCCCATATTTAGAAAATCCGAAGGAGTCTACAAAAAATTATATTGACAAATGAATTTGGCAAGATCTCTAGATACAAGATCAGTATACAAAAACTGTGTTTCCATATACTGGTAATGAGTAATTCAGAAATAAGAAAATTCCATTCATAACAGCATCAAAGAGAATAAAATATTTAGGAATAAGTTTGACATGGAAAGTATAAGACCTGTCTCGGCCGGGCGCAGTGGCTCACGCCTGTAATCCTAGCACTTGGGAGGCCGAGGCGGGCGGATTGTTTGAGCTCAGAAGTTCGAGACCAGCCTGAGCAAGAGCGAGACCCCGTTTCTACTAAAAATAGAAAGAAATTATCTGGCCAACTAAAAATATATATAGAAAAAAATTAGCCGGGTATGGTGGCGCATGCCTGTAGTCCCAGCTACTCGGGAGGCTGAGGCAGTAGGATTGCTTAAGCCCAGGTTGCTGTGAGCTAGGCTGACGCCACGGCACTCACTCTAGCCTGGGCAACAGAGTGAGACTCTGTCTCAAAAAAAAAAAAAAAAAAAGACCTGTCTATAGCCATACTACCCTGAATGAGCCTGGTCTCATCTGATCTCAAGCCTCGTTAGTACTTGGATGGGGAAAAGTATAAAACCTGTACTCTGAAAACGGCAAAACATTGCTCAGAAAATTTAAAGGTCTAAATAAATGGAGTAACATTTCACGTTTATGATCTGGGAAACTCAGTATTGTTAAAATGGCGATGCTCTCAAAATGTATCTATATATTCAACGTATCAATAATCCCTTCAGGACTGGGTGCGGTGGCTCACGCCTGTAATCCTAGCACTCTGGGAGGCCGAGGCAGGTGGATCGTTTGAGCTCACGAGTTCGAGACCAGCCTGGGCAAGAGCAAGACCCTGTCTCTACTAAAAATAGAAACAAATTAGCTGGACAACTAGAAATATATAGAAAAAATTAGCCAGGCATGATCGTGCATGTCTGTAGTCCCAGCTACGCGAGAGGCTGAGGCAGAAGGATTGCTTGAGCCCAGGAGTTTGAGGTTGCTTGTAAGCTAGGCTGATGCCATGGCATTCTAGCCCCGGCAACAGAGTGAGACTCTGTCTCAAAAAAAAAAAATAATCCTTCAAAATTCCAGTGGGCTTTTTTGGGGTAGAAGTTGAATAGCTAATTCTCAAACATACATTGAATACAGAGGATGTAGAATATTCAAAACATATAAAAAGAACAATTGGAAGACTTATTGGATTTCAAAATTTATTATAAAGTTACAGTAATCAAGATAGAGTAATATTGGCGTAAGTAGTAGATTGATGGAACAGAAAAGAAAATCTAGAAATAAATCCTTACCATTTAATCAGTTGATTTTTGATAAAGATCTCAGAGCAATTCAATGAAGAAATGATAGTCTTTTCAATAAATGATACCAGAACAATTGTATATCCACATGTGTAAAATGGACTTTGATTCTTACCTGACACCATACACAAAAATCACTTAACATGGATCAGAGATGTAAGTATAAAAAGTAAAACTAGATTTTCTGGAAGAAAACATAGAGGATCTTTGTCACCTTGGGATAGGCAGATATTTCTGGGACATACATCTAAAAAAGAAAAAAATGATAAATTGAACTTGATCAAAATTAAAAACTTATTCAAAATATCTCATTAAAAAATGAAAAGACAAGCCACAGACTGAGAGAAAATATTTTCAAATCATGTATATAATGGAGTATTTGTATCCAGAATATATAATAAGAAGACAAAAAAATCCAATTTAAAAATGGGCAAAAGATTTGAATAGATTAAACCTAAGGTGTGAAACTATTAGAATTCTAGAAGAAAATGTGAGAAAAACTCTTATAGACATTGGCCTAGGCAAAGAATTTATGAAGAAGACCCCAAAGACAATCACAGCAATAACAAAAATAAATAAATGGGACCTGATTAAATTAAAAAGCTTCTGCACAGCCAAAGAAACTGTCACGAGAGCAAACAGACAGCCTACAAAATGGGAAAAAATTTTCGCATGCTACACATCCAATAAAGAGCTGATAACTAGAATCTAGAACTCAGGAAAATCAGCAAGAAAAAATCAACCCTATCAAAAAGTGGGCAAAGGACATGAATAGAAATTTTTCAAAAAAAGACAGAAGTATGGCCAACAAACATTGAAAAAATACTCAACATCTCTAATCATTAGGGAAATGCAAATCAAAACCACAATGAGATATCACTTAACTCCAGTGAGAATGGCCTTTATCAAGAAGTCCCAAAACAATAAATGTTGGCGTGGATGTGGAGAGATAGGAACACTCATACACTGCTGGTGAGACTGCAAACTAGTGCAACCTCTGTGGAAAGCAATATGGAGATGCCTTAAAGAGATACAAGCAGACTTGCCATTTGATCCAGCAATCCCATGATTGGCCATCTACCCAAAAGAACAAAAGACATTCTATAGAAAAGACATCTACACTCGAATGTTTATAGCAGCACAGTTCACAATTGCAAAGATGTGGAAACAACCCAAGTGCCCATCAATACATGAGTGGATTAATAAAATGTGGTATATGTATACCATGGAGTACTACTCAGCTATAAGAAACAATGGTGATATAGCACCTCTTGTATTTTCCTGGATAGAGCTGGAACCCATTCTACTAAGTGAAGTATCCTAAGAATGAAAAATAAGCACCACGTGTACTCACCATCAAATTGGTTTCACTGATCGTCACCTAGGAGCACATTTAGGAATAACATTAATTGGGTGTCAGGCAAATGGGGGGGCAGGAGGGGATGGGTGTATACATACATAATGAGTGCGATGCGCACCATCTAGGGGATGGACACGCTTGAAGCTCTGATTCGGGGGAGGGGGACAAGGGCAATATACGTAACCTAAACTTTTGTACCTCCATAATATGCTGAAATAAAAAAATTTGAATAGACATTTCACCAAAGAAGGTAAAAATGGCTAATGGACACATGAAAATTTAATCATGGTTAACTGCTTGGCTTAGCTGTGAACAATGTTTATGTAATCATGATATTAGACATCAAATATCAATTTAACTAAAATTTGTGATAAAAGTATATTGGGGAAAAAAACTATAGTTCAGGAGGGTGTGTGTTATAGTCATTCATAGTTAGCATGTAGTCTGTGTCTTCTATTATCTTCAGCAACACACACAAACTGAATTGATCCTTATGACAATTCTATGAGATACAGGCTATTATCATCCCCTTTTTATAGGTGAAGGAACTGAGGCACAGAAAGGCTAAGAAAGTTATCTCCTCATCTTCAAAAGTAAGAAATGAACAGGTGGCATTTGAAATAGAAGAAAGCACTGTAAACATTTTATTTAGAAATAAGCAGGAAGATGGCTGGCTGTGGTGGCTCACACCTGTAATCCTAGTGTTTTGGGGGGCCCAGGTGGGAGGATCGCTTGAGGCCAGGAGTTCAAGGCCAGCCTGGGCAACATAGGGAGACTCTGGGTGTGGTGGTACAAGCCTTGTAGTCCTAGCTACTCTGGAGGCTGAGGGTGGAAGGATCACCTAAACCCAGGAGTTCGAGCTTACAATGAAGTATAATTGCACCTCTGCTCTCCAGCCTGGGTGACAGAGTGAGACCTTGTCTCTTAAAAAAAAAAAAAAAAAAAAAACCAAAATAAAAAAGAAATAAGGAGAAAGAAGAAACAG
>CM052444.1:7832669-7867485 GCA_028533085.1 Varecia variegata | reverse complement strand
AGAGCGAGACCCCGTCTTTACTAAAAATAGAAAGAAATTATCTGGCCAACTAAAAATTTATATAGAAAAAATTAGCCGGGTGTGGTGGCGCATGCCTGTAGTCCCAGCTACTCGGGAGGCTGAGGCAGGACCAGTGCTTGAGCCCAGGAGTTTGAGGTTGCTGTGAGCTAGGCTGACGCCATGGCACTCTAACCCAGGCAATAGAGTGAGACTCTGTCTCAAAAAAAAAAAAAAAAAAAAAAAGAAAATATATTAAATGAAGTTATCTAATAGGATATACATATGTCTCCATATGAGATAGATAGGTAGATATAGATGTAAATGAATATATAGGTATATTGGATATACCAATATCCTTTATGCAAAAACAACAAATCTCATTAGCATTTAGACAGGAGTTTTAGAGCCAGATAGACTTAACTGTATATTATTATTAATTTTCCTGATTATTTACTGCCTGTAATTATTCTTACTTATAAGAGGATTATATGGTCCCACCTATTACCACATGACCTGTAGTGCCTTCGTGTAGGAGGAGAATTCTGCCTTGCCCCCACAGACTTCTAGCTTGGCCCTGTGGTTTGCTTGGCCAGTGGAATGTGAGCTGAATGTGACCTCCCCTCCCATGACCCAGTCCTGTCCCTTCCCTTCCCTATTCAGTGAATTGCTAAAATCAGGATTTAGAGTCCTTCTGTGGCTTTGCCTTCACACTAATCTCTCATTTTCAATTACCAATACTTCTGGATTCTACTTGCTAAATAGCTGTTGAATATGAATGCTTTTCCTAATTCACACTTCTAATTTCCTGCTGTGACCTATTTTGTCTGTACTCAGCTTGTTGGCAAACTATTGCCTATGGGCAAATCTAACTGGAACTCAGCCAGGCTCAGTGCTTTACATACTTATTTTCGATGTCTACGTGCTACAGTGACTGAGTTGAGTGGTCGCAACAGAGTTGGTGTAATCCATAAAGACTAGAATACTATCTGACCCTTTAGAAAACATTTGTCCTGATCTAGATTATTGGAGTAGGTTTTTTTAACTTCCTAACTGCTTTCTCTTGCCTCTTATTTCTCCCCATTCTCCATCATGAAGCCAGGTTGTTGTGTTATTGTTTCTGTTATAACACAAATTTGATTGTTTTTCTTATATTTAAAACTGTTTCCTGACTTCCTAGCATCCTTACAATAAAACCATACTAGCATGATTTTAGTTTTTACAATATGGCTTTTACCCACCTCACCAGTTTCTCTCTTTCACTTATACCTTGCCCTATTTTCATTTCCACTCTGTGCTTTAGGCCTTCTTGAACTTTCTTTAGTTTTTGTCATGTCATCTCTTACTTATGGGTCCTCTCATGCTTTTCTTGATTCCCCATTTTGCTACACCTCATACCCAACTTTGGAAATTCTTATACATCCTTCAGGTCTTGGGTTCGATATTATTTTCTTTTGGAACTTTTTCTTGGACTTCCTAAATGTGAGTTAGGTGCCCTTTACACATGTTCCTATAGTACTATATACTTGCCTTGTAATTGTTTTGTTCATCATATGTCCTAAATCAGGGGTGACTTCCCTCTCTGTGCCAGACTCTATAATAATTTGATTCTTTTGATGGCAATAAAATGGAAATTTCAGCACACTAGGAAATAGATATGTGTTACAGGGTTTCACTTGTCTTTATTCCTCGTCCAACAATATTGCAGCAATACCTCCAGTATTTTTATCCCTCTACCAAAAAGTAGGAACTTTGTCAAATGGGTCTGAGCTTATGATGGTGTTGCACGTTATGTTGGAGGCAAACAATAGAGAGGGGCTGAGTACAGCCCACAGCTAGGTCTCTGCAGAGAATTTCTAGACCACCACTCTGGCAACTAGTGCAGGGATATTCTGATTATCTCCTACAGTTTTTTCCCTATGCTTCTAGGGTAGAGGTTGTGGCCAATAAGAAAATCCACTCGTGGCTCCCCAGGGTTTAATTCCATTAAACCTTTCAAAGTTAAGCAATGTATTTTTTTACCCACTTTTTTTAAAATTTCAGAATATTATGGGGGTACAAATGTTTAGGTTACATATATTGCCTTTGCCCTGCCTGAGTCAGAGCTACAAGCATGTGCATCCTTCAAACAGTGCGCACCTCACCCTTTAAGTGTGAATATACCCATCCCCTCCTCTGCCACGTGCCCCACACCCGATGAATGTTACTACCATATGTGCACATAAGTGCTGATCGATTAATACCAATTTGATGGTCAGTACATGTGATGCTTGTTTTTCCATTCTTGTGATACTTCACTTAGTAGAATGGACTCTGGCTCTATGCAGGATAATACAAGAGGTGCTAGATCACCATTGTTTTTTGTGGCTGAGTAGTACTCCATGGTATACATACAACACATTGTATTAATCCACTCATGTATTGATGGACACTTGGGTTGTTTCCACATCTTTGCAATTGTGAATTGTGCTGCTATAAACATTCGAGTGCAAAGCAATTATCTTTGATCTTAAAACCTCTCCCTACTTTGATTAGGGTTTCTTTTGTATCAATATCATATAATGAAGGGCAGGATAATGTAGTGATTAAGAGCACAGACTTTGGAGTGAGAATGACTGGGTTGGAATCTCTGTGCCTTGGTTGCCTCATCTGTAAAGGATAATAAAGGTACCAATTTTATAGGACAGTTGTGAGGACCAAATGAGCCAAACAAGTTAGTGTAAGTACAGTCATGTGCTGCATGAACAACATTTCGGTCAATGACGGACCTCATATACAATAGCGGTCCCATAAGATTATAATGGAGCTGAAAAATTCCTATCAACAGTGACATCATAGTTATCATAATGTCATAGCCAGTGCATTACATGTTTGTGGTGATGCTGGTGTAAACAAACCTATGCTGCCAGTTATATAAATGTATAGCACATACAATTATGTATAGTACATAATACCTGATAATAAACAACTATGTTACTGGTTTATGTATTTGCTAAACTATACTTTTTTTGTTTTATTGTTTATTTTTATTTTATTTTATTTTTTTTTGAGACAGAGTCTCACTCTTTTGCCCTGGCTAGAGTGCCGTGGCGTCAGCCTAGCTCACACCAATCTCAAACTCCTGGGCTTAAGCAATCCTCTTGCCTCAGCCTCCCGAGTATCTGGGACTACAGGCATGCACCACCATGCCCGGCTAATTTTTTCTATGTATATTTTTAGTTGTCCATATAATTTCTTTCTATTTTTAGTAGAGGCGGGGGTCTTGCTCTTGCTCAGGCTAGTCTCGAACTCCTGAGCTCAAACGATCTTCCCACCTCGGCCTCTCAGAGTGCTAGGATTACAGGCGTGAGCCACCGCGCCCGGTGTAAACTATACTTTTTATCATTGTTTTAGAGTGGACTCCTTCTACTATTAAAAAAAAAAAAAGCCTCAGGGAGGTCCTTCAGGAGGTATTTCAGAAGAAGACATTGTTATCATAGGAGATGACAGCTCCATGCATGTTATTGCCCCTGAACACTTTCCAATGGGACAAGATGCAGAGGTGGAAAACAGTGATATTGATGATCCTGACTCTGTGTAGGCCTAGGCTATGTGTGTTTTTGTCTTAGTGGAAGAAAAGAACAAAGTATATATAACACCAGAAAACAATAAAATGATACGATTAAGTCTTCACTCATCAATAATGATCTCAAGTGCAAACTGAATAAACTCCCCACTTAAAAGATATAGACTGGCTGAATGTATTAAAAAAAGCAATCCAACTATATGCTGTCTAGAGAAAACTCACTTCACCTCTAAAGACACATACAGACTGAAAGAAAAGGGGTGGAAAAAGATACTCCATGCAAATGGAAACCAAAGTGAGCAGGAGTAGTTATATCAAATAAAACAAACTTTTAGTCAAAAACTGTAAAAAGAGAGAAAGAAGATCGTTATTTAATAATAAAGGTATCAATTCAGCAAGAGAATATAACAATTGTAAATATGTATGCACTCAACACCAAAGCATCCAGATATATAAAGCAATTAGATATAAAGGGAGAGATAGGTTACAGTACAATATTAGTTCGGGACTTTAACACCCCACTCAGCATTGGACAGATCAACTAGACTGAAAATTATTAGAAACATTTGATTTAAATTGCATTTTAGACCAAATGGACCTAACAGACATTCATAGGACTTTTCATCTAAACAGCTGCAGAATGCACATGGTTTTTATCAGCACATGGAACATTCTTCAGGATAGACTACATGTTAAGTCACAAAACAAGTCTCACAATGCAATAAAACTAGAAATCAATAACATGAGGAACTTTCAAAATTAAACAAATATGTGGAAATTAAGCAACATTGTCCTGAATGATCGATGGGTCAATAAAGCCATTAAGAAGGAAAATTTTTAAAATTCTTGAAACAAATGAAAATAGAAAAACAGCATACCTTTATTTTTGTGCTAGTACTATGCTTTTTTGGTTACTATAGCCTTGTAGTATAACTTTTAAAGTCTTGTAGATTGATGCTTCCAGATTTGTTCCTTTTGTTTAAGGTCGATTTGGCTATTTGGGCTCTTTTCTGGTTCCAAATGAAGCATAGAATTATTTTTTCTAGATCTGCAAAAAATGATATTGGTATTTTGATGGGGATTGCACTGAATCTGTAAATCACTTTGGGTAGTATGAACATTTTAACAATGTCAATTCTGCTAAACCATGAGCATGATGTGTTTTTCTGTTTGTTTACATTCTCTGTGATTTCCTTCCTCAGGGATTCATAGTTCTCCTGGTAGAGATCTTCCACCTCCTTGTTTAAATATATTCCTAGGTACTTTATTTTCTTTGTTGCTATTGTGAAAGGTATTGAGTCTTTGATTTGATTCTCCACTTGACTGTTGCTGGTGTACAGAAATTCTACCGATTTGTATGCATTGATTTTGTAACCTGAAACTTTGCTGAATTTATTTATCATTTCAAGGAGTCTCTTGGCAGAGTCTTTGGGGTTTTCTAGGTATAAGATAATATCATCAGGAAAGAGTGATAGTTTCACTTCTTCTTTCCCCATTTGGATACCCTTGATTTCCTTCTCTTGTCTGATAACTCTGGCAAGGTCTTCCAGCACTATGTTGAATAAAAGTGGTGACAGTGGGCAGCCTTGTCTGGTTCTAGTTCTAAGTGGGAATGCTTTTGATTTTTCCCCGTTAGTATGATGTTGGCTGTGGGTTTGTCATATATGGATTTTATAATTTTGAGATATGTTCCATCTATGCCTATTTTGTTGAGAGTTCTTATGAAAGGATGATGAATTTTGTCATATGCTTTTTCTGCATATATTGAGATGATCTTATGGTCTTTGTTTTTGCTTTTGTTTGTGTGGTAAATCACATTTATGGATTTACATATATTGAACCCCATCCTTGCATCCTTGGGATGAAACCATCCACATATTGCCATCTGACCTTTGACAAAGCAAATGACAATATATACTGGGGAAAAGAATCCCCATTTAATAAGTGGTGCTGGGAAAATTGGATAGCCTCATGTAGAAGATTCAAACAGGATCCATATCTCTTGCCATTCACTAAAATTAATTCAAGATAGATAACATACTTAAACCTAAGACATGAAACAATAATAATTTTAGAAAAAAATGTTGGAAAAACTCTTCTAGATATTGGCCTAGGCAAAGAATTTACAAGGAAGACCCCAGTGGCAATCACAGCAACAAAAAATAAATAGATGGGACCTGATTAAATTAAAAGGCTTCTGCACAACCAAGGTAACAATCAGTAGAGTGAATAGACAACCTACAGAATGGGAGAAAATGTTCACATACTGTACATTTGATAAAGGGCTAATAACCTCAATCTACAAAGAACTCAAGCAAATTAGCAAGAAAAAAATCAAACAACCCCATTAAAAAGTGGGCAAAAGTCATGAACAGAAGCTTTTCAAAAGAAGATAGACAAATGGCCAATAAACATATGAAAAAATGCTCAGTGTCACTAATCATAAGGGAAATGCAAATCAAAACCATAGTGAGATATCACCTAACCCCAGTGAGAATGGCTTTTATCAAATAGTCCCAAAACAATAGTTGCTGGTATGTATGTGGAAAGGAACACTTATACATTGTTGGTGGGACTGCAAACTGGTACAACCTCTGTGGAAAGTAGTATGGAGATTCCTCAAAGAACTAAAAGTAGGCCTACCATTTGATTCAGTAGTCCCTCTAATGGGTATTTACCCAAAGGGAAGAAAAAGTCATTTTATCAAAAAGAGACTTGTACTTGCATGTTTATTGCAGCACAATTCACAGTTGCAAAGAGGTGGAATCACCCAAGTGCCCATCAGTTCATGAGTGTATTAATAAAATGTGGTATATATATAACATGGAATACTACTCAGCCATAAGAAATGAATTAATACCTTTTGTAACAATCTGGATGGAATTGGAGACCATTCTCCTAAGTATTGCAAGAATGGAAAAAGAAACATGACATGTACTCACTATTAAATTGGAGCTAACCGAACAGCACTCCTCTGCATAATAGGAAGTAAAACTCAATGGAAATCAAACAGGTGGGAGAAAGGAGGAGGGGGATGAGTGAAATCATACCTAACAGGTACAATGTACACTATCTAGGAGATGAGCACACTTAAAACTTTGTCTCAAGCAGACAAAAGCAATCCATGTAACCAAAACATTTGTCCCCCTGTAATTAAAAAAAAAAAAAACAACTTAAAAAAAAAGATGGCATAGCAAAACCTATGGGATATAGCTGAAGCAGTATTAATTAAGAGGGAATTTTATAGCAATAATCCCCTACATTAAAAAGTAGAAAGATTTCAAATAAGTAACCTAATGGTGTATCTCAAGGAGCTAGAAAAGCAGGAAGAAAGAAAACCCAAAATTAGCATAAGGAAAGAAATAATAAAGATCAGGGTAGAAATAAGTGAAATTAAGACTTAAAAAAGTACAAAGGATCAACAAAGTGAAAAGTTTTTATTTTTAAAACAGTCACTTTGTATTAACTGACCAGATTAGAAAAATAATCATGGTAGATACCTTAGTTAATTCTTCTAATAAGCCTATCGATCTGATCTTTCCTGTTGCCAGCATCTCCACCTTCTACAAAATGGGTTGTCTTTTTCTTTGTTCCACCTCTTGGAGATGATAACTTGAACGGCCACAGGAAGTGATTTGCTTCTCTGAAGTGTTTTCCAACAGTATAGATCTCATGAATCACATCCTCCATGCAGATGATGCCATACTTACCAAGAGATCGAGCAATCAAAGTGTTACCTGTCAACGCAGTTCTCCTACTGATTTCTGCCATAACCACACTTGTTGATTAGTTCATTTACTGACTTTAGGCTTGGGTACCCCCATGCAATATATGGTTCTGCAATCCCCAGCATGTTAATTGAAGCCTTGTTGAGCTTAATAAAGGTTCCATTGAAGATCTGGCAAAGGTGAAGAAGCTGCAACACCTTTCAGACCTCTGGGCTCCCACCAGTGATACCTCTGAGCCTGATGACAAATGCCAGTTTGGGTTCTGTAGGTACCTAGAAGTTGCCAGCTTTTCTTGCCATCTAGCCATTCAAATCTCAGTTCTGTACATCTGCCTATGTTCTTTGTGATAGTGCTTAGCTTTTTCGTAGATAAGCTTCCTCCTTGCCTTTCAAAGCATCTTTTGGGCAAACTTCTTTTTCAGGCACTTGACCCTCAGCTCTGCAAAATTGTTTGCTTTTTCGTAAGGATTTCTGGCACAGCAGGAACCTCTCTTTTTCTTCTCTTCAACACCCTTCATGGTTCCAGCCAGAAAAGAGTATTTTTTTTTTTGAAATGGTAAAGTTGATAAACCATTTGGTAGACTAATCACAAAAAAAGAGAAAAGACCCAAATAAAATCAGAAATAAATAGGAGATGTTACAACTGATACCACAGAAATACAAAGAATCATTTAAGGCCATTACAGGGGCCAGGCACAGTGGCTCACACCTGTCATCCCAGCACTTTGGGTAGCCAAGGTGGGAAGATCACTTGAGGCCAGGAGTTCAAGACCAGCATGGGCAACATAGCAAGGCCCTGTCTCTACAAAAGAAAAAAATATTAGGTGGGTGTGGTGGCGTATGCCTATAGTCCTAACTGCTTGGGTGGTTGAGACAGGAAGATTGCTTGAGCCCAGGAGTTTGAGGCTTCAGTGAGCTATGATTATGCCACTGCACTCCAGCCTGGGAGATAGAGCAAGATCTTGTCTCAAAAAATAAGATAATATAAGGTAAGATAAAATAATAAAATAATTAAAAATAACCATTACAAACTATACTCCAATAAATTAGAAAACCTGGCATAAATGGATAAATTACTGGATACATACAACCAACCACAATTGAATCAAGAAGAAATAGAAAACCTGAACAAACCAATTATGAGTAACAAGACTGAATCTGTAATAAAAAGTCTCCCATCAAAGAAAAGCCCAGAACCTGGCCGGGCACGGTGGCTCACGCCTGTAATCCTATCGCTTGGGAGGCCGAGGCGGGCAGATTGTTTGAGCTCAGGAGTTCGAGACCAGCCTGAGCAAGAGTGAGACCCCGTCTCTACTAAAAATAGAAAGAAATTATCTGGCCAACTAAAAATATATATAGAAAAATTAGCCGGGCATGGTGGCGCATGCCTGTAGTCCCAGCTACTCGGGAGGCTGAGGCAGTAGGATTGCTTAAGCCCAGGAGTTTGAGGTTGCTGTGAGCTAGGCTGACGCCAGGGCACTCACTCTAGCCCAGGCAACAAAGCAAGACTCTGTCTCAAAAAAAAAAAAAAAGAAAAGAAAAGCCCAGGACCTGATGGCTTCACAACAGAATTTTACTAAACAGTTAAAGAATTCATACCAATTTTTCTCAAACTCTTCTAGAAAATTAAAGAGGAAGTTCTTCCAAATTCATTCTATGAGGTCAGCGTTACCATGATACCAAAACCAGATAAGGACACAACAAAAAAAGAAAACTATGGGGTAATAGTTGAGGAATATAGAGGCAGAATTCCTCAACAGAATACTAGGAAACTAAATCTAGTAGGGCTTAAAAAGATCATTCACCATAATCAAGTGGGATTTATTCCAGGGATGCAAGAATTGTTCAACATGTGCAAATCAATGAATGTCATATATCACATCATCAGAATGAAGGAAAAAATTATATGATCGTCTCAATAGTTGCAGAAAAAGCATGGGATAAAATTTAACAATGCTTCATGATACACACTCTCAACGAGTTAGATAGAGAAGGAATGTACCTCAACACAGTAAAGGCCATATATATAGAAACAAACCCACAGCCAACATCATACCAAACAGGGAAAAGTTGAAAGCTTTCTCTCTGAGATCTGGAACAAGACAAGGATGCCTACTTTCATTCATATTCAACATAGTACTATAAGTTCTAGCCAGAGTAGGCAAGAGAAAGAAATAAAGGACATCCAAATTGGAAAAGAGGAACTCAATTTGTCCTTGTTTATAGACAACATGATACTCTATATAGAAAATCCTAAAAGCTCCACCAAAAAAACTCTTAGAAATGATAAGCAAATTCAATAACGTTAGGGGATACAAAAATGACCCTACATATACCAGTAGCATTTATATATACCAACAATGAGCTAGGAAAGAAGTCAGGAAAGCAATCCCATTTACAAGAGCTACCAAAAAAAAAAAAAAATTAAAATACCTGGGAATAACTTTAACCAAGGAGGTGAAAGGTCTCTACAAGAAAAACTATAAAACAGTGATGAAAGAAATTGAAGAGGACACCAAAAAATAGAAACACATTCCATATTCATGGATTAGAAGAATTAATATTGTGAAATGACCATGCTACAAAAAGCAGTCTACAGCATTAATGCAATCCCTATCAAAATACTAATGATATTCTTCACAGAAATAGAGAAAACAATCCTAAAATTCATAGGGAACCACAAAGACCCCAAATAGCCAAAGCAATCTTGAGCAAAAAGAACAAAGCTAGAGGCTTCACACTAACACTGCACTCCCCAACCCCTGGGCTGTGGACCAGTACCAAGCCATGGCCTGCTAGGAACTGGGCTGCACAGCAGGAGGCAAGTGAGAGAAGCTTCATCTGTATTTCCAGCTGCTCCCCATCACTTGCATCACCACCTGAACTCTGTCTGCCTCCTATCAGATCAGCGGTGGCATTAGATTCTGTGTTATGGTGAATTGTATAATTATTTCATTATATGTTACAATGTAATAATAATAGAAATAAAGTGCACAATAAATGTAATGTGCTTAAATCATCCTGACTGTCCCCCACCTCCCACCCACTGTCTGTGGAAAAATTGTCTTCCATGAAACCAGATGGTAGTTCCAAAAAGGTTGGGGATTGTTGCACTAACAGACTTCGAAATATACTACAAATCTATAGTAATGAAAACAGTGTGGCACTTACCTAAAAGTAGACACATAAGCCGATGGAGCAGAATTGAGACCTCGTAAATAAATCCACGCATTTACAGCCAACTGATTTTCAACAAGGCACCACAAATATTCACTGGAGAAAAGACAGTTTCTTTAGCAAGTGGTGGTGGGAAAACTGGATATCCATATGCATAAGAATGAAACTAGACCCCTATTTCTCACCACATCAAAAATCAAGTCAAAATGGATTAAACACTTAAATGTAAGACCTGAAACTACTAGAAGAAAATAGGGGAATGTTTCAGGACATTGGTCTGGGCAAAGAGTTTATGGAGAAAACCCCAACAGTACAGGCAACAAGCAAAAATAGGCAAATGGGATTATAGTAAAGTAAAAAGCTTGTGCACAGCAAAGGAAACAATCATCAGAGTGAAGAGACAACCTGCAGAATGGGAGAAAATGTTTGTAAATTATTCATGCAAAGGGAATTAATATCCATAATATGGAAGGAACTCATAGAACTCAACAGAAGAAAAGAATTCTATTTAAAAATGGGCAAATGAACTGACTAGACATCTCTCAAAAGAAGACAAACAAATGGCCAACAGGTATATGAAAAAATGCTGAACATAGCTAATCATCAGGAAAATGCAAATCAAAAGCACAGTGAGATAGCATGTCACCCCAGTTAGAATGGCTGTTATGAAAAAAGACAACAAATGCTGGCCAGGATGCAGAGAAAGGGGAACTCTTATATACTGTTGGTGAAAATGTAAATTAGTGTGGGCATTATGGAAAAGAGTATGGAAGTTCCTCAAAAACTAAAAATAGAGGTACCATATGATCCAGTAATTCCATTACTGGATGTATATCCAAAGGAAAGGAAATCAGTATGTTGAAGACATATCTGCACACCCATGTTGATTGCAGCACTATTCACAATAGTCAACATGTGGAATCAACCTAAGTGTCCATCAACAGACGACTAGACAATGTGGTGTATATACAGAATGGAATACTATCTAGCCATAAAAGGAATGAAATTCTGTCATTCACATTATGTTAAGTGAAATAATGCAGGCCCTGAAAATAAATACCACACGTTTTCATGCATATATGGAAGCTAGAAAAGTTGATCTCATAGAATTAAAGAGTAGAATAGTGGTTCCTAGAAATGGACAACTGGAAGAGGGTGGAAATGATAGCCAAAAGTTTATTAACAAATACAAAAGTCCAGCTAGATAGGAGGAATAAGTTCTAGCATTCTGTAGCACTATATGTTGACTATAATTAACAATTTATTGTATAATTTCAAATAGCTAGAAGAGGGAATTCTAAATGTTCTTAATACAAAGAAATGATTAATGTTTTAGGTGATGAATATGCTAATTATCCTGATTTGATCATTATACATTGTATAAATGTATTGACATATCACATTTTGTCCCATAAATATGTACAATTATTTGTCAATTATAAATAATAGAAGCAAAAAAAAGTTACTCGGTTTTGAGGAGTGAAATTGGGAGGAAAGGAGAGGTGGCTCAGGGGACTATTTTTCACTTATTGATCTTTTGGCACTGTATGCATATTTTAAAAAGTGGTAAAATACATGGATGAATTAGTTGGTAAAAACTAAAACAAGATGCATATTAATGACAAGTTCTTTTAAGGAATATTAGGACTAAAATGTCCCACATAAAAGGGAGTTAGATACAGAGAAAAAGAAATATTTATCTTTTGTATTTCAAAGGGCTTTTTTTCCTTGTTTATGTTGGTTTTGTTT
The DNA here is from genome assembly GCA_028533085.1 of Varecia variegata. Taxonomy (NCBI): domain Eukaryota; kingdom Metazoa; phylum Chordata; class Mammalia; order Primates; family Lemuridae; genus Varecia; species Varecia variegata. The sequence goes on along the minus strand of CM052444.1, from coordinate 7,855,270 downwards.
TGTTTTATCCTAGGGCTTCAAAAACAAACCAAAAAAGATGGGTCACATAAAGCCAGACTTGATTGATGTGGACTTAATCAGAGGTGAGTTCTAAAATTGGTTTGTTTCTTATGCACATTATTATGTTATTTCATAGTGATACTAAAGACTATTTTTTTTATATCTTCCCTATGTGAGGGTATACGTTATTTTCTAAAAGTAACAGTCTTCTCTCATCAGTCAGGCTTTATCACTTTTTACCCTTTGCCTTAGTACTGTGTGTCTATATAAATTACATGGTTTTTATAAAGGTGAAGGGGATATGAACCTGGAGACTTGCTGTTGTGTAATTGAGCTCCTGTCCTAGTGATTGAAGTTAGAATCTATTACATTTAACAAACATCTAAGCGGGTTTTTTAACTGAACAGGTAATATGCTGATTTTTTTGCTCTCACTTGAGTTTAATGTCGTGCTACAAGTAGGCATCCATACAGTGTACATAAATGTTTGATGTTTTGTTTTATTGTATGTTTAAAGGCTCAACATTTGCCAAAGCCAAGCCTGAAATTCCATGGACATCTCTAACTCGGAAGGGGCTTGTTCGAGTTGTGTTTTTTCCATTGTTCGTTAATTGGTGGATTCAGGTTACCTCTTTAAGAATCTTTGTTTGGCTGCTACTGCTTTACCTCATGCAAGGTAATTGGGGGAGGGTGGAATAAGCTATGAAAGTTTCTTTTTGTTGCTTTCGCTACTACAAAGACCTACTGTTCTTACATTTACCCTTTCGTTTGATGGTTTAAAGTACACAGAAATGAAGGGCTGTACACCATTTGGAGGTCATCTTTAAATCATTTGCTATGAGAGAATAAACAAGACTGTCTCTTTCTCCTCTCTTGAATTTCTCTCTACCTGTTTCACTGGCCATGACTTCTCAGTCTTGTCTTCTGTCTGAGCCTTGAATATTGAATTACCTAAAGGTTGGATCCTGGGTTCTGGTCTGTTCTCTAGGTGCTCTCGTCAAGCCCTATTACTTTAAATATAATTGATAATGCTAGTGATTCCCAAAGTTATATCTTTAGGCCAGATCTGTCTGCTGAACTTGATTGAGACTTATAAATCTCCCTGCTTGACATTTCCATATGGAGATTTAATAAGTGTCTTGAACTTAATAATATAAAAAATGGAACTCTTATGTGTGTGTGTGGAAACTTATTCCTCTTTAGGTCTTCTTCATTTCATTAAGTGATACCATTGATCCACCAGTATTCAAGTGAAAAATTAAATCTTCCTACTCTACCCTAGCATCACCTGTCACATCCTCTCATCAAGTCTTGTAAGTTCTACCTCCAAATTCTTTATCTCGGCCTCTGCCGCCACTATCATTGTCCACCAGCATTTCTTTGTCTAGACCTCTGGTATAACATCTACTCTGAGCTTTCTTTCTACCAATCATTCTTTTTATAGCAATTAAAGAAATATTTTAGAAGTAGAACTCATGTCATGTCATTTGCCTGCTTAAAACCCATTAGTGACGTCCTGTTGGCCTTGGAATAAAAATCCAAAGTCCTTACCATGGCCTATAATGCCCTACATGATCCGTTCCCTGCCCTCCTCTCAAACATCTCTTACCACTGTTCTCCATGTTCACTCCAGGCATAATGGCATTTTTTCTTTTCCTCACACAAAGCTTTTCTTTCTGTTTGAAGCACTTTTTTAAAAAATTTTTTATTTTAGCATATTACAGGGGTACAAATGTTCAGGTTACGTAGATTGCCCTTGGCCCACCGAAGTCAGAACTTCGAGTGTGTCCATCCCCCAGATGGTGCGCACCCCACCCATTAGGTGTGTATATACCCATTCCCTACTCCCCCCTCCCATCTGCCCGACACCCGATGAATGTTACTACTATATGTGCACCTTAAGTGTTGATCAGTTAATACCAATTTGATGGTGAGCACATGTGGTGCTTGTTTTTCCACTCTTGGGATACTTCACTTAGTAGAATGGGTTCCAGCTCTGTCCAGGATAATACAAGAGGTGCTAGATCAGCATTGTTTTTTGTGGCTGAGTAGAACTCCATGGTATACATACACCACATTTTATTAATCCACTCATGTATTGACGGGCACTTGGGTTGTTTCTACATCTTTGCAATTGTGAATTGTGCTGCTATAAATATTCTAGTGCAGATGTCTTTTTTTATAGAATGTCTTTTTTATAGAATGTCTTTTGTTCTTTTGGGTAGATGCCCAGTAATGGGATTGCTGGGTCAAATGGTAGCATTTTTCCTTTCTTTGGAGACAGGGTCTTGCTTTGTTGGCCTGGCTAGAGTACAGTAGTGTCGTCATAGCTCACCGCAGCCTCAAACTTCTGGGCTTCAGTGATCCTCCTGCCTCAGCCTCTTGAGTAGCTGGGACTATAGGCATGTTCCACCATGTCTGGCTGAGTTTTTCTATTTTTTATAGAGATGAGGTCTTGGTATGCTGCTCAGGCTGGTCTCGAACTCCTGGCCTCAAGCTATCCTTCCATCTCAGCCTCCCAAAATGCCGGCATTATAGGAGGAAGCCACCATGTCCAGCCTGTTTGAAGCATTCTTAAGGCTTTTCAAATGGTTGGCTTTTTTCTCGTCTTTAAGGTATCAGTTCAGATGTAACTTTGGTAGAGATGCCATTCCTATCCTTTCTAAATAGTCTTACCACCTCCCAGTCACCATCACATGAATCAATTTTAATTTCTGTATTTCATGCCACTACCTGATGTTATTTTTTTCTCTTCTCGATATGTTCAGGGACCCAGTATAATCGCTTTGCCATCATATCCCCATTGCCTACCAGAAATACTTTTGGAAAGTGGGCAGTATATACTATGGTTACACCTGTGCAAAAAAGATATGAAATAGAACAAAGAGGACAAAGTTAGGTTAAGGTGAAAGAATTATGGGTTGTTATGTTGTCTACTTTTATCTGTGTCTGTTAAAAATCTTTTTTAAAATATTAATGAAAAATATGTCTGAATTTACAAAGCTATAGGTTTAATTTTTTTTTAAAGTTGTGAAAGCACCATGAAATAGAATTTCTGTGATGATGGAAATGTTCTGTGTCTGTGCTGCTCAGTACAGTAGCTGCTTAGCCATATGTGGCTATTGAGTACTCAAAATGTAGTTAGTATCAGTAAGAAACTAAATTTTTAATTTTATTTAATTTTAATTGTCTTCATAACTCTCAGTCTAATGGCTACCTAATAATCCATCATATGAACATACCATCATTTAAAACTCATTTTAATGTCTGTATCAGAGGCTGTCATATGGATTTACCATAAACAATTTTTTATAGTTTAAGGGCACCATAATTTATATGACTCTTCTGTTTTAGTCTGTTTGGTCTGCTGTAACAAAAATACCATAGACTGGGTGGCTTATAAACAACACAAATTTATTTCTGACAGTTCTAGAGCCTGGGAGGTCCAAGATTAAGGCACCAGAAGATTTGGTGTCTGGTGAGGGCCTGCTTCCTGGTTCATAGACAGCAGTCTTCTTGCTGTGTCCTCACATGGTAGAAGGGATAGATAAGAGACCTCTTAGGAATCCGTTTTATAAGGGCAACTAATCCGAAGACTGTAGCCAGCTGGTCAGATGTCAGAGTGATCCTGGGAACCTCCCTAACATGCTTTCTCATTTTTTACAATATGGATAGATGGATAGGTTGAGAACTTTTCAAATCTTTAAGTTCTTCTTCCTTTTTGCCTTTTTTTTTTTTTTTCTGAAATAGGATCTTGCTTTGTCTCCTGGGCTAGAGTGCCGTGGTGTCGTCATAGCTCACTGCAGCCTCAAACTCTTGGCCTCAAGCAGGCCTCCTGCCTTGACCTCTCAAAGTGCTAGGCATGAGCCACTGTGCCCAGCCTGACAATTCTATCTTTAAGTCATTTCTCTCTTCTTGCATTTTATTATAAGCACTTAGGAAGAGTCAAGCTGCACCTTCAACACTTGGCCTAGAAGTAACTAATCAGTTACTAAATAATCAGTTTCATCACTTGCAACTGTTACCTTCCACAAAACACTAGAACACAAACACAATTCAGCCATGTTCTTTGCCACTCTATAACAAGAATTGCCTTTCCTCCAGTTTCTAATAACATGTTATTTCTCATTTCTGAGACCTTATCAGAATAGGCTTTACCCTGTATTTCTGCCTCTATTCTGTTCCTGGTTACTTAGGTATTCTCTAAGAAGATTGAGGCTTTCTCTCTAGCTGTCTTCTTTTCTTTCTGATTCCTCACCAGAATTTCCTTTAAAAATAAGTTTATGGCAATCTAGGCTTTTTTCTAGCATATATCTCAAAACTCTTCCAGCCTTTACCCATTTCCCAGTTCTAAAGCTGCTTCTACTTTTTTAGGTATTTGTTATGGCTGGGAATTCCAAGATCATTGGCAGATTCAGTGTCTGATGAGGGCCTGCTTTCTGGTTCATGGATGGCCATCTTCTTGCTGTGTTCTCACATGGCTGAAAGGGCAAGGGAGCTCTCCAGAGTCACTTTTATGAGGTCACTAATCTCATGAGGGTTCTGCCCCCAGGATCTAATCACCTACCAAAGTCCCCACCTCCTAATATGATCATATTAGAGGTTAGGATTTCAATATGAATTTGGGGAGGGACATATTCAGTATGTAGCATCTTCCCATATTGTGGGCATTTAGGGTATTTCTGGTTTTTCTCTATTAATAATGCCATCATGAACAAAATTTTCCTTTTATTGTTTCCTTAGAATTTATTATCTGAAATAACATTAACAGATCAAAGAATGCAAACATTTAAGGCTTTTAGTATGTATAGTGAAATTGCTGGTAGCACAATTTTTCTGGAAAGCATTAGAGTTCATTGTTTTACCACAATCTTACCAGCATCATTATAATTTAAAAAAATTGTTATGTAATTTGACATGCAAAAAATATTTTGCTTGTTGAATGTTCATTTCCTTAGTCATTTGTAAAGGTCAAATTAAATATTTTTTCCACACACTTGTTAAAGAATTTATTCCTTCATTGTTGATATATATTACATTATTTATATTAAATTTTCATATACACCATAGTCTGTTTCTGGACTACATGTTCTGTACCATCGATTTGTCTGAGTAGTCTCATATCTCTACCATACTGCTTTAATTCCCATAGCTGTTTAATGTGAATTAATACTGAGCAAGACAAGTATTCCTTTATTATTCTGCTTTTCAGCATTTTCTCTTAGGCTTTCTTGCTTGCTAATTCTTTGCAAAATAGTTTAGCATTATTTTATCATGATCATAACAAAATAAAACAGAACCCAAAAAACAAAACCAACAACACTGGAATTTGAATTTGAATTCCCCTGAGCCTCCCCTTTCACCAGCACACATACACATATACATATAGATATGCTTTTGGAGGATGGGCAGAAAATTGACTTCTTTACAATATTCATTTTCCTATACAAGAATATGATATATCTCTCCTTTTAATCAAGACTTCTATTTTATCCCTCAGTAAACCTTTGTTGGATTTTTTTTCTTCTAAGACCTACTTAGATCTTATTAAACTTAAAGTCAAATTTTTTTATTGTGATAAAATATACATAACATGAAATTTATCATCTTAACCATTTCTAAGTGTACAGTTCAGTGGCATGAAGTATATTCATACTGGTGTGCAGTCATCACCACTATACATCTCCAGAAATTTTTTCATCTTCTCAAACTGAAACTCCATACCCATTAAATAATAACTATTCCCCGCTACCTCTAGCCCCTGGCAACCACCATTCTACTTTCTGTCTCTATGATTTTGCCTACTCTAGGTACCTCATATAAGTGGAATCATACAGCATTCGTCATTTTATGACTGGATTATTTCCCTTAATATAACATCCTCAAGGTTAGCCACATAGCATGTGTCAGAATTTTCTTCCTCTTTGAGGCTGAATTATATTCTATGGTATGTATATACCACCATTTGTTCATATATTCATCTACTGATGGACACTTGGGGATTTCCACCTGAAATTAAAATATTTTGGTTTTTTTCTTGCTTCTAAAGATATATAACTTTGTTTTACAAATTTTAACTAGTTCTCGCTGTTATATTTGAAAGCTATTTGTTTATATTTAAAATTATAAGAATCAGCCACTTCATTGAACTCTTTTTCATTAATTCTCATAGTTTTTCAGTGCTTCTCTTAGATTTTGTAATTATACAACCATATTGTTGGCAAATAATAAAAATTTGGTCTCATCTTTTTCCATACGTTTCATTTACTTTTATTGAATTAGTCAACATTTCAGAGTGGTGTTAGGTAATAACAGTAAAAGTGGTCATCCTTGTTTTGTTCCTGATTCAGGATGTCTTAATTAATACATGATATGTACATTGATTTTACTTACATCCTCTTTAGCATGTTAAGGAAATATTTTTATATTCTTAGTATTTTAGAAGAGATTAGCATTAAAGATTAATTACAAATCAGGAACAAATGTTGATTTTTCTTTCAATGGAATACTTTTTTGCTGTTATCTGGAGATGGGCCAAACTTAACAGGTTAAGGGCACAGTCCTCCACAACCCTGTAGTCCCTTCAGATACCAGCCTCAAGTTTAGGAGTCTGAAGGGTCACTCTCACTTCTCACTAGCTGGCTAGAGTTTTAGGGGTTCCCCACTCACTACCTCAGGTTTAATAATTAGATAGAATGACTCACAGAACTCAGGAAAGTGCTGAACTTACAATTACAGCTTCATTATAGCAAAAGGATACAAATGAGAAGAGATGCATAGGGCAAAATCTGGGATGGTTCCAAATAGGATGCTTCTGTTGTCCTCAAGTAGCAATATGCAGGATGTTGCCACCCAGGGACGCTCACCTGAGCTTTGGTATCCAGAGTTTTTATTGAAACTTCATTGTGTATGCATCGGTGATTGAATCATTGGCCATGTGGTCAAACTTATTTTCCAGTCTCCTTCACTTCCAAGAGGTCTTCTGATAGAAAGTGGCTCAAAGTCCCAAAACTCTAATCACATAGTTGATCTTTTTGCTGTGACTAGACCTCATCCTTAGTTAACTTATTAGCATAAATTACCAAGTCTGGTAACAAGGGGCCCAAAATGAATAACAAAGATTTCTGTCAAGTAGGAAATTCAAGGGTTTTAGACATTAACCTCACAGGAACTGGGATCAAAGGCCAACCAAATTCTTTATTACATAACTTTCAATAGAGATTATTTGTACTGCTGTGATCAAAATTATATTATATTAAATTATTAGATTAATTCAGTTCAGTCAACAAATAGTTAATCCTACTATGTCTGTGCCAACTATTTTAGATGCTGAGATAGATTTCCTACTTCTAAACTGTCCTTGCATTTGTAGCATAAACCCTACCTGGCCTTGGTGAATTATTCTTTTGCTATATTGTCAGATTCATTTTGATAGTATTTCAATTATTTATTCAACAAATATTGAGTGCCTTGTCTGTACCCCAGTACTGATCTAGGTATAGCAGTGAACAAAACAGACAAAATCCCTGCATTCGTGATGCTTACTTTTGTGTGGTAAATTTATGTCAACATTCGCAAGTCAGCAAGGTCTGTAGTTATTGTTTTGGAGCTGACATGGTGATATTTGAGTATCAGGATTTTATTAGGGCATGAAATGAATTTAGTAACTTTCTTTTTCTCCATACAGAAATAGTTTACATATCACAGAAATAGCCATTATGTTATAGTCTGAAAGAACTCATCTATTAAATTGTATGTATATGGAAATTTTTGGAGATAACTTTTGATAGATTTCCATTTCTTTCATCATTTCTTTGACCATTTTATATACATACATAAAGAGGCGATATGGCATAGTAGTTAGAAGGTGAGGTCTTTGGAGCCTGACTTCCTGACTTCAGAACCTAGCTTTGCTAATTGCTTTCTGTGCAGCCTTGGAAAACAGTCTTCCTTTGAGCAGCAAAACACTTCAAAATGTGTGTTTTATAACAGCATCTTGTTATTTTGTATTGGAAACTCTTTTGGAATTTCTAGATTATCATGCTGCCAGAAAAGCAGATCTTTTTAATACATTATTCTTCACTTGCTCAGGGATCTAGGGCTTCAGGTTTTCACTCAAAGCTAATGTGCAAGTGGATGGGTATTATAGAAAATTATTTACTTGTGTGCTTTTTTAACTGATAGATTTTTGTAGAAACAATTTGTATAGTTATCAGAATTAATTTTAAAGATGAGCTCTAATGTTTTACATTTTGAAACCTCTTCTTTTCAGTTATAGCGATCATCTTATATTTGATGATGCCTATTGTGAATATAAGTGAAGTACTTGGACCCTTGTGCCTTATGCTACTCATGGGAACTGTCCACTGTCAAATTGTGTCTACTCAGATAACAAAGCCGTCAGGAAACAATGGAAATCGGAGAAGAAGGTAAAATGAGAGATTACACTGTAGTATGTTTTCTGGGAGAGGTATTATAGAGATATATAAAATCTTTGATTAAATAATTTAACATCTTCCTATTTTGTGTATTTTTGATTGTTTTTTGCTTTAAAAAATGAGTGCTTTACTTTTCACTTTTCTCCTTGATGCTAAGAAACCTTGTCATGAACTTTTAATCCTAGTTGAAATTTTGTCATTCATTACAGTTGTTTAAAAGGAAAAATTTCATGTTATTATTTTTTAATATATATTTTTATTTCAGAATACTATGGGGGTACAAATGTTTTGGTTACATAAATTGCTTTAGTACCATTTGAGTCAAAGTTATAAGTGTCTATCACCCAGATAGTGTGCATTGTACCCATTAGGTGTGAATTTACCCATCCTCTCCTCCTCCCTCCCACCTGCTGGATTTCCAATGAATGTTATTTCCATATGTGTACATAAGTGTTGATCGATTAGTTACAATTTATTGGTGAGTACATGTGGTGTTTGTTTTTCCATTCTTGTGATACTTTGCTTAGAAGAATGGTCTCCAGTTCCATCCAGGTTAATAGAAGAGGTATTAGTTCACCATTTTTTTATATGGCTGAGTAGTACTCCATGGTATATGTATACCACATTTTCTTAATCCACTCATGTATTGATGGGCACTTGGGTTGTTTCTACTTCTTTTCGATTGCTGCTATAAACATTAGAATGCAGGTGTCTTTTTTATAGAATGTCTTTTTTCTTTTGGGTAAATACCCAGTAGTGGGATTGCTAGATCAAATTGGTAGATCTACTTTTAGTTCTTTGAGGTATCTCCATACTACTTTTCATAGAGGTTGTACTAGTTTGCAGTCCCACCAGCAGTATATAAGTATTCTTATTTCTCCATGTCCACGCCAGCATTTGTTGTTTTGGGACTTTTTGATAAAAACCATTCTCACTGGAGTTAAATGATATCTCACTGGGGTTTTGATTTGGATTTCCCTGATGATTAGAGATATTGACCATTTTTTCATGTATTTAATGGCCATTAGTATATCTTCTTTCTGTTCATGTCTTTTGCCCACTTTTTAATGGAATTGTTTGATTTTTTTTCTTGCTGATTTGGGTTCTTTACACATTTTCGTTATCAGCCCTTTATCAGATGTATAGCATGCAAATATTTTCTCCCAATCTGTAGTTTTCTATTCACTCTATTGATTCCTTAGCTGTGCAGAAGCTTTTTAATTTGATCAGGTCCCATTTATTTACCTTTGTTGTTACTGTGACTGCTTTTGGGGTCTTCTTCATAAATTCTTTGCCTAGGCTAATGTCTATAAGAGTTTCTCCAACATTTTCTTCTAGAGTTCTTATAGTATCATGCCTTGGGTTTAAGTCTGTTACCGATTGTGAGTTGATTTTTGTGAGTGGTGAGAGGGTGCAGCTCTTGTTTCAGTCTTCTACATGTGGCTATCCAATTTTCTTTTACATTCAGTCTTAATCAAAATTTGGTGAAAATTAACCATAAACAAGGATCTTGGTATGTTGGGTTAGTGGTACCAAAATTTTACCTTTTTTCAAAGATGTATAATAAGAGTTGATTTCTATGTGGTCTAAACTTTTAACAAAGATTGATTTTGACTTTTTTACATATTGAATTCGTGTCATGTTTTTATTGATTATGTGGTATATGTGAATTTTGGAACTGTTGAAGATTTCTTAAGTATACACAGCATTATCTTCCAAAAGTTATATTATCTTTTCTCAGAATATCTCTAGATTTTTTGCTCCCATAAGCAATTACTAAATAAGAATTTTTCATTTGGTGCAATGAATTGCAACATGTTCTTATTTTTAAATGTTATTTTCAAAACTTTTAAAAACAGATTTCTTATAAATTCAATTAAATTGATATAATGTTTTCTAAGAAAATCAAGTGCTGTGCTGTGTCTCATTGGTGTTTGTAAGATATATCTTTTAATTGCATAGGATATCAATAAAAGTGATCAGTTGCTATTAGTTTTTGTTATTCTACTAAAATGTGTGAAAGGGATAGATTCCTGATGTCTGTACTTAAGGAAATTGCTCCTTCTGTTAGTGGTGTTGAGTGTGCCTGAAAAGACCTTGATCATAAAAGTGAAAGTCTTCCTTCTGGTAATGTTTCTGGTTAGCAGTACTATTTCTTTAATGATGGAACAAAATGATACTCTAGGACTTTGGTTTGGAATCTGTTTTTGCCCTTAAATCAGAAATGTTCTTGCATAATTTATCTTCAGTATATGAAGTTAACTCTAGTTGATTTTAGGTAGAAATTTGTCAGGATGATTTTCTGTAGGGCTATTTTGGGCATAAGTGGAAAAGGTCTTGAATAATCTGAAGTTATTAATTTTTTTGTAGAAAATTACGAAAAACTATAAATGGTGACGGGAAACGAGAAAATGGAAATAACTCCTCTGATAAAGTCAGAGGAATAGAAACTTTGGAATCTGCACCCATTATTGGTGGTTTTTGGGAGACACTCTTTGGCAACAGGTGGGTGTCTTAACATTGCAATTTTTACTTGATGTTGTATTCACGTTAGTGTTTACAGAGTATATAGTATCATCAAGTCATAGGAGTAAGTAGTGTAGGCATGCTATCACTGTGGTGATTTTTAAGAGTTCTAGAAGGATGCCACACAGGCACCTGGTGTTGATGGGCTGTAGAACAGAAAGGGAAAGGAATTAAAGAAAAATTTTACCTCATTCATAATTTTGCCAGTTGTGACAGCACTAGTATGACTCAAAAAATACTTTGTCATTTATTAATGATTGTGACTTAAAGTTTCTTTGCAGTTACTTTTTTGAAAGTGAAGTATGTTCACATATTTTTTTAAAGTTATGTTTAACCCTATAGTTGAAATGCTTGAGTTCTTTGTGTTGAATATTGTACTGGGCACTGTGCATCCCTGTTCTCAACGATTTTACTGTCTAGTTAGGAAGAAAAGAGCAGCACATGTGATAGAGTCACAGCAGTGTAAAAATATTATGAGTGGTTACATGTTCACTAAATGCCATGTAGGTTAGCAGATAGAGTGATTACTTTGGGGAAAAATGGTCAGCAGGAGTTAGGAAGGAGTTGAGAGTTACTGGGCTTTGAAGGCTGGGTAGTATTTTCATAGACAGAAGAGAGGAAGATATTCTGTGAAATTATATGAGGTAGGAGTTGGTATTGTGTTTGAGAGGATAAGTGGAGAGGACTGTGAACCTACCTTTTTGCAAAACTGAAAAGTATAAGCTCTCTCAGTTAATTGACATGAGTCTTTAAAGAATAGATTCACATTCTCTGTGACTATCTGTGAGTGAACACTTTATCATTCTACACACTTAGCAAGCTAAAGTTTGGAAAAATATGGTTCCTGAATTTTCTTGATTTCTAGACTAAAGTATCTCACTCCTCAGAAGAAAATGATTTCATGAAAGATGTTATTTTCAGAAAACTAGTTGGTAATTATTTTTCCTCTCTTAAAAATAGAATTAAAAGAGTATCTAACAAAGGGACCGAAACTGACAATGATGCAAGTTGTCTCCATCCTATCATTAAGAAGAGACAATGTCGACCAGAGATGAGAATGTGGCAAACAAGAGAGAAAGCAAAATTTTCAGACGGAGAAAAGTGCCGTAGGGTAAGATTTAGATGGGTATAAGTATAACAAAATCTTTTCTTTCCCATGTAAAATTTCCTTGTTGTTACCCCCTGCTAGCAAGACAAAATAGATACTAGTAGGTTTGTACATTTGTCCTAAAACAAATCAGTAAAACCACAGGATATGAAAAGAAAATATCACATGAAGACTAGAAGTTAGTCTTAAGATTTCTAGGACTAGAACTTGTTACTGATTTTGCTACTAATCTAGCCTTAGCAGTAGACTCATAGATTTAATAAAGAGATTGGTGTAGAGGCTACTGTGTCATATTCCAGAGAAATAATGTTAGTATAGTAAGGGCTTGAGATACTATTTTCTAGGTAGGTAGAGATGGTCTGCTCTATGTCTAAAACTAACCATATACTTCATAGTCTTGAGGTGGTTTCTTATTTGTTAGACTGTGGCATTTAGTCTAATATTTATTGAGCCATTACTGTAACCAGACATTGTTCTAAGTGCTTTACATATATAATACTAATTTCATTTTTTTCAACAATTCTATGACATAGATGCTTTTATTATCGTGACTTTTCAGATGAGGAAACTGAGCCCCAGAGAGATTTAGTATATTGCCTGAGTTTATCATGCATAGCTAGTAAGTAAAAGCTGTGATTCAGGCTTAGAGTTTGACCCGAGTCTTGGTTTTTAGCTACCAGATAATACTATGTCATCATTTAGACCATTTAAAGTTAATTTTTTCTTTATTGAGGTCAAATAATATATAGGTTTGTTCAGTTTTGGTTTAGTTTACTGCTTGGTAGTTTTTACATGATTTTTTGCTTTTACACGTGCAGCTTGTTAGAGTATTTTGGGTTGTCCTCTGTGAAAGTATTGTGTTCTCTTTGTAGGAGGCTTTTAGGCATTTGGGTAATGGGATTTCAGATGATCTGTCAAGTGAGGAAGATGGGGAAGCACGGACACAGATGATATTACTGCGTAGGAGTGTGGAAGGGGCCTCAAGTGACAATGGCTGTGAAGTGAAGAACAGAAAATCAATACTTTCAAGGCACTTAAGTACTCAGGTAATTTTTATTTGAGTTTATAAAAGCATAGCATTAAATTATTGAATAGTAACAAAATATTTAATTTGTTTTTCTATTGTTTGGTTTGATCTTTGGCAGGTAAAGAAAACCACCACTACAAAGTGGTGTCATATTGTACGGGATTCAGATAGTCTGGCTGAATCAGAATTTGAATCAGCAGTCTTCAGCCAGGTAAAGTATCCTTTTGAGAGATTTTTGAGTATAATAACTTTATCCATCCCTTTTTTTTATTGGTTGCTCCAAAGTAGTGTTTATATTTGCCTGCCCTTCCCTTGCCTCCAGTTATCCATCTACTTACCTGGCAGTTTTTAATGACTACTCACTCAGAAAGAGAATGAATTCTTTTTCATTTCGACTCTACTCTTAAAAGTCATAGGTGATGCTCAGAAAGAGGTTACTTAATCCCGAAGTGGTGAGAAAGTTATTTAACATTCAGTTGGAATGTGGGGGTTTATTCTTAAGCATCATAAATTGGATTGACACTGATAAAGACAGATTTTTGAGAAAAGACTTTTGAAAGATGGGAGTAGTAAATCTCATCCTGAAAGCTAACGGACATTTTGTGTCATTTGGAATATTACAGTTCACAGGTGAGCAGATTAGATGGTTTTTGTTTTGTTTTGATTAACAAGGCAATTGTGGTTATGGAATAACTTCGTATTTGTTTGTATTGCAGGAGAGCTACGTTGTCTGTCCTTTTCTTTGCCTAATTACCCTTTAACATGTGGGGCTGAGTCCTTGGACATGACTATGTCTAAAGTCAAGCTTACAGTATTTATTTATTTAGTTACATTTGGCATTTATTTAGTTTTTTTAAAAAAGAATATAGATTTGGGGGTGCAAGTGCAGTTTTGTTACATGGATATATTGTGTAGTGGTTGAATCTGGGCTTTTAGTGTACCAATCACCCAAATAGTGTACGTTGTACCCAATAGGTAATTTTCCTCCCTCACTCCCCTGTCACCCTCCCACCTTTTGGAGTCTCCAGTGTTTATTATTCCACTCTGTGTGACCATGCGTACCCCTTGTTTATCTTCCACTTAAAAGTAAGAACATGCGGTATTTCGTTATCTGTTCCTGCGTTACTTCACTTAGGATAATGGCCTCCAGTTCCACCCAAATTGCTGCAAAGGACATTATTTCATTCTTTTTTATGACTGAGTAGTACTTCGTGGTGTATATATACATTTTCTCTATGCAGTCATCAGTTAATGGACACTTTGTTTGATTCCATATCTTTGCTATTGGGAATGGTACTGCAATAAATGCACAAGTGCAAGTATCTTTTTGATATAATGATTTCTTTTCTTTTGGGTGTAAATACCCAGTAGTGGGATTGCTGGATTGAATGGTAGATATATTTTTAGTTCTTTGAAAAATCTCCATACTGGTTTCCATAGAGGTTATACTAATTTACATTCCTACCAACAGTGTATAAACATTCCCTTTTCTGTGCATCCTTGCCTATTGTTTTTTGACTTTAATAATGGCCATTCTGACTAGAGTAAGTTGGTATTTCATTGTGGTTTTAATTTGCATTTCTCTGATGATTAGTGATGTTGAACATTTTTTTCAGATGTTTGTTAGCCATTTGTATGTCTTCTTTTGAAAACTGTTCAGGTCCTTTACCTACTTTTTAATAGTGTTATTTTATTTTATTTCAGAATATTATGGAGGTACAAACAGATTGGTTACATATAATGCCTTTGCATCGCCTTAGCTAGGGCTACAAGCATGCCCTTCCCCCATACAGTGTGCTCCTCATCCATTAGTTGTGAGTTTACCCACCCACAGGCCCCCTGCCACCTGACCAGTACCCAGTGAATATTACTACCATGTGAACACCTTAGTGTTGATCAGTTAGTACCAATTCGATGGCGAGTACATGTGGTGCTTGTTTTTCCATTCTTGTGATACCTCACTTTGAAGGATGGGCTCAAGCTCTATCCAGGATAATATAGGAGGTGCCAGTTCACCATTGTTTTTTGTAGTTGAGCAGTATTCCATGATTTTTTTTCTTGTAGAGTTGTTTGAGTTCCTTGTAGATTCTGGATATTAGTCCTCTGTCAGATGCATAGTTAATGAATATTTGCCTCTCATTCTGTAGGTTGTGTATTTATTCTGTTGATTATCTTTTGTGGTGCAGAAGCTTTTTAGTGTAATTAAGTCCCATTTGTTTTGTTTATTTGTTTATTTTAGAGACAGAGTCTCACTCTGTCACCCCAGGCTCTAGGGTGTAGTGGTGTGATCATAGCTCACTGTAACCTCGAATTCCTGGGGTAAGCGATCCTCCTGCCTCAGCCTTCTGAGTAGCTGGGACTGCAGGCACCTGCCACCACATCTGGCTAATTTTTAAAAATTTTTTGTAGAGAGGGGGTCTCACTATGTTTCCCAGGCTGGTCTTGAACTCCTGGGCTCAAGTAATGCTCCTGCCTCAGCCTCCCCAAGTGCTGTGCCCAGCAGTGAGCCACTGTGCCCAGCCTCATTTGTTTATTTTTGTTTTTATTGCATTTGCTTTTGGGGTCTTAGTCATAAATTCTTTGCTTAGACCAGTGTCCAAAAGAATTTTTCCTAGGTTTTCTTGTAGAATGTTTGTTGTTTCAGTTCTTACATTTAAGTCTTTAATCCAACTTGAGTTAATTTTTGTATGTGGTAAGAGAGAGGGATCCTGTTTCGTTTTTCTGCATATGACTATCCAGTTTTCCCGGCACCGTTTATTGAGTAGGGTGGCCTTTCCCCAGTGTATGTTTTTGTCTGCTTTGTTGAAGATCAGTTGGTGGTAGGTATATAGCTATATTTTTGGATTCTCTATTCTGTTCTGTTGATCTATATGTCTATTTTGATACCAGTAACATGCTGGTTTGGTTACTATAGGCTTGTAGTATAATTTGAAGTTAGGCAATGTGTGATGCCTCTGGCTTTGTCCTTTTTGCTTAGCATTGCTATGGCTATTTGTGCTATTTTTGGTTCCATATGAATTTTAGGATTATTTTTTCTAATTCTTTGAAAAACTACATTGGTATTTTGATAGACATTGCATTGATTCTACAGATTGCTTTGGGCAATATGGTCATTTTAACAATATTGATTCATCCAATCCAGGCAGTCTCACAATATTTAGAGTTGGGGACATTTTGTGTATGTCAAAAGGTTCAGCCAAGCCAATCGAGTAGCGCATCTGGGTGTGCTTACAGGAGTCATTCCCATCCTTAGAACACCTTAGTTGCACAATCCCATGACTTGTCAATAACTTCTTAGAGAAAGTCCTTTGAAAATACTCTTTTCTAGAGACATCAGAGTTTAACATTTAAATATTAAAATGTATTATTATGTGAAGGCTTGTGAACAAATGAATACATGATGATAGACTTATGAAGGTTGCCAGCCATTGCCATAGATAACTTCTTCTAATTTTATTTCAGACATGTAATTCTTTTTAAAGATGAATAAAAAATCTTTTTTGTTTTGTTTTCCTTTAAAGGGCTCTCGATCTGGTGTGAGTGGTGGCTCCCGAAGTGTCAACATGTCAAGAAGAGACTCAGAAAGCACCCGGCATGACTCAGAGACTGAGGATATGCTGTGGGATGACCTGCTGCATGGCCCAGAGTGCCGGTCATCTGTCACCAGTGACAGTGAGGGGGCCCATGTGAATACCCTTCACTCAGGGACCAAACGAGACCCCAAAGAGGATGTTTTTCAGCAGGTCTGTGAACACATGATAATTGCTAACATTTACTGTGTACTCACCATGTTGCAGGCACTATATTATCTCATTTAACTTTACAAGAATCCTATAAAGTAGATAATGTTGTTATCCCCAATTTAGAGGCTAGGAAATTGAGCATAGTTTATATAAGTGAAGCTGTTAGGATTATAACTCAGGGATTAGTAAACTAGAGTTGCCCTAACCTAAATTTTTCTTCATATCACTTTTCTTCATTAATTTCCTAAGAATGAATGATCCTTAATGTTCATTTTACATTAGCAAGGTTGTTTGATCGGTATGTCTGCCTTATATCTTCATAAACATCAGAGTATTGTATATGAATTACTAGGAAATGGCTTTGCTTGCTTCTCTAATGCATAAATCAAGTGATGTTTTTTAATTTTAGGTTTTATATTGATATCATAAAATCAGATATCTCTTAGAAGGTATCAACCTTTTAACTAGATTCTTTCTGTATCTGTGGAAATTTTTTACCATCTGTCATGTGGTAATAATAGTTCCTGTTTCTTAGGAATGTTGTGAAAAAGCTATTGAGATAATATAAAATGTGTAGCAAGAGTCAGCACCCAATACATGTTAGCAGTATTATTAATATCTCCATCAGATGGACAGTTGGCTTCTCCTTGAATACTTCAGGAGCTGGAGTGCTTATTATTTCCTGAGACAGCTTATTCCACTGCTGGATAGATTGAATGATAAGAAATGGTTCTCATATCGTTTCAGATGTTTAATCACCATGATCATGATCCTTCTTAGTTTTTTGTTCTTTAGGCTAAATATTTCCACATAATGGCCTGCAAATAGTGGATGATGGATATATGTTTGTTTAATTATTGAATTTCTTAATTCTGAGATACCATTGATTGAAGTTACACATTTTCATGAAAAAAATCCACTTTATTAAATGTATACAATTTTTAAAAAACTAACCAGAAACAATATACATTTTCTCATTAAAGTTTTATGCTACTTTCTCCAATTTTGCTGTCAAAGTTTGAGTCTAAATATTCTTTACATTCAGTCTGAATATCTGTCTAAATTATTAATATATTATCCCTCAGTAGTTATGACCTCCTTAGTACTTTTGGCATTTGCAGTATAATTTTAAGACATATGTAAGAATAACTAGGTGTGGTCAATTCACCATGTCAGTTGGAATTCATTTCCCAATTCCCCATGCCTAACCTTTTCCTCGTCTTTTATTCCCCATATTTCTGAATAGCACCAGTAACCACCCAAGGCAGAAACCTTGGAGTCATTCTTGACCCCACTCTCTCCATCATTTCTGTCGTCATGTTCTCTTGATTCACCTGTCTAAATATCTGCATCTGTCCATTTGTGTCTACCCTGCTTGGTGCAGGCTGTCATCATCTCTCATCTGGATCATTTCATCAGCTTCTCTAGGCTTGCCTCCATTCCTTTCATTTTCTTCACTACAGCCAGAGTGACACTTCTAAAATACAAATGTGATAATACAGTCACTCTCTCTAAAATCCTTTGTTCTTCCTTCTGGATTGTGTGCTTCTGTTCTTTTATTTGCCCTATAAATAAAAGTCTCATCTCTGACCATTCCCTCCCTGCTCTTGACATGGTGCACTTGAACCCAACTGAACTTCTTCCAGTTTCTGATATGTACCAGCCCCTACGTGCTTCTGGGCCTTTACACATGCTGGTTTCTTTGCCTGGGACATATTTTTCTCTAATACCCATTCCTTTGGCTCACTCTTTTTAATTTTTCAGGCGGGTCATGGCTTGAGTGATACTTCCTTCAGGAAGCCGTTCCTATATACTTCTAAAGCACTCTTCCTTTTCCTTACCATGCCATATAGTAACTCTGTTTAGTTATGTCTCCTTCAGAAGTCTGTAGGCTCCTTGATAGCAAGGAAGCCTATCTTGTTCTCCATTTTATCTACAGTGCATGATACATAGTAGGTGCTTAATAAATATTTGTTGGATAAATTTGATGAATCAATGAATAAAATCAATAAATGCTCATTGGCATTTTACTAAGCATTGTAGGAGAAAGAGAAGAAATATACCATATAGTTCCTTTCTATAAACTTATTTTAATTTGGGGACAAGATGATTATATAGAAAATAAGTAGAGGACACTATAAAAGCACCGTATAATAAGATGCTAATTTGTCTGATACAGATTGTATGGGTTTTTAATTTCAGACAAGGGCAAAATTAATGAAGCTGTGGCTGTCCAAGAGGACTAATTTAAGTAAAATGGGTCTTCAGCTGGTACTTGAAAAATAAGACATAATATAGCAGAGGGGGACAGGGAGATGTTCTCATTGTGACTGTCTCTTGAGCTTGAGCTTTTCTAAATCTCACTACTTTTCTGTGTCCTGGTTAGGCCAGAGACAGGCTTACCTCTTGTCATTCATGTGATATATAAGGCTTTTTAGCACCTCTCCCATTTTACTTCCTGATTCTCCCAGTATAGTCTCATTGCTCTGGAAATATTTTCTTCCTTAATATCCTGTGAATACACTAAGCTTATCATCACTTCCCCACCTGTAAAGAGGGAAACAACCTTGGAGATCATGGAATCCTTTCTCTTCTCATTATAGAAGACATTTAGCCTCTCTCCAGGTAAGAAAATGGCTTAGAAAAGTAAAGAGGACTGTACATCAGCATCATAGAGGTGGTTTATTGGAGTGAGGAGCTTTGTGAGAGAGAGAATAGACTGATGAGATTGAACATTGGTGAATGTAGCCTGCGAGCTAGCCAGAGGGAAAGAAACTAACGGAGGAAAGGAAGAGTGGATAGAAACAGTTTTATATTTTTCTCTTCAGAACCATTTATTCTGGCTTCAGAACTCCAGTCCTGCCTCTGATCGAGTCAGTGCAATAATCTGGGAAGGTAATGAGTGCAAAAAGATGGATATGTCTGTGTTGGAAATAAGTGGCATCATCATGAGCAGGGTAAGACTGAATAAGTATTCAGGTTTTTCAAAAAAATATAGTTAGTGGTCAAGAGCTATTTTGTAAGAATCTACTTCATGATTAAAGCAATATGACTGCTTTTGAAACACAAATATATATATATACATATATATATTTAATTTTATAGTCAGAGTCTTGGTAGTGTTTTTTTTATTATGCATGTTCTCTGTTAGGATGAGATGAACAACATCATTTCAGATGTACTCTACAAATATTCTTTATCTCGTTTAAGCCTAGTTTTTAATAAGATCTAAAAGTCATAAATCCGTGTCATTTATATTTGTACTTTTAAAAGGTGTTTTTAATAGTCTAAATAGTATTTGATAAATACTGCTTTGCAACTCCATTTAGCTATGCAATAATGATGGAAATTTTAACTCAATTCCCAGGTTAATGCATATCAGCAAGGAGTAGGTTATCAGATGCTGGGAAATGTTGTCACCATTGGATTAGCATTTTTTCCTTTTTTACATCGACTTTTCCGTGAGAAGGGCCTTGACCAACTAAAGTCCATTTCAGCTGAGGAGATCTTGACTCTCTTTTGTGGGGCACCACCTGTTACACCTATTATTATTTTGTCTCTAATTAATTTTTTTGAAAGATTGTGTCTTACTTGGATGTTTTTTTTCATGATGTGTGTGGCAGAGAGAACATATAAACAGGTCAGTGGAGAAATAAGTAAAATTTTTTACCTCTGTTTTTGTATATGATATTCCATTGAGTTTTTGTTCTTTTGATTTGGTCTCTTTCTAAAAGTTAATGTGGGCAATGAAAGATTGATAAGTGTACATCTGGTATTTGTGAATTTTAATGTTTGTGTTATTGACTATTTACAAATGACATGTTGTAGTCTGAAATTTTGCTGAGCTCCATTTGTAGAAGTATGTGACTTTGTTTTTCATCTGTAGCATAGGTAGTAATTCTCAAAGTGATAATGTTTTTGTGAAAATGTTTTAGAGAAATAAATTTGTTGAAATTTGATGAGTTATGGATTGAAGACTTAATATATTGATGATACGCACAAGAAATGTGATTTTGGAGGGAAATATAATTTGAAAGTAAGCCAGAGTCATGTACAAACATTTGAGTTGTGAAGTTGGAGATTCATAAACTCCAAGCATTCTTTGGGGATCTCCAAAGGATATTCCTTGCAAATATCAAGAGTGTACCATTTTGTTAAGAAGTATATTACTATATAATGTGCTTTGGAAGCAACAGGGGAATGAACTATTAATGAAATTTTTTCCCTGTCCCTCTAAATGATTACTGATTAGAATTTAATTCTTTTAAACATTTTTTATATGCTGGGAATATTGTTGACAATTATATGAATGCATACACAGAGACATATGTACATTTCATCTTGTGATTTTTTTAAAACTTCTTCTAGAGATTTTTATTTGCAAAACTCTTCAGCCATATTACTTCAGCCAGGAAAGCTAGGAAATATGAAATACCTCATTTCAGACTTAAAAAGGTGGAGAATATTAAAATATGGTTATCACTTCGTTCCTATCTAAAGGTGAGTTTTTATTTGACTAACAATAGAGTCTATGCAAGAATATGCTCACTGAAGTTTCTGGCAGCAGTTAGTAGGCAGTGTAGTTCTGGTTATTAGACAGATTATATCAGTGAGTGACAGACTTGCTGGACATCAAGTCAGACGTCATCTATCTGCAAAGCAGGTAGGGGTAAGTAACAGCTTAGAAAGGGAGAATTTAAATTTCCTAGGGTGGAGTGATAGATATTGCATTTTTTTTTTTTTTTTTGCTTTTTGGGAAATATATCAGCTGAAAATATGTCAATGAATCAGTCACCCCATAATTTGGAAAGGTATGGATTTCAATAAAGTTGATAATGTCCAAAATATGTTAAAATCCTATGTCAAAAACTTCTCATAAATGTTATTTTTACACTAATGTAGTCAAATTCAGAGTGTTAATGGTGTGAGAGCTGTTGTTGTCTCTGACATAAACTAAAATTTTAACATGTGTGTCTCCACAGAGACGGGGTCCACAGCGTTCAGTTGATGTGGTTGTGTCTTCAGTCTTCTTACTGACACTTTCGATTGCTTTTATTTGTTGTGCCCAGGTAAAAGTTTTATATCTGCTTTAAGGAAAAATGAAAATTTTGTTACAGAGTTCACTTCCTGTTTTAGAGCAGGTCACTGTATATTTAAGTATATATGTTTTAATGTAGCTACATTTCTTTTACTATTGTAGATACTTGTTAATTTTTGTAACTTTTAAAGATGGGCATAAAGGTAATTTTGAAGTCCTTTAAGACACGAAGATCACTCTAATTTAATTTTAGTTGGTAATTATTGACTGATAATAAAGCTGTCATACCATGATTGCAAAAATACTGATTTTCTAACTGCATCACTACTTCTACAGTTATTAGTTGTCACGACCTTTCCTTTCTTTCTCATTTATTTATTATACTGTGAAATCGATCATTCTTATTTTTATTCAGTGGGTTAAAATATATTACTATATTTGTTTTTATGCCTAAATTGTCCCAGATTTGGCCAGTGGGAGCCCCTTGAAGCCCCCTCCTATGTCCTTTTGACAGATTGTCCTATCATTTTTTTTTTTTTAAGCACTTCTGTGCTTTCTATATTACAAGAAGCTACAGGCTTATCTTATACTTTCCCATTTATTGAGTTTTAACTTAATTCTACTGTGGTCAGAGAACATACTCTGAATGTTTTCAGACCTTTGAAATATGTAGAGGCTTTATTATGCAGCATATGTTCAGTTTAATTAAATCTTCCATCAGC
>CM052444.1:7811650-7832169 GCA_028533085.1 Varecia variegata | reverse complement strand
TTGGTGGGGTAAATTTCTTTACCTTTAAATCAACAACTTTAAAATAAACAAAAACTTTTTACCAAAAAACTTGACACCTAATAGGCACTCAATAAATGGTAGCTGCTGCTGCTATTGTTAGTTGGATCCTAAAATGGAATAAAAAATGATCCTTAGGGTTTTCTAGTCATAGTAATGGGATGGGCCATATGTTATAGGGAGATCACTAGACATAATGTAAATTTAAAACTTTGAAAAATGGTCACCATGTAATTGTGAGTGGACACACTGGTGGTAGCTAGAAATGCATTAATCTTATTTTACTTACTATATTTTCCTTCTTTGCTACTTCTAGACCCTTACTGTCTTTCATGAAAAGGATAAAATCTAGGAAACTTAGAGAAATATATATTGATTAATTAAATAGATAATACTTTATGAGTATTAAAACTCTTCTATCTTAAAATACTGGATTTTTTTAGTGTTAACAGCTCTCTTAGAATTTTCACTGGAAAACTCCAATTAGAAAAGCTGAGATAAAGTATTGGATTTTTTAAAATGTTTTAAAATTGATAAAGGAATAATTATATGATTATAAGATAAATGAAAAACTTAACTTTCTTTTTTTGTCTTTTATATAGGTTCTCCAAGGACATAAAACTTTCCTGAATGATGCTTATAACTGGGAGTTTTTGATCTGGGAAACAGCTTTACTACTCTTTTTACTGCGCCTGGCCTCATTGGGGTCTGAAACCAATAAGAAATACAGCAATGTTTCGATATTGCTTACTGAACAGGTATTGATTTGTTCTGTCAGTTTAGTGGTTCAGGATAGCATAATATACTGTAAGATTTATGCAGAAGATTTAGGGTTGAATTACTATCTAGCTATCACTTTCTAGCTCTATGACCTCATAAGTCACTTTGCTGCTCTGTAATTGTTTTCTCCTTATATTAATAAAAGTATCTTCACCTGGTCCTAGGATTGTGAGAATTAAAATCTGATGGATTGAAAATACTTTGTGTTATTATGAAAGTATTTTTATTCGTGGGTAATGGAGTTTGCTTTTAATCTCATAGTCTACATCACGTATTAGATCTTTAGAGTACTTGTCATTTAACATGTATAATTTTCTTGAATTCTTTTGTATCATACATAGAATACATTATTCAGTGTTTGGAAAATACTTATTTTTCAGTATGTAAATAGATACTAAGATTGAGAAATATTTCTTGTAAATACAGAGTAGTATAAAGTGTTTTTTAAAAATTTTGTTTTTAATTTCAAGTTTATCCGCAAACTTTAAATTAAGACATTTGTGATCATTAGTGATTTTTTTTTTTTTTTTTTTTTGGCCTTAGAACCAACCATAGCATAGAATTCTTCCTATAAGGGAAAATGTAAGGAATTAGTAAAGGCTGCCATTTTCTTTCATTTCATAAATGTTTAATGAGGGTGTCAGATCATTTGGGGGGCACGCAAGATGAATAACATGTAGTTTTTGAACTCAAGGAGTTTACATGCTAATTATATTACAATTATTATTAAAATTTTTCATTGTTCTGATTTTTTTTTTTTTTTTTTGAGACAGAGTCTTGCTCTATTGCCTCCGCTAGAGTGCTGTGGCATCAGCCTAGCTCACAGCAACCTCAAACTCCCGGGCTCAAGGCTTTCTCCTGTCTCAGCCTCCTCAGTAGCTGAGACTACAGGTGCATGCCACCATGCCCAGCTAATTTTTCTATTTTGAGTAGAGATGGAGTCTTGCTCTTGCTCAGGCTGGTCTAGAACTCCTGAGCTCAAGTGATCCTCCCACCTTGGCCTCTCAGAGAGCCACCACTCCCAGCCTGTTTTTATATTTTTAATTGCTTCATCATTAATTATTTTCTTTATTACGTAGGTTTTTTGTTTGTTTGTTTTATTTTGTTTGTGCCAAAAGTAAAGGAGAATGGGGCAGGATGTAGGATACGTGATATGTTCTCTATAGGAATAGCTACTGGAATTTCAAAATTTATTTTACTTGAAAATGTGACCCTTGTAATCTGCCAGATTTTGTGCAGTATATTTATCTTTTTTCTATGAAATTTACCTTAATGTCCATTCCTTTCCTTAGATTAATTTATATCTTAAGATGGAAAAAAAGCCAAATAAGAAAGAACAGCTTACTCTAGTAAACAATGTGTTAAAGCTGTCCACCAAGTTGTTGAAAGTAAGTCATATCCTATGATACACTTTTACTACTATTTAAATTAAATCAGCTTCTCTGAGAAAACATCAAATGATGGATGATGCCCGGGGCCGGGGAGGAGGCTGGGGAGCGAAGGCTTTGGCAGTGGGCAGGAGTCTGGGGCACAGGTCACGGGGGTGGTTGGGGCCAGAGCTGCGGTTGCAGAGCTACTGGAGGCAAGGCTGAGGACAAAGAGTGGCTCCCCACCATCAAGTCGGGCCACCTGATCAAGGACATGAAGATCAAGTCCCTGCCTCTTCTCCCTGCCCATCAATGACCAGGTTCAAGACATTTGTCACCATTAGAGATTACGATGGCTCTGTTAGTCTGGGTGTTAGTGCTCCAAGGAAGTAGCCAGTGCCATCCATGGGACTATAATCATAGTCAAGTTGTCCGTCGTCCCTGTGTGGGGAGGCTACTAGGAAACAAGACTGGCAGGCTCCACACTGCCCTTGCAAGGTGACTGGCTGGCTGCCAGCTCTGTGCTGGTGGCCTCATCCTTGCTTTCAGAGGCACTGGCATCACCTTGGCCCCTGTGCCCAAGAAGCTGCTGCTGGCTGGTAATCTACCACTGCTGTACCTCAGCCAGGGGCTGCACTGCCACCCTGGATAGCTTTGCAAGGCCACCTTTGCTGCTGTCTCCAAGACCTACAGCTATTTCATCCCAAACCTCTGGAAAGAGATGTTTTCACCAAGTCGCCCTGTGGGGAATTCACTGGACCCATGCTCCAGCTGTGGCCATGTGGTGTTTTTATACAAGAAAAATTAAGTGAATCAGTCTGTTTTAAATAAATAAATTAAATCAATGCTTCTCCTCTTGGAAAAGACCCTAGTAACAGTTACTAGGCTGTATAGATTCATATGCTGACCTGACGGTTTTGGGTTAATAACCATATGAGAAAAAATTTCTGATCTTGTTACACAGATTCTGATGATTGCTGATGTGTCACATTTTTAAAATTACATTTTTTTAAACCACAAATGACATATCACTCAAATATACCTTAAAATGCTTAGTGGAAAAGTAGGTGAGAATACATGATGGATTTTTTGAAGGTAGCTCTTCAATAATAAGGAAAGACAGCCTTAAGCAGTCATCTTCACTCAAGACTGGAAAAACAGCAAGAAATCACTGAGTAGCTGTCAAGAAAACATGTATCTCATTTCAATTCTTTCATTTTTTTTTGTAGGAGCTGGACACACCATTTAGACTCTATGGACTGACAATGAATCCCTTAATCTACAATATCACAAGAGTAGTTATCCTTTCTGCTGTCTCAGGTGTTATAAGTGATCTTCTAGGATTTAATATAAGAGTAAGTATGACCACCACTCTGTAATATCTTAGTTTAAAAATGACTAATAATCTGTCATTTTTAAGCTCTTCACACTTTGTGTATGTGTGTGACTAGCATGGCAATAACTCTTGAGGTAAAGAAATAAGCATTTTGATTGGTGTTCCATAGGTTCTCAGCTTAGGTTTTCTCATTTACACATGTATGGTAGACTGTGCTCTTGAATGGAACAGAAAATTGTTTGAATTTCCTATCAGTTTAATAGCATGAGCTGGCTAAGGGTCTTTTTTTTTTTTTTTTTTTTGCCTTAAAATCATAGCAGAGAATTCTTCCTATAAGGGAAAAAATAAGGAATTAGTAAAGTAAAGGCTGCCATTTTCTTTCATTTCATAAATGTTTAATGAGGATGTCAGATCATTTGGGGGGGTAGGCAAGATGAGTAACAAACATGTAGTTTTCTATGCTGATCTAGGGAAATGTACAGAGACAGAGTGAATGAAAACCAACAATATGTGAACTGCAGTATGTTATTTTTGATTCTGGAAGTTTTTAATGTTTTTTCTCTATGATGTTTTATGGTTGCTATTGTCAGATTGATACTTTCTCCTCTTGGTTCATAGTCATGTGTGTGTGTCTATAAATCCCACCTGTTTGTCTAAAAACTAACTTATTTTGGTGATTTTC
The DNA here is from genome assembly GCA_028533085.1 of Varecia variegata. NCBI lineage: Eukaryota > Metazoa > Chordata > Mammalia > Primates > Lemuridae > Varecia > Varecia variegata. The sequence goes on along the minus strand of CM052444.1, from coordinate 7,827,986 downwards.
TTTTCTTAGCTGTGGAAAATTAAATCATAAGCTGAGTTAAAAGCCTGAACTCTCTCCCCTGGCTGGCATCAATACTTACCCATTACGGAAGGAGATGACAGCAGAAACTAGTGAGATATCCACCTGCTTGTTCACGTGCACAGGTGTTCTCAGCTCTGCGAAATCTAACGAATGGTGTTTCCAGAGGAACAAGTCCTTTTCCAACTGGGTGTGCATGCTAAAAATCTGTATTCTCATGGTTTTCAAACAATATGAATAGTCAGACTAAAGACTGTGTTACGGTAACACAAGGACAATTTTCTAAGTTAGGAAATTTATTCTGGGTACTTCAGTACTGTGACAGTTATATTTACTGGAAATAGTCTTTTGGGTAACTTTGGTAGCTGCCCAAAGCATAAAGCAAATATCTTTTATTGGAAATATGCAAATTCAGTACTTTTCTATTACAGTCTATGGAATTGGAGATTTCATTTCTCTATCAAAGAGAGACCAAACAAACTATTTTAGGTTGAATACAAATAAAAGAACTTTACTGGGAAATTTCAGTTTCTAGGCTTTTTTTGTGGTTGAAGAAAAAAATAACTTTGTGAGTGTCTGCTAAACTGGAGAAATTTTTAATTAGTTTATAATTTTGAATTAATCCTAATAACTGTATTATTGGTGCAAGAGTCATGCATATAATATGCTATGTAAGTCAGCATGAAAAATTTAAGTAAGTATATGCCTATTCATGCATATCCATCATACAACATGGTTTCCATATGGATCTGAGCTGTGTTTCCTAACACAAGCGTTGTTAATAGTGTTAATAATACATCTTAATTTATTCAATCCTCAGTACGTTTTCAGGTCCTCAGTGTCTATAATCAGCCATCCCATGCCTTTGATGATGTAGGTTCTCTTATCAGCATCCCCTGTTACAAATACATGCATATACATGTTAATGAAAACTCTAGTAGTCTACTTACAGTTCTTGCTCATTAAGTTACCTGCTTTGAAGAATCTTGAGGCAAATTGAAACCCTGAATGTTTTAATGATAAGATTTTGTGAATTTTTAAATGAAAATAATTTAGAAACTTGGTTATCACATATAAAGCATGTACTCATTCAGAATCAGAGTATCAGTTACACATATTCTAATAAGCAGGATTTTTTTGAGCTTCAAAGATGTATTTCTCAAAAGTCCAGGGATTGACTTCAGACCTGTCTCTGAGTTCAAGTCCTTGACCCTGCCACTTATTAGCTTCATGATCTGGGGCAAGTTAACCTCTTTATGTTTCCATTTCCTCACCAGTTAAATGGGGATAATAACTATATAGTAGAGTTATTAAGATTAAATGAGGTTATCCTGAAAGTTAGTTGCACAGTGTAAAGTATTTAGCACTTAGTATATCCCCACAATAAACATTTATTATTACTATTTGAAGTCCTTCAAAAACCTTACTGATAGATTCCTAACTGTGAAGATAGAAACATAGGAAGCAAGTTTGCCAAACTAGAAGTAGATAACCAAAAATATGTAGCTATTCTAAATGCTGCATGAGTGATAATTTTTTTAATGGTAAAGCTCTGTTAATAGTGATCTATCTTCCTACCTTTAGAAGGAACTGTTCTGTAGAAGCATATCAGTTTCTCAACAGATGGCTCATAGAAACCATGCTTTCACTATTTTCCATAAGGAACAATAACACTGCTCTCAAATCCAAAACTGAGCTTAGTGTAGATTTCAAATGAAGAAAGCTGATGCCTTCATCTTTTTCTCCTACAAAAAAATGCTCTTCTATTTTTATTTGCAACATTTACACAATGGAATCTTAGTTTAAATGCATTACTTAGAATATATTAATTTACTCTTGTGGGTTGCTTCAGTTGTGGTTTTGATGGTGTATAATTGGTTTATTTTTCATATGGGTAAAATTATATGTAGATGTAGTTGATCATATCAGGAACTTGGGAATCATTCTTGACTGCTTCCTTTTTCTCATACCCCCAATCTAATCAGTCACCAAGTCTTTGAATAATTATTTTCTAGATATCTTCCTAGTTAATCCACTTTTCTCCATTCCTACTGCCACCACCCTAATTAAGTCAACATCCTTTGTTTTTTGAGCAAGTTTCTGCTGCTTCGGCCCTATATGCATGACCCCCCATTCCCTCCAAGCCCAATTCATTAGTCTCAAAGGTATTGTATTTTCTGAAATGGAAGTCATCATTTAGAATCCATTAGTGGCTTACTAGCACTTTGAAGGTAAAAATCAAAGTTCCTTTTAGCAAGGTGTGTAGGCCCACCCTTTTGAGAAAGGTTTTTGAATCTTTATATTTGAAGGATACTTTTGCTAGGTGTAAAATTATAGGTTTAAAGATGTGGTTGCTCCCCTACCTACTGGATTGCATTGTTTTGACAAGAAGTCTGTTGTCACTCTTATCTTTGTTCCTCTGTGTGTGTTATCTTTTTTAAAAAAAACTCTGGCTGCTTTTAAGATTTTTATCTTTATCATTGAATTTGTGCAATTTAATTATAGTATGCATTGGTATAGTTTTCTTCTGTTTTTTTGTGCTTGGAGTTTGCTGAACTCATTGGATCCTGTGGGCTTATAGTTTTCTGATTGTTTTATATGTAGTTTTTTCACATTATCAAATTGGAAAAAAATTGGCAAGTAAGGTAATTTTCTGCACTCCACTCTCACCCACCTCCTTCTGGGACTCAAATTTACATGTATATTAGCCTGCTTGAAGCTCACTGATGCTCCATACATTTCCCCGGTCTTCTTTATCTTTAATTTTGGATGGTTTCTGTTGCTGTGCCTCCAAGTTCACTAGTTTATCCTTTTGCACTAATTTGCTGTTAATCTCATCCAATGTAATTTTTCATCTCTAGAACTTTGATTTTGGTCTTTTCTATCTTCCATGTCTCTCCTTAACATGGGCATTCTTTTTTCTACCTTGTTTAACATAGTAAATATAGTAGGAATAGTAAATAAGGACATTAAAAAAGTTGTTGGAGTTATTTTGGGTTTACTTTTATTGGTTTTTCTCATTTTGGGTCATATTTTCCTGCTTTTTTGCATGCTGGGTAATTTTTTATTGGCTGTGAATTTTACATTGTTTTTTTTTTTTTTTTTTTTTTTTTGGAGACAGAGTCTCGCTCTGTTGCCCGGGCTAGAGTGAGTGTGAGTGCCGTGGCATCAGCCTCGCTCACAGCAACCTCAAACTACTGGGCTTAAGCAATCCTTCTGCCTCAGCCTCCCGAGTAGCTGGGACTACAGGCATGCGCCACCATGCCCAGCTAATTTTTTCTATATGTATTTTAGTTGGCCAGATAATTTCTTTCTATTTTTAGTAGAGACGGGGGTCTCGGCTCTTGCTCAGGCTGGTCTCGAACTCCTGACCTTGAGCGATCCACCCGCCTCGGCCTCCCAGAGTGCTAGGATTACAGGCGTGAGACACCGCGCCCGGCCTACATTGTTGAGTGTTGAGTTTTGTATATGTGTGTATTCTTTTTGTTGCCTTTTAAATACTGAGCTTTGTTTTGGAACACAGTTACGTTACTTGGAAACAATTTGATCATTTCAAGGTTTACTTTTAAGCTTCGTTAGGTGAGCAAGAGCAGCCTTTAGTTTCAGGCTACTTTTCTTCACTGTTGAAGCAATATCCTTCTGATACTGTACCTGATGCCCTGTTCATTATGAGGTTTTTTCACTGTAGTTGTGGGAACATGAACTATTCCCAGAACTATGTGAACTTCAGGAATTTCCTTTTGGTAGTTCTTTCCCTATTCTTAGGTATTTTCTGATACACCTGTGCTGATCGGTACTCAGCCGAAGACTTGGAAGGAAGCCCTCTGCACGTCTCTGAAGCTCACTCTCCTCGGTATGCAGCTGCATTGTCTCTGGGACTTTCCCTGGCAAATTCTAGGCCTCTCCAAATTCTCAATTGTCTCCTCAACTCAACAAGACTAATTAGTTCTGTTTGGATTCTCCCTTCTGCATCAAAGCCTGGAACCTGCCCCTAGGCAGTAATTTGGGGCAATCATCGGGCTCACCTTGTTTATTTCCACCATCTTTTGCTACCTGTTGTCCAACATCTAAAATCCATTTTTCATTTATTTTTTCCATTATTTTCAGTTATTTTAAAGTGGAAGAGTAAATGTTTTCCCCACCTTACTAAATGATACAGATTACCCAATCGCTCAAGCCAAAGGCTCCGTATCTAAGTCAGTTCTACACTTCCACTATTAGGTCAAGCCTCCTTTAATCTCACCTGCAGTACTATCCTGACCCACTGGTTTTCATTCTTGCCTCCTAAGTTGGTTTCCCATAGCCACATGAATGAGCTTCAAAATGTAAAAACTATACTTACATCATTTCTACTTAAACCCTTCCTGGCTCTCCCATGGTGGCCTCCAAGGCCCTTTATTAATCAGGCCTGCCTCCCTTTTCAACTTTACCTTACTCATCTTCTTCTTGACCTTCAGGGACAAAGCATCGATGGAACCAATCCAGAAAAAGGTTCTCATTGTCCAGGCCTTGTTGTATAACCAAAAGACTGGCAGCTGGTGTTATCTTTTCCCTTCAAGCATTGGGGGTTTAGTAGCCTTACAGATAAGGGAAGTCCTGATCATAAACCCTACTGCCCTTGTACAAAACAGCCTGTCCTTTCATGCCTTAAATCCTGGTGCTCGCTTCTCTTCCTTATTAATACCTGTCCTTTGTGGAGTTTTTTTTCCAGAATAGGACACTTTCATCTATATTAAAACCTATTAAGGCAAATATCCTTTCTTCTCAAGGATTTTTCTTAATGGCATCTGGGAACTTGTCTGCTGCCTCTTGCTTTAAGTTGTCATAAAGTGACTTCACTTTTTCTCAAATCATATAATCTATAGGTATACCTTTATTAATAGTAATCCTGCACCCACATAAAAGCTGCCTTTTCAGTATGAGATTAAAAAGTATTTCACAATAACTGTGAGGTTTTCGCACCTACTGGCATAGTCCAGCAGTGACTTCATGAATTTCCTTTTTTTTCTTTTTTACAATGGTGCTTATGCTGGCCTCATTTATTTTCAAATGGTGGGCAATCGCAGCTGCATACCTCAGTCTATAGCACATAGCAAGCAATTAACTTTTTCTTGTAACGTCATGACTTTTCTCTGCTTCTTGGGAGCACTTCCAGCATCACTAATGGCACTTTGTATGGGTCTCATGGTGTTAATCAAGGTTTACAGTATAGCGCTAAACATGGTGAGAAATATGCAAGAACTGTGAGAGATCACTTTTTACTGCAATATGCAATTTACTAGAGAGAGGAACTGCTCACAGGGAGATGATTAACCACATGGCATTTTAAGTGGATACTCCCAACACTTCAGCTCACTGCAGTAGCAACAGGACATGGCTGTGGAATTATTACAGTAGGATAGTATGAACTACAGTTAATTTTATGTAGTTATGATTTAATATTGCATCTTTACATTTCTCATGACTGGTACAATGTACAATCTGTGCATAAGTATTGATACATTTTAACTTTTTAAAATTTGTGTATATTTTATGGTAGTAAATGATAAAATAGACTAGTGCCTACATATATTTCATACATTCACGACGTACCTAACTTTTTCCTTAAGTTTTTTGTTATTTCTTGGCTATGTGGTTTGTCTGGGTTTTTTAAATTGTCATAAACTCCAAAAATTTTTCCAATGTATTTATAGAAAACTCATGTCTAAGTGGGTCAGCGCAGTTCCAACCTGTGTTGTTCAAGGGTCAACTGTAATTTCATGGTCCTTCCACTCTCAGTGCTTCTTCATTAATACCTGTGTAATAATTTCTAGGAACTTGGGCTTTTGTTTGGATTCTGAAAAAGGAGCAAAATTTTGGTAATATTTACTTGTTACTGAGAACTTAAACCAAGATGTAAAAACAGAACTAGATCAAGCCATTTATATATTATTTAATTGGAATAGTAATAACCAAAGAAGGGTAAGAAAAATACCTGACTTTTTTAATCTGCTGCTGTATTGGGAAAAATTATCCCTCCTAAAATTTTTATGGGAGATATAATCTACAAACATCCTAAATATGTACATTATGGTCCATGTATAATATAAAATAAGCACTTTGAAAAGGTGAATAACCAAATACTTGCCTAATTGGAGTATGGTTTTCGTGACTTTCAGAGACAGGTAGAAAAATTCTAAATACCGGGATGTCTTACAAAGTACAAGTTTATGGGCTTATATTTTTATTTTAGGTTCATTGTATTTAGAGACAATTAGGCCTATGTGCTGTAAAAATAACTTTTCAAATTAATACAACTAATTTTTGAAAACTTTTAGATCTATACACTCATAATTGGCCAGGTGAGTCTCACTCCCAAATACAGTGTGTGATTTGGGAATATCAGGAATTCATTATTCATGTATTCAAATCTATACATGTATTGACTAGTAATTTTAAGTAATCCTTTGCTTCTTGCAGTTATTGGTGCCCATGTTGAATAATGAAGTTTGAGTTTCACAAATGTGCAATAATGCCATACCTTTCCTGCAGCATATCCTGAGCATAAGCTGTAATAAGGTATTAAGTTATTAATAACAAATGGTTGTCCTTTGATTTATGAATTAATAGCTCTGCTTGACTTTAATGTAAATATTGCAAAATAGACACCCAGTGGATTCTTTGTCAAAATGCAGGTTTAGGCTAATTGAAAGCTCTTGGCTATGTTTTTCCTTTCTCTTTTTTTTTTTTTTTTTTGATACAGCCTCTTGCACTGTCACCCAGGCTGTAGGTAGTGCAGTGGCATCATGGTTCACTGCAGCCTCAAACTCCTGGGCTCAAGCAATCCTCCTGCCTCAGCCTCCCAAGTAGCTACAACTATAGGCGCACACCACCATGCCCAGCTAATTATTTTATTTTTTGTAGGGATGAGGTCTTGCCATGTTGCCCAGGTTGGTCTTGAACTCTTGGCCTTAAGAGATCCTCCTACGTCAGCCTCCAAAAGTGCTGGATTACAGACATGTGCTACTGTGCCCAGCCCCTGTTTTCATATTTTAATGTGTAAGTAAGAAAGATTCAGAGTTTTCTATTAGATGGAATTCCAACTCTTTATAAGCCTTCCCTCTCCCTTCTTACACTTCTTAAGGCTACTTGAGTGGCAACATTGAAAATATATCCAAGTTAATGGATATCTTAAACTAATTCAGCTAACTAAACCAAAAATTATAGATTTCATGTAATAATTACAGCATACTTTAAGTCATTATATTGCTGATAAATTCTAATAGCAGAACTGAAAAACAGCCATCTAAATAAATCTGTTATTGTTTAAAAAGCACAGATAGGTTTTAGGCATTGGCGCATGCCATGATGATTTAAGTTGCTCTGATGTATTCCTCATACCAGACTCACGTGTCACATTCTGTAACGAGTCTGTGTATATACCAATGTTCCTTAGTTTCAGCAGTACACTGTGGACTGAGCTTCAGCTTAAACACATTTTTGTGGAAGTCATCAGTCAGACTGTCATATAATTTAACTAACTTGAATTACTGCTTTCTTAAAACCCAACTTTGAATGGTGGACATATTAAACATAAAATTCTTCATTTGTCCACATGTTTAAAAGCATTTGGCATTTTGTTGCTACATGAGAATATCTTGCTATTAAAGAAGGAAATAACAAGATATTCTCAGGTTGAAATAAAGAGTCAAATGCTTTTCTGGGCCTAAGACTTCTGAAATAGGAGTTGACCCTGTTCAAAAGCTGCTTAGTCCATAAAGATTGATATAATAGGATCTTAGCCTTCTAATCTCACTAGTGAGACAATGTAATAGCATCCCAAATGTTTTCTGCCTTTTGTGACCAGTAAGAAATTATGTCTACAAAACAAAACAAAAACAACAAAATTGTTTTGCTGTCACTTTCTGTAACCTATGACATCTCTACTTTGAGGCCTGGGAACAAGGGGTTTGGGTTTATTTTTAGTGTGAATTAATGCAATGTAGGTAGGAATTTATTTTTCCCCTCAAGAGCATTAAATTAACCATGGTCTTGAGTTAGGTTTCAGGCATTTGTCATACCAAGAATTTAATGAAATCAAGTCAGAACGCTTCATTCTGTAAGTATAAAACTAAATAAAATGACCTTTAAGAATAATGTGACTTGTCACAATCTGATGAAATTGTATTTTGTGACTTTGTGGTAACTGGACTTACAGTACTATATCCATTATAAATGTCTAGTAATTGAATTTCCAAGAAGACAAACTGTCTTCTCTCCCTGACAGTATAAGAAAGGATTTTTTTTAGTAGCAAATTATTTATCCAAAGCTATTTTCTTTACAATGAAAGATGAAAAATAGGTATAATGATACTCAGCTCTGACCAGTTTCAGGGTTTACATATAGATAAAAGTATAGCTATATAGGTAAAATCATCATAAGAGTCTTCCTCAGTGTGGGACTTTGAATGTTTGTTACTGGGAGGGACAGACCATGATGGGAACTAGCTTCACCATTAGAAAGCAACATTAAACAATCTGACAGTAAAAGAAATGCAAGCCATGAAATGTTTTTTTTGTTTTTTTTAATGTCTATATAAAAAATAACGAGTGATTTACAGATCTTTCTCTAATCAGAACCTCAAGTGTATATATAAAGGTACTGTACAATATATAAACATTTACAGCCAGTACATCCATGTTTTGCTCAGCATTCCAAGGCCACATTGCTAAGTCAGTATATAATCATCAGTACAGTGATAGGTTACTTAGGAAGAGCCACATCAGACTGACAACATGACATCAGTTATGTCACATTTAACAATATAAGGATTGGTATCACTAATTGTGAACTATAGGGAAAATAAACCATTTCTGTGATACTAAATTCTTAGCATTTATCAAGCCTCCTAGATTTGCTCTATTCGAGTAGTTACAATAAGTGGGTAAATATAATTCTGGATGGAGAGAGGATTTTGAAAATCTCACACTGGGAAGCATGTCTTATCTACAGGGGCTGATGCAGTTGTTATATTAAAGAGCTTCACAGTCAGACTCTCAGAGGGAAGGACCTGGACATAATCTGTTTCACAAGATGAACCCAGGGCGACAGAACAAGTGTGTTCCAATACTCCATAAAATGGGTTTATTCTGAGAAGGTGCCTTTATTTATAGATGCTACTTCAGGGGACTGAAAAACCTGACTCTATTTTATGGAGTTAACTGTCTCCAATTTCCAACAAACATCTTTATTTAGACTTTTAAAAAGAATTCTGAAAATTTGTACAAGCTAAGCAGATGTTTAGTCTCACTTTCTTGTTTTTAAATAAGAAAGTTAATGTAGCTAAAAGTTAAAATTAACTAAGATCCAGCAAGGACTGTCTACCATGTTTGTCCTTACTTGCTGGCAGGCCTTACACAGGTTCTGCTTCTAAACATCTGAACTGAAACATCTGCTACCAGAAGAATCGGTACTTTATCTGTCCATGAACTGTGAAACTGGTTTCATGATCAAGTCCCTCACACAATCTATATCATTTTGACTCTTCACATATGTATTATGTATTAAAAGCCAATGACTTTAGTAGTAGGTACAACCAAAATAGTCACAAATAGATAGTTGGTAGTTTTTCTCTGAAGAGCAATAAGCACTATTTCCACATGCTTCTTTGTGGTTTCATAATGAAATAACTGAAATAGAAAGGGTGACCTGAGATGCTATAACTACATCAAGGTTGGATAACACAGCAGGAGGTAAACGCTATTACTTAAACTGTAAGTACGTTCTCATTTTGAACATTCAATTGTAGTATCTTTAACAGTTATTTGAAACACCTTATCTATCCAAATTAAAATAAAAAACCATAAGAAAGCATTAATATTTGACTATATATTTTTTTCCCTTAAAAGTAGTGATGTTTTGGAGTTTTATTTTTGAACTGGGACATCAGTAGCTGCTAAAAGAGACGATTGCCATCTTTAATGATGAGTTAACAATCTCTTCTGCAAGGACTCAATATTTCTCTCTGTAAACATGCAACATGCTATTGAGAACATCAACTTCCAAGCCAAACCTAACTTTTTCATTACTGTGGAAATAGCTGAATGAGAAGGCTAAAACAGACATGATACAGTAGATAACTTGGCACAAATACAAAGTGAGTTGTGACCACACTGTTAATATCAACATATGTCATTTGTTCAGACACTCATGAAGACGAGCTGGGCAGCCTGAGCAGGGGGTGTGAGATGAGCGCGTGGATGCAGCTCCTTCCTGAGTGCGAGGGAGGGCAGCCAGCCATGGGGACAGTTGGTTCTTAGCAATCCTAAAGGCCCTTCATGCAGCCTAGGTAACTTGGTGCTCAAATTAAAATGTACTTATATGTTTCAGAATTTCTGAAAAAAAAAATTTTTTTCTGGAAAAATGCTGCTTTTTAGTAAGAAAAGATTACAACTTGTTTTTCTTTGTTTTATACTAAAGGTCACAGCCGTTTCTCAGCCATACCGGTAGTGCCTGTGACTTTATCTGCACTTGGCACCTTCCAGGGCCCTGGAGTTATTGGTGTTTTCTTAACTGGAGAACTACATTCAGGTTTGAACCCTCCAGTCTCTTTGTTTTTGTCAGCTGCTTCTAGTTCTTTCCCTTTGTGACCTTCTATTTTGTTTAAAACCATTCTCTCTTCAGGTTCCTGCTTCAGCTTCTTTTCTGATATTTGGACATTTTCTCCTACTTTATCTTTACTGGAACTTGTTTCTCCTATGATTGCTTTCTTTCCTTTTTCATTGTCAGATACTACTCTACTAGTAGTAGTGTTATGAGTCTTTTTGGATGGAAGAGACTTTTCATCCATTCTTTTGTTTTTCTCTGGAGACCTTGTTCTGTTTTTTCCCAACTGACTCTGCTTTGCATCTTTCCTGGTGACACCTGATTTTTCTTTCCCATCAGCATTATTGTTAGCATGGCCTGTTGTTCTTTTACTCTCACCTAATAATTTAGCTTCAGCATTTGATGGATCTTTGCTTCCTTCAATTTTTTGCTGCTTCTTTGGGCTGGAAGAACGTCCTCTGCTTTTTCTGTAATGATCTTGTCCAGAACCTGCCTTGGTGCTGATCTGACAACTTTTATTCTCCCCTTTCCTGGGGCTCAGCGATCGCTCTCTGGGTCTTCTTTTGGGGTCATTTTTTGGAGGACTAGAAATCGTTTCCAAATGTTCCTCTGTATGCCGACTGGATGACTTTTTGGGACTAGCAGATCTACCTCTTTGTCTAACACCGTTTTCTGCTTTTAATAGATTTTTCTTGTCACTGTGCCCATGACTGTTGGGTGGATCCCGCTTATTCACATTTTTCTGGAGGAGAGACTGATGCTTCATTTCAGACTGATTTTCATTTAAAGTGCTTTTCTTTTCAGGCACAGTGTCCTTTAATTCTTCTGTCTTTTCACATATCTGAACTCTCATTAAAGATTCTTCAATTGCTGGCACGTGAGACTCTTCAAATATGGAAGCAGAATGTGAAGATGGGGGAAATGGTGATTGTTCATCATAAATCACATGTGAAGATGAAAGATGGTTAATATCCCAATCACCTAAAAAGTGATTTGAGTGGAACATTATTAAATTTTAGAATTATAAATAGGAAGAATTTTGAAAATTGTACTGACTGCTTAAACGGCTTGAATATGAGTATTTTATACAGTTTATATATGTTTACATATCTCTCTGTAAAGGCAGATGTGTATAGACATCTGTTCATACTTGAAAGGTAGGTTGTTTATAGATACAAAATAACAGTATTCATTTTTCCAATTATGTATAGTGAGATGATATATGATCTGTAAATTCTTTATTAGTAAAGCCCAATCAGAAACTTAGAAATAATAAAATTGGACCAAATTACCTGGTCCAAGAAGCCTACTAATTATCAAAGGATATAGCTTAAGGAAATGACAAAATCACTAATTAATAAAGGAAACCAAACTATGGTAACCACAATAAGGTTCATGGGCATTTGTAAATAATTTTCTGGCATTAAGCTGTCAAATTTAATGTCAAAAGGAAACTGAAAAGTGCAGAAGATAGAAATAGATGTATTTAATAGCATCATTTTTAATTAAAAAGAAAATAAAAGAAGGAAGTGATTTACAAGACATGCAAATTTACCAAGTCTTTTTAAGGAAAGACCAAGAAAAGCCCTGAAAGCCTTAATGTTGCTCAGGTTTCACGTAGGAGCACAGACCGGAAGGAGCCAAACCTGAAGAAGGAAGAGAAAAAGCCTAGGACTATGTGAAAAAAAAATCAGCGCAGTTAGCAAAGATGTCACTGGGAATGTATGATTCACAAGCAGATGGTGGAAGGTAACACAGAGAATCGTAAGCTGCAAGGGGGCTGTAGGAGGTTATGTCTACACTTATTCCTCAAAAGCTCTGTGGTGGGTTTGAGGCAGGGAGCCAAAGGAGGCAAGTATTGCCTTTATTTCTAGAATAATGCATTCAATTAAAAAGTAGTGATTTTCAAATACTGTGATATTTCAAAAACATACAATGAACAATACAACGAAACCAAGGAGTTTAAGATCAGTACAGGAGTACAGACATGGTCTCAGGTCCGACTCCTCGTCTCCAGGTAAGGCTATGGCAATTTGTTTTTGACAAGTGACTAGAAACCTTGAAGTTTTTATGCTGTTTACTCATACAGATATCATCTTATTAATACTTTACAGAAATAAATATTTGTTGGTAATGGGTAATTGGCCAAGGAAGGGAGAATGCTAGGATATTCCAAAGAGATTTAAAATGTTTTTCATGATAGTTGTTTGCCTCTAGTTAATGGACTTGCTTTTTACAGGCACATTTCTCCACAAAAGCAACTCTGTTTTCTGATGAAATCAATTTAAAATATATTCCATTCCAACAAAAGTCTTGCTTGAAGTCACTTGTTTTGTAATACTGTTATGATAACTCTGTAATTAGCTTTTGATGGTTCTATATTCACCTCTGAATTAGCTAGCAAAATATCCCCTTCAAATAGATACTCCTTTTTGTTTTGCCCCCTCGCTAACACACAATTTTCTAGCTACCAGGGGGCTACTCTACTTACCGTGGTCAGGTATCAAGCCAGTTCCTGGCCTCAGAAGGAGAAGAACTTTATTTCCACCGGCCTGAATGAGCTCAATTGCTCGAGTATGTGTGATTCCTTGGGTAGGTTCCCCATTGATTTCAACAATCTGGTCACCAACCTAGACAGGGAACATTCACAGCAACAACATGAAACTGTGCATCCTTCTTCAGTTCTGCTTTTCTCAACTCTTTTTTTTTTGCTGCTGACTGAAACAACTGAGGCTTTTCTCAACTCTTGAGCCATTCAGCCTTGCTAAGTGACTCTGTTTCATTTATACAATACTTGTACACGGTGCTATCATGCTAGAGTTGATGAGAGGACAGATAGTAGCAATAGAAAGAGACAATGTCTAGTTTTATTTGCTCTACAAACATCCTACATGGAAAGTTTTATATGGCCAGTTAGTTAGGATCTTGGTATCTTGAAATCAATAATCAAATTCTGGGCCAGGAGCAGTGGCTTATGCCTATAGGGAGGCCGAGACAGGTGGATCGCTTGGGATCAGGAGTTTGAGACCAGAATGGGCAACATAGCACGACCCTGTCTCTAAAATAATAAAGATAGCTGGGCATGGTGATGCGTGCTTATAGTCCCAGCTACTCAGGAGGGTGAGGCAGGAGGATCTCTTGAGCCCGGGAGTTTGAAGTTGCAGTAAGCTACAGTGACACCACTGCACTCTAGTCTGGGCAACAGAGTGAGACTCTGTCTCAAAAAAACAAAACAAAACAAAAAACAAACAAAACCCTAAAAAAATTAAGCTTGGAGACCAGATTAATATGAACATGTGTTTAAAACCAATAACTAGCACATGCTTAATGACTTTAGTTTAAAATAATTTCACAGGAAAATAAACATAAAACTAGGAATCAGAATAAGATGTCTCAATACCATTGATATTTACTAGACAAAGGAAAAATATGGAAAAGTGAAGTATAACTTTTACAAAGGACCTGATTAAAAATAATGATGGTAGTGATTTTCAAAATCTATTTCAAGATGACAAGCAACTGAAGGATGGCTTAAAAACAGAAACTAACAATGGAATATTACTGAAATTCCAAAACAAATATTGCAAATATTTATAAGACTTAACTAAAACAATCCAGAAGTAACACAATAGAAGAGGACTTAATTACTTAACCAAGGGCAGTGAGACAACTATCTATAGATACAGCATGGCACAGGGGTTAGTAAGCTGGGCTTTGGAGTCATGTCTGTGATTCACATCTTGACTCTACCTCTTTATAGCTGAGTAGTCTTTTTCCTCATCTGTTAAATGGGAAGATTAGTATCTACCTCCTGAGGTTGTTGGGAGGATTTAATGAGATAAAATATGATTACACACTAAGCACAAATAAATGTTAGTTTCCAAATTATTTTAAAGTCTGTCATTATGAAGATTTAACTGTAGACTTACACCCCATTCTATACAAAGCAAAAAACTTGAAGTAAACTATGAAATAGAAAATGCTTTGTTGCATATTTATTTCAAAAAGTCTTACTCTTGAACAAATAGGATGTCAGAAACAAGATTGATGGATTTAATATATAAAATGAAAATAAAATACCTTAAAAAAAAACCAAAGTAAGATAATAAAGATAATAGGATAGAGAAAAGTAATAAAGATAATTAATAAAAAAAGTCCTTACTATCCAGACTCTATAAGCCAATACCTAGATTTCCCTTGATAAGTGATGGGAGAAGAACCATTTCCATAATGAAATACAGATGATAATTTAGCACTAGATATATAATCCTGCTGATAAGAAATGAAAATTAAAGTAGATCATTTAACTTAAATGAAAATTAAAGTATAATATGCCCAAATAATATTTACAAAATATGTTTTGGGCATATTTTTTAAAACATGATCAATATTATAGTTAATTTCAATCACATTCTTTGGCTTAAATTATACTTTTTAATTCTCTTAATACAACAAACTGCAAATAAAACTTGTAATTGGACAGATTTGCCACCAGGTGTCATTTTTGTTTAACTTAAAAGTAGGGAGAATGCAGGAGAGACATGGCTTTAAGATTTATGATAGGCTCTTGGGAAAAAAGTTCTGAACTACACAAAAGTAAAGCTAAAAAAGGCTCCTCTGAGAGGAAAATGTAAACATTCTTTTAAAATTTTAGGTTACTTTAAAAATTAAAAATGTAATAAAATGGAGAAAATAGCTTTGATAAATAAAGATTCAAGTTCAGTTTGGTTTTTTGAGACGGTCTTGCTTTGTCACCTGGGCTAGAGTACAGTGGCGTCATCATAGCTCACTGTATATGATGCTCAGATCAGCCTGGATGACAGAGCAAGATCCTGTCTCTTAAAAAACAAAACAAACAAACAAAAAAACTTTAAGAAGATTACTTGGGCCAAGTATTTTACACAGAGTCTGCCTTTTGCAGATGAGGAAACTGAGAGATTCAGAGAAGTTACCTAAGAGTACACAGCTACAAGATGGCAGAATGACAGTTCTATCCTTGTGTCTGATTTTCAAATCCATGTTCTCTTCACTCTATTAAATTGTCTTTATAAGAAACTGAGGCTAGACCCACCAGTTCTTGATTAGCTATACTAACAGCATTTGGTCATTAGTCATACACACTCTGCAGCTCTGGTTCTGTGGCTCTGCATTCTCACCCTTCCTGTTTCCTTTACCTTTTCCAGCCCACTAATTACTCTTGCTCAGAGTTCTGCCCTTGGCCCATGACTCCCTAAACCTTTCATGATTTTATCCACTGCAAAGGTTTAATTCATCATCTTTGAGTAATGTCACAATCTGGGTCTCTACCACTAGTTCTAATTGCCTGCTAAACATTTACACCTACTCAATTAGCTGGGCCCTCCACTTCAAACATACTAAAACTTATTACACCATCAGTCTTTGCTACATCCTTTCTCCCCCAGGCCTCTCTACTGGTTTCTCATAGTACAGACAGGGCAGAGCCTCTGAGTCATCTTTACTCTTCCTTTTCCTTCATCCTCATTTAACCAATACTTATCAGTCATCTAGATTGGTCCTTTCTTCACTGACAGTTGATCTCATATGCATCTCCTGTCTTCTATCCCAAGTGTTGCTATTCAAGTTATACTCCTACCACTACTACTATATGCATAAATTATAGCCAGCTCTATTTCCTTCATCCATCCTGGCATACCACTAACAGACTGATTTTATCAGCATATTGCTCTGAGGGGAAACTCTTGGCTCAAAAGC
>CM052444.1:7795757-7811150 GCA_028533085.1 Varecia variegata | reverse complement strand
TTCCATGGCTTCCCACTGTCTAGAACCTCCATACTGGCAACCCATCCTACTTTATATTCTCATTTTCCTCTACATGCCTATGAAATCTAGGTAACTTCAACCAATGGAAGTTCCCTGTTCATGATTTATTCCTTAGTTTTACCCCATTGCTCATTTCTTCAGCCTGGAATGTTTTCTCTCCTTAATCTCTCCCTATTGAAATCCTTCACACCTTTCAATGCCACCTATTCTATAAATCTTCTCTATTTGCCCCCTTTGAACATATGCATATGTCTGATCATTCTGAAGAAGGACAGTATCTTATTTTTTTGGATCGCCCTTCTCCCAACTCATTCAGCACCAGGCATAAAGCCTTTGGGTAGTAAAAACACTCAATATATGTTTATGAAATGAGTAATAGGAGTGAAGTGAAAATTTCAAAACTGCAATCACCCAGAAGCCTTTTAAAATCATTATTATAACATACCATCTAATAATTCACCAGGATCATTTGCTTTTCTAGTTGGTTTACTTAGTTAAAAGTAAGGGGAAAAAAAAAGAGTTCCCTTTCCCTGATGCCTGTTGGTAGCAGGAAACCGAAATCCAAAATTCTCTTGGGTAGTACGAGGAAGGCTGTCTAGAACTTAAAAATTATTAGTGTATAAATTAACTGAATACAAGTGAATTAACTATTTTTTAAAAATTGAGGACAGCAATTGTCTTCTACATAAGATTCCTCTTTAAGTAACAACCAGAGAAGTAGGAAAAATATCTTATACAGATCTAAAAACAATTTGGTCTGGAATGCCCTGTACAAAGCCATAGTGTTTCAGAGTTGAGAACACCTATGATGGAATATTACTGATGTAAATTCTAGTCCTTCAAATAATAATAAAGGTTGGAAGGGTCATGCTTTTCAAACTCCGGTTACCTTTAGAGGTAGCCAAGAGAGCAAAAAAATCCTGGGCCTGTTGTTTTTGGAAGAAACTGAAGATTCTGTTTTATCCTGGCTTTCCCAAGACTCTTAGTAAGACGAAAACATATTTATTAATCCATTTACCCTCAGATGTTGACTATGCAAATAAATGATTTTTCTTATTGACCAAGGTCAAGAAGGCAAAAGTAGCATAACTGTAATATTACAGCACACTGAAGAGAAGAGATTATCATCAGGGGTTGTGCAAAGCAAAATGATAAGCATTTGCCTTTTAGATTTTAGTGACAGACAATCCTGCTGCTTAGATTCAAGAGGTTTCTACGTTCTCTTTAAATCAATTATTTTTTGAAGTTTCTAGTCTACAGCCAGAACCAAAGGTTACAGACAGAAGTCAACTCACATGAATTCTGCCATCTTTGATGGCAGGCCCATCCTCAGCAAGACGAAGGATAAAGAGGCCCATGTTATACTCTTTTCCCCCTCGGAGACTGAATCCAAAGCCCCGAGGGCCTCTCTCCAGCTCTACTGGATAACATCCAAGGCTCTAGAGAGAAAGAAGTGCAAGAAAAACAAGTTCTCGTTGATTGCTTTGTTTATATTTTGAAGAAAGACTGCTTTTATAGCTGGGAGAAATGATTTATACTCTCAATATGCATTTCTATATCATAAGGCAAGAATGTAAGTTTTGGTTGAAGGGCTAATTTTTATAAATGCAGCCTAAATTAATCTGAGGAGTATATATCTTCTCTACTAGTTGGTCAATGTGCAGTGGAACAATCAGAGAACAGAATTTTGGAAAGTGCTTCCTTTAAGTGTATTTTGGGGTGGGGAACCTTCAGCCTTGGGGCCACATGTGGCCTTCTAGATCCTTGAGTGTGGCCTTTTGACTTATTAAAAGGATTTGTTATTTAATAAACAAAAACTTCCTGCTTTGATTAGCTAAAATACTATTTATTTCTAAGAATTTAACCAAGTGTTCAAATTTCTCCTACTTACAAGGTAAACTTTTCTTTCACTATTTACATTCTCTCATGGAAGCTAACAGAATGCCAAACACATAGTAGGTCTTCAAGAATTATTAATTTTGGAAACAATTTATCTGAACTGATTTGCAATAAAAATTCACCAATGTCAGTGATACAGCAACTCAAAATATCAGTGCACATCTGGGGGGATATTTACCTGAGTGTGCCGACTGCCTACAACTGCAGTCACTGCAGTGTCAGGCTGTGCAAGGTGCTTGTGGTCAGACCATGAATGTCTGTAAGAAGTGGGGACATCTTTTCCAGTTTCGCCTTCTAGGACACTTCTACAAGAGAGACAAGTCAAGTCATTCTCTGAACTGAGAAAATGGAAAACAGCCTTAAAGTAAAGGCAGATTGGTTTATTTTCTTTTAAAAGATGAACATTGCCATTCTTCCTCTGACAGACCACTATGAAGACAGACTGTATCTCGAACCAGAGAGATGCGAGGAAAAACCTGGTCATTAACTCCAACATAGCTTAACGTCTGCCAACATCCCAATTTTTTTAAGGGCATCTCAGTGCAGTTTACGTCAAGGAAAACCGCACTCAAATAAGTGAACCAGAGGGCAGATAAGTTGACCTTGTCACAGTGAAAAATGACTATAGTGTAGCACCAACACTGGGGAAGATGCTGAATTTCTGGAAATCTAGTTTTTGTTTCATGGCTAACATTTAACAAAAGAAGAAAGAAATATGTACAAAATACTGCTCTGCTCAGGTAGTCTAATACAGCAGTCCATGTAGGCCTGGGGCTTTCCTACCTAAACTATGTGGACCAAGAGTAGCAGACCCAGATGCTACTGTCACTTCTTTCTAATCCCCGCCTGTCAGGCATGATTGGATAATTATGTTGTGCCTTGGATGGGGCCTGGGAAGAGGAATGTGGGTCTTGAGGGGGTGGAAGGAATCTGAGGGTGAAATAGGTAAGAGTTCTCATGTTGACCTCAACAGCTGGCTTCTGCATAACTGCAAGGGAGTGGTGTGGATTATGAACAGTGGAGAGATGAGAGCAACCCCACCTGTCCCCAGGTATGTGGTTCGCTTGTGACTGTCCCATGGGCCTGTGCTGCAGGGCTGGGCTTTGCCTGGCTGAGTTTGTTCCGGATGGTGGACCATGATGCTCTGTTCAAATGAGAAAACAATAGAAATAAGAATTTGTACATAAAAATATGAAGGCCAAGTGGATCTATGAAAGTGAGACAATAACAAATGCTTATTGCTTTACGGACTTTAGCATGAATAGTACCGCTGGAACTGGAACATTAACATCTTCTTCCCTGTGGTTTTTGATTATGTTTCTGTTTGAAGAGAACAGGAGTCATATTCCTCCTTCCCCACTTTCACCTTTGTTTTGGTCATCCATACAACTTGAAAATAAAAAATGAACATACTCAATAATATTTATCTAGAAGACAGAGCTCTAGAAATCATCCTATAGCCTCTTCTATGAGTTTCCATAGCACACTCCTCATAATTGGTAAACCATTCTAGATAACAAAGAAGGTCTCAGGAATGCTGGCACATAGAGGCCAGTCTGCAAACTATACCAACATCTTTGAACCTGCATCGTTAATATTGGAGTAATTATTATCAAGTATGAAATGTCCAATTTCCTTAACACATTGACTGCCACACTAGAAAAAAAATTTTTCCTTGGAGCCATGGTGTTTTATTATGAAAATAGAATAAGAACTTCAAAAACAAAATGATCCTTTCTAATTTAATGAAAGATTTGTTATTTTTTATTGTTTTCTGTGTGTGAGTTATATGCAACTTGAAAAATAGTTCTCGTGGCTCCCAAGGTGAAGATAAATGTGAGTTACAAATGCTTCATGAGGTCCTGGGCTCAAAACTAGCGTTGAGTTAAATACAACTCACATAGCAGTTGATGTTTTAAGTACTAAGTTTGACAGTTGGTATCTCTGACATTTCACTTTGACACTTCTTGTTTTATTTTTGTTGTGAAAGGTACATCTTCATTCTTTCCAATGTATGGTTTGGCTTGTGATTCTCTTTCAAAAAATTTTTTAGAGCAATTTTTGTGAAACCATGGATTGGTCAAAAATTTGTGTTATTTTCGGATATGAGTTCCATTGTGGAACCAATGCAGCACAGACAGCTCGAAATATCAATGAAGCATTTGGGGAGGATGTGGCTAATGAACGCACAGTATGTCTATGGTTTGAGAAGTTCCATTCTGGTGATTTTAATCTTGAAAATGAGCCACGTGGGTAGCTTGAGACCAAGGTGGATAATGATGCGCTGAAAGCTGTGGTGGAAGAGAATCCATCTCAACCTATGCATCAATTAGCAGCAAGGTTTGACGTTACTATTCCAACAACATTGGGCCATTTGAAACACATGGGCAAGGTAGAGAAGCTGGATAGATGGGTTCCTCATGAATTAAATGAGCATCAGAAGAGAAATTGTCTCAAAGCTTGCCTTTCTTTGCTGTCACGACATAAAGGCGAACCATTTCTATACCATATGTTATGTGTGATGAAAAATGGATTCTTTTTGACAATGACAAGCATTCAGCACAATGGTTAGACAGAGATGAAGTGCTGAAACACAGTTCAAAACCAAATATTCATCAAAAAAACCTAATGGTGTCTGTTTGGTGGTCCAGCACTGATATCATCCACTACAGCTTCATGAAACCTGGTTAATCGAGTACAGTTGATGTCTCCTGCACCCAACTGGACGAAATGATGAGGATGCTTGTGATTAAGCAGCCGAGATTGGTAAATCCTCTCACAAGACAATGCTCGACCACATGTCGCACAAACAACGCTGCTCAAACTACAGAGGCTGGGCTTGGAAACTCTCTGTCATCCACCATATTCACCAGAACTTGCACCAACTGACTACCACTTTTCCAGGCTTTGGACCAATTTTTACAAGGAAAAATACTCAATTCTCAACAAACTGTGGAAAACGCCTTTCGTGATTTCATTGCCACTCTCCAGGATTCTTTGCTGCTGGCATAAATAAACTACCGTTAAAAACTGTGTCAACAGTTCTGGCATGTACTTTAATTGTACTGCTTCTTGTTTGAGATATAATAAACTACTTTTGATTCAAAATCAGACATTTCATGCTTAATGACCTAATATTTTTGCCTGACATGAATACCAAAGGCAAACTTACACTTCATAGCTAGGCATAATAACTATCTACATCTGGCACTCGATGGCAAGTCATGGAAAAGGACAGTTAACAGAGATTCTTAAGGCTGTCAGACTCATATTTTTAAAGTTGAAATTTGGAACATTTTACTCTGTCCAAATATCAAAGCACAGGATATTTAAAATATTAAAGACAGGGAGCATACCTTAGTGACTTAAGACCATGAACTCTAGAGCAAGATAGACAGGGTTTAAGCCTGACTCCATCATTTATTATCTGTGTGTTCTTGAGCAAATTGGTTATATTCTCTGTGCTTCTAATCATCTCATCTTTCAAAGGGGAATTATTGTTACCTCACTGTGTTCCAAATGGGCTTATAAATGTACATGTTTATAACAGTGCCTGGCATATAATATTCACAATATAAAGTTCCATTATGACTATCATCATTTTTGTCACTGTCACCATCATCAAAATGATATACTGCATTTGGGACTGCATTTCTCTTGAAGTATGTATTCTAAAATATTTACCTTACTTTGCAAAAATGTTCAATATAGAGGCCATTTTAGGTTAGAACATGTGGAAACTGATATAAACTGAATCTTCGAATATAATGGAGATAGAGAAAGTCTGATGCTAAAGACAAGAGCTATGAATGTTAGGCAGTAATTTCTATTGAGAAAGCTGAAACTTCAGGCTTTACTACATGCATCACTATTTTATGGCTTGGATTAAGTCATTACTTTTCAAAGTTCTATGGGACTAAAACCATTGATAAATAGCTTATTTTTATTTAAGAACTTCTTGTATCTGGAAGCTAGAGAGTACTCTAAAAACAAAGGCAAGAGAAAAAAGTGGCAGGACAGATAAATGGTATATGGTCAGTCCGGGTGGCCCCTGAGGATTTCTAATGCTTTCCGGCTGCAGGCTTGTGTGTTGACATGGACTTCAACAGTATGCACCAGACCTAGAGGTGTAGGACTGACTGCTGGACCAGAACTTATCCAGAGGATTGTGTTTCCTCTAAAGTCAAGTGTTCCAGGAAGGGAGGGTAGGGCTGGAGTAGGTGATGAAACTTTCTTTTTCTTTTTTTTTTTTTTAGGGTGACCTAGAAATTTGTTTCTCCTTCATATTGCTATCACGAATCTTATTTTCTCAATTAACTTAACAAGTTACTTGTATTGGCCACCTAACTAGGTTCTCCGTGCCACCAAGGACTCCCGTTCTAACACACAGGTTGAAACATGCCACTGCTTTGCTTTTAAGCAGGTTTTTAAACCTATGGTGATATTTTCTTGCTCATGAGAGATACCACCCAACCTCGTCATCTGGAGACTCCTGCCTTTCCATTTCACCTCAGGTCCAAAATGTGAAATCCTGGCTCCTTAAAGCACACTGTGATCACAATATTTTTATAGCATTTACCACACTGTGTCAGAAGAGCTAGTTCAACACCTGTCTCTCCTGTCTCTTGATTGCAGGAATCACACCTCATTTATCTTTACATTCCTGTACCCCACTGGAAATTCTCAGTTCTTCCACCTTTGCTTACTGGGTATGTCAATTTCAAGTTACCTGTATCTAAACTCTATGTCCATTATAGAGCTGAATTATCTTCTGTTGTTGTAAATTCATGGCTATTGTTAAGGGGATGGAAACTGATGGGGAACAGTCTTCTGTGTGAGTCCAACATAGGTAATTTATCAGCTTTGCAGCTTGGCTATAGTAACATGTGTACAACATCAGAGCAGAACAATATAATAATCTGATCAATTTCAAGTTTTCTTCTACCTTCCCTTGAAGATGAGATATGTCACTTCTAGGCAAAACGTACCACAAACTGGTGCTTACTTTTAAAGTTACATGTGTTTTGTTGTCCTCATCAAGGTTAAATAAAACTCTCTATTATTGATATTCTTTTCATTTTTAGTCCTTCAACCAATGCTACATGGCTTCTCCAATTTATTTGTTATAAGCTACATTACTTCTCAAAGTTAAATGTTTATTCCATGATGTCAAGCAGGCCTATGTTCTCTCTGAATTTTATCTGAAAATTCTTAAAATAGTAAAGCAGTGGGTTAAGTATCTCTCTCCCTCAATGAGAATTAAATTTTTGCTGGAGTTTTTAAAAGTACAGGCATCCCGTGTTTTATTGCACTTTGCTTTATTGTGCTTTATAGATATTGCATTTTTTACAAATCGAAGGTTTGTGGCAACCCTGTGTTGAACAAGTCTGTCAACACCATTTTTCCAATATCATGCACTCACTTTCATGTTTCTGTGTCATTTTTGGTAACTCTCATAATATTTTTAACTTTTCCATTATTATTATATCTGTTATAGTGATCTGTGATCAGTGATCTTTGGTCTTTATTCCTGTACCCACTGAAAATTCCTGTAAGTTCTTCTTATCTATCTATCTATCATTATTTGCTAACCAGGCACATCAATTTCAAGCTACTTTCTCTAATTGTTTTGGGGCACCATGGACGATGCCCATATAACACGGTGAACTTAATTGATAAATGTTGTGTGTGTTCTGACTGCTCCACCAACCAGCCTTTCCCCATCTCTTTCCCTCTCCTCAGGCCTCCCCATTCCCTGAGACACAGCAATATTGAAATTAGGCCAATTAATAACCCTACAACAGCCTCTAAGTGTTCAAATGAAAGGAAGATTCACATGTCTGTCACTTTAAATCAAAAGCTAAAAATGATTACGCTTAGTGAGGAAGGCATGTCAAAAGCCAAGACAGGCTGAAAGCTAGGCTTCTTGCACCAAACATCTAGCCAAATTGTGAATGCAAAGGAAAAGTGCTTGAAGGAAATTAAAAGTACTACTCCAGTGAACACATGAATGATAAAAAAGTGAAATAGCTTTATTGCTGATAAGGAGAAAGTTTTAGTGGTCTGGATAAAAGATCAAACCAGCCACAACATTCCCATAGACAAAAGCCTAATTCAGAGCAAGGCCCTAACTATCTTTAATTCTATGAAGGTTGTGAGAGGTAAGGAAGCTGTAGAAGAAAAATCTGAAGCTAGCAGAGGTTGGTTCATGAGGTGTTAGGAAAGAAGCTGACTCTATAAAAGTGCAAGGTGAAGGAGCAAGTGCTAACGTAGAAGCTGCAGCAAGTTATCCAGAACATCTAGCTAAGGTCATTGATGATGGTGGCTACACTAAACCACAGATTTCTAATGTAGATGAAATAGCCTTCTGTTAGAAGAAGATGCCATCTAGGGCTCTCACAGCTAGATAGGAGAAATCAATGCCTGGCTTCAAAGCTTCAAAGGCCAGGCTGACTCTCCTGTTAGGGGCTAATGCAGCTAGTGACTAAGTTGAAGCCAATGCTCATTTACCATTCCAAAAATGCTAGGGCTCTTAAGAATTATGCTAAATCTATATTGCCCGTGCTTTAAAAATGGAACAACAAAAAGCCTGGATGACAGCGTATCTGTTTACAGCATGGTTTACTGAAAAATTTAAGCCCACTGTTGAGACCTACTATTCAGAAACAAAGATTCCTTTCAAAATATTACTGCTCGCTGACAATGCACCTGGTCACCCAAGATCTCTGATGGAGATGTACAAGGAGATGAATGTTGTTTTCATGCCTGCTGACACAACATCCATTCTGTTGCCCATGGATCAAGGAGTAATTTTGACTTTCAAGCCTTATTATTTAAGAAATACATTTTGCAAGGCTATAGCTGCTATAGACAGCAATTTTTCTCTGGATCTGGGCAAGGTAAATGGAAAACCTTTTGGAAAGGATTCACCATTCTAGATGACACTAAGAACATCCATGATTCATGGAGAGGAGGTCAAAATATCAACATTAACACGAGTTTGGAAGAATTTTTTCTTTGTTTTTTTAAAGACAGGTCTCACTCTGTCACCCAGGCTGGAGTGCAGTGACATGATCATGGCTCACTATAACCTCTAACTCCTGGGCTCAAAGGATATTCCTCCTGCCTCAGCCTCCCAAGTATCTAAGACTACAGACATGCGCCACCATGCCCGACTAATTGTAAAATTTTTTTTCCAGAGACGGGGTCTTGCTATGTTGCCCAGGCTGGCCTTAAACTCCTGGCCTCAAGTGATTCTCCCACTTTGGCCTCCCACAGTGCTGGGATTACAGGCATGAGCCACTGTACCCAGTAAGTTTGGAAGAATTTGATTCTAACCCTCATGGATGACTTTGAGAGGTTCAAGACTTCAGTGGAGGAAGTAACTACAGATGTGGTGGAAACTGTCAGAGAACTAGAACAAGAAGTGGAGCTTGAAGATGGGACTGAATTGCTGCAATCTCATGATCAAACCTGAACTGATGAGTTGCTTCTTATGGATGAGCAAAGAAAGTGGTTTCTTGAGATGGAATCTACTCCTGGTGAAGATGCTGTGAACATTGTTGAAATGACAACAAAGGACTTAGAATATTACATAAACTCAGTTAATAGAGCAGCAGCAGAGTTTGAGAGGATTGACTCCAATTTTGAAAGAAGTTCTATTTTGGGTAAAACACTATCAACCAGCATCACGTGCTGCAGAGAAATCTTTCACGAAAGGAAGAGTCATTCAATGTGGCAAGCTTCATTTTTGTCTTATGATAAGAAATTGCCACAGCCACCCCAACCTTCAGTAACCACTACTATGATCAGTCAGCAGCCATCAACGTTGATGCAAAACCCTCCACCAGCAAAAAGAATACAACTCACTAAAGGCTCAGATGACTGTTAACATTTTTTAGCAATAAAGTATTTTTAAATTAAGGAATGTATATATATATATTTTAGACATAATGCTATTGCACTCTTAATAGACTACAGTACAGTGTAAAGATAACTTTTATATGCACCGGGAAAGCAAAAAATTTGTGACTTGCTTTATTGCAATATTTGCTACCTAATGGTAGTGGTCTGGAACCAAACCCACAATATCTCCAAGGTATGCCTGTACTAAAGAGAAAGTGTATTATCAGGATATAAACACAAAATTCACAATTAAACTATAGCAATAAACATTATAAGGTATTGAGAATCATCTTTCCCAAGAATAAATAAGAACCCTATTAGAGAATTTCTAAGACTCTATCAAAGGACATAAAAGAAGATCTGAGTAATTGAAGAGACATCCCATGCTCTTAGGTGTAATGACTTAATATTGAAAGATATAAATTCTCCCAAAGTTAATATATGTATGCGTATATATGTATATATACTTATATAAAAATATAGATATTCAATATATCCAAATAAAATTGCAGTCAGATTTTTTGGAAGAGCTTAATAATGTGCCCTAAAATTTTATATGAAAGAGTTCCATGAATATCTAGTTGATTTGCTGTGAAAGACATATATATTAGGATACATCACAAACTTACAGTATAAAAAAATTTCTTTAAAATACATACACATATATGTCATCAGACAAGGGACAAATAAACTAATAGAACAGAACAGAGAGCTCTGGAGACTCATTTCTGATGGGGAAGTTATTATTCAGGATAGACGGCACTACAAGTCATTGGGGAAAAGAAGTACCGTGTAACAGCTGGTATTGGGAAAACTGACTCATTATAGGAATAAAAAATAAAACTGGATCCCTCCTAAAACTATATTCAAAGGTAGGCTTCAGAGGGATTAAAGATCTAAATGCAAAAAGCAAAATTATAAAGCTAGCAGAAGCTTATGTAAGAGAACATCTCTGTGATGTGGGTAAAAGGATGATTTATCTTAAATAAAACCTCAAAAGCTCAAGCCACAGGTAAAAACTGACTAATCTGATTACATCTAAATTAAGAATTTCTGTATAATGAAGGGTACCAGGATCAAAGTTAACATACAGATGACAGGAGAAGATATGTGCATTTTCTAAAACAAAATTTGACTAATGCCTATATAAATCATGAGGAACCACTAAATATCAACAGGAAGAAGACAGAAATCCCACAAGAAAAATGAGTAAAGAATATGAACAGGCAATTCACAAGAAAAAAAATCCTAAGCATATGAAGAGATGCTCAAATTCATGGATAATCAGAGAGAAATGCAAATTAAATAACAATGAGATAACATTTTCATGCTTTAGACTAGCAATTCAAAAGCTGATAATGCCAAGTACTCATGGGGAGGTAACGGTATAAGAATCCTCAATGTTTTGCTGGTGGAAGTATGGAAGGATGCAGCAATTATGGAGAACAATCTGATAGTACTGAGTCAAGTTAAACACACGTATACCCTTTGATCAAGTAGTTTCACTCCCAGAAATTCTCTAACTTTTTAAAATTTTTTAATTTTTATTTTTTTAGAGACAGCGTCTTGGCATATTGCCCAGGCTGGCCTCGAACTTCTAGGCTCAAGTGATCCTCTTGCCTTTGTCTTTTGAATAGCTGGGAGTACAGGCATGCACCACTGGGTCCAGCTTCTCACGCTGTGCTGTAACATACATATATTGAGGATCTGTATCATAGAATTATTTGTGATATTGAGGAATTAGAGGCAATGTGATTGTCTATAAGTAAGTGGACAGGTTATGTATAGTAAATATATACTATAGAAAACTGTAAAGTAGTTAAAAGCAATCCATTATGTTCACCCAGCAATGTGGATAAATCTTAAAAGCACATGATGCTATCATATCAAAGTACAAGCAACCAAAAAAAAAAAATAAAAAGGAATTGGACTTCACCAACATTTAAAACTTTGTGTATTAAAAGATAGTATCAAGAAAGTAAAAAGACAACTGCAGAGTGGGAAGAAAATACTTGCAAACCGTGTATTTGATAAAGGTCTAGTATTCAGGATATATGAAAAAGTCTTACAATTCAACAATAAAAAAGACAAATAACTGAGTCACAAATGGGCAAAGTATTTAAACGGACTTTTCTCCAAAGAAGATATACAAATAATCAATAAGCACATGAAAAGTTATCCATCAAGGAATGAAATATAACAAATGCTTTAACACAGATGAACCTTGAAAAAATTTTGCTACATGAAAGAAGCCAGACACAAAAGGCCACATAGTGTATGATTCTATTTATGTGAAATGCCCAGCAAATCCGCATAGAGAGAAAGTAGATTAGTGGTTTTCCAGGGATGGGGGGTTTGGAGAGAATAAGTGACTTCTAATGGTCAGTTTCTTTTTGGGGTGATAAAATGTGGAAGTGGTGATGATTGCAAAGCCTTGTGAATATACTGAAAAACATTGAATTGTGCACTTTAGAATTATGAATTTTATAGTATGTGAATATCTCAATTAAAAAGAAAAAAGAAGATATAACAACTAAACGTCATGAGGAATCCTGGATTGGGTCCTGGAAGAGTAAAACGACATTAAAAAAAAAACCCAAAAAACAAACCATGGTTCTCAAGAAAAATCTAGCATAAAATCTATAATGTTTACATAACTCAAAAATAAATGCCAACACAACAAAAAATGTATGTAAAAAGACACAAAAATAAAATGGAACACATAAAACATACTAGATGGGCGCCAGTGGGAGTAGTGAGAGAAATTAGCGTGCAAAATGGAGATTCCTTGGTAGCCTTTGGTAACTCATGTTCACTCTTAAAAATAAAATAAACAAGACCTGACAATAATTAGAAATTGATAGAACTACCATTTAATCCAGAAATCCCACTACTGGTTATCTGCCTGAAGGAAAATAAATCATTTTATCAAAAAGATACCTGCACTTGTATGTTTGTTGCAGCACTCTTTACAATAGCAAAGATATAGAACCAGACTAAGCAGCCATCAATGGATGACTGGATAAAGAAAATGTGGTATATATACATGATGGAATACTATTCAGCCATAAAAAAAGAATGACATCATGTCTTTTGCAGCAACATGGATGGAACTGGAAGCCATTATCTTCAGTGAAACAACTCAGAAAGTCAAATACTGCATGTTCTCACTTATAAGTGGGAGCTAAATCATGTGTACATGTGGACCTAGAGTGTGTGGAATGATAGACATTGGAGAGTTGGAAGGGAGTGGGGCAAGGGGTATGGGTTATGAAAAATTACTTAATTGGTACAAGGTCCATTATTCAAGTGATGAATATACTAAAAGCCCCGACTTTACCACTACACAAATATATCCAATATAACAAAATTGCACTTGTACTCCTTAAATTTATACCAAAATAACTGGAAATCAATTTTGAAAAATAATACAATTTTAAGGTTTCTCTACAGTAAGCAGGTACTACCAGACATAGTAAATTTATGTTCTATACTTGAAAACACAATACCGTGGTGGTAGAAGAGGTGTCATGGGGAATGCTGTAAGACAGAGATAGTCCCAAGTCATGACTGTGGTTTGAGAGTTTTATGTGAGACATGACACTTGCCTTGTCATTTCTTTAGCAAAATAGGCACAAATATTAAACAGTATCTAGGAAAGGGGGCCGGAGGGAAGGATGGAGGGAATAAGTATTGTTCTTTTTCGAGGTAATTGTTTTTTACATACTAATAGTGAATAGCTTATCGAGAGCAAGGGGCAGTATCAGATGGGAAGCAATGCTGCTCTAAGGTGTGGATCTGAATGTATGATTTCTGAAAACAGATTTAGAACTATAAATATTCATTTGACTCTTTAGTGTAGTTGATAGATTTTGTACTGAATTCTATGATAAACTTGGAAGGCTTAGAAACTCCATGAATGAGATTTTTATGAACAGAAGGGAGACCTTCTATTTTTTCCTAAGAAAAATAAGAGATTCTAAATGTTTTCCTAGTTAAAAAAAAATCCTAGCATATAATAAAATAATGTGTAATCACTGAAATGTGATTTTACATATCAAATGTGATTATATTTTAAGAGGCTGTGTGCCTCCATATGAAATATACTTTAAGGATATGTATCTGCCAGGGAGGTTTCTTTCTACCCTTCTATTTCTTATTCTGAACACTGACATTACACAGGAAATCTTAAGAGTCTGTCCAGAAGTATTTGGGCCAAAATGTCAAAGGTAACTTTTATTTTAAGAAAAATGATGAGCAATTTTGGATAATGTCTTAGAGAAAACACTATCAATAATAAACAGTAATTTTGAAAAAAAATTATACTAAGAGAAAGAACTGGTCTTTTTCCTAGTAAACTATTCCAAGGGTATTTAAAGTATGGTTTGTCAGTCAGCAATAAGATACATACAGATATTGAGAGCAAGCATTTAGAAAATTTCACAACAATTTGACAAAATCTTATGTCATTTAAAAATTGTTTCATTTAATTTTTATTGTATTTCACAAAAATACTGGTCAAGATGGATTGGGAAAAAGACACTGTTTTCTATAGATGGTTTGACTGATCTGCACTACTGCTAGTTCTGCTATTTCTGGACAATTCTATCACTTAGTGCCTACTGCATGCCAGGTATGGTGATATAAATGCACTATAGATATCATTCTCAGAATAACCCTACAATGTTATTTCTTGTGGCACAGAGGCCTGCTTTTCTCTGTGGGCCACAGAACAAATGTTAAGGCTAGAATGCAGGCTATAGAGATCATGGTAAAGAAACAAAGAAAAAGAAATTTGAGTGAAATCCCATTTGAATAACAAAAAATTTTATTGAGCACTTACACGATTTCATGAATCTTTGACTTTACTTTTTCTCTTTTTAGAGATGGGGTCTTGCTATGCTGCCCAGGCTAGTCTTGTACTCCTGGGCTCAAGTGATCCCAACCTCAGCCTCCTGAGTAGCTGAGACTACGGGCATGAGCCACTGTGCCCGACTGACTTTACATTCTAGTGGGGGAGATGGACAATAAAGAAAAACAACTAAATAATCTCCAAGATATGTGCAATGAAGAGAAGTAAAGCAGGGGAAGGGACTAGAGGAGCACTGGAGCAGGCAGAGGGAGGGTTATTTTAGGTACTGTGGTTGGGAGGGCACAGTAGTTTAAAGCACAGGTTTAAAGCCGGACTGCCTAAATCAAATACTGGTTCTGTTACTTATTAATTTTATGACCACAGACAATCTATCTAATTGCCCTGTGACTCAGTTTCCCCATCTACAAGAATGGAGAAATAATAGTGCCTACCTAGGATTACTGTATTAAATGAGTTAATATAAGTATTTAGGAGAGTGCCTGTCACATAGTAAGCACTTATTAAATATTGTTATTTCCTTAGGAGGTGAGATTTAAACAGAGACCTGAATGAGGGAGCCAGTCATGCAGGTAAAATAATGATAGGTATGCTGCAGCTTATGTACATTTTCACCTTTAACCCTTGCCATGATCCTGAAATAGATCTTACTATTTCTATTATACAGATAAAAAACTGAAGATTAAAAATGTTGAGTA
>CM052444.1:7753761-7795257 GCA_028533085.1 Varecia variegata | reverse complement strand
ATGCAGAAACAACAGGAATCATATTCTAGCAATTCCATAGTACAAAGATATTTCACCAAATGATACATGCTTTCTAGTAAAATCTACTCTAACAAGAAGTGATATTAGTGAATACCCACAATTAAACATCAAATCATGAGGATTTCAGAATATGATTGTCTTTAGATAGGCTGAATATTACAATATATACTTATAAATAGTCACACAAATTGGACATTTACTTTGCCATTTGTGAACATTAATGGTGGTGGAGAAAGGGGCAGCAAGGACAAAAAAATTTTAAAACTTAAAAAAAACATAGAAAGGAATGTTAGCTTTCTCCATGTCGTTTAGGCTTCTAGTACATATTAACTCCACAACAGATGTGGCTATTTAGTTTCAGAGCTCTAAATACGGCAAGTTCCACTTGACATTCTTTGGATTCTGATTTCACTAACACTCTAGTATACTTCTGCTTCATACTATGTGGGGGCACCTTATCCAGCGAGTTAACTATTTAACTCTCTGTGAAAATGAAAATCTGAGGTACCATTTTAAAAAAAATTTATTAGGTATTGACATTATACATATTCTTTAAAAAACAAAAACTAAAAACTGACACTCAGAAAAGAATAAACCTGTTTAGAAAGAAACTTGGCTCACTTTCACTTTAACGTCATCAGCTAGAATGACTCACTTTGCCACCCAGGCATTAGAACATAAAAAGTAGTAATTTGTATTTATACCCTTTGTTATGTGTGGGAGAAGAGGGCAGAAGTATGCAAATGAGTAATCTCTTTCCTGAAAATTCTTTAACAAAAGAATATAAGATTTAGTGAGAGAATAATTGCATCTATTACCTTAGACTACCTAGATTAAAATGCCACCCCCCAAAACAAAACAAAAAACAAGTGAAAATACTCTCCTTTTCATTTAGTTACTTATCTCCATAATATTATTAAGATGTAACAGATTTTGTTTTCCATATAACTATGGGAAGAGAGAAGGATATTACAGATTATCAGAATTAAACAAAGGTAGCAAACAAGCATGATTAAATATATAATTTGGAATACCATGTATAACAAAATTTTATGTCTAATATCTGGATTTAAAAATTTATCTCAACTAAAAGAATAGTTATTCTTTCATAAAGAGTTTGAGATATGAAAGTAGATGTATATTTTCACTTTGTCACCTAAGTATATCAAGACGTTTAATTCTAATTACCCTGGTCTGATCACTATACATTATATATATCGAAACATCACTATGTATCCCATAAATTTATATATATAAGTATTATATGTCAATTAGAAAAAAAGATATTTCATGCAATACAATCAAGACAGCATTTCTATATATATAAGCATTTTTATGGAAGGCCTGCCATTAAATTTTTGGAACAATTTTATTTTCAAAAATAAATTAACATCTTAGAATCTCATCCTCTGAAATACTCACAAAGAACAACTGCTGTTGCAGTTGGTGTTACTACTACAAGGCTCCTGCCAAGAGCAATCATTGTGCCATCTGGTTTGACAAACTCAGAGAGCCAAAGAGTAGCCATTCAAGTAACAGCTTTTTATCTCCATCAGTAAACTCACTGCAGATTACTATGGTCGGGATTCAAAACCTAACTAATCTGGGAATCAAGCCACACTCCATAGCTCAGCTGACTCCATACTAATGTGCATCTTGAGTACAGTCTGCTCTTTCTTAATCTAATAAATTACCCTCCTATAAAATGAGCTTGTTCTGGGAACAATCATACAAAATCATGTTGCTGCTGCTGTTGTTGCTTCTAATTCCGGCTATTTCAGGCACCTCCATGACAACTGGGAGCAGGTCACTTCAGGATTTGCCCTAAAGTTACTTCAGTATTATACCCTTGCATAATGGGAACCAGATCAGTCAGCTCAAGAGTTTATAACAGGCAAATGACTTTCACCTTTTGACCATGTACTCAAATTCGTTTGGAATGGATAATAAAGAGAATGAGAATCATTATCTCAGAAATGTTCAGCAGTGTCAATGGCAAATGATAGTTGATTGAAGTCCAATTTAAACAGACTAAATTTTGAGGGGGGGAAAAACCCCACAAAACCTTTTCAGTTGGCCTCCAAATATTCCTTTGACTTGAAAAATGGTTGTTTCTTCCTTGATTTTAGCTAAATATGCCACAGGAAAAAAAAATAACACAAGAGCTGTGGTATATACTTTTCACATCACAGCATCAGTAAGATATTAAATAACACAATGGACATAAAATTAGCATAGCCTTTCAAAGGAACCAAAATATTAAATCTCTGAAGTTATATACCTAAGGGTCAATCTAACTGAGTCATTTCCTTAGGGTACACCTTGGGTTTTAAGAAGTCATTCCAAAAACCTGTCTAACCACAGTGACTCAAGTAACAACCTACACATTAGAATACAGATGAGAGTTGTAACAAGAGTTAGAGATACTTACTTTAGGGATAATTACCAGGAAATGGCATTGGTTTATGTTTACAAGTGATGAAAAATTAATAAGCAATCATAAAACTAGAAGATTCCTGTGTTTGCTATTTTTCCAGTTAATAATAATAATATCATTTTGCCTTTGTGATCTAGGCAGAAGGTTCAGACTCCTAGTTTCCAGGTAAATAGTAACATTTCTGCTAAAATTATTTGCCTGATTGTAGACATCTAAGATCAAAATTCTATCTGTAGCATCTGGAAAGAAAGCAATCCCGATGGTTGTAGCAATGTAGCAATTAGACAAAGAAAAGGGAAAGAAAAGTTAGATGTTGACATTAGCCTAATTTCTCTGGCTAACATAGGCAGGTGTTTGGTGCTCCTCTCTAATATATATTTATGTTTAAATTGAACCATAACAGCCGTGTAAAAAGCACACTTCACCCACAAAAAGCATACAAAGTTTTCCTTTATTAACTCCTTCAAAGACAGCATATCTTTAATTGTATACTTCAAAACTTTGTATCATTATGTTACAATGTACTTAAAGGCCTTTCATGGCTTTCAAAAGCATACAGTGGCAGTATGGAAGTGACCTCAATGATGCATCTAGTCCAGTGGCCTCATTTCAGTTTTCTATCTACTTCCTTTCTCTTTAGAACCTGTAGTAGTAAGGATAGCATCTCCAACTATTAGTCCTCTAGGTAACTTCCCTCTTACTCTCTATATTTAGAAATTCAAAGCGAATTTCTGGGAAGCCCAAGGTCAGTGAAGCAAATGCTCACTGCCCCTACCTTCTTATCCCCCTAGTTGAAAAACTGGATCACAGAAGCATAAAGTGCTATATCCAGTATTTCCATTAATTTTTTTTTTTATCAACAGAAAAACTAGCTGATATACTCAGTATGTCCTAAAGCTGTATGCTGAAAGGAAAACATTTAGGAGAATATTAACTAAAGTAACAAACTTACTCAACATAGTATGTCCCATACTGAGGGTCCTCTATTTTCTCCCAGCCATAAGGAAGCTCTATAAATAAAGAAAATTGAGTGAAATGCCAGATTCAAAACCAACAGAAAAGAATTTATCAATGAATTTCTTTTTTATTTAATTATCCTAATATATGGAATCAGAAAGCTGAGGGTTCACTTTCAAAGAACAAACACAATTTAAGTCTAAGTGGCTTCTTCAATAGCCAGTGAGTATCTTAGCGAATAATTAGAAGCCCAGAACAAAATATGACATTAAACAAGTATTTAACTAAATCACAAACCATAAAAAAATACTATTTTAAAAAATTATATATTTCTTTCTTTTAAAAAACCTGATAATGCTGACATGAGACACACTTACCCTGTAGTCCAACACAAGAAACAGCTGCTTGTTAAATTTTTCACTATCATCCATCATCATTTCTGCTATTACATTCTGACCCCCTTCTCCCCAAAGCAAAGTCCAGCCTTAGATTTCTGCCATTTCAAGTGGGCAATCCAGATTTGCTTAAAACCTAAGAAAGTACCTGCTTTCCCTTGGATTAACTTGATCTGAGTATCTGGAGGAATACTAACTTAACTACCAGGGCACCTTGCGTAATCTGTGTGTGAATACTAACAAAGAAATATCTTATGTAGCATTATTATATATTATTTATTCCAAGTAACTGACCAATAAAATACAACCAGAATACCAAAGGTAGTTGAATTTCTGATAGCTAAAAAATATTTCTAGTCTTTTCAACATTAACTGACCCTGTCAAGAAAGAATCCTCTTTTCCTTTCCACTTTGTTTGATTCCTTATAAAATTAAGGTTTCTAAAAAACCATCTTATTAGCAAAACATGGATTAAGCTGGCAGGAATGTTCCTAGCAGATGGTTCTAGTACTATCAATTATATACAGGAGTTGGGCAAGAAGGAATTTTTTTAAAAACCCACAGTTGTAAACTATGATGTACCACACTTTCACTTTCAATTTCTTTTTTTGTTGTTGTTGCTGTTAACTGCTAAATTTTTTTCTTTTTTTTTTTTTAGAGATGGGTCTCGCCCTGTCACCCAGGCTGGAGTACAGTGGCCTGATCATAGTTCACTATAATCAACTCCTGGGCTCAAGCAATCCTCCTGTCTTAGCCTCCTGAGCAGCTAGGACTACAAGCATGTGCCACCACACCCAGCGAATTTTTTTTTTCTTGGTAGAGATGGGGTTCTCACTGTGTTGCACAGGCTGCTCTTGAACTCCTGGCCTCAAGGGACCCATCCTTCCACCTCAGCCTCCGAAAGTGCTGGGATTAGAGGCAAGATCCACCATGCCTAGCCTCAATTTCTTTTACAGTGTTTCTGTTATGCCGAAAAACACACACAAATGAAGTATGCTGGATGGCAAACAGGCTTAGACTATATCAAAAGACCTATCAGTTTCATATCATTTAGCCTCAGTATGACATATCAACTTGGTAAGTAAAAATTCTATTATAATGAACTTGCCAAGCTAATCAAACTGCTTTGCTCCAATAAAAATGACTGTTCTGCATTCAGAATCAAAGAACAGATGACTAGCCTCTTGATGAAAAATTCTGAATTACCCTATCCCTTTTCTCCAGCATATTATTCTGCATATATATTGATTTGTGGCTTCAAAATTTGGTGAGTTTTTATGGTTTTCCTTTGAAGGACCTGGCTGAAATGTCTGAGGTGGAAAAAGTGAGAATACTTGAAATATTCAAATAGTTGAAATATGTGAAAACAGAATGTAAAACTAAGAAGAACTGAGATGTACTTCAGTTCACTTTTATCCTCCATAGCTAAGAAGCAAATGTTCATCAATTAAATGGGCCCAATATTTTATCACCAAACAATTGTTGCATGGATAAGAGTATCTTTTTAATTATATGTATAAAAATGCACTATAACAGTATTACCAAAGCATTATCATATAGATCTTCCACAAAAGAAATATTTTTTCTTTAATAGAAATTTTCTTGAAATACCATGGGAAGTGAATGGCACTGAGTAAGGATGAATTCTACAAGTGTACCACAACTGGATTTATGCTTTGTCTTTAGAGAAGTTTGGAGCATTGAAGGACTATATAGAGATAGCTGAAACAGTCCATTTGATATCTGAAAAATACACTAAAAAGGATGTATTAATAGTTAATGAAGATAAAAGATCAACAAATACATTTCAGTGTTAACTTAGAAGTTGATTTAGCAGTTTAGTTAGCACTTTAAAGCCATTAGCAACTAACACATTAAGTACAGCCCTTTCTTTTGGAGAGCAAACAAATGTGTCAATTTATCTTCTGGGTTACTTTTAGTAATGTTTTTTTTTTTTAATTAGAGATGGGGTCTATGTTGGCCAGGCTGGACTGGAACTCCTGTGCTCAAATGATCCTCCCACCTCAGCCTCCTGAGTAGCTGGGGCTACAGGCATGCACCACCACACCTGGACTTTTAGTAATTACAAGCCCTTACCACTGGTACTATTAGCCAGTTTTTTGCAAGGCAGATTAATACAGATAAAGAGGTGGTTATTACTTGCCCATTTAAAATGAAGGTAATAAAAGCAAGACTAAAATACCTAGCAATTTTATATACTATGCAGTGGATCAATTCATTCATTTATTTCCTTTCTTCCTTTTTTTCCCCCTTCTTCCCTTCTCTTCCTCCTCTCTCCTTCCTTATGCAGAAATAGAAATTAGAAACAAAACACATTTCTTGATCTCAAGGAGTTCCTAGTCTAGACAGGAAGACAGAGAGATAAATGATATGATGAATATAAACACAATCTTTCTGGGGGGAGTGCAGAGGAATGGCACCAATTGCCTGTAAGAGTGGCTATCAGGAAAGCCTTCTAAAAGTGGTGATGTTTGAGCAGTCTTAAAAGATGAGCTGGGATTAGGGAGGAGGAGGTCATTACAGACAGATCAAAAGGCACTGAGGGGTTAAGAATGCCTGGCATTTTCAGTAATTATACATAATTTAGTAAACTGGAATGAAGGTTATATGCAAAGAGAGATGAATTTTATGAACAAGCACCAAATGACACTCCTGGAGTGTTGTGTTAAAGAGTTTGATCTTTATTTTGATGATGATGATGGAACTGATTAAGGTGTACTGTGACATGATTAAATTTATATTTAAGAAAGATTATGGGCAGAAGAATAGAATAGGTGGAGTGGAGAGAGAATGAATGCAGACAAATAACAAAGACACTAATAGACTGGATAAGAAATTATGAAGGCTGGAACTAAGGTGGTAGTAGGTGGTAGAATGGATAATAGATACAAGGAAGTCAAAGTAATAGGACTTAATGACTACCGTCAGGTTGAGGGAGGAAAGAAAGGGAGGAGCCCAACTAGATTCCCAGGTTTCTGGCTCTTCAGGCATGAAAACAACACATTATCAAATATTTACTGAATACCTAAGTATGAAAATGGCTGTGGGAATAAAAAAGAGGAATTAATTTGGACTTAGAGGAATTTAGGAGATAAGATGATATATAAAAAGTGTCTAGTATAGTGCCTGTCATCAATGGATACTCAAAAAAGGGCAGGTTTTTTAAAAGTCAGAATAGATAGAACTTGGTAGTTACCTACAACAAAGAGGACAGGGTGAGGCAAAAGATGATAACCAGTTTTTGGCTCAAGCAACTGGGAGGATGTCATGTCATTTGTTGAAGGCAGGAAGGGAAGGTGTTACATCTGAATGGCCTGTAGAACATCCTGATAGAGATATGTGACAAGCTCTTGGCAATATGAACCTGGTACTTAGTAGAGAAATATAAGAAGATAAAGATTTGGGAGACATTGTAGCTAAAGCTATGGCAATGGAAATGATTATCTAGATAAATTGTCAATAGAAAAAGGTGGAGAATAGAACTTTAGGAGTACTAACATTTTAAGGAACATATGGAGAAGGCAAGAACAGTTATGGGGAATGGTACCAAAGATGACAGAAGCATGGTTAACACTAACAAATGCTCTGTAAGGCTGTCAGGAATAAGATAAAGGCTAAAAGGAATGAAAAGTGTCCATCTACCAGATCAGGAGGTTGTTGGTAACCCTGAAAAGGTGGGGAGCAAAAGTCAGAACATTGCAGTCACTGAACAGGAAAATGAGAGGTAGAGTTCTTAAGAATAGACAACTTGGTTGTGAAAGACAGGATAAGAACTATGAGGAAAGGAGGATTAGGGCTAAGAGAAAATGTGTTTGTTTATTTTTGAGATAGGAGAGACCTATCTTTTCCTGTGTATAAAGCCAAAGCATTCCCCCAAAAAGTTATTTCAAAAGGCAAAACTATTTTTGCTATATCAAGCAGCTGGTTGGTTCAAAAGCCCATGAATTTATCCTTCTTTCTTTCCTCTTCCCAAAATAGGATTTTTCTTGTTTAAATGTATGAATTACAATTGCTTTCCCATGGTGCCGCTCTATTCAGTTGATAATTTTCTTTTATCATTCTCTAAACTCCAAAATGGCATCAACATCCAATACATTTCTAAGCTGTCCTAGTATAAATTTAATCTTTCTTTCATCATAAGAGAAATGGGATGGGTTGAGAGTAAAAGGGATTCCTGATGTCGTATTTTTAAGATAATTACTTAACCAAAACACTAATTATTTTACTTGAATGGAAGAGAAAACATACATCAATTAAATCATCAGATACAGTGTAAAGACACATTTGGGTTCTAAATATCAGAAGACCGGGAAGAAAAGGGTAAGTTTTAGAAACTGTAAGATCTTTCCAGAAGATCTTAAATGTTCATCAGAATGCAAATATTTTAAACTATAAAAATCTACATTTAAAATACTACTATGGTTGCTCTCTTTTCAGCATCTACTCTGTGCAAACCACTGCAGAGAGTATCAGTGTGAATCAGATATAGTCTAAACCAAAAATAGTCTATGGTGGGGCTGTTTTGTCCCTATTTAGTGGGGAGACAAGTGCACAGAGAAAGTGGCAAAGTTTGGCTTAGCATAAAACAAAAAGGCACAAGGTTCCAAATTGTAGGCTCCCCCCAGATAAGTACAGGCAGTGTTAGAAAGATGTACCCAGTTATGGGAATGGGAGAGAGTAGGCCTTACATTAAAGGGTTTTGAACATTCCTGGAATGCTGAATGCAATTTTGCTTGTTCTATCTTAAGAGAGATATTAATAGGATGACCTATAATGTATTGTCCACTTTTGAGAATAAAGGGGGACACTATTAATAATTATGCTGGGACAACAGGAATAAGCAGGGTTAGTCCTGGGCCAACCAAGACATACGATCAGCCTTAATGTAAAGGGCATTAGGGGGACATGCCCATCCAATTCTTCAAATTCCATAAAGACAGAATGGGCGAAAAATTTCCAGTTTCTCTGAGCCTCCTCACTTTCTTCCCCAAGGAAGAAAGAATGTCTTATCTGACTGGTGAGTTTTATACAATGAACAAATATGTTTGGCTCAGCGACTCTTGGGTTCTCTCACTATTTTGGATGCCAGCCTGCCCTTAGAGGTGGGTTCTGGTCTGCTCTCCACCATGCCTGCCTGCCTTGTGGGAGGAGGCCTGTAGCTGAACAGAAGCCAGAGACTGAGTGCTGAAGTCAGCCTCCTGCAGAGGGAAACTATCAGTAAACACATATAGATGCAGGGCTGATGCCACATTCATTCATCAGCTGGCATTCTGACCTCAGCTGTCTATCTCCTGTGAATTATTTCTCTATTGACTACAAACTAGTGAATCAAGCCAGCCTTATTATTTATTGGTCCCTCAGAACTTTATGGAGATTAAAAAATATTTCCAAGAAGGATGACCAAAATAATTTGGAGGACAGAGTAGCTTCTTTCCTTATTTTCCTTTCCTTTCCACCTTCCCTTTCCTCTTTCCCTTCTTCCAAACATTTACATCTCTATTGAAAGTATATACAGACGGATGAGACAAAAATCATTGCTCTTCAAGAGTGTGGTATCTAGTCACAATTCAATGTAACTGCTTGCTGCAACAGAGATATGTCATATGATACTACTGAGCACAAAGGAGAGAATATCTAATTCTGACCTGGAAAAGAATGACAAAGGAGGATACAAAGAAGTTATAAGTTTGAGCTTAGAAGGACAATAGTCAGGGGGACACAGGGAACAAGGCTGGTTCCTGGCAGAAGAAATGAGCATATGGCAAAGGCAAGGACAAAAATATGTCTGACTTATGACATGAAAACACTTTGAAAAAGAAATAGAGAATATGTTTCAATTATAAAAAATCTTTAATACTTGACCAAGGAGTCTGGACTTTATTCTGCTGACAACAGGGAGCAAAAGAGAGAGAGAGAGAGAAAGTTATTATTAGAAAGATTAATTTAGGGATCTTAGGCAATGTCTATGTCTCCAAAGTTTTTTGATCATGTAGCCTTTTCAGTAAAGAATCTGAACATCTGCCCCCCAAGATATATATATTTGTTCACATATATGTGCTACTCTACTAATATGTATATAATAAAGCATATGAAAAAATAGATATTTGAAAAGGAGATGACTAAATAAACAATTATTACTATTTTATTAATACCTCAATGAGGTTGGAAAAAAATCTCACGAGGTGTACAAAGAGTGTCAGCCCTGCCATTTTCTTACTATTAGCCTGGGCTTGCATATATTTGTATTACTTCAATCAACAGTATCTTTGCAGAAATCTTTCAAAGTAACATTTCCATTTTGTGTGGGTTACTTTAAAAACTATATAACATAGTCTATAAATCCACTTAACTGGGCACAAGTGAACTGTAAAACTTCACAGTGCCCTTGAAAATAAGGCAAGGGTGTCACACCCATTCCTCCCTCAAGACAAT
Organism: Varecia variegata; assembly: GCA_028533085.1. Classification (NCBI taxonomy): domain Eukaryota; kingdom Metazoa; phylum Chordata; class Mammalia; order Primates; family Lemuridae; genus Varecia; species Varecia variegata. The sequence goes on along the minus strand of CM052444.1, from coordinate 7,784,994 downwards.
CTGGCTAGCACATGTGATAATCTGACACACGGAATGAGGAAAAATGCCATTACCAATCTGTATCTAACATAGTACTGAAGCTTAGTTTCTTTTTTTGCAATAATAACATTGTGAAAAACAAGTTCTAACATTTTCTTCCTATATATCAGTAGGCAGTTTGGTATTATCATTTTGGAGACCACTGGCATAAAGGATATATTAAAGTGAGAGAAGTAACTGGAGGAAAAAAGACAAAGAATAATCCAAGTGTGTGGTGATTTGAGGAATGGAGAGGAAGATATAATAAATCTTCCTGGGTAGAGAAAGCATAAATAGATAACTATGTGAAAAAGCAAATGTAGCAAAATGGTAATTGTAATATCCCAGTGGTAAGCATATGTATGTTAACTATAAAGTTCTTTCAATATTCCAATGTATTGGCAAGAATAGAAAAAGGAAAAAGCAACAGGACTTTAAAACTATATAGGATATAGAGTAAGGAGAGAGGAAGAAGCAAACATGATTGCAAGGATTTTGGCCTAGATGGTTATGAGGATGGTACTTATATGACAGAAAGTGGGACAGGAGTGGTGTTAGAAGATGTCAAATTTAGTTTTGAATATGTTTATATGAAGTGTTAGTAGGACACTCAAAAACAAAGGCTTAAAAGCAATAGGAAGCACAGAAATAAAATTCAGAAGACAATACTAGAGATTTAGACAATTGGGCCAGCTATAGTGAATTGATAAAGTTGTAAGAATAAATACCTTCCACAAAAGAAAAGAGGACAGAGAACTGAACTGAAACAATTAAGGGGCAGGAAAAGGAATAGAGACCAGACAAAGAGACATGCTCTAGAAGACTATTACCACACTCATAATCAAAAAAGTCAAATTCTACAGAATTAAATATTCTAGTTTGCCTTTATAATGGCTGATTTCACCATAAGAACGAACTCACTGTTGAAAGCCTTATAGATGAGAGAGATGGTATAAAAATTATTTTTGAGGTATAATTTACAAACAATAAAATGCACAACTCTTAAGCACTCTTTCAATTATTAAAAAATCAATATAAGTGCTCATTCAATTATAAAAAGTGGGTTTTGGCAATTGCATATAGCTGCCACCCCAAACAAAATAGAGAACATATACCCAGCATTCCACAGAATTATTTCAGTTCACCCTCTTCCCTTCTCCCCCACCTCATTTTCTGATTTCTATCACCATAGATGAGTTTTGCTTGCTCTCTTAATTTAGAACCTATTCTTTAGTGTCTGGCTTCTTCCATTCACCATGCTTCTAAGACTCATCCATGTTGTTGCGTGTTATCAACAGTTTCCTCTTTTTATTGATGAGTAGTGTTTCACTGCATGAACACACTGCAAATTGTTTACCTATTCTCCTGTTGATAGGTATAAATATTTGGTATGTTTCTAGGTTTGAGCTATTATGAAAAAGTTGCCATGATCATTCTTGCAAAGTCTTTCTGGAGACATGTTTACATTTCTCTTGAGATAGTACCTCATAGGAAACTGCCAAAAGTTCTCCAAAATGTTCAGGTAATTTTACATTCCCACTAACAAAAAAATGAAAGTTCCAATTGCTCTAAAGTTTCATCAATCTTTACTATTGTTAGTATACTTGACTGTAGTACTTCTAGTTGATGTGGATGGTATCTTTAGCCCTCCTAGTGGGTGTGGACGGTATCTCACTGTAGTGATGACTAATGAATAGCACCTTTTAATGTTCTTATTGACTATTTTTTATCTTCTTTTGTGAAGTGTGTAAGTCCTTTGGCTATTTTTAAAAACAACTATATTGAGGTATAATTTACATAATATAAAATTGATCTGTTATAGATATACAATTCAGTCATTTTTAGTAATTGGAGTTGTGCAACCATCACCAAAATCCAGTTTTAGAATGTTTCCATCACCCCAATAAGATCACTTGTGTGTTAACAATTAATCTCTACACTTATCCTCAGCCCTAGGCAACCCTTATGTTCTGTTTCCATAGATTTGCTTATTCTGGACCTTCTGTATAAATAGAATTATACAATATCTGGTCTTTTGTGTTGAGCTTCTTTCATTTAGCATGCTTTTAAGGTTCATACATGTTACAGCAAGTATAGTATATTGGTCCTTTTTATTGTTGAATAGTATTCCACTGTAGGGTTATACCACATTTTGTTTTTATATATTTATCTTAAGAAATGGGGTCTCGCTCTGTCACTCAGGCTAGAGCATAGTGGCGTGATCATAGCTCACTGTAACCTCAAACTTCTGGGCTCAAGTGATCCTCTTGCCTCAGCCTCCCAAGTAGCTAGGACTAAGGGACATGCCACCACACCCGGCTAATTTTTAAAATTTTTTTTCAGTATGTTGCCCAGGCTGGTCTCAAACTCTTGGACTCAAGTGATCCTCCCACCTCAGCCTCCCAAAGTGCTGGGATTACAGGCATGAGCCACTGTGCCCCACTTACATTTTATTTATCCATTCATTGGCTAATGGACATTTGGGTTCCCACTTTTTGGCTATTATTAATATGGATAGTGCTGCTATGAATATTTGTATGTAAGTATTTATGTGAAATTTTATTTTGATTCCTCTTGGGTAGATACCTAGGAGTGAAATTATTAGGTCATATGGTAAATTTATATTTAACCTTTTAAGAAACTGCCAAGCTGTTTTCCAAAGTGGCTGTACCATTTTACAGTGGCCCAGCAATACACAGTGGTTATTGTTTCTCCCCATCCCATTAGTTATTGTCTGTCTTCCCTCAGTATAGTCATTCTAGTGGGTGTAAAGCAGTATCTCATCGTGGTTTTAATTTGCCAACTACCCTTATGACTAATAATTTTTAGTACCTTCTCATGTGTTTATTGGCCATTTGTATATCTTCTTTGGTGAAATGTCTATTTAAATATTTTGCCAATTTTTAAATGTGGTTGTCTTATTGAGTTGTAAACCATTTTTTATAGATTCTGGATATAATCCCTCTGTCAAATATATATTGCAAAATATATATTGCAAAATCTGTGACTGTGTCTATTCATTTTCTTAATGGTGCCTTTTGATGAATAGAAATTTAAAATTTTTATTAAGTACAATATATCAATTTTTCTTCTATGGTTCACACTTCATATAGTATGATTATACTGGCCTGTATAAGAAATCTTTGCCAATCCCAAAGTCATGATGATACTCTCCTATATTTTCTTCTAAAAGCTTTACAGTTCTAGTTTTTATGCTTAGGTCTTTGATCCATCTGAAATTAATTGTTTCGTATGGAGTGAGATATAGTTGAGGTTCATTTTTCCACATGAATATCCAGTTGTTGAACATGATTTGTTAAAGACACTTTCCTTTCCTCACTGAATTGACTTGGCACCTTGGTTGAAAATCAAGTGATCATATACATGTGCATCTATTTCCAGACTCTCTGTTCTGTTCCACAATTGTCCATCCTTATGACAATACCAAACTGTCTTGATTAGTAGCTATATAGTTTTCAAATCTGGTAGCCTACATTCTTCAACTTTGTCTTTTTCTAAGGTTGTCTGGCTCATTAGAACCTTTGTATTTCCATATATATCTTAGAATTGGCTTGTCAATTTCTTCAAAACAGTCCATTAGGATTTTGATTGGGATTGTACTGAATCTAGGCATCAATTTAGAGGAAATGGACATCATTAACAACATTGTATCAGCTAACCTATAAACACAGTATATCTCATCAATTATTTTAGGTCTTCATTAATTTATTTCAATGATGTTTTATACTTTTCAGTGTTGAGAATTTGCGCATCTTTCAGATTTGTTCCAAAGCATACAATTCTTTTGATGCCATTGTAAACAGAATTCTAAATAATTCCATTTTCTAATTGTTTGTTGCTGGAAAAACTCTTAATTATATTATAATCACACAGAACAAAATATGTGAAAATTCTGTTAAGTTATTTTTATAGATTCAAATTCAGTATAAAGAGGATTATCATGAACTTCATTCTAAGCCACTCTTTTTTTAAACAATTAATACTTTCTGATTAGTGATGCAAAACAAATGCAAATTTTATTCATCAGCACCCTGTGTTTAAGAAGAAGACATAGCAAACAATTTTAGATGGAATAAATTCTAGACACATTAATAAAATTATACTATTAAGTAGACTCTATATAACACAGGTAAGCACCATTATCTGATGATTCTTAGAGAAATAATTTTTCCTTTAAGAAGTAAAAACTTCTGGCCAGGTGCGGTGGCTCATGCCTGTAATCCTAGCACTCTGGGAGGCCGAGGAGGGCAGATTGTTTGAGCTCAGGAGTTCGAGACCAGCCTGAGCAAGAGCGAGACCCCGTCTCTACTAAAAATACAAAGAAATTATATGGACAGCTAAAAATATATATAGAAAAAATTAGCCGGGCATGGTGGCACATGCCTGTAGTCCCAGCTACTCGGGAGGCTGAGGCAGTAGGATCGCTTGAGCCCAGGAGTTTGAGGTTGCTGTGAGCTAGGCTGACGCCACGGCACTCTAGCCCGTGCAACAAAGTGAGACTCTGTCTCAAAAAAAAAAAAAAAAAAGAAGTAAAAACTTCTTATGTGTGAGTAGGTATACTAAAGACTTTGAGTTTCCAGTGCTGCTTAAAATAGCTAAAGGAATAGCCATAGATACTAACATATCTATTATATTATATATTAATATTAAATGAAATATACTTTTGAAAGTTCAAGAAAAATGACAAAGCTATTTTGTAGTTGAGAATGTGCCTAATTTATTGAATATTTATTTAGAATGTTAAAAATTTGTCTTCAGAACACATGCCAAAAAAAGGGCAAATTTATTTTTATTCATTTTTTTGAAAAATTATGTAATCCTCAAAAAGAGAGAAATAAAATCAGATGTAATGACATAATTACCAGTCAGTTGAATGGGATACCCACCCACTGCTTATATGCTTCTGTACATTATGATTTGTTTAGGGTTTTGGAAAACCCACTATCTAAGCAAGAAGATCAAGAAGGGATTAAGAGAATAACTATAGTATAAAAGGTTTCTGAGTTACTACCTCCATCTTCACAGTCTTCAGGGGCTTTGGCTTTTTTACAAAGACGAGGATCCAACCAGGTGGTTGTCTTGGTATTGTGGCTGTAGAAAAAAGATTTCAATTAGAAACAGTAAAATAAAGAGGGAGAAAAGTATTTCAACAGTAAGGATTAAAAGCAACTAAAACGTATATGAAGTTTGAACGTTAATCTCCAACAGGCTCCACTTATATATCGCAGATTCGTTAATCCGATTGCCTTCTGTCTGTTACTTCAAAACTGCTACAAAGGAAAGGTAATGCTAGAGGCACTAATTTGAGAGTAAAAACCTTAAAGAAGGCCTAACATTCCGAGTACAGAATAACAGATACTTTCTTAAGCTGTTGAAAATGTTTCAAAAGATGGGCACACAGCCACATACTATGTATTATCTAGCTGAAAAAATTGCAATAAAAACCTTGTTTGCTTTCTGGCTATATTCCTCTCTCCCTTCAAAAATACTGTATTTCTTGAGTGCCTGTAATATATAGGTATTGTACTGGGGGCTGTAATATAAAGGCAAATAAACAATCAAATAGAGCCCCTGTCTTCACAGGGACTCTTTAAAATAAAATAGAATAAAACAAAATGTTTTAAAGTGGCTGTTTCTGTAATATGCAAGTCAAAACAATGAGTACAGTTAAACTTCACTATAAAAAACTAAGTTTTCATCAGCATGGAGTGTTCTGTATGCTACATAACGGGTAATCTATGTAGGAAAAACTGAGATTGTTTCTACAAAGTCTGTGTTACCCATTCTGTCACAGAAATAAATGTCCCCAAACTAAAACCAGTGAAATGAATTTTAGCAAAATGAATTTTAGCAAAATGAAAGGGATCAGGACTCAAAGAGGCCTAGGAGTATACAGATTGGTGGGCAAAACAAAAACAAACATGGAAATATCTTGCTAAACTAAACTCAAAATTACTACTTAAGAAAAGCTTAACTTTGGTTCCAATGATTCAAAATTTTACTGCTAAATTAGCAGATTAGTAGGCAATTAGTAGGCAATTCACTAGGATTTTACCCCATATTTTCCAAAGAAAAGAAATGCCCATAGGGGCTATTCTCAAAACATAAACTAAAGACTATAGACCTATATTAATATTCTTACAGTTGCATGCAGTAACACAGATCAACCATATTAGCTATAGCAAACAAAACAGCTTTATCTAGCAGCAAATATTCAACTATATTCTAGATATTAACCTCTTATCATATACATGGTTTGCGAATATTTTCTACTATTCTGTAGGTTGCCTTTTCACTCTGTTGATTGTTTCCTTTGCTGTACAAAAATTTTAAAGTTTGATGTAGTCCTATTTGTCTAATTTTGCTTTTGTTGCTTGTGCTTTTAAGTGTCATATCTAAGGAGTCTTTGCCAAATTCAATGTCATGAAGATTTTCCCATATGTTTTCTTCTAGGAGTTTCATAGTTTCAGGTCTTTAATCCAGTTAAATAATATTTAGTTCCAAAGAGATTTCTTTTATAAATTCTTTCCTCCCTCCCCCTCCAAACTTATCCCTGTTTGCAGGGTGTAGATTCAATGTCTTATAAACTGTTTCTAAAGATATCTTAGTCACTTCTAGTCACTACACACCTTACTTTGGGGTTTAGTCCTAGAGTCAGCATGAAAGCCAAAGTCTAAATCATCCTTGAAAAATCCCTTAAGGGGTCCATAGAGGAGAGCATAGCTGGTTATGCCTGTTTTGTATGATCCTGGTCATTAATGCTTATATAAATGTAAAACATAATCAATAACATACCATATATGGTAAAAAGAATACCACGCACCATGCACACAAAAATCTATGTCTTTGAAACACTAGAATCCTACATGGTACAGCAAAAAGCTCACTCTATGGGAAGGATGTGGAATTGGGACAATTTGAGGAAACAGATACAAGTACCCCATCCCTAATTCATTTCTGAGTGTATGTTCTTTGAGTATAGTGCCCAGCCCTCAATATTTTAACTGTTATAATTGTTATATTCTGTAACTTCACCACATTAATATTCTATCTTTGTGCAAATTACTTCAAAGATGAGAATTACAGCTGCATAAGAATATAAAAATTTTTCATAATGAAACTTCTAATAAATTATTTGCATAATATTATCTTTTGGTGCAAACAACATAAAATTTTAGATTGATCTAATACATGTGGTATTTAATATCTCTCTATATATTATATTAATTGTGCTTATCCATAAAAATCTTTTTTTGGTGAACTTGTACCAATTACTCTGAGGATCAGTGGTATTTTTTCCTATATTATTTAACTATATTGCTTGAATACATCAAACCTAAACTATAAGACTGAAAACATTTAGCTCAGATAATAATATACCCCCTACCTATGATGATAATTCTTGAAATGCTCATTAATTTGGACAATTGACACAAAAGTTAAGAAAAAAGAAAAGCAACACACCTTTTTATTCCTTACATTTTTTATCATTAGTGATGAACCTGTTTTTAATCCTCCTGCTTTTACAAAACCAGAGGTCAAAAGCACTATTCCTTTATCCAAGCCAAATAAAAATGAAATATCATCCAGGGAAATAATCAGATTAAGAATCAACTGTTGGCCGGGGGAGGTGGCTCACGCCTGTAATCCTAGCACTCTGGGAGGCCGAGGCAGGTGGATAGCTCGAGGTCAGGAGTTCGAGATCAGCCTGAGCAAGAGCAAGACCCCATCTCTACTAAAACTAAAAAATAGAAAGAAATTATCTGGCCAACTAAAAATATATATATAGAAAAAATTAGCTGGGCATGGTGGCGCATGCCTGTAGTCCCAGCTACTCGGGAGGCTGAGGCAGGAGGATTGCTTAAGCCCAGGAGTTTGAGGTTGCGGTGAGCTAGGCTGACGCCACAGCACTCACTCTAGCCTGGGCAACAGAGCGAGACTCTGTCTCAAAAAAAAAAAAAAAAAAAAGAATCAACTGTCACTTTTATGAAAAATATTTTTAAAGAAAGAAAAATAAATGAGAGTCTTGTGAAACAGGCACATGTCCCAATGAAGTTTAAAAAAATTTTAGACAATCTTCACAGTGACAGGGCACGTTAGAAGACACGCAGACATTTGCTTACTCAATGAAGTAGATCATCCCCGTATCAGTGTAGGCCATTTCCCAGTTTTTGGGCAGTGGCTCCAGAGTCTCATCTCTCATCATATAATTTCTGAAGTCCATGGAGCTATTTGTTTGGTTGTAACTTGGAATAGTCTTCATCCAGTCAGATGACTCAGAATGCCTCTCTCTGTTTTCTGCCATTGTTCAAAATAGAAAAGCATGAAAAGTAGGTAAAGTTATACTCTTCTTTGAACAGCCCTCTTCATGTCTAACAAAATGCCAAATACATAAATACTGCAAATTTCCTTGTCTATTATGTCCACATTCTCTCATAAATTTTGAAATAACAAACACACATATTCAGTTTTTACTTACTGACATTAACCCTGTATAGCATCTCTGATGCTAGTCCGGGAAAGAAGCAAAAAACAGCACTAGAATCAATTCAGTATAAATCCTAACAGCAGCAGCCTCCAAGCAGCACTTAGAGAGTTTTTTATGTGTCAAGCTCTATCTTAAGTGCTTTACATACATTAACTCATAATTCTCACAGCAACCCTGTGAGTAGCTACTATTACTATCCCTGTTCTATAGATTGAGAAACTAAGACACAGAGAAGTTAACTTAATCAAGGTTATACAGCCAGTAAACAGCAAAGTCAGGATTTGAATCTAAGTGGTCCATGCTCTTAACTGTTATGCTAAGCTGCCTTGTATACATTGAACACAGGCTTTTAAATAATACTCAGTTTTAAAAGTTACACTCAATAGAGTTCCTGTTGTTAAATATAATCCTCTGTTTGGTAATATTAAAATACTTTTAGAGTCCCAAAGTCCATAATGTAGGTAAGAATACTAAAATCTGGTTACTGTCTAGGGAGTTCATAATTCATATACTTAAAACTCATTTCTAGCACATAAAACTTATTTCTAGAACTTAAAAGATGCTACATAACAACTCCACACTGTAGGCAATGCCTCAGAATCAGAGAATCTGAGAAGAGACCTTAGATATCATTAGATATCATTCTCTATAGTACTTGAACCCCAACTATCCTTTATCCAACCAAGTCCTATAATTCATTAATCTTACTACTTACTACCTTTCACTATTCCTCACCCTCCACTCATGTCCCCATTGCCCTGCTAACCCAACTTACATTCCATGATCTACCGCTATAATCACTCACTCCCTTGTAAACACTCCTGATTCCTTTGCCCCAACCTAATTTCATCATACTTGCCTGGCTAAACCATAACTCTGCTTAAATCCCACTCTCCACCTACTCCATGTCAGCACATGCAGCTGAATACGGGCAATGCTAACTAGTTCACTTTAAATTCATGGTCACTAACCTCAAGTGGGCATTTGATGATGCATGACAATCATAACACATTTCTTTAGTCCATTCACTGACACTCTCTTAGATAACTATTTTATTCCTTTCTTCTCCTTAAATCACCTACTACTTTCCCCTTATTCCTAATCTCATTTGATGACCTTGTTTCCTATTTCACTAAGGAAACAGAAGCAAGCAGAAGAGAACTTCCACAAACTCCCACCACTGCATCTACACAGCAACTGTGCCCATTTACTCTACCATCTGTTGCTAAAGAAGAACTGTCTGTACTCATAGCTAATGTGAATCCACCAATTATAAATTATATCCCCTCCTCTCTTGCCTACAGCAATTCTTTCACTCTCCTTCCTGTATCACCAATCTTCCTTATCTATTAGATCATATCCATCCACATAAAAACATGTTATTTCTCCATTCTTTAAAAAGCAAATTATTCTCTTTGCCCTCTGGCAACAACACTGTTTCTCTACTCTTTACACCAAACCACCTTGAAAGAGTGTGTACTTGCCACTCTCCTTCCACTCTTCCAATTTTCTCTGGATCTCACTCCAACAAGGCTTTTGAACTCCTATCATTAAACTGTTCTTATCAAGGTCACCAATAACCTCCACATTGCTAAATCCAATGATCAATTCTCAGTTCCCATCTTATTTGAGCTATCAGCAACTCAAATAGTTGATCACTTTCCTACTTGCGCAACTCAATAACCCCCTAACAGGTATCCCTGTTTATGCTCACGCCCTCCTACTGCCTATTCTCAGCACAGTAGCCAGAATGGGCCTGTTAAAACCTGTTGTATCATGTTACTCTTTGACTCAAAACCTATAGTGGTTTTTCATCCCAGAATAAAAACCAAAATTTTACCAACGACCTATAAGATCCTAAATAATATGCATTCTTCCCATCTATCCCTCCCATCATCTGACTGACCTCATTGGTTACTATTCTACTCTATTCCTTCTGTCACTCTGCTCAAACTACATATAATGCATTGTCCACATTATATCCAACCACAGTGGTTTCCTTGCTATTGTCTGAATATTCCAGGTACATTCCCCCCTCAGGGCATTTATACTTACAGTTCCCTCTGTCTGGAATGCTCTTCCCCCAGATATTTTGAGTTTACTCACTCACTTCTTTCCAATCTTTCCTGCCACCCTATCTAAAATTGCAAACTTATTACTTCTTATCCATCTTCTCCTCTGCTTTATTTTTCTCTTTAGCACCATCTAACACACTATATATGTTATTCATTTACGTTAGCTAGTTCTGTCTCTCCCACCAGAAGGTAAAGTCCCCAAGGATTAGGGGTTTTTGTCTGTTTTGTTCACTGCTTTATTCCCAGCATTTAGAACAATGGCTAGCACTTAGTAGCCTAGCAGGTGCTCAATAAATATTTGTTGAATGAATGAATGAATGAATGATATGTAGAAAAAGTGATAGAAATTAAAAGGCACCTGATGTATAAATCAACCTGGAAGGGAGTTACATTCTTGGGAAATAAGTATGTTGGAGAAAAGCAAGAGCAACTATGATCTATAACACTTTTCTTAATGAGTTCCAAGTGACTGGGTAAAAGAGTTTGCTTAATAGCCAATGACTTGGGAAGATGTTATTCTATATAACACCACCTCTTTGGAAAAAAAATTTAGCCTTATTACATAACATATGTCATCCTGTGTAGCCATATTAGCATTTTGGGGGTTAATTCTTCATCAAGATATAAAATAATATACATAATAGTGTATACAAATAAACCTCTACCTGCCATCTCCCCACTCCCACTCTTCAACAATTTTCTGATTTTTCAAAGGCAGGGACTCTTGTCCCCAAAAGCAATACGCAAAGCACATTTCCCCAACTTTGAATGATAAATTAATAACCACAGTTCGTATTTATTCAGAAAAGATGAAAGGTTTTTATTCTGCCGTTTTGTTATTTTTTCATTTAAATATTCTCAATATTTACAATATTTATACATACAATATATAAATATTTACAATATTTATATAATTCAATGTTAGTGTCCTATGGTATCTATACACAAGGGGTAGTATACAAACTGCCTCCCACATACTCTTGGACACATTCCCTTTAAATATTAACATCAAAGAGTATGTAACATCTGGTTTAACAACTGGTTTACATGACAAGCATAAACTACAGAGATTATAGAAAGGTTTACCTCTTAGGGAATTGCAGTGATCAACAAAAGGTTCTGAATTAGGAAGTAAAAAAAGAACATTTTCTTTTCCCTCGCATCAAGACCATATAAATTCCCATATTGGGACAGATTCATGGTCTCTGACCCTAGTGTTCAGCATTTTAAACTGTTAACAGACTTAATTTTGTGGAACAGCAAAGATGACATCAACATTAAAAGGCTGCACAGGTATGATGATTTCCCTTAATAACCCCTAAAGATTAGAGGTAAATTCACCTAAATCTTTTTAAACCTATTTTTAGTCTTTACACCTAAATACATTGGGGTAATTCATTTAACATTCAACATAATAAGTGATATAACTATGTAAGAAGTTAGGACTATAAAAGAGAACTCATGCTTTGGAGGGAGAGATAAATAATGAATGTATTAACACAATAAATATAATATATATAGCAATTTTAATGATTGATGAAGGAAAAGATCAAGATGCTTTGAGAAAATGATATGAACATGGGTTCTGCAAATTTGAGAACTTGAGCTCTTACTATGTGCCAGGCACTGTTTTTGGTGCAAGGGATACAACAATGAATGAAACAAGCAAAATTCCAGCCCTTATAACGCTTACATTCTAGTGTTTTGAATGGAATTATTACAGCAAATACCACTGAAATAAGATCAGTTGTGACTCTATGATTTCCTAGTTGTACTCTCAGTTACAAGTAAGAACCTCCTAAGCAATCACCACCTTATTTAGGGGTACTCAAAAGGAGCAGATTCTTTGCTGGTAAATCTCTGTTGGTTTTGCATTTAATGAAAAATACCGAGTCATATTTGGAAATTTTCTTTCAGTGAATCCAAAATTTAAATCAAAATATTGCAAACAAACCTTTCAGATAATTTTTACTGGCATATTTTCAAACCCAACATACTTTGTTTAGACTGAAATCTATATTCCAAAACATCTATATTTTGTTTATATTCTGTAAAGTAGGATTTAGGTCAATAAGATTCCCATATTCCAACAGCAGAGGTGAATCTCAAATATTTTAGGCAGTAGGATAATAGCATATATTTTATTACTAATGATAGCTTATTATCAAAATTGGACAACTCACTTTAGCTTACAGTATGGTGTACAGAGATATACTTTGCTCCACATACAACCTTTTCTTTTCTTTTTTTTTTTTTTTTTTCTTTTGAGACAGAGTCTCACTCTGTTGCCCAGGCTAGAGTGCCATGGCGTCAACTTAGCTCACAACAACCTCAAACTCCTGGCTTAAGCAATTCTTCTGCCTCAGCCTCCCGAGTAGCTGGGACTACAGGCATGCGCCACCATGCCCAGCTAATTTTTTCTATTTTTAGATGTTTGGCTAATTTCTTTTTATTTTTAGTAGAGATGGGGTCTCGCTCTTGCTCAGGCTGGTCTTGAACTCCTGAGCTCAAACGATCCTCCCACCTTGGCCTCCCAGAGTGCTAGGATTACAGGCATGAGCCACAGTGCCCGGCCACACATACAACCTTTCCAAAAAATTAGAATCCCATCACTTGCTTTCCACATGCTTTGTAAAAAGTTTTACTACTTCCAATTCAATGTCACAGTAAAGTCAACCTAGAAGATCAGTTAGAAGTTCACATATTTACAAACCTGTATTTCCACTGCCATTAATAGCTTCCTTGTCCTCATCTTCTTCCTCTTCAGGAAGAGAGCTGTCCATTCTTTCCATCTTGCTGACAGATGTAGTTCGTTTTCTTTGGGATTCTGTGTCAAAGTCATTATCAAAGAGGACCTGATCAACAGGATCTGGCTGAAAAGGGCTGGGTTCTGCTGGAGGCTTGGGAGTTCCATAGAAGTTTCCTGAAGTGAACAGAATAGCAGCTGAAAGTACTAATGCTGACTTGAGAGAGCAATATGACCTAGTGTATGTTTCTCTCCTGTTTCTCTCACAATGAAGTTTTTGAATATTTATCATTGGCCAGAAGGAGGCCAAAGCACTCCTTGGGAGAGAAGTCAGTAGAAATAGGGGAAAGAATTAATTTCTCAAGTGCCCTTCACCATTTATTGTCTAACATTTTAATATTATTTGTATTAAGGCCAGGAAGTTGACTTTATAAATGTATATTATTTATACCTACAGGGCTTGCTTTACATGGCTTCTGAATTAGGGCCTAATTTGTGAATTTAAATGCATTGATGCTTTCGTGTAAGAATAATTGACATAAAAGGTGGGAGTAAAGGGGGATAAAACTAACTCAAACAATTTTATTCTAACGCACAACATAATGAAAAATTTTGGTAAAATGAGGAAGTACACGGGCAGAGGTTAAGCTGAGAACTAACCAGTTTGTATAGAAATGTAGGCTGTTTATGTAAAGGTAATTTTACAAAGTTTTTCTGAGCATTCTAATTATATCATTTTATCTGACAATTTATAGAACAAATAGAGACATCAGAACATAATTCAATATTGGTTTATTCTCAGGAAAGCAAGAAATACTTAATTTTCTCTTGAGAATCAGTAATTGTTGCAGTAAAAATAAATGTTCCAGAATAGAATGAAAACAATTGAGTATTTTCTCAATGTGTCATGCAGTTCCCATTAGCCAGCCAAATACAATGGGAAATCAATCAACAGGTCTAGCTATATTAACAGTTTGTGGTCCTATCAGTTTTGACCCTACATCAATCATCATGCTAATGTTATAGAAAGATAAATATGATCAGAGAGTAAAATATTCATAATCTTTTTTTTTTAAATAAAATCACATCTTCTAATCAAATCCTTTGTTTCCTAAGGAGATGCTCATTCATGTATGGCAAATTAGTGAGGTATATAATAGATTTTTTTTCCTAGATGGAAAAAAGCATCAGATGTTTCTCATAACACCAAGTCAAATCTAGAAATAACACAGTTTACCTTAAATTGTACATGATTTGAGGAGGAAAGCATTAAGATGAATTCTTTGGGTTTGACTTTGAGCATAACTGTCATTGTAATATTCAAGACAAAACAATGAAATCAAACTAAATAATATTTCAACTATATCCTGTCTCTCCCCACTCAACTACTCCCTGGCTTCCAAATCCATGTTTGAAATGGTGTTACTCCTACCATGCAGATGGATGCAAAGATTCGTATTAAAACAGATTCAACTTTCTGCAAACTTTCTGGCCCATAAGTAAAGCAAAGAACCAATGAAAAAGCTAGTTCACACTTCTCTGGGGCCAAGGGGCACAGAAATACTACAAACAGAGGTTTGGTTGGGGAATAGGATATTCTAGGGTCTCATTTTTTCCTGAATTATGCCCAATTATCACACTATGAAGGAAACTGGATGTACGATGACACAAATTAAAAGGCCACATTTTCTAAGGATGGTAGTAGTATTACTAGAAACACTAGAAACACATTTTACTGTGAATTCCTATAATTATTATCTAATTCTAGAAAGTTTAACTTTTTTCTAAGGAGAAAATTTAAAAACACAGGATAACAGGATGACTGTTATCCATAATCATTGAAAAGATTTTAGGACTTCATAATAACTGTGGCAGTTTCCTTGTTAAAAAAAAGATAACTACTGGGTTTAGATTTTAAAAAAACTAGCATTGTTTATAAATAAATTACATCTATTTTTTTTGAATTGGTAAATATCAAGATTTCACATAGAGCAAGGTATAAAATTCCAAGGTTTATGAACCCTGACAAAGTCACTGACAGAAAATTTTTTTCATCATTTTAGAGCTGTTTTTGAGTTTTTCTTTTCTGAAGACTTTTTCATTTTTATAGAACTATCAATTATTAAATATTTCAAATACATACAAAATTATAGACTATGATATCAGAATAGTATTAGAAATATATATTATTTAAATTTACTTATATGAATATATTTACATTTATTTACATACACATCCTCCAGATAACTATTGCCAGTTTTCAGATCTCTCAATTTTTCCTCTTTAAGGACATACATATATGGTCACATATACAATTAAAGCCCAAACTTCCTGTCTGTAGCCTTCCCACTCCCTGAACCGTCCTGAAGTTGGTATGTGTCATTCTCTGGAATATTATATACATCTAGGACATGTGTATATGCATTCATAACATATAAATACTACCATTTTCATAAAAGCTTCATAGAATGTTTTCATAACATTTCACATATTTTTTCATAAATAGTATATTGTATTCTTTTGTACCTTCTTTTTATACAATTATACTTCTACGACTTATTCTATTCCTTTCAACTGCTGTAAATAGTCCATTTTTATGAACAAATTAACATGTATTTTATTTATTCTTCTAAAGAGAAGTTGTTTTCATTCTGTCACTGTTTCAAATGGTGCTAAAATGAATATTCTGGTACATGTCTACATAGGCCCTTGGACAGCTGTTTTTCTAGAGTAGACATCTAAAGAGGGTACTCTGAGGTCAGAGTTATGTACATCTTTGAATTTACTAGCTATTGTCAAGATGCTCTCCAAAGGGATTGTACCATTTTATATTCTTACCAGCAGTGTATGGGAGTTGCCATTTCTTGCAATTTTCAGACTTTAAAATTTTTCCAAACTGCTGGATGTGAAATGATGTACAATTATTGTTTTAATTTGTATTTCCTTTGAATTAAACATGCAGTAATTAATATGTAACATACCACTTTGTCATATACCAAGTTCTTAAACTTAATGCAAGAAAATGTAGAATATTTTCATCATGTAAGGGCAGAGGACTTCTTAAAACTTCAAAAGCACAAATCATAAGAAAAACAGTGACAAAATGGATATATAAAAATTAAGGATTTCTGTTTAATGAAAAAACACAGCACAAGGTTAATAGGTGACAGAATCAGAGACAGTATCTATATCCAATAAGAGATTAATATCTAAACATCTAAGGAATGTTTGCAAATTAGAATGTGATTGGGATCCCACTTTTTAAAAAATGGACAAAGCAAAAGAACGCACAATTTGCAGAAGTCCAAAAGACAAGAAACACATGAAAAGATGCTTAAACTCTCTGACTACCAGAGAAACTAAAATTAAAGTAAGACATCATTTCTATAACCATTAGATTGGCAAAATTATAAAAGTAGATAATGCCAGGTGTTGATGAGCATGTAGAGCCATTACTATAGCTATTACAGGAACCCTTATGTACTGCTGAGAGGAACACAGACTGGAGAACTATCCAAAACGATTTCATCAGATTAAGTATATACATACTCTATTTTAAGTCAACAGTTGTGCTCTTGGGTATATATTCCACAGGCATTCTCACATGTGCGAGAATGTTCACTGCAGCTTTACCTGTGGCGATAAAGCTTTATCTGTGGTGTGCAATAGCCCAGACATGAGCTCTTCCGGTGGGCCTACAGTGAGGTGGTGAAAGTGAAAAGAAAGCATTGTGAAAGCGGCTACAGAAGAAATGACTATATTTGGTAACTGACTGGATGTGAAATGTGAGAAAAAGGAGAAAGTAAATGATGATTCTGTTTCTTTGAGATCAGTGCTGTTTAGAGAGAAATTATGAAAAATTACTCTTTTGGATAGAAAATAAATGCATATTTGGATATGTAGAATTCAAGGTTAGATGTTCATTGAACACCATCTCTAGGCACTGAAGATGATATCATGTAATAAAGACATGATCACTACTATCACAGAGCTTGTGAGGGAGGCAATGATGGAAAAGTACAGGGTGTTACATAAGTGGACAAGCTTACCAGATCTAAAATAGAAAATCATTTAAAGATTAAAATTGATCTCAAATCTCTACTTCCTGGAATCAAGTGGGTAGAGGAAAGAGAGACATGAAAAGAAAACCAATTATTCTGTATTTGTTGTTTTTCCCCCAAAATCTATATTCTCTTTTCTCCAAGATAATCAAGGTACATATAGATTTTTTAAAGTGTACAGATTTTGGATTCTCAACCACAAATAGAAAGCAATGAACACTCATGGAGATCATATGATGACTGTGAATTACTATGAAATACGTATATTAGTCAGTTTAACTGGATTTTTAGTATTTTTTTACACAATCAACTTCATAATATAATGGAATTTTTGCTTATTATTTAATCCTATTTTAATTAGCAAATTACAAATTTCCTAATGAAAAGAAAATTTTCCTAAAAACTGAGAGGAAAAAAACTTCTTCAAAAAGTGGTATTTTACTCATCAAATTTCCTCTGAAATAATACCAGTTACTCAAATAGTTTTCTGGGTGGTGTTAATATTGGGGGACATACCATCATACGTTCCACTTTCTAACAATGCTCCACTCTCTTCCAGTGCTTTGAACTGTTCTACAGAAATGAAATTATAGTCCACTCCTGGTACTTCCCCATCCCTCGGGGCCCTTGTAGTGCCTAAGAAAAAAAAGAAAAAGAAAAAAAGTAGGTTGTAAAGTGCTTTTAAACTTACAAAATATTCAGAGTAATAGAATATTCAGCCTACAGAGAATACATGGGAG
The DNA here is from genome assembly GCA_028533085.1 of Varecia variegata. NCBI lineage: Eukaryota > Metazoa > Chordata > Mammalia > Primates > Lemuridae > Varecia > Varecia variegata. Next base: position 7,766,845 of record CM052444.1, on the reverse strand, counting down.
ACACAGCCTACTGAACATATTGTATGTACTAGAATAAGGATCAGAAAATTTTAGGCAGCTTAACACTATTAGGTGAAAATAGGATAATAAATAAATGTACTTTAATAAAATCTACAGATAACCATGAAATTCAAAACGACAAAAAGTCTAAATTTTAGTGCCAAAGGAGGCTTAACTTTCCAAGACAGAATAGCTAATTCTTAAACCTCAATTATCATTACATAACAAGCAAGGAGAGAAAAATCCAGCAATGACAGACTTCTACCCCCTCCCCAACTTTATTAAGGTATAACTGATAAATAAAAATTGTTTATATTTATAGTATATATGTTTTGATGTATATTATATATTGTGAAAGACAGACTTCATTTTTAAGTGGTTATTCTATATATTTTTTCTTCCCTAACATAAATGTAAACTAACATTCTACTTACTAGAGTCATGAAAGACAACAAAAAATAGAGAAACAATTTTTATAAGTTTTTAATAAACTTTATTTAAAAAACTTGGACAAACATTGATTATGAAGTTATTTTATATGAATGAATAAAAGGCTTAAGATTCACATATTGCTTCTTAGCCATTACCCTCTTCAAGTCATTTCAAAAAATTAAGCAGTAAGTAAACTGTTTTATAAAATTGACTACAACAACAAATCACTAAATTTCCATACATTAACGAATTTATGCTAAAATAAAATCTTTCTTTCAGCTCCAAGGTTTAAATTCAGTTTATGGCAGCATTGCTACATTTGATTGAATTTTACTAAATAAGAATCACTTTTATGAACAGATATTAGAAATGTCATTATAAATACTACAGAATACAAAAAGAGGTCCAGAGTTTTTAGCTGGGAATAGAGTCTGGGATATGGTAGTAAGTCTTGGGCAAGGAGGCCTTCCCAAACCTGTTCCTTCACGTAGGTCCCTATTCAGTAATGGCACTCCAACTAAGAAACCCGAAAGTCAGACATCTTGAGAGGCTTCCTTTACTCCAGTCACCAAATCCACTTCTTAAATATCTCTAGATACTTCTCTTCATCTCCACAATCATCTACTTCATATCATTATCTATGACCTGTATTTTGGGTCACCGCAGGTCAACTCTTGCCTCTCCCCATCATACCCTCTACTCCCGCAACCCAAACTTCAGCCAGTGACTTTTCTAAAGCCACAGTCTGAGCAAAAAAAAAAAAAAAACCCAAACAAACAAAAGTATCTCTCTCTAGACCCACCAATGGATCCCCATGATCCTTGATATAAAATCCTGACTCTATGACAACACATTTTATAATGCCCTATGCAATCTGGCCCCTGGCTACCTCTCCAGCTTTTTTCTTGCCTTATCCCTTTCATATTCTAGGCTTTAGCATATAGATTTTTTCCAATTCTTTTAATGTTCCTTTCACTCACTCACCTCCAAAGCTTCTATTCTTTTCCTATAGGACTTCCTACTCCCTTTCTCACTCTTACTTCGGCTAACTCCTGCTTATCCTTCAGGTCTTGGCTTATAAAGTTCCTTTAGAGAACATTTCCTGATTCCTTCTAGGGTGTGCCAATATGCAGAAACCCTATTTGATTCAGGGCAAGGTACAGGGCAAGGATCATAGTAGGTAATCAATACACTTAGCTGTCAAATACATTAAATAGAAATTTAAACAAATGCAATTAGCACACTGGCAATATGCTCTTATTATTATAATAAATTAAATTATATATTATTTTAAATTACAAATTAATTCATGACCAATTCAATTGTTCCTACTGTTTAGATGCATTACATTCTGTGGAAAAAATCCACAAAGATGATGATAATGATCTGAGAAAATAATGATTAAGCCAATATTCTACACAACAAAGATGATATTGAATTTTCTCCCTCATTTTTTTTACCCAGCTTTTTCTAAAAATGAGCATTTCTCTGTTTTATATCACAGAAGAAAAAAAATCTGGAAAACATAACTTCCTTTTTTTCTTAGCATTACACATTTTTCATTTCCAATTTTTTGTGTTTCTCATATATTAACCAAAACTATGTTGTTAGATTCCCTATCAGCAACTTTAAGCTCCCTATTAAATTAATCAATAGGAAATAAATTCAATGATTAAAATTATAATTTACAATTATCTGTGATGGCAAAAAACATGGCCACCAATAAGAGGTGGGGCCTGTTGCATCATGTCTTGAATCTGGACTGGACTTATGACTTGCTTTGATTAATTTAGTGTGAAGGATGTTTTGGTGTATAAGTTTAGGAGTCTGGACTTGCATCTCTACCCTTTTGGACTGCTCCCACCACCATGCAAGGAAGTCTAGGCTAGACCACCAAATGACGAGAGTGCCCCAGCCAAAAAATAGCACCAAGGCCCCAGACACATGAGTAAGACCATCTTAGCCCCTCCAGCCCTAGCTGGGCTGCCAATGACCCACTCGTGTGGGCAGCCACATGAGTGTCCCCAGCTGCACCCTGCCAACTCATGGAATCATGAGAAATAACACATGATGATTATTTTAAGCCACTAAGTTTTAGGATTATCTTTTATGCAGCAAAGGTTGACATATTATCCAAATAAACTCTACTATAAAATATTATGACTATAAAAAACTCAGTTTAAGAGCAAATTGGATTATAGATAATATTTTAAAAAGAGCACTGACCCAAGGAGTGGGGAAACTTTGTTTTAGTCTGGGATTATTATTAATGGCACAATTTAGAACAAGCACTTAACCTCTCTGGGCTTCATTCTCTTCCCACAAAGTAGTGTTAAGCAAGATGTTGTCCATGATACTTTCCATTAATAGGTATAAATGTTATGTGTGATTCCAACATATGTTTCTAAGACTTCATAAAGTAGCTTTAATGTTAATTCTCCTTATAAAGCATTATAAATTTTCACTTCTCCCCCAAACCATAAAACCCCATATACACAAAAAGTTATCTACCTTCCCCTACCCCACTGCCTTTAGCAGCCCTCAAAATTTATATTCTCTTGATACTCTATATATTTTAGGTAAAACTTCTACATGAACCCGTTATCACTATATTTCTCCTTTTTACCTAAAAATTCCTCTAAAGAGTATTGTTGACCAGGCACAGTGGCTCATGCCTGTAATCCTAGCACTCTGGGAAACCGAGGCAGGTGGATTATTTGAGCTCAGGAGTTTGAGACCAGCCTGAGCAAGAGCGAGACCCCGTCTCTACTAAAAATAAAAGAAATTATATGGACAACTAAAAATATATATAGAAAAAATTAGCCAGGCATGGTGGCACATGCTGTAGCCCCAGCTACTCGGGAGGCTGAGGCAGTAGGATCACTTGAGACCATGAGTTTGAGGTTGCTGTGAGCCAGGCTGACATCACGACACTCTCGCCCAGGCAACAGAGTGAGACTCTGTCTCAAAGGAAAAAAAAAAAAGAGTATTGTTTACTCACAATTTCCAATTCCTCTCCTCTCATTGTCTGTAGAGCCTATTCCAATCAGATCATGGCCCCAATCAATCACTGAGACAATATGCTATGTTCAGCAATAGTCTCTACTTTGCTTAATTCAACGGTCAAGTCTATGTCCTCATATTACCTGAACTATGAACAACACTTGACATACCTGATTATTTTTTTTATTCTGAAATATGCAGAAAAGTGCATAAAATGTATTTATTTAAACAACTAATTACAACCACACATACATCTAGGTGAAGAAATGGAACATTACTTGGACCCTGAAAGCCTCCTTGTGTGCCTCTGATAATAAACCTCTACCTGCCTCCACCCCCAAAGGTAACTATTATCTTGACATCTGTGGTGATGATTTCCTTTCCTTTTTGATGGCTGCACCAACTAAGTAATGCATTTCTAAGCAACATAGCTTAGTTTTGCCTGTTTCCATTCAACTTCCAGTGAATGGAATCATATAACATGCATCCTCCTGTGTCCACACCGATAGTTGTTGTCAGGTATTAAAACTTTTGCCAATATGCTGAGTGTGTAAAGGCACCTCACTGTGCATTTAATGTGCAACTATCTAATGAGATTAACATTATTTTTCATATATTTACTGGCCATATATTCAGCTTTCCTTTACTTGCTTATAAAAAATATCACAGCAAATAAAATACTTTGTCTTTAAAAGAATGAAAAGGTAATTCAACAAAAAGGAGTGTAAGAAAGGGTTGAGGCTACTGAATAATGAAAATAGGGTAGATTGTGCAACATAAAATTTTAAGACAGAACATATGGTCAAACTGAGAAAAGAAGTCAAATTGAGATGAATGGGCATCATGCATATTACCATATTCTTCCTCAGCTGCAACATTCTCCTGCAGTTTGCTTGTTATTCACCTGTGTTTGTTTCTTCTGCTTACTTGCTACTTGATGATACAAAACATCAGCATGCTGAGTAAAATGGCATAAGAACCAATATAACCTCAGTTAAATTCACATCATTCTCCTACCTATTTGCCAATCACATATGAACTTATCTGCATTGCAGAAATAAATGTACCAGAACAGACAGTATCTTTTCTGATTTTTTTGCCTGTTTTATTAAAAATGGTCTTTTTATGACAGAAGTTCTTAATTTTAATGAAGTCAAATTTATCAGTCCTTTCCTTTGTAGCTAATGGTTTCTGAGTCTAGTTGAAAAAATACTTTCCCAAGGCCATGGAGATATTCTATGTTCTTTTCAAAAAGCATTACAACTTTGCCTTTCACACCTAGGATTCTGATACACTAAAATAGAGTGGGGAGGGGCTGATGGGAGGCACCAGTCCAATTTCCTTTTTTTCCAAATGACTTTTCAAAATGACTTATTGAAAAGTCAATTATTTCCCCCTGTGATCTGGCATAGCACTTCTGTCAAAGAAACATTTATATAAGATTGAGCATCTACTCCTGGGCTTTCTGTTACATTCCATTTTTCTACTGACTATTCCTGTACTATTAACGGTGTTATAATTATTCTATTTTCATGACAAATCTTGATATATAATAAAGCAAGTACACCCTATCTTGTTTTTTCTATTCATGGTCTTTCCATGTAAATTCTAGAATCAGATAAACAGGCTAAAAAGGCTGAAATTTTTAAGGAAATAGATTGAATCTATTAATAAATTTGAGGAGAACTCACATCTTCACCATACTGAGTCTTTAACTCAAGGACAAGAAATCTCTACCAATATACTTAGTTCTTCTTGAGTGTTCCTTAATTTTATCCTATATAGCTGTAATCCCCAACCCCTGGACCAGTACCAGTCTGTGGCCTGTTAGGAACCAGACCACACAGGAGGAGATGAGCGAAGATTATTTACAGCCGCTCCCCATCACTCACATCATTGCATAAGCTCCGTTAGATCAGCAGCAACATTAGATTCTCATAGGAACGTGAACCCTACTGTAAATTGCACATGTGAGGGATCTAGGTTGTGCATTCCTTATGAGAATCTAATGCCTGATGATCTGAGGTGGAGCTGTGGCTGTGATGTGGGAACGGCTTGACTGCACAATAAATGCAATGTGCTTGAGACATCCTGAAACCATCCTTCTCACCCCCCAGTCCGTGGAAAAATTGTCTTCCATGAAATCAGTCCCTGGTGCCAAAAAGGCTGGGGACTGCTGCTATAGAGGTCTTATACTTCTTTAGAGGTTAATTCCTACATATTTCAAATATTTATATGCTATTATAAATAATATCTTTTTGTAAATTTTCATTTTTCTAATTGTTGATGGTATAAAAGATATAACTTACATACAATAGAATGCACTAATTCTAACAGTATTAATTCTGTGAGTTTTGGGAAACATCACCTCCAAAAGTTTTCTTGGGCCCCTTTGCAATCTCCCACCCTGTGGCAGTTACTAATCTACTGTCACTATAGTTTTGCCTTTAATCTCATATAAGTGGAATAATACATTAATTCAATTCCACTAGTTGTTTGTGTCTAGCTTCTTTAACTTAGCACAATGCTTTGAAATTCACTTAGATGTTATTCAATTTCTTTTTACATGTAAGATCATGTTGTCTGTGAACAGAGATCATTTTAATTCTTTTCCTAGTTAGATGACTTTTATTTCTTTTTCTTATCTGATTATTCTGGCTAGAATTTCTAGTACTATGTTGAATAGTAGTGGCAAGAGTGGGCATCCTTACCTTGTTGCCTGATCTTAGAGGAAAAGCTTTCATTCTTTCCCTGTCAAGCATAATGGTAGCTGTGGGCTTTTCCTATACAGCTTTTACATTGAGGTAGTTTCCTTCTACTTCTAATTTGTTGAGTTTTTTTTTAAATCATGAAAGGGTACTGAATTTCATCAAATGCTTTTTCTGCATTGATTGAGATGTTAATGTGCTGAACCATCCTTGTATTCCAGGCATAAATCCCACTTAGTCGTGATGTATGTTTCTTTTAATAAAATACAATATAATTCATTGCTAGTATTTATTTTAGGATTTTTGTATCAATATTCATCAGGGATATTGGTCTGTAGTTTTCTGTGTCTTTGTCTGGTTCAGGGTAATGAAATTGAATGAGTTTGGGCGTGTCCCCTTCTCTTCTATTCTTTGGTAGAGTTTGAGAAGGATTGGTGTTAAATGTTTGGTAGAATTCTCCACTGAAGCCATCTGGTCTTGGGCTTTTTTTCTTTGTTGGGAGGTTTTTGATTACTGCTTCAATCTCCCCACTAGTTATAGGTCTGTTCAGATTTTTTTATTTCTTCATGATTCAGTCTTGCTAGGTTTATGGTTCTCGAAATGTATCCACTTCTTTTAGGTTATCCTAGGTTATATGTTGGCATGTAATTGTTCACAGTAGTCTCATAATTCTTTATATTTCTGTGACATCAGTTGATTCCTCTTTCTTTTTTTTTTTTTTTTTTTTGAGGCAGAGTCTCGTTCTGTTGCCCAGGCTAGAGTGCCATGGTGTCAGCCTAGCTCACAGCAACCTCAAACTCCTGGGCTCAAGCGATCCTCCTGCCTCAGCCTCCCAAGTAGCTGGGACTACAGGCATGTGCTACCACGCCCGGCTAATTTTTTATATATTTTTTTTAGTTGTTCAGCTAATTTCATTCTATTTTTAGTAGAGATGGGGTCTCGCTCTTGCTCAGGCTGGTCTCGAACTCCTGACCTTGAGCCATCCTCCCGCCACAGTCTCCCAGAGTGCTAGGATTATAGGAGTGAGTCATCGTGCCCGGCCCTCTTTCATTTCTAATTTTAGAATTTAAGTCTTTTTTTTCTTAGTCTAGCTAAGAGTTTTTCAATTTTATTGACCTTTTCAAAAAAACAATTCCTACTTTTGATGATTTTTAAAATTGTTTTTCTATTCTCTATTCAATGTATCTCTGTGCTGGTTTTTACTATTTCCTTCCTTCTGCTGACTTTGTGTTTTGTTTGTTCTTTCTAGTTCCTTAAGGTATAAGATTAGGTTGTTGATTTGGTATTTTTCTTCTTTTTTAATATAAGTGTTTATTGCTAAAAACTTTCCTCTTAGTACTGCTTTCACTGCATCCTATAAATTTTGGTAAGCTGTATCTTTGTTTTATTTGTCTCCAGATATTTTTTAAATTCTCTTATGATTTCTCCTTTGACCCACTAATTTTTTTAAGAGCACACGGTGTAATTTCCACATATTTGCACATTTTCCTGTTTTCCTTCTGCTATTAATTTTAGTTTCATTCCATTATGGTCAAAGAAGATACTTTGTAAAATTTAAATTTTAAATTTGTTAAGACTTGTTTTGTGGCCTAACATGGTTTACCATGGGGAATGTTCCATGTACAGTGGATAAGAATGTATATTCTGCTGCTATTGGGTAGAATGTTACCTGTATGTTTGTTTGTACATTTGTATGTCTGTATCTGTATGTCCATTTCGTCTATAGTGTTGTTCAAGCCCTCTGTTTCCTCATTCATCTTTTGCAGTTTCTATTCAATTTCCTTTTATTTCTGACAGGTATCCATTGTATGGATGTACCAAAATTTGATTATCCATTCACCAATGAGGGACATTTGGGTTGTTTCCAAATTTGGGCTATTATAAATAAAGCTGTTATGTAATTTACAAGTCTTTGGGTAGACATATATTTAAATTCATGTGGAGTTAATACCTAGGAGTGAAATTGCTGGGCCATATGATAAGTGTATGTTTAACTTTATAAGAGAATGCCACATTATTTTCCAAAGTAAATGTACCACTTTGCATTCCCACCAGCAATATATGAGAGCTGCAGTTTATTTACATTAGTATTTCTATGTAGGAATTCTTTTCTAAAGTTTCTCAGAAAATTTACTTTTTCTAAATCCCAAGAAAAATCAATTACTAGAGAAAATGAGAAAAAAAGTATTGTAATTCTCCTGTGTGAATTCAAGCTTAACAATGTGACATAGAGACATTACTGGCTTAAAAGAAATCAAATGGTACCAATTGAAAGTAAGAGAAGGAAACACTGAAAAGTAGTATCAAATGTTAAGGTCCATCACCTAAGTGTCCATCAACAGATGAATAAAGAAAATGTGGTACATATACACAATGGAATATTATTCAGCCACGAAAACAAATGAAATCCTGTCATTTGCAATAACATGGATGGAATTGAAGAACATTATGTTAAGTGAAATAAGCCAAGCACAGAAAGACAAATCTCGCATGTTCTCATTCATATGTGGGGCTAAATATTAAAATAATTTATATTATGGAGACAGAGAGAAGAATGATGGTTACCTGAAGCTAGGAAGGGAAGCAGGTAGGGGAGGACAAAGTGGGGATAGCTAATGGGCACAAAAATATGATTAATTAGATAGAATGAACAATATTGATAGCACAACCAAAGTGACTATAGTCAACAATAAGCTGTGGTATAATATAAAATAACTAGAAGAGTGGAATTAGAATGTTCCTAACAGAAAGAAATGATAAATGTTTGAGGCAATGGATATCCCAATTATCCTGATTTGATTATTACACATTATATGCCTGTATCAAAACAGCACATGTACCCTATAAATATATACAACTATTATGTACCTGTAATAATTAAAAATAAAAATTTTTTTTTTTTTTTTTGGGAGACAGAGTCTCACTCTTTTGCCCTGGCTAGAGTGCCGTGGCATCAGCCTAGCTCACAGCAACCTCAAATTCCTGGGCTTAAGCAATCCTTCTGCCTCAGCTTCCCAAGTAGCTGGGACTACAGGCATGTGCCACCATGCCTGGCTAATTTTTCCTATATATTTTTAGTTGTCCAGATAATTTCTTTGTATTTTTTTTACTAGAGACGGGGTCTCGCTGTTGCTCAGGCTGGTCTCGAACTCCTGACCTCGAGCGATCCTCTCGCCTCCGCCTCCCAAAGTGCTAGGATTACAGGCGTGAGCCACCGCGCCTGGCCAAAAAAAATATTTTTTTTTAAAAAAGAAAAAATGTTAAGGTTGATCAGATAAAGACAAATACCACATTTTCTCATGAGTAGGAGCTAAATTATGTGTACACATGAAAAAAGAGTGTGGAATGATGTATGACGGAGATGGGGAGGATTGGTGGGGGTGGGGGGGTGGATGGTGGGAAGTTGCTTGCTGGGTACAATGTGCGTTGCTCCAATGATGGATGCACCGAGGGCTCTGACTTCACCACAATGCAATATATCATTGTAGCAAAACTCCACTTGCACCCCATAAATATAAACAAATTAAAAAAACATTAAAAACAAACAAACAAAAATGTTAAGGTTGACATCTCCAGGAACCAGGACAGATGCATGTTAAAGAACAGCAGTCACAACATGCTCAAGTCAGTCTTACTTGCAGCTGTTCCCATAAGTGTGTGCTCATGCTAGTGGTGGGTCTTTCTTACAAATACAATACTAATAAGATTATATGTGTATTATACTTTGTATAAATCCTGTGAGTGTGTTCCAGGAAATAACAAGTTCGGAGGCTAAGTCAGTCCTTAAATTGGCAGTTTCAACGCACGACTCTGTGTAATGCTGTTAACCATGCTGAGAGATCTGAATGTTAGGTTATTTGAATACTATATCCAATAATATTCTCTGACATTTTCCACTGTTTTGAGTATTTGCCCTGAGCTTCAGTGCTTTGTAAATGCTTTAACAAAAGAAATGCAAAGAGAAGAAGTGAACGCTGTCCTAAACACTCCAACATGAAATCAGAAACTGATCTAAAGATCTCAAATAAAAGCAATAGAAATGGCAAACCAAAATCAGGAGAAGCAGATAAAATATTTTTATCATTAAAAAAGAAAATAAGATTATATGAAGCAAAATACATCATGACGCCCAATTTGAAGATGCTTTTGGACACACTCTTGCTATACTCATGAATATCAATGCAAAATGAAATAGTTTTTTTCTATGTCTGGAATATCTGTCACCAAACAAAGATCAAAACCATCAGATAATGCAATTGATGCTTTGTGCTTTAATATTTCATTTTAGGAATGAAAAATTCAAATAGTAAACATGTGTGTGATTATTTTTCAAACTTTTACATGATTTTTATTAGGCATTTATTTTGTGTTAATGTTTCCCTCTTTTAAGACTTTCTATTATCAAATGTCTGTATAAAGTAGAGATCACTTAAAATGGCATTAAAATATTATATTAGTGCATAATAATAATAAGCCATCATTACTGCCGTAACAGTCAAGTGCAGCAGTTATTTAGGCTCTCAATGTACTAGGTTCATTGGCACTTCTTCACAATCAACCACAGGCGATATTGTGATTTGTGATACTACAGCTTGTCATGAATTACAAGCATTGGAAGAAACTTGGCACTGCGTTCAAGACCAAGAACACAACCAAAATCAATCTTGAAATCCCTTCTTGAAGAGTCTGTCTCTCGGGACTACTACCAGTACCAATTCTGTACCAATAAGGATCCAGACAGCAGGGAGAATCCACATGGAAATTTGAACACGAAGGTTTAACATACAGAATTATTAACAATTTACAGGGAATTAACTAATTGGGAATAAAAGAGAACTCTAAAGAATATCGCCCTAGAGCTGAGGGAGAATACCCAAGTAAGGAACAAACTTGAAAGGGAAGGATCCTCTCAAAGTCTGGCATTCAGATCTCATCAAAGAGGTTGTGGTGAAAGCCCACGGATAGTGGAGAATTCTGCTGGGTTGTAGCTGGTTCATAGTCAATGGGGTTAAAGCCGGCAGGCACAGAACTGACCGGGGTACCAATGAAATTTACCAGCAAGCTGCCTTTGGTGTGGTGGATGGTTTGTTTATTTGTTTGTTTAACAGAAAACCAGCTAAGACACAGATTGGACTTGCCAGAAACCCACAGGAAAACTGGTTTGCAGGGCATGTTGCTGAAATCTAGGGGAATAGCTGGGGTGTCCATAGAACTCACCAGGAAACTGCTAGGAAGTCAGCTGGTACACTGGTGGTACTGATGAAGCCACCTATAAGGGTGTTGTTGAACTTGCTGCTGAGAAGCTTCCCACAGCTGCGCCACTAAACTTGCCACCGGACACTGACTGCTAGGGTACTGCTGAAACTTCCTGGGTGTCTTTTTGCATAGCAGGAGCAAAAAGAAAAGACACATTGGAACCAGGAAAAGAAGCCTCTTCTTTCTCCAGTATCCTTCCTATGCCCTCTACTGACAAAGCTTAATAGTGTGCCAGTGGACAGGAGAGAAATGTTACAGTATAACAAGTAGGCCAAAAAGAGTAGATTTAAAGTCAAGAGGCAATGAGTGAAAAACAGCAGACTAGTTTTCTGAGAGATTCTATTATGAACAGAAGTTAAGTTTTGTCAAATGATTTTTCTGTATCAATTGAGACGATCATTTAGTTTTTCTTTTCCTAGTCTAATACTATATTAATTTTCGAATGTTATACAAACCTTGTGAACCCCACTTGGTCGTAATGTATTGTCCTTTTTTATATTTCTATATATTGATTTGCTAAAATATTATTAAGGATTTTTTTTTTTTGAGAAAGGGTCTTGGTCTGTTGCCAGACTGGAGTTCAATGGTGTGATTACATACAGCTCATTGTAACCTCAACTCCTGGGCTCAAGGGATCTTCCTGCCTCAGGCTCCCAAGTAGCTGGGACTACAGGTGCACGCCACCATATTCCTTATTATACACTTAAAATCTGTAGGATTTTTAGTGATGCCACCTCTATCATTCCTGATATTGTTAATTTGTGTTTTCTCTCTTTATTCCTGAGCAGCCTAGCTAGAAGTTTATCAATTTTATTGAGCTCAAAGAACCAGCTTTGGGTTTCATTGATTTTGTCTATTTTCTATTTCATTGATTTCTGATCTTTATTATTAATATCTCCTTCCTTCTCCTTAATTTGGGGTTACTTTGTTCTTCTTTTTTTCAGATTCTTAAGGTTGAAGTTTAGATTATTGATTTGAGATCTTTATTATTTTCTAATATGAGCATGAGATAAGTTTCCATCTAAACACTACTTTAGCCAGATCCTACAAATTTTTATATATTTGTGTTTGATATGTCTTGATATGTTCATATATGTGATATTTTGTCATTTCCCATGTGATTTATTCCTTCACTCAGAGGTTATTTAGGCATGTGCTATTTAATTTCTAAATTTCTTTCTGTTAATAATTTCTAATTCAGAGGAAGGAAATCACAGAGCACGTAAACAGGTGGAAAACCATACCATGCTCGTCGATAGGAAGAATCAACATTGTTAAAATGTCTATACTACCCAAAGTGATCTACAGATTCAATGCAATCCCTATTAAATTACCAATATCATTTTTCACAGATATAGAAAAAATAATTTTACGCTTTGTATGGAACCAGAGAAGACCCCGTTTAACAAAAGCAATTCTAGGCAATAAGAACAAAATGGGAGGTATTAATTTACCAGACTTCAAACTATACTACAAGGCTGTGGTTATTAAAACAGCTTGGTATTGGCACAAGAGCAGGGAGGGACACAGACCAGTGGAACAGAATCGAGAATCCAGATATAAAACCATCTTCATATAGCCATCTAATCTTCAACAAAGCAGACAAAAACATACTCTGGGGAAAAGAATCCTTATTCAAAAAATGGTGCTGGGAAAACTGGATAGCCACATGTAGAAGACTGAAA
>CM052444.1:7700766-7753261 GCA_028533085.1 Varecia variegata | reverse complement strand
CACCATCAAATTGGTTTCACTGATCATCACCTAAGAGCACATTCAGGAATAATATTGATGGGGTGTCGGGCAGATGGGGGGGGGAGGGGATAGATGTATACATACATGAGTGTGATGCGCACTGTCTAGGGGATGGACATGTTTGAAGCTCTGACTCGGGGGCGTGGGGAGCAAGGGCAATATACGTAACCTAAACTTTTGTACCCCCACAATATGCTGAAATAATAATAGTAAATAATAATAATAATTTCTAATTCAATTATATTATGGCCAGATAACATGTTTTATATTATTTAAATGCTCTTAAATTTATTGAATCTTGTTTTGTGGTCCAGAATATGTTCTATATTTGTAAATGTTTCACATACACTAGAAAGAATACGTATTCTGCTGCTTTCGGGTGGCATGTTCTAATAAATAGCAATTAGGTCAAATTGGTTGAAAGGGCTGTTCGTGTTTTCTATCACCTTACTGAATTTTTACTTCTTTATTCTTTGTTCATTTTTGAAGGATATTTTTGTTGTATACAGAAATCCAGGTTGGCATTTTTTTACTTGTAGCATGTTAAAGATGTCATTTGATGTACTCTGGATTGTACTGTTTCTGTGGATAAGTCTATAGTCATTCTTTGTTCCCTTGCATGTAATACGCTCCCCCCTCTGTCTGCCTTTTGCATTTTTTTTCTTAAAAAATTATTTTATTTTATTATTTTATTTTTGAGAGACAGGGGTCTTAGTATGTTACTCAAGCTAGACTTGAATTCCTGGGCTCAAAAGATGCTCCTCACCTCAGCCTCCTGAGTGGCTAGGACTACAGGCGTGCACCACCGCACCCGGCAGCATTTTGTTTTTATCACTGGTTTTCAGCAACTAGATTATGATGTACCCTGGTGTGGTTTTCTTTTTGTTTCGTCTGCTTGGGGTCTGCTGAGCTTCTTAGATATGTGGGTTCATAGTTTTCATCAAATTTGCAAAAATTTCAGCCACTATTTCTTCAAGTATTTTTTCTGCTTCCTCCACTTAGGCTTGATATTTTTCCATAGCGCAATATAAACAGATCATAGTCCTGTTCTATGTTTCAATGTCTGAAAATAGCTGTTACATATATTTTGTCCCAGTTTCTCAGTTTTAATGACAAGAGGGTAAAACCAGTTATGGTACTGGTACTCTATGGCAGAAGAAGAAATCTTTCTTTCAACCTCTCTCTTTTTTTGTTCAAAAAATTTTTACTTTTTCAGTCTTTTCCTTCACTGTGCTTCAGTTTGATTAGTTTGTATTGCTATGTGTTAAAGTTCATGGATCTTTTCTTCTGCAGTTTCTAATCTGCTGTTAAGCCCATCCAGTGAATTTTTTAAGTTACACTTAGCTCTTTTTTATTTTTTATTTTTGTTTTTTTGAGGCAGAGTTTTGCTTTGTTGCCCGGGCTAGAGTGAGTGCCGTGGCATCAGCCTAGCTCACAGCAACCTCAAACTCCTGGGCTTAAGCGATCCCACTGCCTCAGCCTCCCGAGTAGCTGGGACTACAGGCATGTGCCACCATGCCCGGCTAATTTTTTCTATATATATTTTAGTTGGCCAGATAATTTGTTTCCATTTTTAGTAGAGACGGGGTCTCACTCTTGCTCAGGCTGGTCTCGAACTCCTGACCTCGAGCGATCGGCCTGCCTTGGCCTCCCAGAGTGCTAGGATTACAGGCGTGAGCCACCGCTCCCGGCCTTAGCTCTTTTTTATATATTTCATTTTCTCTTCATTATATTGATGTTGTCCATCCTCATGCATATTTATAATAATTCTGAAATTCCTGGTATAATAATGCCATTATCTGTGTCATTTCTATTTCTTTTTTTCCATCAGCTGACTTCTCTTTGACTATGAGTCACATTTTCCTGGGTTTTTTGCATGTCTAGTAATTTTTCATTAGATGCTGGACACTGTAAATATTATGTTATTCAGTGTCTCCTTTTTTTTTGTCTTCCTTTAAAGAGTCTTTCTTTCCTTTCCTTTCTTTCTTTGCTAGCCTTCAAGTTGCATCCATATCTGCTTGATCCTTTTGGGGATTGCTAAATTAAGCCTGTTAAAGTGGGCCTAGAGGAGCTTAATCTATGACTATTTTAGCCCTACTAGTAAGGCAGGACTCTTCTGGGATTTCTCCACTCAGGCTGATTAGAACTCAAATGTCTCCCAGTCCTGTGTAAGCTCTAGGAACTGTTAACCTTACAGCTCCCAGAGAGGTTTTTTTTTTCTTTCTTTCGAGACAGGGTCTCACTCTGTCACCTATGCTGGAGTGCAGCAATATGATCACAGCTCACGCAGCTGCGAACTCCTGGGCTCAAGGGAGCCTCCTGCCTCAGCCTCCCAAGTGGCTAAGTATTACAGGCATGCACACCATGCTTGGCTAATCTTTCTCACTTTTTTTGTAGAGACAAGGTCTTGTTATGTTGTCAAGCTATCTTAAACTCCTGGCCTCAAGTGATCCTCCTGCCTCTGCTTCCCAAAATGCTGAGATTATAGACTTAAGCCACTGCACCCAGACCCAGAGAGTTCTTTGTTTGGCTTTGTGGATTCTGGTCCTACACACTCTTAGCTTAGTACTTTGCAACAGACTCAAGGGGGTGCCCTCGCAGGTTGCTTTAACTTTTTTTCTTTATAGCTGTCTCCTCTCTGACATTTGTACTTCAAATTCAAGATAGAATTTGAATTCTATCAGTCTTCTTGAACTCAGATTTCTGTCCCCTCAACTCAGGGTCCAGAACCTGCATGGGCTCTCCCTTCCTGTGCTGTGGTCCAGAAAGTGCCACTACGTAGAAAGTTGAGGAAATCATATGAATCCTTTGTGTGCAGTCTCCTTTTCTCTTCTCTCAGGGATCACAGTTCTTTTCCACCTACAGTCCAATATCTGACAACAGTAGAAGCTTCTTTCTCTCTCTTTCTATTTTGTTGCTCAAATTGTGTCGGGTTTCTGTAACATCTTCCAAATGGCTTCTCTGTCCTTCTGTTATGTCCCTATAATTTTTAAAGCATTTATATACTTCCTGGTACAATTAGATGATCCAAGCTTATCTTGTACTTTCCTTGCCTAAAATCTAGAATCAGAATTTTCTCCAAGGAGACCTGGAATCTTTTAGTAAAGAATGACATTTAGAGGCCAGATGTGTCCATTCAGTATGCTACCTACTAATGATGTGTCATTGTTTCTAGGTTCCTAGAGGGATTTTTGGACACTTCAGTTTGTGGGTAAGTTAAGAAGTCCTGTTAAGATTTGAAAGGGCTGCAGCTGCTTGGACCCTATGAACTGAAACTAAATAAATTATAGCTTCTTTCTAGGACAAAACCTCACACTGAGGAAACTGCAAAACTGGGACAAAAGTAAATTTTTAAAAATCCTAGTGAAAGTGGCAGAGGGCAGTAAAGAAGACTGAACTTAGAAAGTACAAGTACATATTTTTATTATCTTATTTTAAAGGGAAGAGGAAGCTCTAGAGCTATGAAACTAAAAACGTTATATGGAGACACCCCATGCAGGAAAATACCAAGTTACTTATAATGGAATGAAAATCAGATTGTTACCAAACTTTTTGAGAGTAACATTTTATGCCAGAAAACAATTAGATGATTGACCAATATATTTAAGATAGTCAAGGGAAAAATATGAGCCAAAAATTTCATATCCATCCAAATAAACTATTAAAGTATAAAGGTCACAAGCAAACTGCTAAGATGATCCTGTGAGTCTTTCCTGGGAAATCTAGTAGAGAACAAGCTTTAGACAACTACAATTATTGAAAAATAACAATACAAAGTTGTTATTCAAAAATAACAACCACAATTATTGAAAAATGACAACACATTTAATGGTTAGATAAAATATGTATTTACCCACAGAATAAAGAATAAATGATGATTATGAAAGGGAGACTATACAGTCTAACGTAATGGCTTATTGCTTTGCCAATATACATATAGCTCAATTATCTAAGAAACAAAAACAAAAAAAAGCAGAGTAAGAATGAGGAAAGAATATGCCAAGTAGTATAAACTTACTGATTACTTTATATTTTAGGGGAGTAAAGAGATACTACTTCAAGTCAGATGGTAAAAAAGAGGGAGGGAAGGAAGAAGAGATGACTAGATAATTTTAATATTACTCATAGCAGGGACAAAAGCAAAAAAAGGGAGAAGGGGGAACACAGAGTATTATATAAAGGCATAAAGGTAACCATTAGAATAAAGATACAAGCTTTCCTAAAAACAGAGATCAAATAAAATAGACTACATATTGAAAGGCTTTTTATATAAAAGACTTATACACAGTAAAATACAAAACATGACAGAACTGAGGCTAAAGATACTGATCACGTCAATAAATATAAAGAGAAACCTTGGCTATTGAGTAAAGTCTAGAACTATGTGTAAAACAAAGAGATTCAGAAACTTTAAAAATAAAAAGACAAAGATATATCAAGGAAATGCAAATTAAAAAGAAGGCAGAAGTTGCAATCCTGAAATCTGACAATGTAAATTTATGGGAGGAAATCACATATAAGGAGTTAGATTTAAAAATAAAAAATATTTTATATGATGCTAAGGAGTTTGAACTTTATCTTGCAGTCAATGGGAGTCTTTGAAGGACAAACTATATAGACGGACAAGAATAGATGTGCACTTTAAAGATGAACTGAACTGAAGTAACATGAGAGGCAGGAGATCCAGTTAGAATGGGAGGAGGGGATAAACACTGCCTGAGTGCCTATTCCAGGCCAAGGGGTTTACATACATGTTCTCATTTTAATTCTAGTGACAACTGTATGAGATGAGTCTTGCTATTCTCATTTTATATATGGAGATAATGAGCCTTAGGAACATTAAGCAACTTGCCCAAGTAAAGCAGCTAGTAAGATGCTAGAGCCAAGATTTTGACCTTAGTTTTACCTAGATCTTTGCCACTACATAATGCTACTTGTCATTTAAAAAAAAAAAAAAAAATATATATATATATATATATAGTCCAAGCAAGAAAGAGTGAGGGTTTAAGTAAGTGCAGAAGGATAGATATTTAAAAACACAGTTAGGAAGGCTTGATGATAGACTAGTTACAAGATTAAACAATAAGAAAAAGAAATCTAGAATTCCAGAACCATTATGAAAGCTAGTATCCACAAGGAGTTACAAACGTATTGAAAAGGGAAACAAAGCAGAATGTCCTTACATGTCCTTTTATTTTGCACTGCCTTTTATTCCTTCCCAGACTTGTACTAACTAAAGCCAAAACTTAAGCATGTATGATTTCTCGTTATATGTTAAAAAAAAAAAAAAAATACCATTACAGCAATAACCAGGTCCTCTGAAAACTACTAAGACTGTAATAGATCCATCAACATCTAGATAAAAATCCAAAATGGATTACAACAAAGAAGGCAAAGTAAGCTTCTTTTTTTTCTTCTTTTTTTTATTTGTTGGAGAAGGGGCAGATTTTAAAACTAGTAATATTCTAATAAAATACTTGTCCTCAGTATACAAGCCACTGTGAGCTAAAAAGTCTTTTTACTGCATAGGCTTTAGAAATTGATTCATAGGAATAAAATCTAGTTAACATATAAATATATATTAAATTCTAGTCATTGCTTTTTAAAAGTCACAATATAGAATCTTCTAATTTTCCTACTTTTAAAAACAAAACTTCTGAGGTCCTTTGAAAATTTTTCTCCTTATCCAATTTTTGTTTCATTCTTGTCCCCAGCTTAGTCTTCACAATTTCATGAGAGAGACTCTATTGAGTTGTTTCTTCTTTTTTTTGAGTTACTTATAGATATTTTCTTAGTTAAGTAAGGACATTTCTCTCTCATTTCTTTTATTCATCACATACTTACATGGAATGGTTCTCAAGTAGAGATTATCTCTGATCACTTGCTGCAGTTTGTGGTCAATTGATCCCTTTTGAAACTGAAGACTCAGGTAATGCCGCAAATCTTTGTTAATGACTTTGCCTACAAAGAAAACCACAGAAAACAAAACATAAGTGTTAGATATCCAGTTAAATATAGAAACTAGTGATTGAATATCCTTAAACCACTTAACTATAAACAGGAAAAAGAAATAAGAATATTTTACTAAAAAGAATATAACTAACACAAATTATTAGTATTACAATTATTAAAATAAGCACTTGCAATATAATGTGGGTATAATTTTACATGATAGGAGAGGGAGAAGATATAGGTCAGAGAATGTGACACACATTCAAGGTAATTTCAGTTAGTTCCATGG
Organism: Varecia variegata; assembly: GCA_028533085.1. Lineage (NCBI taxonomy): Eukaryota > Metazoa > Chordata > Mammalia > Primates > Lemuridae > Varecia > Varecia variegata. Next base: position 7,746,999 of record CM052444.1, on the reverse strand, counting down.
CTTTAAATATCACCTATATAATGATAACGTCCAGATTTATATGTCTCATTCCCTGATCTATCTCCACCAAGCTCCAAATTCTTCAAACTCATTCATATATTAATATATAGTAGATATACTTGGAAGTCAAATAAGCACCTTAAATTTAAGATAGTCAAAAACAGCTTAATTCCACCCTCCCCCAATGTTTTCCTCTGCCCCAATTTTCCCTATCTTTAGGAAGCACCATTATCCTGTAGAACAATCTCCAAATCTAGAAGTCATCCTTGATTTCTCCTTTTCACTTCTATCCCTTATATCCAATCCATTAGCAACTTTTGTCAGTTCTACCTCTAAAACATATTCCACTCTTCTCCACTTCCACTGTTACCACATTAATCTAAGCCACCATCATTTCTCATCTGGAATTCTGTAGCAGCCTTCTAAGCAGCATCCATTCTTGCATCCCTCCTGCCCCCACCACTCACACAACAGCCAGGATAAGACTTAAAATATAAATCCAATAATTACTACTCTATTTAAAGCCCACAATGACTTCTTGTTGCACTTGGAATAAAATCCAAACTCCTGTCCCAGGCCTAGAAAGCCCTACATGTTCTGACCATCTCTGACCCTAACTTGTTCACTCTTCCCCCTCTCAAATTATGCTCCACGTATGCTTGGCCATCTTTCTCATCTTTGAAAAGGCCAAACCGGGCCCTACCTCAGGGGCTTCTACCTATCATTAGATCAAACAAGCATTTTCTGTCTACTTGCTTCACTCCTAGATAAAATGTGAATAAATAAAAGAGTCAAAGATTTTCTATTATTTGTAAAGAAAATGGGAGATAAACAGGGAATATTAGGGCTCTCAAAATAAATATTAAGCAGAAAAATAAGGGATTGCAGAAATGTGATAGCAGTCAATCTGTAGTAAGGGTTGAACTTAAAATGAAAATCAAAGCTGTCCAAACACTATTCATTAAACAAGACTTCAGATAATTAGAAAAGATCAATCCTAAGACAAAATTGATTATTGAATAAGAAAGGACTAGTTGATTGAAGTACACTCTTCATTTTACTTGGAGCAACATGCTTACCACAAGCTTAGATAAACCAAATACTACAAATCAGTTCTATTATTCTATTATTAGACAATGTTATATTTCTTTTCACCTCTTTTGCTTTTTTCTTACATGTATAAATAATCATAACCTATGTAAGAAGGTGTTAATATAAGCAGGAAATCAGAGTGTTTCTAAAGTTTAGAGATAACATTCAGACCCTAAACTAATAAACACAAATCAAAAAAAGTCCTTCTTTTGCCTTGCCAAAAATAGATGCCAAGCAAGGGGGGGAACCTTTGTGATTAAAGAAAATAAAGCTGAAAGATATTTTCAGGGACAAATATAGAAGAATCCCTGGTCCCATTAATCCAAGTCTAATTTAGATAAAATTATATTATTTCATTTTTTATTTATATCACAGTACTTGTCCATTATTGGGTAGAAGAAAAGCTTAATTTATAATCAACACTATACAGACTCATTGCTTATTGAACAAAAATATACCCAATGAGTTAAGTAAAGTATTTTAAAAATTAGGTAAAAGGTGCCTCAGATGCTTTGTAAATATTATACAAAGTTTTGGTGGATTGCTATATAGATGCTTAAAAGTACTTTTTGATATTTGGGGGCATTTGGTTAGGGTTTTTGAATAGACAGAGAATTACTACTGTTTTTTTCCCATTTAAAAATCATATAGGCTCCAATATCCAAAAAACTGCCATACAATATATTTTTAGGAAAAGACTTAATTTGGATAAAAATAGATGTATATATAAATATAGCTCGGCTGGGGGAAAAGTCTGTAACTGAAACCTCAATCATATAAATAAATCCAGGCACTCAAGTTTCAACATATAAATCCTTAGTCAAAAGTACTCATAACTACAAATCATACTTTCTGAATATATGCAAATTAATATTCACCCCCAGTTCTCTTTGGAGAATCTGTGTATAAAGTAACTGGCTATTATTCTGATAACCTTGTGGCATGCTGGCATGGGTGTGGCCATGCAAGCAGCTGTAAATCAATTTAATTACCAATATTTCATCATCTTTGCCAAGAGGATAGTCAAGGAAATTTTGTCAACCACTTGGATAAAGTCAAGATACAACATGTCTTTACTATTTCCCAATCTAGTAGTAATTATAAAACTGAAAAAAAAAATCAGGTGTGCTTGGCATGTCTTGTTCTTACGAATTCACATTGATTTATGATGATCATCCCATTATCTTCTAAATGCTTACAAAATTTTATTTTTTTATAATCTCTTCAAATTTTGCCACAGCTTAAGTTAGGACATTGGACTTAAGTTTTCACAATATACATTACTCCTTTTTGGAAACTGGGATGTCTGTCTTTCTCCAGTCTCCTGGCACTTCCCATATTCTTGGAGACTTTGGAAAAAGTACTGACAATAACCCTGAGATTATATCTGAGTCCCTTCAACTCCTGGGAGATAATTCACTTGAGTCTTGAAAACTTAAATTCACTTGAAGTGAATGATACTTTTACTATTTTCTCTTCTTTTGATTTAATTTCCCCTTTCAGATTATTTGTTCTACCTTTTGCTCTTGGAAAAGTAATTCTGCTATTTCAAAATTTTAGAAGCTAGTAAGAATAGTATAGGTCTGATTTCTGCCTGGAAACAGCTAACATTAAGAATACCTTTTTCAGACAGTAAGCCTACTTCTTCCCTCTTCTTGCTCTTACTCCAAATACAACCTAAAAGCTCTTTGTGCTCTCTGAAGCATCTTGGCTCCTTTTGAGCTTTTGCCTTTGAAAAGAAAATTCTAAAATGTTTATTTCTTAACATCTACTTAGGACTGTATAACTGAATGATGATTATGTGCTCCTTTCATCTATTAATCATACACATCCTTTGAGAAACCTGAGCTGCTCAGAGCATTCTATACACCCATTAGAATTTCTTCACATAAGTTTTCTTTTAGAAATCTCTAGCCTTGGGACTACACCTATGGATGCTATAAACTTTCAAAAACCTGTGATCCTCAAAGGCAAAAGATGGGAATAACCGTGTCCCGGTTTTCTTCCTTACTATGATGTCTATAAGACAACTTGGTAACTTTCCCCAATAAACTGTTCAATATAACGGGCTCAACAAAACTAGTATTACTAACTAGTCCTTTCCCATTAGACCAAGACTCAGAAGAGCAGTTCATTTTATTGCTTCCTCTACCTTGTGAGAACTATAGCAATAAGGGAACGTTTCATGAAGTGGTGAGATTAGTTTAAAGCCAGACTGGCTCCTTGGCTCAAGACAGGAGGTCCCTAAAACAAAATACATCAAACTGTCTACTTGTTTGTGAAACTAAATGGTATTTACAAGGCTTTTTTAGATAATCAATATCTATACATTTCATAGTAAAACATATTCTATGGTACAAAAATTATTTAAAAATGCCTTACACATTGTTAAACATAAACATTTGTCAGCTATCCGAGAGCCAAAGCCATGGTTTGTTTTTACAGATTTAGTTCCAGTATCTAGCACATGGAATGGATGAATCAGCTTTACTTTGTTTAGTTGTTCATTTGACCCTTTCCATCCTTGAATATGTGAAATTTTAGAAGACAGTACTTTCTTAACTGATATAGCACTCTTTAATAGTCTATATACAATTTAAACTGTTTTTCTTAAACAATGAAATTGATTTTATTTTGACTCTGTCAAAATGCTAAAATAAATTCTTCACTAAATTCTTCACTGCTTCATTAAAGCGTAAGCTCTCTAAGTGTTTAAAAGTAGGTTTTAATTACAGTCTATATACCAATCCTGGAAATTGTTATTTATTAACATTTTAAAACATATTCAAAACATGATATCTGGCCTGAAATATAAAATAAGGCTAAGTTAACCACTCAAATCTACTTACTTCTGGCTCCACTGGAGATGACAAATTTACAGCAGGAAAAAAAGCCAAAAACCCATCTACTCTTTCTCAGGGGAAGGTGTAGGAATGAGAAGAGAATGGGAAATAGAAACACTAATGACTAAGACTGTTATTTTAGAATTATTATTACTATTTTTTTTTTTTTGAGACAGAGTCTCAATTTTGTTGCCCGGGCTAGAATGCCGTGGCATCAACCTAGCTCACAGCAACCTCAAACTCCTGGGATCAAGCGATCCTCCTGCCTCAGCCTCTCAAGTAGCTGGGACTACAGGCATGCACCACTATGCCCGGCTAATTTTTTCTATATATTTTTAGTTGTCCAGCTAATTTCTTTCTATTTTTTTTTAGTAGAGACAGGGTCTCGCTCTTGCTCAGGCTTGTTTTGAACTCCTGAGCTCAAATGATCCTCCTGCCTCGGCCTCCCAGAGTGCTAGGATTATGGGCGTGAGCTACCATGCCCGGCCTATTATTACTATTATATACATGTTATACACTATACGTTTTAACTCACTCTTCGTGACAACCTTTGAGGTAGGTTTCATTATCACCCCCATTTTATAGATAAGAAGCTAAAGTATTGAGAAGTTAAGTAACTTGGCCAAAGGTACACTGCTAGTAAGTAGCAAGTCTGGGATATGAACCTAGTCAATCTGACTTCAGAGCCTGCACTATAAACACCGTAAGCACACTAGAATGTGTGTGTGTGTGCGCGCACGTGCGTGCGTGCGTGTGTAAGGAGCATGGTCTCTTTTGATGAATTTCTTCTCTTGCACAAGCTTATAGAGCATAAGCTTCCTGTTTCATAAGAGCCTACCTTTCCATGAAACAGTCATATGTAGTCATTTCAGAGTTCTGGGTAGTAGACATTAGGGGGCAAAGGAGTGAATGAGAGTGAGCTCAAATGGAACTTAAAGTCTCACAGGGAAGATGAACCTTGAAGAAGAAATTTCAAATATGGGAACATTATAAAACAAGTACAATATTCACCCCCATCTGAAGTTTTATTTCCCATGATTTTAGTTACCTGTAGTCAACTGAAATTCAAAAATATTATATGGAAAAATCCCAGAAATAAACAAATCATAAGTTTTAAAGTGCTGCCATTTTGAATGGTGTGATGAAATCTCAAACCGTCCTGCTGTGTCCCACTCGGGATGTGAATCATCCCCTTGTCCAGCTGTACCGTCCCCGTATTCATGCTGTATACACTACTGTCTTAGTAGCCATCTCAGTTATCACATCAAAAAACATGGCATATAAAGGATTCAGTATTATCTGCAGTTTCAGTCATCCACTGGGGGTCTTGGAATATACCCCCCTAGGATGGGGGGACTACCCTACAGAGCACCGTAGGAATCTATAACCTAGATCCTGAGTCTGGGGGTTATGGAACGACTTCACTGAGTAAGTGCCACTGGAACTGAAACCTGAAGGATAAATAGAAGCCAGCCAGGCAAAAAGGGGGGTCAGGGGCTGTTGGTAGAGGAAGTGGGACATGCAAAGACACTTACTTCAGGTGGGAAAGAATATAGTGGTTAGAGGAACTGAAAGAAATCCAGTATAGCTAGTTCTTAGAAAGTGAGGCAGAGTTCACACAAGCTGAGACAAGAGTTCCAGAGACTAGTGGGTTGAACAGAACTTTATAACAATAATTTAAAAGAACATCAACTAACTCAGGTCTGACATCAAAATCCTTCATAATTGCTATAAGCTAACAACTATGGACATATTCTTTTTGGTCACCTCTATATTCCATAGTTGTGTTCAAATGCCATGTCATTATTTCTATTCTGTCTTCTGTGAGTGTATCCAAGGTTATCAACTTACTAAGTTAGAAAGCCCATACCCACATATTTCTCTAATATGCCACTCTCATTACAGACAAGCAGGAACTTAATGAATTTTTAAAACAATTTATATAATTAAAATCTTGTTCAGTCCCAAGTGTGAAAAGCATTAAATACTTTGTCCTAGGCCATTTCAGTTTTTTAAAACTAGTCAGTTTTTTAAGTTACAGTTTGAAGAAACACAGACTAAAGTAATCAAGCATTGTTGCTATCTTCTGCATAATACTGTAACCACCTCACCAATCAGGAAAAAGTATCCTGCTTACAGAGGCCACATTCTTTGTCTCTGTTGCAAATCATGGCAATAGTACACGTTAAAATGGGAGTGTCTACTCTTCACTGGTTGTTGGAAGCAGCTATCATAAATTCATTGGTCAGATTTCCTCTATCACCCAGACTCCTACACATTGCTGGCATTTTAAGGTCAAGTCTGCCTCTGCACATCTGATTTTTACCCCTGTACATCCCAAGAAAGGTTTTCTTTCCTCTCACCCTCCTTTCTTTCGTTCCTCCTCTTCCTTTTCCCCATATTATTTCTTAATACATTTATAATCAGAAAAATTGGAAGCACAGCTAGAGAAAGAACTCTTTGGTTTTAATAGCCTATACATCTGAAAAATTCACAAACTCCACCAAACTAAAAAATATCCACTCCTAGAAGTCTAACACTGTTCATTACACATAGAATTCCATATTAATGCAACATCAAAATTGCGCCATTATATTGAAATTATGTGTAAATAAAATCCATCATGCTGTATATTTTTTCTTTTTTTTTTTTTTTTTTTACTATTTAACAGCAACTGTACCATTTTTTCTTTGTTTTCTTTTTTTTTCACTACTATTTCTTTTAGTTTTTATTTGCTGAAATAAAGCAAGTGTTTCCATGTACGATATACTTACAAACAACAATCATTTCTCTAAAAAACTCTCAGACACATGGTCAGGGATCTGAGTTGTAAAGAAGAAGATTTGGGGCCCCAGAGGAAAATGCCATTGTGGCTATATACATGCTCTCACTTCTGAGGCAACTACACCAGTCTGTGAACACCTGGCCCTACCCTTCTGACCTCTACACACCACTGTTTCCCCTAGCGGTTTCAGTTTTATGTCTACTCTACCTGGTGCCCCACAGTGCTGTGTACATATAAATACTGTTAGAGCAAAAGGCCTGCACACTGACCACTTGTCCACTTGCTCTTTGAAGCTAAGACCCAGGTAGAACTCTGGAGTTCACATTATGGAGGTCTTGTTTTCATCCTTCCGCTCTGCTGGTTCTTGCCATAGAACAGTGGGGTACGTGTCTGCTTTCCTCACTGGATCTTAAGCATGTGTGAAGTCAGGAACTATTTTATGTTCATCTCTGTATCGTCCAAAATACCTATCATAGTGCTGAAAAAACACTTGGTCTTAAATACACAAAAATGACATTTTAAATAATGTGACTGCTATACTGACAGTTTTTAATAATTGATCCATCTTAGAAAAATACTTTTACCATCATTCTCAAAGACACAGAACTCAAGCAGCATTATTAAAAGTAATGCTTTGGGCCAGGCACAGTGGCTCACACCTATAATCCTAGCTCTTTGGGAGGCTAAGGTGGGAGGATCACTTGAGGCTAGGAGTTTGAGACCAGCCTGAGCAATACAGCAAGACCCTGTCTCTACAAAAAAAATCTTAAAAATTAGCCAGGTGTGGTAGAGTATGCCTGTTGTCCCAGCTACTCAGGAGGCTGAGTTAGGAGGATGGCTTGAACCCAGGAGTTTGAGGTTGCAGTAAGCAACGATGATGCCACTGCACTCTAGCCTGGGCAATAGAGAGATTCTATCTCAAAAAAACCAAAAAAGTAATGTTTTGATATAGAACAATGTGGTCAATGCTGGTCATGATGTATTTTAAATGACAAAAAAGGAAGTACAATAAAATATTCAGTGTGAATCCAAATTAAAACATACCTGAGGATATGCAAATAAAAATGTAAGGGATACACATAAAACAAACCCATACTTAAATACTTAACAATACTTAAGGTATTATCACAGGGTATAATTACCTTGTGATTTAAAACAAATTTTTCTAAACATTTTTCTTCTTAGTTTTTGTATTTGCAAGTTTTCTACTGTGAAAATATTTACTATAATGAGAAAAAAACCTTTACAAACTAGAAACCATATTTTCAAAAGCTGTGCCCTTCAAAGATCATTAGTGGAAAAGGAAGCCTGACACAGTAGACCATTATGACAAAAAACTTCCAAGTTCTATATGAAAGCTGTGACTATTTGTGGAGGTTCTTCTGCAGTCACTTGTCTTCAAAGTAAGTATTATTTTCACCATACCTAGGTTAAACTGCAACCATTTATCTTTTAACTGAAACTCTCAGTCAACGGATAAGCTAAAGAACTAAAATCTACATTTGAAAAATAAGATGAAAATCATCATTCTAGATAAGACACAAGAAAATCACAGTTTCCCCTTAAAAAGTCATATATCAGGAGGAGCAAAGTAAAATGGAACTTCCTAACAAAACAAAGTAGGAAAAATCATAATAAAAACTGGGTACTGGCCGGGCGCAATGGCTCACGCCTGTTATCCTAGTACTCTGGGAGACCGAGGTGGGAGGATCACTCGAGGTCAGGAGTTTGAGACCAGCTTGAGCAAGAGCGAGACCCCATCTCTACTAAAAATAGAAAGAAATCAGCTGGACAACTAAAAATATATAGAGAAAAAATTAGCCGGGCATGGTGGCACATGGCTGTAGTCCCAGCTACTCGGGAGGCTGAGGCAGGAGGATCGCTTGAGCCCAGGAGTTTGAGGTTGCTGTGAGCTAGGCTGACGCCACAGCACTCATCTAGCCTGGGCAACAGAGCGAGACTCTTGTCTCAAAAAAAAAACCTAGGTCCTTTTCTTTTCCCAGCCTTTTTGATGGGTTTATGTAGATCTAATATATTTAAAAAAAACACTATTTTAAAAGTGCTAGTCTGAGGCTATTTATAATTTTCTCTTTGTGACACTCATGTCAGGAATCCTTAGCAAACCTGTCATAATACCAGATAACCAATGCCTGGCTGGCAAACCAATAAGTGAGTCATAGTATTAATGCCTTATCCTTTCAACAGGAGGGAACAAAGCCATCTACTGTGCCCTGTCATTTTCACTGAAAACAGAATAACTGGGTTCAGTAGTCTTTGCAAATCAAAGTTATGTGTTTTAACAGATTGTCCAAGACTTGAGGTAGAAGATCTGTTACTGATATTTCACTAAATCAGCTGATAAAGCAATAGCTGAAAAGGAATACTGACCCAAAAAAGATGACCATTAGAGAATTCATACTGTGTTTTAAGAGTTTTCATTATATAGACAATCTCAACCTCTAGGTTCAGGCAGTAGGCTAATATAATTTTAACCACTATGAATAAGGAACAATTTAATAGTCTCCTTTCCTCTGATAGCATTTAAAAATATATACCAATATATACAAAAATATATACCAATCCTCAGAAATTTTCTACAGTTAAAGGTCCTAAAAAACTCTATTACACATCAAAAATAATCTGACTCCAGGGAGAGTCAATATTCATTCAACAAACAAAATAATTTAAGTACTTCCCATTGCCATTTCTAATCTCTATGTGTAATCAATAACACATTTAAAAGAATTTTTAAGTTATCCTTACAAATTATGATTATGTAAAATGTCAGTTCAAGAACTGTAAGAGTATTCAAGGTAATATGGCAATGTAAGTCACTTTTACAAAAAGCCCTCTCTCCAAGACAGAACAAAATGAGAAGAAATACTAAAAAATAGAAGGACAGTTAATCTCTTTAACAAGTTAACAAATCCAAAATGTAAAAAACAATTCGGACCACACTGAGAGAGTTCCAGAAGCTGCAACTCTCTATCTCATAAACACAGCACATTTTGCGGACTCTGAGTGGAAAATATTTGAAAGGCTCCACTGACATTCCAGGTTTCCATGAGCTATGAGAAGCCTGGCAGGACTCAAGGTGGAACTCACCGGCCAAGTTCATTGGCCATTTTCCTCTGTCCCAGGTTCTTAGCTGGAAGGTGTGATGTGAGTAGGGAAACCTACTTCAAAGCTGCAGACCAGTGACTCTGCAAGTGGAATGGTACATGTGGATCTACAAAACAAAAGGTATATGAGCTGCCGTACAGTGGTGACATGCTAATTCACCATCAGCTCACACTGAAACAGAAGGAACCAAATGAAACCACCACCCCCACTCCCAACAATGGAAGGGCAAAATTTCCCAATGTCTAGGAGCAGGAAACAAAAAAATTGAGAGAAACAGAGACAAAGCTCCCAACACGTAGCTGCCATTGGCTCCTAGCTCCCTCCCTACCCGCTACCTCCTCAAACATCTGAATAGCTAGAGGCTGGCCAGCATGATGACTCATGGCTGTAATCCCAGCACTTTGGGAGGCTGAGCCAGGAGGATTGCTTAAGGTCAGGAGTTTGAGACCAGCTTGGGAAACATATCTCTACCCCCCCCAAAAAAAAATTAAAAATAAATCAAGACATCAATCAATCAATCAAGCAATCGAGGATATCTGCCACCTACATCAAGCTGGAGAGTTTGTGTGCTAATGGTAAGACCCAAGTGGTAACAGAGGTAAACCAGAAAGCAAGTAAGTAACAAGATTAGACTGGACTGTTAGAAAAGTAACTTTGTTAGCATTGATGGGCTTTAGGCAAAGAAGTAACAAGATTAGACTAGCATATTAAGAAGGTAAGTTTGTGTGAATAACTGTACAGGGGGCCAAGAATAGTTACCAGGCATGCAGTTAAAAAGTGAGGGGCACTATTAAGGTGAGAGATGATTTAGATTCATAGTGGTAGTGGAAGAGAAAAAGAGATGCATTTGAGGTTCACTGTACATACCCATATATATGGAGAGTTTTTCAATAGCAAAAACTACCCTTAAAAGAGGAAGTCATCTTATACTTGAACCTTATAAAGTTTCAGATTATAGGATGATCTATAAATTAATTTATTTTGAAAAAGCACAAAGTACTATCTTGAATAGATATGTTAGTCTGAACCAACAATAATTGTTTCAAGAGATAATCTGACATAATCAGTAAGAGGAGGGAAAATGTAAACAATGATCACTTGAAAAAGTGATTCAGTCCAAGCTTAACGGTTATGGGATCATGAATATATGCCACCAGAAAAAGTAGGGGAAAAAATTCTGCCCAAATTGTAGTTGTGGCTGGGACAGCATTATACACAGATTAAAAAAAAAAAATACAATATCTCAAACAACTTAGATGGAAGAGAGGAGACGACGATTTGGAAAACTGTATTAAATGACTCATTCCAGTGTTGGCAAAACACCAAAAATTATGTTAAATAGCTTGAACAAAATTTTTGCATGCGATAGTGGAAAAAGCAGTATTTCTAAATTGTTGTCTGAAGTATACTTATTTATAATTAAATATTAGGAGAAATTTGATTATATCCCTAAAAGTTTAGATTCATACTTTCTGATCAAAAGATATTTTTTAAAAAAACAAGTCTTTCAGTAATTGTGGGATAGCTTAAGAACACGGTTCTCCTCATATTTGGATATACATGGTATTCAGGTAGAATCCATAAGCTTTGGTGACATATTTGACAGGAAGATTCAGGGAAAGAGAGACCAAAAAAATTTTTTTTAAAAATCACTCCAGGTTTCTAACTTCAGTAACCAGGTAAATTTAAGTTCTATTAAAACAAAAAAAGAAAGAAAAGACATAGAAAGGAGAAGGAACAGGTGTGGAAATTGAGGCAGGGAATCAGGTTATTGTTTGGGGCATGCTGTTTTGAGGTGCCAGTCAGACAGACATCATGTGAAAATATCAAGTAGGTTGTTGGATACAAGTATGCAGAAATCAGAAAAGAGATCTGAATTTAGAGCTGTAAATTGGGAGTCTTTAGTTCACTGAGAGTAACTGACCAAAATCTAGCTTTAGAAGAGATGTGGGACAATAAGTGTTTTCATACACTATTGATGAGGGTGAAAGTTGGGACAACCTTTCTGAAAGGCATTATGCCAATATCTATTAACATATGCTTGTATATCCTCTTTTAAAAAGCTCTGTTAAGGTAATATTCAAACACAAATTTTTTTAAAAGTAAAAGATAAATGTTCATCACAGCATTATTTATAAGGAATTTAAATGTTCAACTATAGGTAACTGGTGAGTAAACTACTAAAAATGAAACACATATTCAATTACTGATGCATAATTATGCCTGAATATATTGTTGAGTAAAAAAAAGGGGAAGCCAAAGAATAACATTTAATGCACAGTGCCATTTATGAAATAGGTACACATTTCTTACACACATATATGCAAAAATATATTCTAAAATGCACTTATCTCTGAGTGGCAAGATAATTGAAGAATTTTTACCTTCATGTTCATAATTTTCTATATTGAGGTTTTTTTTTTAAAGCAAGCAAAAAAGCATACAATTTTTTAGAAATATATAAATCTTGGTTCCCCCCCACCCCTTTTCTTAAGAATTAGAACAAAATATAATCTTGGAGCTAAACAACAAAAACAGGAGAGGAAGACACCCTGGCTGAGTATAGCTGGATTTCAAATTTCAGAGCTGCATAACTAGGAACACGTTGTAAAAGCTGAACAACTATCCCAGGCTTGAGATCAAATAATTAGGCTAGAGAAGCCAGTCCTGTTGACCTAAGCCTGTAATTTGATTACTGAAATGAACAGTGACTGGGCCTTTCACAGATGACTTACAGAATTGGTTCCTGAACCCTGACCCAGGGATTGAATACTATATGGTGATTTACAGTAAGTTACTGTAACACCATATCTTAAGGATTAGTAAATTATATACAAGAAAACATGGACAGGAAAAAAATAATTAAATAGCCTGGCTCTAATAAAAATACCTCCCATAAAAAAGAAAAAAAAAGATCATATGATAGAGGTCAACTTCTCCCTTAAAGTAAATAAAACCAAAAGGACAAGAGAACAATAAAACAAAATATCATGGACTATGCCAGGTATTGGGGATATAAAATCGCAAAGTAGTACCCACCCTGGGTGTTACAGTACCCGCCCTGGTGTTATAGTATCATAGACAAGTATAAACAAATAACTATAAAACCCAGTTAAGAAACATGTACAAGGTACACAGAGTATGTACACAAAGAAAATAATTGTATCTGGTACTGGAAGCCAAGCAATGTAGGCTGGAAGTAGGATGACTGGGGAGCACAGTGGACATTCTGGGCAGGGGGAAAGGCATGCTGAGCGGCATGGGAGTAAAAAGCAGTGTGGCAAGATATGTAAGACTAGATAGGCAGGATGCTCAGATAACAGAAGGATCTAACTCAAGATATTAAAGGGTTAGAACATTACTCTGCAGTAAAGTCACTAAAAATTTTAACAGGAGAATGATATAGACAGACTTGCATTTTAGACGGATCATTACAATGTGGACTATGGAGACAAAGAGAACAGTTAGAGGGCACTCAGACCAGCACAGGATAAATTTAGTCACAAACCAATTAACACTGGCAGTAGAAGCAGTATTAGAAGAATCAACACAGCAGAAAATTAGATTGGTGAAAGAGGAGGCAGGCTCAAGAAACAAGCTAACCATAAGAAATTAGCCAAGACATGAAGTGAATGAATGCTCACAGACGCGCAGAGGGAGTGCTGTGATTCAAACTTCAAATTATAGGTGTCCCTGAAGGAGAAAAGAGAATGAACTAAACAATTAATAAACAAGGAGTACAGGTGAAGAAAACTCAAAAATTAAAAAGAAATGAGATAGGAAATGGAAAGATTCATTGTGTCCCAAGGAAAAAAAAAGAAAACACAACAATATCATAAAGACACAAAATTTAAACTATTTAGTTTTGGGGGGTGAGGTGGGGAATCTCTCAGCTTCCCAAAGGGAAGAAGAGATATTATTTAAATAGTTCAAATCGAGAGTGTTTAAGGGACAAATCTGTGGTGAAAGACATGTGTTGTCTGTATTCCACTTGCTTGGCAACAAAAGGTCTTTCAGAGTGTGGTGGTAGTGGTGGTTTCAAATTTTAAAAAAGATAGATAAATATCATCTAACTACCTTTTCTTCATAGAGCAATGAAGGGAGTAATCCAGAACTCTCTGACTGAAGCTAAAAGAAAATATTATAATTTTAGAGCTGCTGTAGGTAAATATTATGTTATACTGCCAGTGTGATGAAAAAATATGCAGGTGACGCATGAGAAAAAAATAAGAGACACAGATAACAAGACCAATAGAAACAGGGAGCAGGCACAATCCACACACCACCTTATTTTTATAGTAGCATGTCAAAAGTTACTGCTTTATAGAGACATAAATTGATCACAATTAGACTGAAAAAGTCTGTTTTAAGTTCAAATAAAGCCTAATATCAACTCTTCTTTGTAAACATACACTTTCATACATTATATGATTCTATCACCATGTTACTGACATTATGAGAAAGGTTTACAATACACACACACACACACACACACACGAATCAATGTTTCTAAACTCTCCAATAAATGATTCACTTGTGCCTTAACCTCAGTACATAATAGATATTTTGCTAAATTTAAAAGTAAAACCATTCCCCTTGAAGAATACTCTTGTATTTAAAAGAGGGATTATCAGATAAAAACCACCAATGAAGACAAAATTATTCTTAGTGATCAGGATTTTTAAAGAGTCAGATGTGACAATTTTAGAAGAAACCTTAAAAAATAAAACAAATTGGCAAATAATTAGTTAGTTGCTAGTGATAAGATTACAAGTGAGTGTTCTTTGACTTTAAATTTTTGTCTTAAATGTCGTTACTATTTTTACAATTTAAATAAAAACCCTAGAAAATCCCAACCACAAACATGTAGGTATCCTTGTTTATAACTATAAAGACAGAGATATATACATTAATACTGACTTTTGAAAGGGAATTTACAGACATAGAAATAAAGCTTAATATTCAGTTCTGTTTCTGGGAAGCTGTTTTTATATAATATAAAAATTTAATAAAACTAGATATAAAAATTCATATTTGACTATGAAAATGAAATATACCATTTTTCTTATTAAAGTATGAATAATTTAAACAGTAAGGCTATCTTTGTCATAACTATTTTAATTAAATTACCTAGTCAATTCAGTGAAGAAACCAATTTAAGTGATTTTATTGGTTAAATTACTGATTTCTAATCGTTTTGGTCATAATTATGTAGCTATTATTATATGATTATATACTATAAAATTTAAAAGAAACACTGATGCTTCCTCTCACTTTGTATCAGTGATTTAAAAAATTTAAGAACAGAATTATATTGTCAAGAAATTTTATGACAAACTCCAATGTATAAAAATAGATAACATTGTTAGTCCAATTTGAAAAGCTGTGTTTCACCACTCATGGGTTTTCCAGGCTTATACATATGAGGTTGTTTTAGCTCCTCAGTATAGCTGCTATCTGCATGGGCCACCTTAAAGGGGGAAATGGTGATTTCTGTTAGCATCATGTTGTATGCTAAGGCTTACCACGACCTCGGTCAATTTAGTAAAAAATGGTGCCCTGTTTTCTTCCCCCCCAAAAAACACAGAACCTAGAACTCTTCTTTCATAAATTGAAAAGAGTGGGTGAAAAGCTACTACAAAAAATGGTGAAATAAATGACTAGGCAATTTAAAGAAAAAGAAATGCAATGACCTTTATACTTACAAAAAGATATTCATCATCACTCTTAACATAAATACTGATTAAAACAGTATGATTTCTCACCCATCAGACTGACAAAACACTCAATGACACTGTAGGTGAGGTTGCTAGTTGGTACAGTGGCATACCAGGGGTGGGGTGGTGGAAGCAGATCACCCAGGTGCCCCCAGTAAGGGGGTACATTCTCCACAGAGAATTCAACAGCTAAATCTCACCGAATATTGGCCTGCTTTTCAACATCATGTGCCAGCAATTCTAAGCAATATCAGTGACAAAATACTTCCCACCAAAAAACTTTTGTTGTTTTAATTCTAAATAATTGTTACAGTGACTGTTGAGTTTCAATAGCATGTATGTAAGTCTCACATTGGCACATTTTTATTACTTATTTCTCAATAAACACTGAATTATATACGTAAGTTAATTTGGAGAACTTCCAGTTTATAGCTTCTGATATACATGGACTCAGTTGCACACATTTCTTTCAGAAGTTAATTTTGTAATGTTTTGAAATCATTCAAGCTTCCTTTGAACACAGTCATGTCTTTACCTCTGTGATACTACATATTCCTGCATTGAAACAATAGATTTAAAATAAATAATGACAATTGTATGCTGTTTCTTTTTTCTAGGTTGGCTTTTGGGGGTGGGTGGGTAAGGAAGTTTAGATAAGTTACACAGACACAAACATTTTTGCAGACAGTGGGAATCAGCCTTGAGCAATGAACAATAAACACAAAGCTTTAAAACTGTTATTTAAAGAACAGTGCATGGAAACTGTGGTAAGGTCATTAACTATACAAAAATAAAATGTAAGGAAATGGACATTTACACTGAAAAAAGAATAAGAATTTGAAGAATGCTAAGAGAGAGAATGAAAGACGCTGCTCTTACATTACTAGAAGAAACCAAAAGGGCAATGTTTATTTGAATGCCTGGTTATAGACCAGTGGATCAAGTAGCATCAACGTTTGCCATCATCTTGTCCTTTTCTGTGGATTTTGCAGAAAAAGAAAAACTTTAGAAGTTTTTTTTTTTTTTTTTTTTTGGAGACAGAGTCTTCCTCTGTTGCCCGGGCTAGAGTGCCATGGTATCAGCCTAGCTCACAGCAACCTCAAATTTCTGGGCTCAAGTGATCCTCCTGCCTCAATCTCCTGAGTAGCTGGTACTATAGGTGTGTGCTACCACGCCCGGCTAATTTTTTCTAATTTTAGTTGCCCAGCTAATTTATTTCTATTTTTTTTTTGTGGAGACTGGGTCTCACTCTTGCTGAGGCTGGTCTTGAACTCCTGACCTCAAGTGATCCTCCCACCTTGGCCTCCCAGAGTGCTAGGATTACAGGCATGAGCCATCATATGGGCTTAGAAGTTTTTTTTTTTTTTAAACCAAATATAATAAAAACTTAAGATGAATTTTCTGGTGGAGATATTTTAATAAGTATTTTCTATACTTTACTATTTACCTTATTTTTGTTAAAATGATTATACATTCAACATTCAATAAAAATATTTAATGTTTACATCTTGTTTCTACCCACTATTATATTTCCTGGTTATTACTGAAAATAATTTTGTCATATAGAAGAGGAATGTATTAAAAAATTATTTGCACCAGGCAAATATACTAGGTGTGCCAGTGTAGAATAATAAATGACACAACCAGTGTGGAAGTATTAATAAAAATAAGGACAGTTAGAGTTACAGTTACTGCTGGAGACTGAATGTTGGTACCTTCCGCTCCCCAAATTCATAGGCTGAAACATAATCCCCAATGTGACAATATGTGGATATGGGGCCTTTGGCAGGTGATTAGATCACAAGGGTGAAGACTGCAAAATGGGATTAGTGCCTTATAAAAGACACCCCAGAGAGCTCCCTTGTCCCTTCTGCCATGTGAGGGCACAGTGAAAAGATGGTCATCTATGAACCAGGAAGTGAGTCCTTACCAGGCATCAAATCTGTTGGTGCCTTGATCTTGGACTTCCTAGCCGCCAGGACCCTGAGAAATACATGTTCGTTGTTTGAGACACCAAGTCTATGATATTTTTGTTATAGCAGCCCTAAGGGACAAAGACAGTTACATAATAACAAACAGAAACACTGGGAGGCAAAACTAGAAATTAATAAAAATGGTTACCTACAGTGGGGGTGGTAAAAGGACTGAGGTAGAGAGAGTAGATAGAAAATAGAAGTAAAACTTCTCTACTATGCTTTTTAATATGGTTTGACTTCTGAACAATGGATGTTTTACACATTCAAGAGAATAAAATGAAATAAAATATCTATCTAAATAAGCAAAGCTTAACTGAAAACAACCAGAAACAAATGAACTTAATTGCCTATCGAACTAGTAATACAACCATACAAAGACAAAAAAAACTTGAAGTCATTTTTGAACATAGCAGTTTGACTTACATTCTCTCTGGGATATATTCTAAGAACAGTGAATAATACAAAGAAATCTCTAACTTCACATAATGCTTAATCCAAATAGGATTAATATTTAGTTTTGTAATTTTGAACCTTTTTTTAATACTGTAGGATAAAGCAAATAAATAATTATGTAAATGTTATTAGAAACCAAGATGTTCAGAGTAAGATAAAAGATCCAATATAAAATTATAGTGTTAAATTTGCATAGGTATCAACATGAACCCATGACTTAAAAAATATATGCATATACATAAACATAATTAGAAATATATATACACACTAATTATATCCACTAGAGGTAGTGACAGCCCAGTAGCAATGAAAATTCCTTGTGCTCAGATCTTGCTTTCTAAAAACCCTTCTCCATTGAAAGGAACCAGGACTCCTTGGAGAAATTACCAGTTTCAGGTCTGGGGGAGGGAAGGTGTAGGTGAGCCTGCCCTAGGGCATTATGGTTTTCTAGAAAGTAAAGAATTACTCAATGACTAATGGAGGGCTGTCAAAAAGACACTGGAGCCAGCTTTGATCGGCTCTCACTAGCCATTTGAGAGAATTTAAGCAAAAACTAATTACTGTAAGTGATTATAACAAATTAAATAAATAAAAATCCATGAGTCCATAATGACACTCTAAATAGAGGAAAAAAAGAAGCTTATTTATAACTAGTGAAGGTTTCTATAACAACAGATTCCCTTTTCACAAAACTTTTAATTAAAAGAAAAGAATTAAGCATTTACCCTGAATTTTGGAGAAATAACTGCTGTTCATTTCCAGCTGAAAACTTCTTCTTTATCTAAGAATGCCCGCTAACAATGTGGAAGGAATGATAGAATTAGCAACCACCAATGAAATAATTGATTCAGGCAAGAATTATCAATAGATGCTAAACCATTTAGTATGAGATTATTCCCACAGATTTCTTGATATTCTCAAAGGGGAAAAGTATATTATTACACAGAAAAGATCAAATTTATTGTTGTTAATACTGGGACAATCTGACAACCTCCTGATGTGATATAATATGAAGAATACAGTATCACCAATGACATAGTCTTGCCAACAAGGTTTAATCTGAATAGAATAAACTTTAGATTTATGTTCTAGTATACAGGAATTACAAAGAATAGAAAGCAAGATAAATAATACCATGAAGAAACAATCAGACAAATTTAGAATTTAGAACATTCTGGTCTCTTAACTATGCTTCCTTCAAAAAAAAAAAAAGGGAATGTGAACATGTTCTGGAATAAGAGACTAAAGAGGTATAACACCTAAAGGCAACACGAGAACCTTGGTTGTATCCTGTTAAGAAAGAAAGAAACTCTATAAAAAAAATAATTTTGAGATAACTGGGGAAATCTGACCACAGACTGGATAGTAGGTGATATTAAGAAATTATTGTCAATTTTCTTGTATGTGATAGTGGTATTGTAAGGTATAATACGAAATACATATACTAAATATTTGAGGAATGAAGTGTCATGAAATTTGCAATCTACTTTGAAATGGTTCAGCTACACACACATACATACACACACACACAATTCTCTCTCTCTCTCTCAAAAATTGGTGGGTATGAAACCTAAATGGTTGTTGCACGGGTATTCTTTGTCCTAGTCTTTCAAGTTTTATGTGTGCTTGAAAATTTTCATAGTAAGAAGTTGAAAAATATATAATTCCTTAGTAAATACGATATTAACTAATTCTAGTAATATGCACTTAAATAGGACACATAATTTACAGAAAGACTTAAGAACTTTCTATATCTCTGCCATTCTGCCAATTAGGAATCAGTCTTACATCTTTTATTTTCCTCAGTCAGATGCAAAACAAGGGAAAGCAGTCAGCCACATCTTCCCTGTGTTACAGCAAAGTGACTTCTCCCCAGCTGTGGTTTCCTCAACAGGTGAAGAATTTTCTTTCGTTTGACTGCCCACTTTACCCAGCTCAATATCCTCTGAAGCCCAAGCTACTGTAAATGAAGTTGCACTGAATGCTCAAAGTCTTCTAAGCCTTCCACTTGGCATCAGGTTTTGTATCTTGAGTTTTGGCCTATATATTAACAATACATTCTTTGAGAAAACAGCCTGTTATATCACTCTCTCCCTATGTAATGTGCTCTTCATTTGGGTGATCTCATCTACTTCCACAACTCCTTTAAGTATCACCTATATTCTAATAATTCCCAAAATGATATCCTCAACTCTTTTCTCCCTACTTCCAAACTTTGTATCCTACTTAATCTTCCTACCTGGAAAAGTTCCTCGAACTCAGCAAATCCATGTGAAATCATCGTACTTTCACCCCCCACACACAGAATCCGCCATAATTTGCTGCAATTGCCAATTTAGAAATCCAGGAGTCAGTGTTGGTTCTTTTCTCCCTTCACTGACATATCAAATCAATAATAATATTATTAACAAATTACAATAATTATTATAGTAACTAACACACAGTACTTACTATGTACCTGGCACATGTTCTAAATTCTGTACATATATTAATTCATTTAATTCTCACAACAATCCCATGAGATAAGTATTGTTTTTCTTCCCATTTTATAGACGGGGAGAATGAAGCATAGAGAGATTTAACAATTTGCGAAAATTCACAATGCTACTAAGTGGCAGAGTTAGAGCATGAACACAGGTGTTTGGGCTCTTAGAGTCTTTTTTCTTTAACTAATACATTATACCTCCTCCTCAATCACCAAATACTGTTGATATCATCTTCTAAATATTCTCAAACTCACTTAGTTCTCTCAATTTTCATGACCACTACCATAATCCAGGTCACCATCATCTTCTGCCTGGGTAAGCCAACAGCTTTCTAACTGGACTCCCTGCCACCAGCCTTGTTTTCTAATGATTTTCCTAAAGTACACATCTGATTATATCATACCTCCACTTTTGTAATAATATCCAATGGCTTCCAATTGAGCTAAGAATAACATTCAAATCCCTCCACGAGGTTTATAAGACCTCCAGCTTTCCCCTTCAGCGCCATCTCCTGCCACTCCATAGTTCCCTCTCCATACTCTACACCCACCATGATTCTTACATTCCTCAAACATTAGGTTTTCTCTCTCTCATTCCGAGGGCTTTGAACATGCTGCTCCTTTTCTCTGGAACCACTCTTCCCTCAACCTCCTGTCTGGCTGTCTTGCACAACCTTCACACCTACCTTTATGGCTGTACATGGAAGTTATTTCTCTGAAGAAGACTCCCTGATCTCTCATTCCAAGTTAGCTGCCCTTCTTATTTGCTAAGGACCCTGTAATCCCCTTATCACATGCACCCACATGCCTTATCACACTGTACTATACCTACCTAATATCTCGTCTGGATTGCAAACTACTGGAAAACAGGGACAATTAAGCTCAATAAATAATGAAGAATTAATAAAATGCGATAGAAACTTAAAGCTTTTGTCAAACAAAACAACTTTTTTGGTCTAATCATATTTTTTTCCCCTTGTGAACCTAATCTTATCTTCTGGAATATTCTAGTCAAAACATTTATTTTATTTTTAATGATCTTCCACATTACCCAAATTATCTCCATTATTTATTTATCTTCTCAAAACTTTGGATTTTAATAGTAAAATGAAGACTACAGAGAGGAAATATAGTTTAACAAATTCTGCTATCTTTTAATCTCTATATGCAGTTTTCAAAAGAACATTGTACAGAGCAATTGCCCTAGACTCTTCTAAAATGTCAATGTCATAAAAGATAACAACAATAAAAAAAAGGCAGAAAGACTGCTTTAAATTAACAGACTGAATAGTCAGGACAACTAAAGCAAATGGGATTCTTGTTTGGATCCTAGATTTTTAAAAAGAGAGAGAAAGAAAAGAAATATCTATAAAGGCCATTTTTGCAACAACAGGGAAAATTTGAACATAGCCTGAATATTAAATACTTTTATTGTCTCATTCTTACATTTCTTGAGTATGCAAATGACATTGTGGTTACGTAGGAAAAATGTCCTTTACTCTTAGTAGATATGTGCTAACATATATGATGTGTGCAGTTTACTTTCAAACAGATTATTTAAAAAATTGGCCAGGCGCGGTGGCTCACGCCTGTAATCCTAGCTCTCTGGGAGGCCGAGGCGGGCGGATTGTTTGAGCTCAGGAGTTCGAGACCAGCCTGAGCAAGAGCGAGACCTCGTCTCTACTAAAAAAAAAAAAACAGAAATTATCTGGCCAACTAAAAAATATATATAGAAAAAATTAGCCGGGCATGGTGGCGCATGCCTATAGTCCCAGCTACTCGGGAGGCTGAGGCAGTAGGATCGCTTAAGCCCAGGAGTTTGAGGTTGCTGTGAGCTAGGCTGACGCCATGGCACTCACTCTAGCCCGGGCAACAAAGCGAGAATCTGTCTCAAAAAAAAAAAAAAAAAATTAACTCCCCCCACCCCGAGACAAAAAAAAAAAATTGGCATAGGGATACTCATTACTCTTCTTTATCATTTTTGAAGGTTTGAACTTAAAATGTTGGGGGGAAATAGCTAATATTTACCGAGTGATTACTAAGGGCTGGACATTGTCCTAAGATATTTTACATATATTAACTCACTTAATCCTCACAAGATCCCTATGAAGTAAGTACTATTATTATCTCCATTTTATAGATGAGTGCAAGAGGCATTGAGAGGTTAAGTAACTTACCCAAAGTCACACAGCTAGTTGTACAACTGAAGTAAAAAAGCACAGCCTCTAAGAGAACAGAAGGCAAAGACAAGCACACAAATAATTATAAAGAAATATATGAACAAAAGATACACATATATCAATGCAGGAATTTAAAGCAGAGAGGAGGAAGAGTTAGTAAAGTTCCAGGCCTGGAGCCCAGGTCCTAGCATTCTTTTGTGGAGCTGCAGGCATGACAGAAGACTCTGATACCAGGTTAGAAGGTAGATTAGAACAACCATCTTAGACCAATAAAGACTAGAAGACAAATGCCAAGCTTGTTATGTTAAGGTAGTCATATAAGAAAGAGAAATAAAAACATGAAAGAAAGCAAAATTGACTGATAACTTGGTTATTTTAGGAGTTGAGGTAGGAATAAAATGGCAGATTGCATGGCTGAAACAAGAAACAATTGATAACTGATTTCTTTTCATATAAAGTTTTATATAAAATTCAAAATATGATAAATACTAGTACTAGACATTACCGCTAACTGCAAAATTTTTCTTAAAGCCAAATACTAAAATGTCTTTTTGTGGTAGTTGTATGTAAGGAGAGCATAAATAGTTTCCAGCATAGTGGTTTATCATAGCTAAGAACAAAATAATTAAGCACAACTTTTCTCACATTCTCTAGCACAAAAATCCACAAATCTGAAGACAATAGGACATCAAAGAAATTTTTTTAAATAAAAAACCCTAACATTACAAAGTACTGCCCACAGAATATACACAGACACATAAATAGTAGCATAAGGAAATATATTTTAAAATCCCTTACAAAATACAATGTGATATAATATTTCTTATGTTAATTTACAAACATTTATTTATTTACATTTCTGTCACCTTTGCTAGAATATGGGCTTCATAGGAGGAACCATGCCTAGTTCATTTTTATATCCCTAATATCTAAAACAGAAAAAGGTATACAGTAAGCACTCAAATGTTTGCTGAACTTATACATATTTATGAAACTTATACATGAAGAATTGAAAAAAAGAAAATCTTAATATATTCATTCCTGTAACATGTGATCTTTTATTTTGTAACATGTAATCTTTTATTTCTATTTTAAAAAGTTAACATACTTGTCATGTTGAAGTCTGAACTTACCATGTTTATATTTATTTAAAACCACAGACATTAGCTATCACAAAACAGGCAAAAATTTATTACCATCTTCCAAAGCTACAGTAATTATGATAGACAAACTTTACCTATAAGCATTTAAGTCATGCTACATATGCAGAGAAAAGAGCATAGGCAGGCCTGAGACTGCTACCCTTAAAAAAGACTGCTTGCAAGGTTAGCCTTTAGCTGGCTTCTGGGAACTTGGATTTTAGGGGATTCCCACTATGTACTGATAAGAATGTCTCACTGTGCCTAAACTGTGCAAACAATGTGGTTTGCTTTCCTTTTGCTGTAATAAAATCAGAACTATGAGTAGGACTACATACTGGTCCTCTTGAGTCCTCCTAGCAAATCAGCACATGGAACTGGTCTTGGAAACCTCTGACACAGCATGCTATGTCAGATAGTAGGCCCACTGTTTTGGGATAATGAAAATTATCAAACATCTAACACATTTACATAAAAAGTCATATCAAAAAGAAATTTAACAGGAGTCATTAAGAGTTTGAGTTGGACTGTGTTTTACAATAATTACTTCTACCTAATGGTTAATATGGACATCCCTCATGGGGCAAAGAAGCAAAAAGATAATTAATTATGAGAAATTCAATCATACCTTAGGCTATAAACTAGGTCTCAGCCTCAAAAGTAATAGAATTATTCTTTAAAAATCTCATTTCTACCACTACCAAATTCATAAATCCCAATAGACATTCCTCTAAAACAGGTTTCTGGAGCTCAAAGATTACATTTTAAAAGCCAAAATTCTTGAGGCTTTGGTTTCTCTTTACATAGAAAGGATTAGGGTGATGTCAGAAAGCATCAGTGCCCATTATTTTTCCTCCTAAAATAACGTGTAGTTCGCAGTAATGGGAGAAACAAACTGTTACTCACTCCTCTAAAGAAGTAAAACTTGGAGACAATATATATCCAAAAATTGTCTAGCTGCTTCCTGCATTACATATTTCCATTTTTAAATAAGCAGTGACAGGAACTCTCAAATATCTTCTTAAAATAACCATATTTTATGCCAAATATTAACATTCTAAATAAATATAATTACTTTTTAAATTAAACTGGTCAGAGTTAAGATCCTGTTAGAGACAAAATAGAATACACATTTTTATCCATCACAGAAAAATGTATTTGACCTAACAAGCTTCCACAGCCGTTTCACTTTGGAACAATTATGTTAGCTGTAGAAAGAATAGGTACACTGCCCAAACTTTAAATCACAGTATGAATGGAGACATTTAATAAATGGGAACGTGGCTGGGGTAAGAGAGCTATTATTTTAATTATGGTTGAAATGCTTCAATATCTAATCAAACATCCATGTTTAGGATATAAATAATTATGTTCTTATTGTATTAAATGCAGACATATAAGAAAAACACAGTAAGGTTTCTTTCTGAAAAAATGAATGATTTTAACTATTCTGCCTTTCCCAACTATTAATACTAAAATGGAATTGAGTAAAAGGCCAATCATAATGTTCAAAGGAAAACCACTGCTTAAATAAAAAAACTGGGGTCCTATTGAATTTATAAAGCTAAACTCTAAGAAATATCAAAACACAGGAAGCCAGTTAAGTTGAACACAGTAAATAAAGACTATAGCTGTAAATCTAAAACTGCATTCCCTTATTCACTCAAGATAAATGAACCATCATGGGGACAGAAAGATATAGTCTTTCCACTCTAGGAGCTCACAATTGAGTACAAGGCGAGACAGGTCAGCAATGTCAGTGGTATGTTATTTGTGTTATAATAGGAGCCAGTAAGACAGACTTGGGAGTTCAAAAGAGGAAGTGGTCAATTTTAGAGATACTAAAGGATATGCCCATAATGAAAATTTTTTCCAGGCAATAAGGAACCATGAAATAAAAAGAGAAAGGGCATTAGGAGATTCCTTATTCCAGGCAATAAGGAAACATTGAAGGATTAAGAGGAACAGCATTAGGAGGATCAAATTTCTGTTTTAGACCCATGGATGTGGAAGCTACACTGGGAGGAAGGGGGTATAATAATTCAAGCCTTATAGTAGAGGGAATCTAGGATGATTCCCACATACCTGGCTGGGGGAACCAGACAGAGAATGCAGGGAAGATCAGATGTTGTGACTGAATTAACACTTAGTGAGTTTGACACGCTATGGGACATACAAGTATAGGTAGATGCTCACTCCGTAGACAGACATATAAGCATCATGCTCACTAAGATCAGTCTAAAGATTTTAAATTAGTAGTGTCAACATACAGATAACCAGTGAAGTTATAGGTAGGCAGGGATGAGGTAATCCAAGGCAGCTACTAGAATGAGAAGAAAAGTATAAAGTATAGATGCCTAAAGGACACTAAAATTTTAAGGAGGCAATGGGAGAGAGATTAGAAAAGGTAAGCAAATATGTACTTTCTATCTGCTAGGTATCTAGGCATTTCCACTAATGTCATTTCTTCACTAAGGACTCAACAGACACAAAAAAAGGAATATACTTTTTTTTCCTGTATGGTATTATCTATAATGGTAATTCTCTCAATTGCGTACAATTTTGCTCCCTAGGAGACATTTACCAACGTTTGGAGACCTTTTTTCTTTTAATAAAATTTTTATTTTAGAACAGTTTTAGATTTATAGAAAAACTGTAAAGAGAGCACAGAGAGTTCCCATATACCACATCAATTATATTACTATGACACATTTTGTTACTGTGAACCAATATTGACACACTATTAACTAAAGTCCATATTTTACTCAGATTTCCTAAGTTTTTACCTAAAGTTCTTTTTTCTGTTCCAGGATATCACATTACATTTACTTGTCATGTTTCCTTAGGCTTCTCTTGGCTGTGATAGTTTCCTGTTTTTGATGACCTTGAAATTTTGAAGTACTAGTAGTCAGGTATTCTGTAGAATGCCCTTAACTGGGATTTGCCTGATGTTTTTCTCATGGTAAGACTGGGGTTCTGTGTTTTGGGGAAGAAAACTACTGGGGTAAAATGGCATTCTCATTACTTCATATTAAGGATACATACTATCAATATGATTTATCACTGTTGATGTTAACTTTGATCACCTGGCTGAGGTAGTATTCATCGTATTTCTCCACGGTAAAGTTACTTTTCTCTCCCTTTTCATACTGTCCTCTTTGAAAGGAAGTCACTATGGGCAGCTTATGCTTAAGGAGGGGGGAGTTATGTTCCACACCTTGAGGGCAAGTAGTTACATAAATTATTTGGAATTCTTCTACATGTAAGATTTATCTATTTCACTCCATTTATTAATTTATGAAATAATTTATTTATATCAGGCTTGACTCATGGATATTTATTTTAAACTTTGGTTATAATCCAATATTACTCTATTTTACTGCTAAAATTGTTCCAGATTTGGCCATTGGGAATTCTTCAGTTAGCTCCTGTGTCCCTTTGGCATAGCTCTATAATTGTGGGGGGAGGGCCTGTCTTTTTTTTTTTTTTTTTTTAGCACTTCCTTACTTTCTGACACTACGAGATACTCCAGGATCATCTTTTAGTTTGCCTGACCCAGTCCTAGAATCTGCCATTTCTTCAAGAAGCCCTTGTTCATTTTGTTAGAGAATGGTATTAGAAACCAATGTTAAATGTAAGTTGTGCTCATTGCTACTGAGTTGTCATTCCTTCTAGATCCTATCAGCTGATGGAGCAAGGAGATATATGTGTGTACATTAATCTGTGTATTATACACATAGTGATAAATATGTCTATGTGTAACCATCTGTATCTATATAAAGCTAAACATGAGTTCATACTGAAGTTGGAGACATTTTACATTGTCACTACTAGAGGGTGCTATAGGCATCTAATGGGACTAGCCAGAGACGCTGCTAAATATCTACAGTATACAGGACAATTCTCCACTACAAATATTAATTATCCAGTCCAAAATGTCAATAGTGCTGAGGTTGAGAATCCCGTATCTATAACAACACAACTTAACAACTCAAATATGTCCACCTCTATGGAACAATTTAAATAGTCAGTGCCACAGATCATCGTGATGCATTATTATAGTCACAATATATATTGTCTTTCAAACTAAAAAGCAGATATAACTTTAACCTTAAAAAATTCCTTCACTCAAGAACTAAGAGTTTGCTTTTGTGGTAGTAGCTAAAAGCATAGGCTTTGGAATCAGGCAAAACCTGATTTTGAATCCTGCCTCTGTCTTTTATTTACTAGCTGGTCTTAAGCAATTTATTTATCTCTCTATACCTCACTTCCCTTATCTGTAAATAAAGATAATATCTATTCTTTAAGGTTGTTTTAAGAATTAAGACAATCATGTGAAAAGTTGGTATACTGACTGGCACACAGTTTGTCTTAAAAATGTCAGATTATTTCTGGAGGTCATATATAAATAAAAACAACTTTTAAGTTATGAAATTCAACTGATTTTTAATGAAATGAGGTTCTTGATTACTTTTAGACATTTGATAAGAGATAGTAAAAATGTATTTCCTAGTCTTAATTCTCCCTTTCTTTTTAGTCAAAACTCTACATCAAGCCATGCTACTACTACTTTACAGGTCAGATTCCAATATATCGTATGTCAAATCACAAAAACTGAGTAGTCCCAAACATTACTCATATTAGTCAAATATCACAACAAAATAATAAACATCAATGGCCTTTGAGAGTTTGTTGCAATGAGATCACACTTTCTCAAACCATTTTTACTCAAGATATGGTTTTCTCCTTCCTATACTTTCACGTTGCCACTGTGAGGTTCAATAGAAGAGAAATCTTTATTTAGAGACCAAAATCAACATCTATTTGAAAAGCTATATTGTATCCACATCAGATTTACTTATAAAGATGCACAATACATGCTAAAAAATATCAGGTAAAGGTTGGCAATTAGAGTACTGACCTTGAACTACAGATGTCAGTATTTATTAAAGTAAAATTTCTCTTACTTGTTCTTCAAGTTTTATATATAATATTACTCTTTGCCATCTTTCATATCCTGGAGTTAGGTTCTATCTTTAGAATTTGGACTTGTGGTTTCAGAAAGCTCTAAGAGTACAAATCCTTTGTATCATCATTAAGCAGACCACTCTGAAGAGGACAGAATAAAAAGAATACACTTTAAAAATTCTAAAACTTATGTTCCCAAAAGCATATTTTATTTTCCTTCCTTACAAATGTAACAGACTGTTTTCTAAGGAGAAAGAATAAGAAGGACAGAGGCAGGGTGGGCCTGGTGGTGCGTGCCTGTAGTCCCAGCTACTGGGAAGGCTGAGGTGGAAGTATCACTTGAGCCCAGGAGCTGGAGGCTGTAGTATGCTATGACGGCACCTGTGAATAGTCACTGCCTTATAGCCTGAGCAACATAAAGAGCTGTCCATGGCCTTGTGCAGAGAAATCTTCCCCTAATTTTCAAACTGAACACTACAAAATATTTAGATCTCTAAGTGTTTGCTGCAGTAATAGAGTTAATTATGCTCTCTTCAAGGCTTGCAATTTACAATTAAAGCCAAACAAAGAGAGGTCTAAACATCTCATTTTTAAATCTTTTAGTTAGCTTGTAGAATAGAAGATTAATATGCTTAAACATTTGCAGACAAAGTATGACTTTGCTTTTAAAATCTAACACTGGACATATAGAAAAATGTTTTTCTTTATGATGACTCTCTTAGCCCCACAAATATATGAGTCATTTTTACTCTTTTGTCTTGCCCTAAGAATAATTATTTTATTGGCTTTAAATGTGGGATTTTTTTGGCATTTAAATGTATACAAATTAAATGTACTGCCTTTAAGAACTAAATGACTTCCAAATTTACAGAGAAATAAGACTAAAAGAAAAAATTTTTTTTGAAAAATCTATCACCCATGTAATACAAGGATAGGAAACTTGAGCCAGGAAGTTCAGCCTCTCCTATGGTTATGTGAGGGGGAATTGGGGAAAGGCATAAAGATGATAAACACAATGATGCTATTGTAACTTTAAAAGTCAAACTTTCCCCATTTACCTCAACTCCCCCAATACATCTGCAATTGATTAATTCTAACTAATCTGTAAGAAAGTAGTTCAATATAATCATGCTACTCTTACACTTCTAATTTACCACTCCCCGAGAGCAATGCTCCTGAAAGGTGACTTTTTCCTCAATTAATTCACCTTTCATTGACTCAAAACCATTTAAGTGAAGCCCAATATCAGCTTCAGTAAATTCATTAAATGTCCTTTCTTAAAAATTAAATTTTATAAAACTACTATTTATCTAGCAACTTATAACTATCCAATCTTTCAGTTTATCTGATGCAATCTTTTAATTGTACAAAGAAACTGAAGCACAGAAAAGATGAAGGACCTGCCCAAGGTTGCTGAGAAAGTTAATACATGACTTCCTTACAAAAAAGTTATTTTCACTTCATCTCCTCTCACTACCTAAAACAAATATAAATATTAATTCAGGGTTTTAGAGGCTAAAACTAAGAGAAAATATTTGGAGCAAAAACAACAACAAAACAAATAAAACTACCCTAATACGACTTCAAACAAGAGGACATCCTATAATTTAGCAAACCACTGTTGCTACTAAAATAATCTAAACTTTCAGCCATCTATTCTTTTAAGCACATATTGACTGCCCAGTCTGTGCTGTAGATAACTAGTTCTCATGTCCATAACAAAGAAGGCTATCCCTCCTAGCTCTTCAACATACATCCTTTAGGCTGCATGCTATGGGGTGGCTTCCTTTTTCCTTCAATACTATCTATCACATTCAATTTAATTTGATTTTACCTACGTAAAGATGTTTTGGTCTTTTTTCTTTTTTTTGGTAGGTGTGGGCATAGGGAAAATATTTGCCCCATCAATGCAAGTATTCAATGTAGTGATATGCTAAATTCGAATGGAGTAACAGGCAAATTTTCACAAGGACAATAGAACAGAAAAATGTAATCAACTCGTAATTATCTTGTGAAGGCAGAGAAGACATCTGCCATTTCATGAATCAAAATCTTTTAAACTAATCGCCTAGAGACATACAAATGAAAAGTGCACACCTATTACATTTGCATAGCAAATAGCGTAATTCAGTCAAACTTACGTTTACATTTTAAACTGATATGTATACTTTGTTGCTGACTAAAGAAGGGAACACAAACCAGATGACAGAAGGCAAAAACTGATATTTTTTTTCCTTCTAAGCATGGACACACTCAATCCAACTGCTTCCAATGACAAGCTTCCAAGTAATCAACATTTAGTACCCTGAAATGACCACTATTTCCTATTAAAGCAAAAACAAAACACACATATAACTCAGACAAGCACAAATTTAGATATAATTTAAGAATTAGCATAAGTTAAAAATGACTATCCCTTCATTATTTCCCAACGTGAATTAGTATAGGATCACTCTTGGGACTATTTATCTAACTCAATTTTAAATATTTATTGTCAAGTAAATTATAACAAAGTTTAACATTTCATAGTTCAAGGATAACTCTCCCTATCCACAACTAAATTAGTAGAATACCCTGAACAGGTCCTATTTTGGAAGAATGTGATGGAAAGTAGATACCATATTACTTAGAAATTTTTATAGCTCCAACAAATTCTTTTGGGGTAAAAAATGTTTAAACCCTGCATATGTACCCATTTCAATATCTAAAGACATATAGAACACCTATCACATGTCAAGGCACCACAATGAGCACAGCAGGGGGGCATTCTATAAAATAATGACAGGTCCATGCCTTTAAAGAGTTCCTAGTCTAGTGAGAAAGATATAAACAATTATAATTTAATGTATTAATGCTGTAGCAGCGATCTAGACACAGTACTATAAGGACACAAAGTCCTAGAGAAATCAGAGACCGCTTGAGCAGCAAAATAAGAAAAGGATTTCTGGGAGTAGTGGCTCACACCTGTAATCCTAGCACTTTGGGAGGCTGATGCAGGAGGATCACTTGAGGCCAGGAGAGTTCAAGACCAGCCTGACCAACATAGTGAGATCCCGTCTTTACAAAAAATAGAAAAATTAGCCGGGCATGGTAGAGTGTGCCTACTGTCCCAGCTACTTGGGAGGCTGAGGAAGGAGGATTGCTTCAGTCTAGGAGTTTGAGGCTCCAGTAAGCTATGACAATGCCACTATACTGTAGCCCGGGTAAGACCCTGTCTCAAAAAGAAAGGGAGTGGGGAGAGGGAAGAAGGGGGAGAAGGGAGAGAGGAGGGATACTCAGGGCAAGCAGTGCATGTGAAGAAGAAATCATAAAGGCCAGTTTGGAAACAGCAAGTAGTTCAACATGGCTTAATAATATGATGGTTAGGGGAGGATCACAGGACAGATTATGAAACTAGTAAAGGAGGCTGAAGCCAGATTGTTCAGGGCCTCTAGGCTCATGCTAGAGTTTAGAATGTTTCCTCTATACAATGAAAGATGCTGGGGATATGTGATACAACCAAAACTTTGCAATTAGAAAGATAATCTGTCAACAATGTAAAAGAGAAAAAAGTCTATGGAAAAACTTTAAGGAGACATTTCAATTAAAAGTTTACTTTTAGTCTTGATGAAAGATGAATTTATGAGAAGAGACAGATTCAAGAATTACTAAAAAGACCATACAGATATTTGGTGATCTGGATCGTGTATATTTATACAAGTAAATCCAATTGAAATGTCATAGGGCTAGATAATATAATTCCAAATGTAAAAGAAAATGAGTTAGGCATGGGCCTAGGATTAAATTTATTTTGCATCTCTATTTATCTTAGAAGGTTACTGTTATTATGTATAATGTTTAGAAGCATCTTATCAAATACTTACATGAAGTTTCTGTTACCTTACTAGTACTTACAATACCAAAAATTTGCAGGAGATTATAATTTACAAATGCTTGATCTTTTTTTAAAAAACTTGCTAATTGTGATTTTTTTTTTTACATATTAAAAAAATAGGGATGGGACCATAACTCTGTAAACAATGATACAGAAAACACTACATAGACAACCTGTAAGAATTATTCCTATGGTGGCCTGCTCATTCTCATGCCACAGAAACTGCATATACAAAAATGACATAATTTACCTGAAAAGACAGTTGAAGAGTATTTATTAGTGATGACAGATTGAAACTATCATAATTTCAGCTGAGGGAATTCATAATAAGAAGGCAAAATTAATTATCGAGTCATTTATTTTAGGATTGATAGTGGGGTTTTTTAAATAATTTTTTTTAAATTTGTATATGATTTTGTTGTGGCTGTGAAAAACTTCTAGATCTCAAAATGGTAATTTAAAAACAACAGAAAAAAAACCTTTCATCAAGGAGTTTGGATAAGCAAGCAACATAACAGCAAATTCTTCACAAACACCCTCTTGCATAATGTTAGGCTTGCCTAAGTGAAAATGGAATTGTTTCTAAATAATACCATCATTTACTAACTTTGTTGAATTTCCTCCTACTCATCTTCAGAAGGAAAAAAATAAACAAAATATTTTCTCCATATAATTTATGCATAATTGTTTTTCTATTTTGAAACAGTAATGGCAACATCCAACAAAGGCTCCTGAAGGTTTTTTTTGAAAAAAAAAAACATCAATCAATTTCTCAGCAGGGAGCAGCAGTGTAAGAAAAAGCACAGATCAATAAAGCATAGATGTTACCTTTTGCTCTGACTCCATTCTTTCATTAGGGAATACTTTCCGCATACAGCAAAATGTGGTATAGGTACATTTAAAGGAACAAGGAATAGCACTAGATGTTTATCGGTGATGAGAGGAGGGGACAGTGTATCAGCATTCACACCTTTTCCATTTTCCAAATGGTTCCCTATCCAATTCTTTTCTGTTTTTTTCACATCTCTCATAGTTATCAGGAACAAGCTTGGCTGACTAGGAACTGTGATAACTGCCCCTAAGCAAGTTCAGCTAAATAAGGTGAGTTGTGATAGCTTCAAAGTGCATTTATTTGCCTCTTCAATGGACCTTTGAGCTTGTGCGGAAAACAGTGGAAAAATGAGCCAGGTCTGCAAAAAACCTGAATTGCAGCCCTTTGACCAGAGGAATTAAGACCCCCAAATGGAAACTTGAAAATAAAGATGCTTACCTTTAAGTTTTCTTTCAATCAATTCACAGAGTCTATCTCTGCCTCTCTCTTACCCCCTAAAAAAAATATTAAGATGTACATTTTCCATGTTTATATATTATGTTTCTTTTCAACTTGTACTTTTCCACAAATTTGATGGAGTTAAAAGAGACAAGACTTGTCTGGAAATTTAAATTCCAATTAATTTTTGTGGTAGATAATCATAGTTAACATTTTGGTCTGCTCAAGTTCCACATATCCTTCCTTTTAGTAGCACAATCTGCCTCTCTGGCCATTAAAAAGGAAAACTTGACCTAGGCTTAGCCAATCATAATATCTCAAATTTTGGCAGTAATGATTGGTTCAAAAGGTAGGTACGTGACCCCAAAGCCTGACATGCGAGTAAGGCCTACGTGTGAATACTGGAAGATAGAACTGCTCTCTTTCCACTGCCGATGGCTAATCTGGGGCAGTCAGTGGTCATACTTTCCCTTTTCACAGAGCACATGTGTCTTTCCTCAGTAGGTAAAAATGAAACCGCATTGCAAAGAAAAACTGGTCTTTCCATTCAGTCATTCAGTAAACATTCACTGAACATCTGCTGTGTGCCTAGTGTAAAGCTGGGCACTAGGGATACAAAGACAAAGTAGTATGATGACCATATTCTGTGAATCAAAAATCCAAACATTATCTGTTTAAAGAGTTTTGTGTAACTTCTAGATGTGAGATGTCATCTGACAGACACTGTTTACATTCAAAAACATGAATT
The DNA here is from genome assembly GCA_028533085.1 of Varecia variegata. Lineage (NCBI taxonomy): Eukaryota > Metazoa > Chordata > Mammalia > Primates > Lemuridae > Varecia > Varecia variegata. Next base: position 7,712,346 of record CM052444.1, on the reverse strand, counting down.
TTCAAGACATTTGGGTGGTCTGAGGGAAAGAAAAATCAGCAGGACATTCAAAGTTGGAAGTATAACAGAAAAAAGCCAAATTTACAGGTGCTCTATAAATATAAGGGATCAACTATTCTCTCAAAGCTTCAATTTAGTTATTCAACACCATGCAAAACAGAAAAATGAAAAAGTGAAATCAGAAAACACAAATGCTACCAATCCCCTCACAAGTAGAAGAGAGGATACTGTAAAATGTAATATGCCATGTTGAGCAAGCTTAGGTGCCAAGTTTAACTGATGCCACTTACGTACATGTTTCCTCATAAGTAAAACAGGAATACTAATGCCTGTAGTAGGTACTTCATAGGGTTGTTTGAGGATGCAATGATTTAATACATTAAAAGCACTTATACCAATACTTTGTACATGATAAACAATAAGTGGTTTTTGTTACCTTAATTCTTGCTATCATTACAACAGAATAACACTGAAGGCCAAAGCAAGTTCTAAGACAATATGAAATGCAAAACACTGGAATAATCAACACCTATTAGCAAAAAGAGGCTATGACATTTAGAGGGGTCTGGTGATTACTTTGAGATTTATAGGAAAAAAGTTTTAATCAATACCTCCTTTTTATTATAATTTATCTGCTTTGCTTTTTAATACCCTAAAGGGTTCTACATAATTAACATTGAGGGTACTAAAATACATTCAAATTTTGAAACATTTTTGTGTGATTCCAAAGTGAACACAATTAAAATATATCAGTCCTTCTGTCATGATCTTCAAGTGCCTCTCCCTTTACCTTCAAAATGTATCTGACATCTGACCCCTTTCTCACTACTTCCACTACTTAATAGAGCCACCATCACCCCAAATAGTCTTCCTTGCTTAATTTTCTACAGAGCAGCTACAGCAGGCCTTCCTAAATGCAAATTAGCACAGCCTCCAGTGCTCATAACCTTCCAGTTGTTAATAACCCTTCCATGGTTCCCTATCACCACCAGAGTAAAATCTAATCTCTTTACATAAGTAACAAGGCCCTACGAGATTGGGCCCTACCTACCTCTTATAACTCATCTATTCACACTCTTTCAGTCTCTATGCTTTACTCACTCTGTCTGGTCTTCAGGTTTCAGGAACAAGTCAAGGCCTCAAAGCCTTCTTACTTGTTCTATTTGACTGAAAGGTTCCTCTCCTATATATACAGTTGGCCTGATTCTTCGTTTCATTGAGCTCTTTTGTCAAATTTATCTCCTCAAAGAAAAACTTTTCCTGACTACTCTATCTAAAATAGTCATGTCCCCTACTTTTCCCTTCCTTGCTCTGTCCCTTTTTATCCCCTTAGAATGCTTTATTTTCTTCCCATAGCATTTACATGATCTGACATTATTTTATGTATTTATTATGACAGGAACCATGTATGCCTTATTTGTCATTGTAGGGTCTGTAACAATACCTGCCGCAAAGCAGGCACTCAATAAATATTTGTTGAATAAATAAAAGCTCTTATAAACATCAATTATATTTTTATATCAGCTATCTAAAGCAGAAAATATTACAAAACCTATTGCTGAGCTCTTGCTGACCAAGGTGAAGCAGAAACTGATAAGAATAAATGACAAAAAATACAGATAAATGTTAAAGGACATTTTTGTTGGCATCAAATATTACCTCTACAGTTGACTTTCAAATTTAGATCTTGAGTCTTGATTTCCTCCTTGATTCCATTTCTCCCCTTCTCCTTCCTACTCCTGCTGCATTATTATAATCCCCAAAACATATTAACCACCAAATTTGCATTCTTCTATGTTGTCACCTGCTACCACTATCATATGAACACATAAATGTACAGGTAAAATATACTCTTACAAAAACACGCACACAGGATTTTTGGTCATTGTTCTATAAAAGAATGGGATATATTAATACATACTTCTGTGTATATTTCTTTCCTCATTCAACAATACCTCATAGAAAGTCTCTCTAAGCTAGCTCACACAGTGCTCTTTGTGATGGTAATATAATAACCTATGTTGTAATATAATTTATTTTCTCATTGCACTATTAATAGGCATGATTTTTTTTTTTACAATTTTTGATATTATAAACAGTGCTTAAATAAACATCCTTGTTCATATCAGTGCTTTTAGTACTCAGGGACAGATTCCCTGAAGTGGAATTACTGAAGCATAGAGTACGTATATTTTCAACTTTAATAGATATTGCCAGATTGCCTTCCAAAAAAGGCAGTAACAACTCACATTTCCATCAGCAATGTATTCAAATAACGTCCCACATCCCCATCCCCAAGTAATAGTGTTTTTGATCATTTTTAATGTTTGCCAATCTTACGGATACAAAGTGATAGTTTGGTGTTATTTTAATTTGCATTTTACTAACTGCCATTAATAGTAAGTCTCATCATCATCATCATCTTCTTCTTCTTTTTTTTTTTTTTTTTACTGGAGATAGGGTCTTGCTCTGTCTTCCTGGCTAGGGTGCAGTGGTGTCGTCAGAGCTCACTGCATCTCAAACTCCTGGGTTTGAGCAATCCTCCTGCCTCAGCTTCCTGAGCAGCTGAGACTACAGGTGCACACCACCATGCACATGGCTAATTTTTCTATTTTTTGTAGAGTCGGGGTCTCACCCTTGCTCAGGCTGGTCTGGAACTCCTGGCCTCAAGCGATCCTCCAGCCTCAGCCTCCCAAAGTGCTAGGATTATAGGCGTGAGCCACCGTGCCCAGCCAAGCATATTTTCAAAAATATTACAAACCATCTGAATTTGATCTTCTGAAATTGCCTATTCATATCCTTTGCCCATTTTCCTATTGGGTTGTTTGTCTTCTTATCAAATTGTAAGAGCAGTTTGCATATTATATAGATACAAATTCTTTTTCTGGCATCTCTGTTACAAATAATTTATTTTCCAAATTTGCTATAGACTATTAATTTTACTTATATTCTCTTTTGCCATATGTTTTAACTTTTATATAGCCAAAATTCTTTTCCTTGTCAAGCTTCTACATTTTCTGTTTAATTAGGAAGGTCCCCTAGAAGGTGCTTTTTACTTACATATGAAAGTTTCTTCCTTCCATGTAAAATATGAGAAATCCTCCTTAAACTGTGTTTTGTTAAGAATACCCCCTGCTTTTTTAACATCTGATATTTTTCATTCTCTTTGTCCTGTTTGACTCTATGTAACGCAAAATCTTGACATTCTTACTATTAAAGTAAATAGACTTTTCAGAGAAATTTGAAGACAAAAAAGATCCTGAATGTCTCTAGAATTTTCTATCCATTATAATGGGACTCTCCTCTTCACTAGCACTGTCAAAAAATAACCTAACCTCTGTTTGTTTCCAGTGATGAGATACTTCTTAATACTTCTCTAGACCTTACTATTTCATTTTCCAGAAATTTGTATTCATTTCATTGAGTCATATATATTTTTCATACTGCTATTGAAATAACCAAACTAAGCAAATATATGACAATGCAAATTAGACTTAAATAATATTTTAAGTGTGACATTCTTAGTACCTGAAAATTACTCATTTCCTTCCTCTCTTACCGTCAATAAATATCTACTTGATGCCAAGTATTGGAAATACAAAGATAAGGAAAATACAGCTTCTGACTTTAAAGTCATAGAAACACTGTGTATATAATGTATATGCACATATGTGAATACTATAATAATACAGAGAGAAAAATTATTGTTAAAATGGTACTCAAGATCTATTTTAAAGAATTCTAGTGCATATATTAGGTAATAATTGGGATAATTTCAAATTATATAGAAGCTAACGCAGCTGAAGATTGAAAAAGACATCTACAGGATTAAGAAAATTAAAATTTAGAACTGTTTTTTTGAATTTGGTTCGATCAATTAAGCTTTAATGGTATCATTTTACCTAGATAATACAATATTCAAGTCAGGCAATATAATGCATTTTATAAAAGACCTAAGAAGTCTCAATCAATAGGTCACAAATCTTGAAGGGTAATCTGGCCTAGATAAAAATTACTTTAAAAAAATGTGCCCAGCCTATAAATTTACTTACTCATTAAGGGTCAGGTTTTCTTAGGTAATCAATACTATCCCAAGATTGAGAAAAATTTGGAAAATTATAAGTTTTCTTGAAAGTTTAAACAATTGAAAATGGGTTCAATGTGATCAAAAAAGGTTAAAAAAATTCCCCAATATAAAATGCGATTATGATTATACTAAGAAATTAATCAATAGATAAAATGCTAGAAAAACACAAGAAACTGATTAATTATCAAAGTTTTTTTTTTGCTTTTTTGACAAAGTCTTACTCTGTCACCCTAGCTAGAGTGCAGTGATGTCATCATAGCTCACTGCAACCTCAAACTCCTGGGCTCCAGCAATCCTCCTGCCTCAGCCTGCAGAGTAGCCGAACTACAGGCGTAGGCCCCCACATCTGACTAATTTTTCTATTTTTAGTAGAGACGGGGTCTTGCTCTTCCTCAAGCTGGTCTCAAACTCCTGACCAGAAGCAATCCTCCCGCCTCGGCCTCCTATATGTTAGGATTACAGGCATGAGTCACCACACCCAACCTAATTATCAAAGTTTATTCCACCAAGGCATAGGTTTGTTCCTTTTGTGAAATTCTAAGAGACTTTGCCTATCCTTACTTAGGGTTTGAGAGCAATCTACTTACTGATTTACTCAGAGCTGACAGTCACATTTAACAAACAGATGTAGAACTTCATAGACAGTAAGCTATCATAAGCATTTATCTGTCCATCCATCAACTGGCATTCCCAAATCCTAACTCAAACCTTGAATTCAAAAAATCACCAGCCAAACAATTTTTCTAGGATGAGAACACAGGAGAATTCTATTAAACTGAACAGAAACCTCACCGACTTGGCAAAGACAAATTTCAGCAAATTTTAAACCTAAGTAGTAATCAATTAAAGTAAAATATCTACCTGAAAAATGTTCATTTTTCAACACTGGAGATATTTGGAAATCATAAAAAGCATTAACAACAAGCAAAAAAGTATTAATAGCAGATTAAAGCACAATTCCTTTATCAGACTGTCAGGGTAAAAGATAAACAAAAAGTTCACAAAAAAGATCTCAACCACTAAAAGCTTCCAAATGATTAGTCAGGTTTATGTACAATGTTAAAGAAAACCTAAGAATTTTTATGTAGATAGGTTTTCCTTGCCAAAGACAAAAACCTCTATGAATCATAGCAGGTCTAATGATGTCAGCTGATTGATTTATATGGTCATAAAACTGCTCCATTTTAATATGGCAGAGTTAGCCAAGTACTCTGTTGTGCTTCTATGATATTTTCTATAACGTTTTTTTATAGAGTTTACTACAAATATTTGTTTATATTTCTCTTTTATAAGTCTATAAGATCCTGGAGATAACAGAGTTTATATCCCTAATAGCAAATATAAACTCCAGTCCTAAAGGTATTACTCATTTTATTTGTTAAATTAATCATGTTGCAGGATGATTTTAACCAGGTTCAATTCCTACTTATTAATATGTATATCTTAACTTCATATACTTAATATAGTTGCAAGTTCAAATATGCATTATAAGCTGCATTAAAAGAAAGGTACAGTATCTTCAAAAACTAAAACAAAAAGCCACATTCTTTGGGAGTCTACAAGCTAAATATCTTCTTGAATTCTATAAAAAGCATATGGGCTTATTCTTTAAAGTGTTACATTCATATAAGAGCCTGACAAATGAGTTTTTAAACAATTTAGATCCTCTACAATTTTCTTAGTCCACGTATTTTGAATTATTTCTAATCACTCAGCAGTTAAACTGGTTTCAATTGTTTTGCATTTCTTAAAGTAAATGGAACATGTATGTACAGACAAAACAGTCTAAGAGGTATTTCATAAGAATTAATTCCTATGAAAACCTAGAAAAATTAGAGTACTAACAAAAAATTATGAAGACTCTTTCCAACATAAATGTCCATTTTGGTTTGGTTTTTTTTTTTTTTTTTAATGTATGGCCCTTTTTTGAGGATATATTTGAGCTAGCATAGCAGATCTCCAATTGGTCATTCTTAAAAATAACAAAAACAAGTAAACAAACAAAATCTAGCTAGTTTAAACCATTAACAAAACTCATTAATTTGAACTAATTACAGTATATATTAATAAAAGTACTTACACTGGCTATCACTGAAGAACCCTTGCCTAAGCATGGGTTTCAAAATTCAAAAGGGAAAAGGCCCTAAATAAAATAGAGTTGTTTATGGACATGTTGAATTGTCCGTGACCCATGTATAAAATGTGAACAATACTTATGAATCCTACCTTTTGAAAAACTCTAGTACTAGAAAATGACTTGAGTTTTTGCCCAGTTTTATATTTTAAAGAAATATTTTGATACATCATTTAACACTTAGGAATTACTAATTCAGAGATTATGATTTTTAATAACCATTTTCACTTTAAATGATCTAATTTAATATCACCAAGAGTGAGGCAAACTAACTTCATGTCATCATGATATATTCTTGCCAAAAGTATTTAAGCCAAAATTAATGAGGAAACAATCAGATGAATCCAAATTGAACATTCAGCAAAACAACTGGCCTAGAACCTAAAAGTGTCAATGCCAACATGGAAGGCTTCCCCCTTGCCCCTCTACCCCTACCAAAGAAAGAGAGCTGGGAAACTATTCTAATTTAAAGGACACCAAAGTAACATGACAACTACATGTAATGTATGATGATCCTTGATTGTCAGTGGGCAAGCTATAAAGGATTTTACTGGGACAATTTGAATATGGACTCTGTATTACATAAAGTGTTATATCCATATTAGATTCTTTGGTGCAATAATTATTATGCTTATGTAGTAGAAGTCCTTGTTCTTAGGAAACATATGCTGAAGTATTTAGGAAAGAAAAATCATGGAAAGTATTTAGGGAAGAAGGGTAATGACATTTGCAATTTATTCTCAAATGATCAGGGGAAGAAAGGCTTTACATACAGAAAGCAAATGTGGCAAAATGTATTCAACTAATAAGTTTAGCTAACCAGTGTACCCAGTATTGATTGCTGTCTTCTTTAAAATTTAAAATTTGAAACTCTCAAGGTTTTAAAACTTTCACAATAAAAAAGTTGGAAGGATAATAAATAAAAACTCTATACTATTGTTTGCTCCCACCAAAACTCATATTGAGGCTTGGTCCCCAATATGGTGGTGCTGGGAGGTGGTGCCTTTAAGAGATGGTTAGGTCACTAAAAGAGATTAATACCTTTTTCATGGGATTGAGTTCTTACTTTTGTGGGATTAGTTACCATGTGAACAAGTTGGTATAAAGCAAGGCTGCCTCTTGTGTTTATGTCTCTTTGCACGTGCCTGTTTCCCCTTTCATTTCTCTGCCGTGTTATGATGCAGCAAAGGCCCTCACCAGAAGCTGACCAGACATGGCTGCCTGATCTTGGATCTCCCAGCCTCCAGAATCATGAATTAAATAAATCTCTTCTTTGATAAATTACCCAGTCTCAAATATTCTGTGAGAGCAACAGAAAACAAACTAATATACTCTAGAACAGAAAAAGACAACAACTAAAATTAAGAACTTAATGGATTAGGTCCACAAGCAGATTGGACAGAACTGGAGAGAAAATCAGTGAACTAGATGATAAGTCAGAAGAAATTATAACTAAAGCATAGAGAGAAAAATATGGCAATGAGTGTAGAACATGAGACATAGTGAAAAGTTCTAATAGATATAACTGAAGTCCCAAAAGAAGAGGAGACAGAGATTGGAGCAGAAGCAATATAAGACACAATGGCTGAGCATTTCCCAAAACTGACCTTAGACATCAAGCCAAAGATTCAAGAAGCAATATATTAATAGACTCCAAGAACGATAAATAATACAAAAAAAAAATGCTCAGGTACATCATAGTAAAACTTGCTAAAAAACTAAGGGGAAGCTCTTAAAAGCAGCAGAGAATTGATATGTTGGCCACTTGTATGTCTTTTTTTGGGAAACATCTGCTCAGGTTCTTTGCCCATTGTTTTCTTGCAACTGAGTTGTTTCAGTTCCTTATATATTTTGGATATCAATTCCTTATCAGATGTATAGTTTGCCAGTATTTTCTCCCATTCTGCAGGTTGTCTCTTCACTTTGTTGATTGCTTCCTTTATTGTGCAGAAGCTTATTAGTCTGATGCAATGAGACCTTTTCTAATCTTGACTTTCTGTTTCTATGAATTTGACTAGTTTAGATAACTCATGTAAGTAGAATTATGTCTTTTTGTGATTGGCTTATTTCATTAAGCATAATATCCTCAAGGTTCACCCATGTTGTAGCATGTGACAGGATTTCCTTCCTTTTAAATGCTGAATCATATTTCATTGTACGTATATACCACATTTTGTTTATCCATTCACCCACTGATGGATACCTGGGTTGCTTCCTGCTCTTGGCTATTGTGAATAATGCTGCCATGAACACAGGTGTGCAAATATCTCTTTGAGATCCTACTTTGACTTCTTTTGGATATATACCAAGAAGTAGGATTGCTGGATCTTATGGAAATTCTCTATTTAGTTTTTTGAGGAACTATCATACTCTTTTCCACAGTGGTTGTACCATTTTATTTAATATATTAATAACACATTCCCACTAACAGTGCACAAGAGTTCCAGTTTCTCTACATCCTCTTCAATACTTGTTATTTTCTGTTTTTCTGATAGTAGCCATCCTAATGTTGTGAGGTGTCTACTATATAAATTTTAATAGTATGTTCATATGTGAATATATGTGAACATGTGCTTATATATGTACCAAACATTCCTGTAAAGAAACACAAGAACCTGGTAGCAGAAGTTGCCTTCTAGGAAGAAACTGAGAAGTGATGGGGATGAAAGAAAGACCTTTTTGGTATTTCCTTCAGTATCTTCTGAATTTATTTTGAGTGTGCCAACCACTATTGTTTCTTTTTCATTTTCTTCTTATGTCTTTTCTCACTTTAATAAGTATTTTATAAAAGTGTAATTACACAGAGAATAATCTTTTGCAATAGTCAATGAAGCACTAAATTTTCTAGACTAGATCTAATGAAAAACTTAAATAATTTAATAATTATAAGTTAAAATGTTATCCAAAAATTAAGCAAGAGAAAAAATAAGTAAAACATTTAGTGTAATGAATTACCAGGATAAAAAATTAAGATAGATCCCTTCAAGGAAAAAAGTTTGATTTATTCTCTCTTTATAATAATTTTACCATTTTTGCAGTTGTTTATCCTTACAAAGAATGAATTCTTTCGTTCAACCATAGAAAAATGTTTAATTATGCCACAACTACTTGTAATATTAGGTAGCCATTTAAAATGTTTGCAAAAATGTGGTACTAAAATGGAAAAAATTGCTTATTTTATAATTTGAAGCAGAATACAATCTATATTTGCACGATCAAATATAACCACACAAACAATATGGGGAATATGATGGAAAGAAAATACACTGAAATGTCAATAGGTATTATCTTTGAATGAAGTGGCTACAGATGACATTTTTCTTTTTAATTTCTACTGCTCTACACTTAAATTTTTTATCATGTATTATTTTCAATAAAAATTATAATGGTTTTTATTTACAATAGATTAGTAACATAAGTTTCCCCCCATTTTTCACCAGTTAATCTAATTGAGTTATGCCTACCTCATGCTTATTAATATAGTGAATTCCAGTTAAAATTCTTACATAAACAGGAAAATCACAGTAGAGATCCTGGATTTCTGTTAACAAATATTTATAATCCAGTAAAGCTTTTTTGTTTTCTTCTTAAAGAAATAATCCAGGGTATTCATTTAGAATTTGCCATGGTTTCCCATATGATAAATCTTTAAAACTCCAGTATTTTCAAAGTGATTTTCAGATTTCCAAAGTAATACACACCCTTTTAAAACCATTTGCTATTTTGGAATCTGAAAAGTGAAGAAATTTTAATATGAACTATCTAATATATAATACTGCATCTTTGTTAAACTTCCTGAGTGAGACACATGCTGAAATATCTGGAGGTAAAATATCTGCAACCAACTCTCGAATGGGAGAGAAATAAACACATAGACAGAAACACACACACACACACATTACAAAGAAAAAGAGAGCAAGAGTGTGCAAATGTAGCAAAATATTAACCATCAGTGAATCTAGGTAAAAGACATAGTTTATACTATACTATACTATTATTGCTACTATTCTGAAGTTTGAAATTTTTCAAATAACAGTTGGAAGAAAATAAATCAATCGAAACTTACCCATCCACTCTCAATAATATTCATTTCATACCTTTAGATTTTTTAGATATCCTTCACCTAACAGGGCTTTGAGGAACTGGTATTTATTTAGACAATAAAATTTAAACATCTGTCTTCATCAGTTTGGGCTGCTATAATGGAGTATCACAGACTGGTGGCTAAAATAGAAATTTACTTCTCACAGTTACAGAGTCTGGAAACTCTGAGATCAGGGTACCAGCAGGATCAGGTTTGATGATGGCCTTCTTCCTGGTTTGCAAATAGCTGTCTTCCTGCTGTGTCCTCACATGACAGAAGATAGAAAGAAGAAGCAATCTCTCTTGTGTCTCTTCTCATAAAGGCACTAAGCCTATCATGAGGGCTTCACCCTCATGACCTGATTACCTCCAAAAGGCCCCATCTCCAAATACCATCACATTGGGGATTAGGTTTCAACATATGAATTTTGAGGAGACACATTCAGTCCATAGCAAGCTCTAAAAATAAAGAGCATCAGAAGTCAGTTACCATGGACAGATCTTACATGTAAATATCAGCACCAGCTTGCTTTTCTATCAAAATGGCATTCACATATGTTAAAATACGAGGCACATTGAAATTTCCCAGTAATCTTTTAAAAGGTAAAGAAAGTATAAGAAAAGTATCCTAAATATTCTTGTTTCTGATATTGGCAAACCAATTCAGAAAGGGCTTCATGTGTATAATCATGCTGTCAATTTATAAATGCACTTAATTTTCCATACAAATTACAAGATTTAGTCAGAAAGTAAGATCTCCAGCCAGTCGGTTTAAAAATGGGTTGAACAAACTGAATTAAACATGAAACTCTCAAATATCTTAACAATTAAGATAATTGTCAAAAGACTTATATAAGAGAGCTTTCATGTATATGAAAAGGAAACTGAGACCTTTAAAGGTTCGACATCATAATTGCCATCACCGTCATCATCAATAGTAAAGACTTTTTTCCTATCTCCTGTGTATCACAATTAAATAAATAATTAGAAAATTGGAACCCTATGGGTTAGACAAAATCAGTTATATTGAGGTTTGGTCACCGTTTTAGGGATTAATTTAGTCTCTACATAAATTCTGAACTAAATTTCACAGGACTGCAATCATATTGAAAGAAATGAAGGAGAAAGAGAGAAATGAGGAAGTGCTTGTCTAAATTATGAGCAAGGAAACATATTTTTCCCTAGAATCTCCAGAAAGGAATGCAGTCCTATGGCATTGATTTTAGCCCAGTGAAACCCATTTTGGACTTCTGACCTACCAAACTGTAGGACAATA
>CM052444.1:7689450-7700266 GCA_028533085.1 Varecia variegata | reverse complement strand
TGCACATTTTGGAATAACACCAATTGTGTATTGGACAGAGGTGGGGGGTGAGGGGAGGGGGATGGGTGTATACCTACATGATGAGTGCAATGTGCACTGTCTGGGGAATGGGCACGCTTGAAGTTCTGACTTGGGGGGATGGGGGTGGAGGGGATGGGTGTATACCTACAAGAAGAGTGCGATGTGCACTGTCTGGGGAATGGACACACTTGAGGCTCAGACTTGGGAGAATGGGAGGGACATGGGCAATATATCTAACCAGAACTTTTGTACCCCCATAATAAGCTGAAATAAAAAAAAAAGTATTTATATATACGTATATATATACACACACATATGACTTTATAGTATATACATATATATTTTTTCTGTAACAATGGGGTCTCACTATGTTGCCCAAGGTGGTCTCAAACTCCTGGCCTCAAGTGATCCCTCCACCTCAGTTTCCTGAAGTGCTGGGATTATAGGCAAGGGCCATCATGCCCTACCTGAAACCCAGTCTTGGATTAGCTCAGTCCCTGACTGGATTACAATGATCTGATACTACTCTATCTTCTATCTGAAGTGAAGATAAATCCTTTTTGGAGGAAATACTATCACCCAGAGTGCCTATAATTTTTCATCTGCAATGTCTGGCATTGATTAAAATTACCAGACATACCAAGAAAGAGACCAAGAAGAGAAACAGACAATAGAAACTGACCCACAAATGATCCAGTGGAAGGATAACAACTGCCTTGGCCAAGAAAATGTAACAGAAGAAATGGCTTGAAAGAACAGCAAAAATATTTTATGTCTCTTTAAAACATCCCCCACTCCTTTTGGAGAGGTGGGACCTGCATCCCTGTCTCGGGTCAGTGGTCACAAAAGACAGGGGAGTGTCCTTTGCTCTCTGTGACACAGGAGATGGAATTAATCTGGATGGGGACCATGAGATTGTTTTAACCAAAGATGGGATTGATCAGAACCTTTAAAAGCTCTGTACTTTTGCTCAGAAGCAAGATGTTGGTATTTTGAGACAGGAGTCTGCCAACTTCCTCATTTGCAAGCAAATTAATAAACTCTTGTTTCCTTCTCCTCAAAAAAAAAAAAAAAAAAAAAAAAGAAATTTGCTTCTCTTTTTCAAAAACCTAAAGCTAAAAACTATGGTCCTCATTAGTTCAAAGCTACAAGCTTTAAAAGGTGAATTTAATTGCTAACATAATTCAATTAAGTAGGTCTTGTGAAACTTATCCATTTGTTTCTTTCAATGTGTGGTGTTCATTTTTTAGAATAATATATCTATTTGAACAATTTAGATATATGAAGATAAATTTAGATGGTGAACTACAAAGGCAGACCTAACTAGGTTTTTAAGCTTTAGGAGATAAAGTAAGTAGAGCTCATGTTAAAAAGTATCTCTAAATCTTCATGTAATCTTTGCTGAGGCACACAATTCTAGAAAAGCAATATGCATTACTAAATAGTAGATTATTAAAGGAAACTAGGAAAATTAAAAAAAATAAGCAAGCCATTAGAAAGAATGTTGCCAGAAAAGAAAAGAAGACAGAAGATGTGTAGTATAAGTATTATGAGGAAGTGACAATACCAAACCAGGAATCTGTAGGTTAAGAGCCTCCTTTCCAATTCCAATTTTATTAAATAGTAGCATATGGAGAATCGAGTCCCCTCTTCTGTTTTTTGTGGACCAGGTACTTCTGGCTATACTTCCAAACTCAAAGACAACAGCTAAGCAAATCTGTGATTCTTAGGATGATAAAAGGCTTCTTACTGGTAGATTCAAAATTTACACTAGAATGACAAAACCAAGGTTGTAAAATAGGAGTTTCAAGCCCTTGTTCCCTCACAGAAACATCGATTTGAACAACCATCCATATGGTTGTGAAGATATGGAAAAATATCTTCACAAGAACTAAGGAATCCAGGTGACAAATTATATAGCACCTGGGTGGGGCACAGAATTAAGAAAAGACATACTGAAAAGAGTAGGAAGGACAGTTTCACATTACCTGAATCACCCATATCCCAAGCCTGCACAACACAATGTGGAGAGAGATACCTTTCATGTGGAGGAAGGAGAGTCAAGTGAGCATTTGGCTTTACCACAGAGCCTAACACCAGGCCAACTCCTTCAGAGCCAATGTCTAGGTCAGCCCTGTGGACCCAGGTTTTGAGCCCATCCCAGTGCCATGTAGACTCTAATTGCCTCAGGATCCAGGCCTACCCCTGTGGACCCAGACACCAAACCAGACTCTGTGGCCTCTGGCTCCAGGCCCACCCCATGCCAGGCTGGCCTGTGCAGACTCAGATTCCAGGCCAAACCCCACAGACCCAAGCACCAGGTAAGCCCTCCCATGGACACTGCCAAATGTCCTACACAGAATCTCTGATGGGATGACTATTGGATGGATTGCCCTGCCAAGGAAAATCTTTAAAGGCAGGAAGAGGTGCCTAATTCTTCAAGCATGCAGACACTAACGTAGGGCCACAAGGATGGTGAATAATCAGAGAAACATGATGTCACCAAAGGCACAAAATAAGCAGCAGTAACCAACCCTAAAGAAACATAGATCATATCAAAAGAATGAAGGACAAAAACCAAATGATCTTTGCAACTGATACTGAAAAGGCATTTGATAAAATTCAACATCCTTCATGATAAAAACTCTCAAAAATCTGGATATAGAAGCTAGTATCATACTGAACTAGTATCATCAAAAACCAAAAGCCTTTCATCTAAGATCTGGAACAAGACAAGGATGCCCACTTTCACCACTGTTATTCAACATAGTACTGGAAGTTCTAGCTAGAGCAATCAGACAAGAGAAAGAAAGAGTATCCAAATCGGAAAGGAAGAAGTCAAATTAGCCTTGCTTGCAGACATCATGATCTTATATTTAGAGAAAGCAAAAGATTCCACAAAAAAAAAAAAAAAAAAAAAAAAACCAACTAGTGTAAGTGATAAACAAATTCAATACAGTTACAGGATACACAATCAACATACAAAATCAGTAGCATTTCTATATGCCAAGAGCAAACAATCTGAAAAAGAAACCAAAAAACTAATCCCATTTACAACAGCTACAAATAAAATAAAATACTTAGGAATTAACTTAGCCAAAGAAGTAAAAGATCTCTACAATGAAAACTATAAAACATTGATGAAGGAAATTGAAGACAACACACAAAAAAATTCTCATAGGTTGGGAGAATCAATATTGTTAAAATGTCCATACTATTCAAAGCAATCTATAGATTCAATGCAATCCTTATCAAAATACCAATGTCATTCTTCACAGAAATAGAAGAAATAATCCTAAAATTTGTATGGAACCACAAAAAAGATCCAGAATAGCCAAAGTCATCCTGAACAAAAAGAACAAAACTGAAGGACTCACGTTACTTTACTTTACATTATACTATAGAGCTGTAGTAATCAAAACATTGTGGCACTGGCAAAAAAACAGACATATAGACTGAATGGAACAGAATAGAGAACCCAGAAATAAATCCACATATCTGTAGTGAACTCATTTTTGACAAAGGTGCCAAGAACATACACTGTGGAAAGGACAGTCTCTTTAATAATGGTGCTGGGAAAACTGAATATTCATATGCAGAAGAATGAAACTAAACCCCTATCTCTCGCCATATACAAAAATCTAACCAAAATGCATTAAAGACTTAAATCTAAGTCCTGAAACTATGAAACTACTAAAAGAAAACATCAGGGCAATGCTCTAGGACATTGGTCTGGGCAAAGATTTCTTGAGTAATAACTCAAAGCAAAGTAACCAAAGCAAAAATAGACAAATGGGATCACATCGAGCTAAAAAGCTTCTGCACAGCAAAGGAAACAATCAACAGAGTGGAGAGACAACCCACAGAATGGAAGAAAATATTTGCAAACTACCCATTGGACAAGGGATTAATATTATAACCAGAATATACAAGGTGCTCAAACAACTTTTAATAGGAAAAAATCAAATAATCTGATTAAAAAATGAACAAAAGATCTAAATAGATATTTCCCAAAAGAAAACATACAAATGGCCAACAGGTATATGAAAAATATGTTGAACATTATTAGATATCAGAGACATGAAAGTCAAAACTACAATAAGATGTCACCTTACCCCAGTTAAAAAGGCTTTTATACAAAAGACAGACAATAATGCATGCTGGCAAGGATGTGGAGAAAGGGGAACTTTCACACACTGATAGTGGGAATGTGAATTAGTATAAGCACATAGAAAAACAATATAGAGGTGCCTCAAAAACCTACTACCATATGACCCAGCAATCCTACTTCTAGGTATATATCCAAAAGAAATCAGTACATTGAAAAGAGATATGCACTCCCACATTTATTGCAGCACTATTCACAATTGCCAAGATTTGGAATCAACCTAAGTTTCCATGAGCAGATGAATGGATAAAGAAAATGTGGTACACATACACAATGGGATATTATTCAGCCTAAAAAAGAATGAAATTCTGTCATTTGCAACAATATAGATGGAACTGGAGAACATCATGTTATGTGAAATAAGCCAAGCACAGAAAGACAAATTTTGCAGGTTCTCACATGTGGGGACTAAAAATTGAAACAACTGAGCTCATGGAGATAGCAGAATGATGGTTATCAGAGGCTGCAAAGGGTCACAGGGAAGGGGAATAAAGTAAGGATGGTTAATGGGTACAAAAATATAGTTACACAGAAGGAACAAGATCTAATATTGGATAGCACAACAGGGTGACTACAATCAACAGTAACTTAGGGTATATTTTAAAATAACTAAAAAAGTAGAATTAGAATATTCCTAACAGGAAGAAATAATAATAAATGCTCGAGGTGATGGATACCCCAATGACTCTGATTTATTACGTATGTATACCTGTATCCAAATGTCACATAAACCCCATAAATATATACAACTATTATGTACCCATAATACTTAAAAATAAGAATTTTTTTTAAATTAAAAAAAATTTACAGCAAACCAAAAAAAGGGAAATGAAAAATCTTAAACAAAAATAGAAACACAGCATACCATAACTGATGGGATGCAGCAAAAGCTCTGCTAAAAGGGAAGTTTATAGCAATAAACACCTATATCAAAAAAGATGACATCTCAAATAAACAACCTAACTTTGTATCAGAAGGAACTAGAAAAAGAAATGCAAATTAAGCCTAAAATTACCAGAAGGAAGGAAATGATAAAGTTCAGAGCAGAAAGAAGTGAAATAGAGACTAGAAAAATGATAGGAAAAAAAAAAATCAGTGCAACCAAAAGCTGATTCTTTGAAAAAATTAACAAAATTGACAAACCTTTAGGTAGACTAAGAAAAAACGGAGATAAGATTCAAATAAATAAAATTGGAAAAGTCATTACAACTAATATCATAGAAATACAAAGGATCAAAAGAGACCACTTTGAACAATTACACGCCAACAAATGGATAACCTAGAAGAAATGGGTAAATTCCCAGAAACATGTAACCTGCCAAGACTGAATCAGGAAGAAATAGAAAACCTAAACAGACTGATAACAAGCAAGGAGATTAAAACGGTAATCAAAAACCTCCCAACAAAAAAAAAAGCCCAGGACCTGATGGCTTCACTGGTGAATTCTATCAAACATTTAAAGAAAACTTAATAAACAATCCTTCTCAAACCCTTCCAAAATATTGAAGAGGAGAGAACATTTCTATGCTCATTTTATAAAGCCAGAATTAACCAATACCAAAGCCAGAAAAGAAAACTACAAAAAAAAGAAAATTACAGTCCAATATTCCTGATGAACAAAGATGCAAATATCCTCAACAAAAGAGTAGCAAACCCAATCCAACAGCACATTAAAAAGATCATACACCATGATCAAGTGGGATTTATCCCTGGATGCATGGATGACTCAACATACGCAAATCAATAAATATGATACACATTAACAGAATGAAGGATAAAAACCATATGACCATCTCAGTAGATACGGAAAAGCATTTAAGAAAATTCAACATCCTTTCATGACATAAAAAGTTTCAGCAAGGGAGGCCGAGGCGGGCGGATCATTTGAGCTCAGGAGTTCGAGACCAGCCTGAGCAAGAACGAGACCCCGTCTCCACTAAAAATAGAAAGAAATTATATGGACAACTAAAATATATATAGAAAAAATTAGCCAGGCATGGTGGCGCATGCCTGTAGTCCCAGCTACTCGGGAGGCTGAGCCAGTAGGATCACTTAAGCCCAGGAGTTTGAGGTTGCTGTGAGCTAGGCTGACGCCACGGCACTCACTCTAGCCTGGGCAACAAAGCGAGACTCTTTCTCAAAAAAAAAAAAAAAAGCCTGTAATCCTAGCCCTCTGGGAGGCCAAGGCGGGTGGATCGCTCAAGGTCAGGAGTTCGAGACCAGCCTGAGCAATGAGCGAGACCCCGTCTCTACTAAAAAAAAAATAGAAAGAAATTAGCTGGCTAACTAAAATATATATATAGAAAAAATTAGCCGGGCATGGTGGCGCATGCCTGTACTCCCAGCTACTTGGGAGGCTGAGGCAGTAGGATCGCTTAAGCCCAGGAGTTTGAGGTTGCTGTGAGCTAGGCTGACGCCACGGCACTCACTCTAGCTCGGGCAACAGAGTGAGACTCTGTCTCAAAAAAAAAAAAAAAAAAAAAAAGTTTCAACAAATTAGGTAAAGAAGGAATAAACCCCAACACAATAAAGGCCATATATAACATGTCCACAGTTAACATCATATTCAAGAATGAAAAGCTGAAAGTTTTTCCTCTAAGATCAGGAACAAGTATGTTCATTCTCACCACTTCTTTTCAACATAGACTAAGTAAGCCCTAGTCAGAACAATTAGAGAAGAAAAAGTAATAGAAAGTATCCAAATCAGAAAGGAAGAAGTAAAACTGTTTCTGTTTGTATGTGGCATGATCTTATATACAGAAAACTCTAAAGACTCCCCCCAAACTCTTAGATCTAATAATGAATTCAGTAAAGTTGCAGTGTACAAAAATCAACATATAAAAATCAGTTGCATTTCTATACACTAATAACAAACTATCCAAAAAAGAAATCAAGAAAATAATCTCACATACAATAGCATCCCCTACCCTAAAATACTTATTATAAATTTAACCAAGGACATTAAAGATCTCTATGCTAAACACTGGGAAACACTGATGAAAGAAACTGAAAACACAAACAAACAGAAATATATCCCGTGTTATGGATTGGAAGAATATTATTAAAATGTACATACTACTCAAAGCAATCTATAGATTTAAGATACTTGTTATCATAATTTCAATGGCATTTCTCACAGAAATAGGAAAAACAATCCTAAAATTTGAATGGAACCACAAAAAAAAAAAAAAAAAAAAACCCAAATAGCCACAGGAATTTTGAGCAAGAACACAAAGCAGGAGACATCACACTATCTGACTTCAAAATATACTAAAAATCTATAAAAAGCTAAAAGCTATAGTAATCAAAACCATATGGTACTGGCATAAAAAAAGATACATTTACAACCATTTGATTTTTGACAAAGATGCCTAGAACACAGAATGGGGAAAGGATAGTCTCTTCAATAAATGGTGTTGAGAGAACTTGATATCCACATGCTAAAGTGTGAAATCAGACCCTTATCTCATATAGAAAAACCAACTCAAATGGATTAAAGACTTAAATGTAAGACCTGAACCTGTAAAATAACCAGAAGAAAACATAGGGAAAAAGCTTTTTGACATTGGTCTGGGCAATGATTTTTTGGATATGACCCCCAAAGCACAGGCAGCAAAGGCAAAAATGGACAAATGGGATTGCATCAAACTAAAAAATTAATATATTAATAAAAGGTAGTTAATATGTGAGGTGATATATATGCTAATTATCTTGATATGATAATCATTTCACAATGTATATGTATATAAAAACATGTTGCACATCTTAAACATATATAATTATTTGTCAATTATATAACGCAATAAAATGGAAATAAAAGTTACACTGGCAATAGAGAGTAGGACATTGTACTTCTGTGTGCAAAAGTCAGAAAGAGAAACACATTGACAAGTTGATGGGAGGAATAAAAATTCATCTATAAAAGCAATCTTTTCTAATTCTTCTTCATCTCTCATATCCTGTAAGAATGGAATACCCCAAGGCAGTCTTTGAACCTATTCCCTTTATCTGAAATCACTTCCTTAATGACCTCATTCAAATCATTGTTTTAAAAACCATCTATATTATCAAATCAATGTCTTCAGTCCAAACATTTGCCTTGAACTCAAGGCTCATATATACAACGGCCTATTCTACATCTTCACTCGGATATAAATAGATATCTTAAATTTAAAATACCCTAAAGTGAATTCCTGATCATTCCACTCAAAATTGTTCAATTTTCTTCTCTTTGTTAATGACAGCACTATCCTTCACATTGCTTGGGCCAAAAATCTTGACCTAGTCTTCTAATTAATCTAATTAATCTCCTAGCATGCATAGTAGAAATAATATGATCTTTGGAAGTCAAACAGAACTTTGAGTTCAAACCCCAGCTCTGCTACTTACCTTCTGGATGACCTAGCCTGAGACATTTAACCTGTATACATCTCAGTCATGAGGACTGAATGAGATAACAATACAGAAAGCACCTGGCACACTAACATATATAGCAGGTGCTCAATAAATGAGAATTACTTACATGGCAGAGATTGATAATTTTCCAATAACCATTCTTTCTTTTAAAAATGTAACAGCTATATTTCCAGGCCTCACTTGCAGATAGGTGTGTCCGTGTGACTAAACTCTGGCTAATGGGATGTAAGCATGAAGTGTTGTGTGTAACTTCCAGGTCATATATTTTTTAAAAAGCTGCTTGCCTTCAGCTTGTTTTTTCCTTTTTCCACAAACGAGAATGTGAATGTGGTGGTGGTGATTCTGATTCATCTCTGCAGACAAGAATAACACCGTAGGGGATGGAGAACAAGACTGAAGGAACAAGGTCCCTGGATGGCAGTGTGAAACAGAGCTGCCCAACACTCAGAACTGCCTGCCAGCTCAGACTTATGCAAGCAAGAGAAAGAAACCTTCTATTTTCTGCATGCAAAATGATAATAGCTACAAGTAAATTCATTTTACTACCTAGAATCCATCTGAATCTTTTGATGACATCTTTTTCAAGCTAAGTTTTCCAGAATACCCTTAACAAATGTAAGAATTCTCAAAAGCTATGTCATTACTGAAAAGAATCATGTGAACAGAAAAAAATAAACTCAGCATATAAGGGAATCTGTGGCACTATGTTAAAAATGAAAAAGAATGTATCTTTTCCCTTGAACATTATACCCGGCTGCTTCATGACTATTCATTTCATAAGATTTATTCAGAACAACATGATACTGGATTTACAATTAGATATGAAGTAAAACTTTCTGTGGGAAAAGTTAACAGAAAGCTGAGGGGAAATAAACTTATATTCTTGCCTTTTGCTTCATCCCCAAAAGTAAAGCATTATAAGCCTGTTACCAAGCAGAAATATCCCCTATTAATAATACAAGAAAGAAGCTGATTTCTGGGACCACTATATAAATAACCATCTCATTTTCCCAAAAGTCAAATGATAATTTTCACTCATATGCTACCAGCAGCAACATTTTATACTTTTCTGAGAGCTGAAAAAAAATACTACACAAAAGTATAAACATAAAAGCTAATACTGAGTGGCTGGGCATAGGGCTCATGCCTGTAATCCAGGTACTTTGGGAGGATGAGGCAGGAGGATCACTTAAGGCCAATAGTTTAAGAACAGCCTGGGTGACATAACAATACCCGCATCTCTACAAAAAATTTAAAAAAATAGCTGGGCACGGTTGCACATTCTGTAGTCCCAGCTACTGGGGAGACTAAGGTGGTAGGATCGCTTGAGCCCAAGAGTTGGAGGTTACAGTCAGCTATGATCATGCCACCGTACTCCAGCCTGGGCAACAGAGTGAGACCCAAAAGATTTCGAAAAAGCTTATACTAAATGGACAAAAACAAAGACTTTGATTGCTGAACTTTAATAAATGTTAAAGCAATTCAAAGCAGATTGTAAGTCCTACTTAAACTTTCTTCATTCCAGGAAAACAAAGGAGGCATCATAAAGTTCCCCAAGTCCGAAGCTGCCCAGGGTTCATTCATATAAATCCTTTCACAATTTGGAGGTAATTAAATAACTATGGATGACCAAAATTCTATTACAACTCCTTAGCATACTATTTAAAATTATAAACCATGAAGCCAGACTACCTGAATTCAAATTATAGGTCTACCACTTAATACTTCTGTGTCTTAATTTTGTTACTTAATCTCCCTGCCTCAGTTTCCTATAAATGGGGATTATTAATAGAATCTGGCTCACAAATGCTGTTATGGGAACTTAATGATTCAACTTTTAATAGAATGTAGTTCAGAACAAGTGCTATTATTGTTGTCTTTTTAGATCTCTTAGGTTTTTTTCCTTCTGTATGCAAGTGTGTATTTACATATATTATCAATCATGTATCAAAACATACTATGAAAAAGACATACACCTAAAGTCATGTAAAGCTCCTTGCTTTAATTTAATCTAAAACTTTAATCCTTCAAAAGGCTTGTGGTTACAATTTCTAGAGACAACTTATTTCATCCACTCAATAACTGGTTATTGAGTACCTACTATATTTAAGACATAGTAATAGTTAAGATTAAAAGGAAAAGATAAAGTCCTTGCCCACAAAGAGCTCATTGTCAGAACAGCAATGTCCTACAGAAATATAATGAAAGCCG